>OY992536.1:213442895-214077725 GCA_963921195.1 Pegoplata infirma | reverse complement strand
CATAAGTACACCTAAACTCAAAATAATCACTCTGTTAAATTACAGAGATAATCTGCTAAGCCAGCAGAAAATGTCATAGATTTCAAAACAGCAAGATTTTTTGTTATTTTACGAAGAAAACTCTGTGAACTGAATTCGATAAAAAAACTGCAAATTTACAGAATTATCTGTAAAATGTTGATAAAAGCGACCTTAATTTAACAAAAAAAATGTAAGTTTACAAAGTTTTAGTTAAATGCATTTTATGAGTTTTTAATTTTGATTAACTTTGCTTGCATGAACTCCAAAAAAAAATCGGTCTTGAGGGCTTGGTCCACAAAAATTGAAAATGCCGATATCTCGAGAAGGCGAACTTGATACTATTTTTCTTAATTTAGATTTGTATGTAGGAGGCAAATATGCTTTAGGAAATTTTTTTTTTTTATTTTTTTTTTTTTTAATTTTAACAAAAAAATCATAAAATCAAATATTCGGACCCCGTTGATTTAAAATTTAAAAAGAGGAAAGTTTGCTCCACCCTACTGCATCAGTCATCATCGTAAAAGGTTTAGTAAAAAAGTACCCATCTAAATTATTTCGCAAATTCTAAAATCGTTTCGCAAATTCTCTGCCACGAAATTTAAAAAGAAAAATTCAAGAAACCATATATATACTGCATGGATAGTCAAATGGTTTGCAATTTGTAGTACCCTAAATATTTCAAATTATTTTTTTAAATTTTAACTTAAAAACTTTTTAAAAAATGGCGTATTCTTTTCTGAAACAAAATGTTGCACCCTTAAACAGTATCATTTGTAAAATGTAGCCACAACCCTTTTAATGTGTTGCCAGTTTTTGAAAAATTGAGAAAATTTTTCTTTCTACCAAAATATTGGCAATCAGCTGTTTTTATAAGGCAATTTTACTACCCCGTCATTTTATAAAAGTGGGAAAAGTGTGAAATTTTGAAACTTTAAAAATGCAACATTTTTAGAAAAAAAAAACATAACACATTTTTAAAGTGTTGCCAGTTTTTTTAGAAAGAACAAAAAAAGTGATTTTTTTTGGAACGGACGGTAAAATGTGACATTTTTTGCCAGAAAAGAAAATGCCATAAGTGTGTTTATAACACAATAGAGTATTTTTAATGTCGACTTAAAAGTCAACTTAATTTTTACAAATGAAAAAATTATCTTTACAGTAATAAATTTTAATTAAAAACAAATAGAAATTATAAATTTAGTAATAATTATTATGAGTTCTTTGAATTCATAAAAAAGGCAATTTATGACCGTAAATTTAAAAAAAAATCGCCTACTAATTGAAAGAAAAAAAAAAACCATAAAATGAAACAAATTTGCAATAAACATTAATTTCCGGTCGTAAATAATACTAAACAAAGGCATAGGCTTAACACAAAAACAAAAAAATAAACAAAATTTATTCAAAATATATAAAAATTAAAAATCTTTGTATTAAAAATACAAACTAAAAATTAATGTATAATTTATATATTTAGTGCTTTTGGTTTGTGTCTTTACTTTTACGAAAAAGCTTTTTATTAAAACTTTTAACACATAATTTTTATAGCACATAATTTTTATAACACTTAATTTTTATAGCACATAAATTTTATATCAATTTGTTTTTTTACACTTACCAACCCAACTTCGTACTTTCGGCAGATAATCATTCCAAAATGAGCATCGTTTGGCCAAAGGACCTCTTTGTAATTTTTCAGTTTTCTCATCTGTACTGAATACATAATAAACAGGATCTTCTTTTGAAAAATTTGGCCATTCTTCACCATCAACAGCGGGATTACTGTAAATGTAGAAAACAAATTTATAATTGTTATAAAGCAAGTTTATTGTTGAATTTAAAAATTCACCACCAACTACAGAGTATTGATAGTATATGCTGCAGCATGGTAGTGGTCGTATTTAATTGTTATATACGAGTATATAAAAAAAGCTTTATAACTGTTGCAGTAAACTTTTATTTTTATGGTTTATATCTCTACTAAAAGCTCTATTTTGAAAAGCTTTTTACATACCAGTAAACATTTTTGGTTAGTGTTAAAGTAAGTATTACAACGGTTTTTTAGACTGTAATACTGAGTCGTAGGAAACACGCATCTTAAATACGTAATACGAAATTTTGTCCGCATGTCAAAATTTTTTTTAGAAAATCATTTGTGTATTTACACCATCACATCTTAAATAATATCGAAACAAAACAACCCTGATCTTAAGAAAACCGTATATGATTTAAAATTAAATTTTTGTTTTAAAACTGCCTCATTTTTATTTTAAGTTTTACCAACTTCAAATTTAATATGACAAATTTAATATGACAAATTTAATATGACAAATTTAATGACAAATTTAATATGACAAATATAATATGACACCAATGACCCCTCCGAGAGGGGTCATTGGTGAGACCGACCCCCATTTATTTTTACCCTACAATTTTTTTTAAAACATCCCTACGCACTATCTCCACTCCCTAAGTAGGCTCCCATACAAATAACAGTTGCAGCAAATTTTATAAAAATGTAATTTTGAATGGAAGCCTACACTGAAAGAATTATTGTTCATAATATCTATGAACATATTTCATAAAACCAAATTCATAGAATCTATGAAACAATTCATTGGCTGAATGCATATTCATTAGTATTTTGAAATATTTCACTGAATTTTATTCATAGATTTTGTCAGATTCATAGAAAAAATTCATAGAAAAAAAATGTCATTAATAATTTTTTAAAAATTAAAATAATGTTACAATAATTAAATAATTTGAATAAATATATTAAAAAAATATAAAAAAAACATAAAAAACGTAAAAAAAAAAAAAAATATTGCTGCCCAGGCGGGGTTCGAACCCAAGACCTACCGGCTGGGAAATTTATAATTGACGCTTTAGCTAGCAGCGCCACCAAAGGAGGAAATCCTCGCCGACTAACACTTAGTTTTGTAATGTTCGTTATTTTTTTTTTTTTTGCAACAAACATTTTGTTTTCTACAAACATACACACAGATTTTGGCAGAGCATTGCGGCAGAGCATAATATTTTAAAGCAGGATATTTAACAAAATAGATTTTAAGTGTTATAACTTGTTTATTTACTTTAGCTCAGTGGTTAGAGACTATGCTTCACGACCAACTGGTATTGTGTTCGAATCTCGGTGGGGATCAGTTAAAAATAAATAAATTTTTAAAAATAGAATATTGTAAATAAATAAAAATAAAATAATAAAGTAAATAAAAATTAAATAATAATATAAAAATAAATTGAATTTTGAACAATAAATTTTTTTTTCCATAGCCTATGAACTTTTTCATAGGTATCTGGTTTCTATGAATTTGTTTCATAGATTCTATGAAGGGCATCATTGGCTCACTTCTAATGATTTTTTTCATAGAATCAATGTACGTTTTCATAGCCGTAATGAACAAAATTCTTTCAGTGTACTTAGGGAGTGGAGATAGGGCTGTGGTATGTTTTACAAAAATGTTGGAGGGTAAAAATAAATGGGGGTCGGTCTCACTAATGACCCCTCTCGGGCGCACCAATGGACCGGTAAAAGCTGATTAAATAAAACAAATTTACAAAAAATAAAAAAAATTGTATGGGGACCGCCTTAACAATTAGAGATAGGTTTATTCAGAGAAAATGATTGGACTAAAAAAATATTGTGGGTCGGTCATACATTTTGTTGCTCTAAGGGCACTATTAGGGCAGTTAGAGTGGTTGGAGCAAATTTAAAAAAAATTCGTTTTGTGTGGGAGCCCCCTTAGAAATTGGAGATAGGGTATTAGTTTGTTCCAAATAAATGTTAAGACGTAAAAATTAATGGGGGTCGGTCTTGTAAATGACCCCTCTATGACGCACCATTGGAGCAGTAGAAATGATTTTAAGATTGGAAAATTACAATAAAATTTTTTAAAAAAATTTAAAAAAATAATAATAATCGTTATCCCACGATCCTACTGAGCAAAAAATTTGTAGAATCGATAGAAGTTTTACACAAAAAAATTACAAAAAAATCGAAGACTACAAACATTTTCATAAATGAGATTTAAATTTTAAAACTTAAAAATCCCATACTAGAGCGGTTTTAAGAATTTTCTGGGATTTTTTTTAAAAGTACGTAAAAAAAACAAAAATTTTGAAAAAAAAAATTGAAATTTGGACCATTATTGAAGACAGGCACGTACGCAGGGGGGGGTGCCCTGGGGGCCGGGCCCCCCCCAAAATGATTTGGCCATATAAAAATTTTAAGACCTTGCACTACAAAATATACTTTTGTTAACAAAAAGGGCTCAGTATTAAATTTTTTTTTTTTTTTTTGTCTCTAATCTAACGAATATTTCAAAATTTTTAAAAATATTGAAAAAATACCAAAAAAATTTTTAATTGAAAAAATGTTGAGTGGAATTAAATTCCTAAATTTTCACGGTGGCGAGTAAGACACCTTTGAAAGGTAATTGTGATTGATCAAGTAAGCTATGCACCATGAATATTAATCCATTAGCCTTTCTATCGACTTTATTTAAAGCCGCCGCCACATTTGACTAGATTTGTGATTCGCGGAAAAATTTTGATATTTAAAAATATATTTTATAGCCAAAATATAATTTTAATTGGTATAGTTTTGGTGAAATCGCAGATTTTTTCTACAGAATTTGTCAAAGAGTTTGAGAATTGTTTTGCCAAACAAAGTTTCAGAACATATGCATTGGAAATTGTGCCATCCATCTACGCCAATTTTAATATACTTTTGCAATTTCAAGTTAAACCAAATTTGGCAATTTTTAAATTGAAAAATCTTCTCTGAATCTGAAACTTTTGTGCACAAAAAAATTAGTTAAAGTTTTAGTTTTTTTTTTTCAAAATATCAATATCAAACTGGAACATTTTTTTCTACAATAAATATTGTGAGTTCAAAAACTTTTCTTTACAAAAATGTCTCAGAATCTGATAATTTATTTAAATAAAAAATTTTATTGGATAAAAGCTTGTAAAATTACAAAAAATCTCGTAATTTTTACTAGGAATTCTCGTAAAATAGGAGGTAGCAAAAAATTTAGTAAAGTCACAAAACCTCCTTGTAAGTTTCATCGCGTCAGAAAAGGTAAATTTACAATTTTATTGGTTAAAAGCTTATAAAATTACAAAATTATTGGTAAAATGCTTGTAAAGTTACAAGGATTACTTGACAAAAAGGAGGTAGCAAAAAAAAAGTTACAAAATTTTCTTGTCATTTTACAAGTTTTTTTTTTTAATGTATACAAAAATTGTATCAGAATCTGCGATTTTTTCTATACGGAGAAATTTTTTGGTACAAGAAATTTTTCTGTACAAAAATGTGTTAGAAACTAAGAATTTCTCTGTACGCAAAATGTTTCATGATGTCAGAATTTTTCTATAAAAATCTGAGACATTTTTAGTATAGTTTTCTATATTCATTCACTACGAAAAACGTCTCAGAATCTTAGAATTTTTCAATACGAAAAATACCACAGAGAATCTTAGAATTTTTCAAAACGAAAAATGTTTTATTTTTAAACGAAAAGTATCTCAAAAACTGAGAACTTTTTCTAAACGATAAATATCTTAGAATCTAAATGTTTTTCTGTACGAAAAATGTCTCTGGATTTAAGAATTTTTCTGTACGAAAAATGTTTTAAAAATTAAGAATTTTTCTAAAATTAAAATGTCTCATTATTCAATTCGTTTTCGCGTTTTATAAAGAAATTAACATTTCAGCCACTTGGGGAAAATAGGATTACGCCCGCAACAGTTAATCGTGATGGCTTAAATTTTTCTCAAACACTTGCACATAGTGTTAGATAAAATGTGCGAAACATGAGGAAAATCGGTCCACGGGTTTAAAAGTTATAAAGAAATTTCTCAACATTGAATGTTTTTCGCATTTCTTTACACCCTCTATTTAGTGATTGATGGTTAAAAATACGCTAACTTTTAAAAGACAATTTATATTCACCTAAAGTTCGTCGTATTTATTTGTAATTTCTTGGGTCCAGTTGGAATGAAATCGGGCATAATACAAGACAAAGTTAAAAAAACAATCTTATACTAATTTCTTGTACTAAAATTGTAACAAAATTAATGAAAAATATTTGCAAGATGTCCCTATTGCATCCATAATGCATTTATTAAAAACCGTTAAAAGGGCCTCAAGCAAAAAATTTCTTATTTCATACGCCGCATTTTGTAATTATTTTCATCTTTTCGACCATAGTGGACACTATGCCTGTTTGTAACGTCGAAAACAAGTTGTCTCATTTATCTAGATGCAGTTTATTGAATCCATTTTACACGTGAATTGAAAAATTGCAAAGCTATAAAGAATTTCTAAAATATTGATATCTCCCGATATGTATTAACAAAAAAAACAAAGCTTTTTCGAAAAATCCTCCATAATCCCAGCCAAAAAATAGAAATGTTAAGATTATTTTGGGACGGAGGTAGTAGTCTTTTTTATATTAAATTTAAAATAAATGTTTTGTTTTATAAAAATGTAAAAAAATTAGGCTCAAAAACATTTAGGTGAAAAAACGAAATTTAAAAAAAATATATATTTTGGGCCCCCCCCCCCAAAATAAATTCCTGCGTACGTGCCTGATTGAAGAAGTTATGAGTAAAAGAAGTTTAAGTAAAGGAACAAACTACCAATTTTTAAAAATTCGATATCTTTTGAACGGGTCATCAAAAAAATTTGAAAATTTACCACGAAAGAGTCTTCGAAGGGTTCTAAAAACTGTAAACAAATTGGAAAAATCTAAAAAAAAAAAAATTTCAAAGTGTCCGATTTGACATGGAATGCCCCATATGTGATTTAATATTAAAACAAGTAGAAAAATTAAATTCGACTTGGTCGAATCTATGAATACCCTCCACAATGTTATCTGATAGTAATTTTCTAAAAAAAATTTCAAAAAATTGCATTACAAATTTTTTTTTAGAAATATGTATATTATTTTGAGTCAAACTTTCTTTTAATCAATCAAATTTTTTTGAGTGTAAAATTTTTTTGACTGTCAACATTTTTTTGAGTCTGCCATTTCATTAAAAAAAAAAATAATAATGTGTACATTTTTTTTGAGTGTAACATTTTGTTTTGAGTGTAAATATTTTTTAGTGTACAATTTCTTTGAGTAACAAATTACTTTGTAAAATATTTTTGCTGTTTTATATCTATATATAATACAAAAAAAACTATTTCACATATTTTCCTCTTTTTATATTACCATCCTCTTCTTTAAAAACCAAAAACAAATTAACATTCAATCATACACATACTTTATTTGATTTTTTCCCGTTACATACAGTTACACTAACAATAACAAAACAATAACAAATAATTATTTGTCTAACAACTAAACTGCACCCCACGACAAGAAAACAAACAACAACAAGTTTTACAAAACTGGTATTTCACCATGCTTTTAAAACTTGTTTAACGAGTTTTCAACAGTTTAAGGTGAAACAAATCTGAAATTCAGTGCTTTGCTTATAACTTTTGAACCACTGAACCGATTTTGCTAAAATTCAAAACCAAACAGCCTTGGGGAACGACAAATATATATGATAAGCTTCAGCCCCCTCAGAATTGTCTTTCGAAAGTTATAGTGGTTTTAATCTTGTAAATTCGAAAAATACCCTTGCCGAAATTTACTCTTTTGCTCATAACTTTTGAACCACTGGACCGATTTCGCTGGATTGCAATACCAACCTGACCCGGTAAATGGAGAACATATATGTCAAACTTCAGGAGCCTCCGTAAAGTCTTTCAAAAGTTAGCGTGTTTTCAACGGACAGACAGACAGACGGACGGACGGACGGACATCGCTAGATCGACTTAAAATCGATCAAGGATCATGAATATATATACTTTATGGGGTCCTAGACCAATATTTCGATGTGTTACAAACGGAATGACAAACTTATATATACCCTCTATCACTAGAGTGGAGGGTATAAAAAAAAATGTTCTATAGGAAAAATAAGAAAAAAAAAATTAGATTTATTTATAGAAAAACTCTAATTGAATCTGAGACTTTTTCTATAGGAAAAATCTGTTACTTTTTTAAAAAATTTGAGAATTTTTATAAAAAAGTGTAATAAAATCTGAGACTTATCTATAGGAAAAATGTCTAGGAATTTGAGATTTTTTTTATATTAAAAAATGTTTCAGGAAAAATGTCTCAGAATCTAAGATTATATCGATTTGGAAGTAGTCTCAGAATCTAAGAAGTTTTAAAAGGAAAAGCTAAGAGCTTTTCTATAAAAAAAGGCTTAGAATCCTAGAAAGAAAATTTCAGATTTTTCGATGGCAAAAATGTCACAGAATTTGTGAGGTTTAATATAAAAAAAATTTCTAGAATATAAAACTATTGCGATTTGCGAATTTAAGGAAAAATATCCCAGAATCTGAGAAAAGGTCTTAGATTCTGAGATTTTTTATTTAGAAAATTTCTCAGAATCTAAGACGTTTTCTGTAGGAAAAATTTCTGAGACTCAGACTCTTAGACTTTCTTTAGAAAAACTGCCTAAGAAGCTGAGACATTTTCTTTTAGAAAAATGTCTCAGAATCTAAGACAATTTTTCAGGAAAAATTTCTTCGATTCTCTTATGAAAACATGTCTCGAAAAATGCTTAAGAATCTCAGACTTCTTCTAAGCAAAAGTGTCTCAGAAAACTATACTTTTTCTATAGAAAAATGTATCAGAATCTAGGAAATTGCCTTAAAAAAATGTAAAAAGCATTAAAGTCTTCAATTTTCCTAATCTCAGGTACTTTCTATAGAAGAGTTTTTCAAACCCTAAAACTTTTTGCTTTCGTTTCAATATCCTAGACATTTTCTGTAGAAAAATAGAATAAAAAAATATTTCAAAACCTAAGAAGTTGTCGTTGGGGAAAAAATCACTAAATCTGAAAATTTTTCTTTACGATTTTTTTTCTAAATATAGAATTTTTTTTTTTTGCATATTTTTCAAAAATTACTGAAAAGAGGTTTTTACACAGAATAAAATATTTCTAATCAAAATTGTTATTTTTTTTCACGTTAGAAAATTTACTATCACTTAAAAAGGGCATTGTTGAGGGTATTCATAGATTCGGCCAAGTCAAATTTAACTTTTCTACTTGTTTTTATTCCAAAAATTTTGATCGCCGGATTAAACGAGTTTAAATAATCCGATTTTTTTCTAATTACACTTAAAAAAGTCAATTTTTTACTTTATCAAAAGGTCATGAAAAAAAAATTTGAAATTTTTTAACATTTTTCGAATTTGTTCTTGGTCAACCAGGTAAACCTATCGTAACACTTACACCTAGCATTCCGATTGATTTCTAAAACTAACTATTAGCAACTAATATATCTACGATTTCCTTCTTTTAACCCTTTGCTAAATTATGCAAATAACTAAAATTATTTAAATAGTTAACATTAAACATCTTGATTTTTCTCTTTGTTTTATTTCCACTCCATATCTTATGCAGATATGCATATTTTCTTTTCATTAAAATTTCTTTTACCAAATGGATGTATTTCTACTATTTTTCAACAGTCATTTCATTTTATTAAGTTTCTTATTTAAGTACTTAAAAATACATTCTAATGTAAAAAGATTTTGAAAAACGAGAAACTATAAAATATATCTCTAGAGTTTAGCTGTCATCGTTTTTCTGCAACAATTTGCTTTACTTAACATGTAATCAACATATGAATATACTATATATGCATTAGGGTGGCACGAATTTTGACTTTTTTGAAATCCATTGCGGGTTCCAACTAACATAATCAGCAATAAAATTTCATATGCAACGAAATTTTAACTAAACTTGTTTAACCACACCGTGTGGGCTTAGGAGGCGTGGTCAAATATTCAAAAAATTTTCACATTTGTTTCGAGTTGCCTTGTTTAAATATTTATCAAATTAAAACGGAATGCACCATAATCTCAAAAATTTATATTCTTGTATAGTTTTGTACGGGTATCGATTAAAAATTTTTTTTTTTGGAAAATTTTCAGAACCCGTTCTAAAATTTTCCGTTTTTTAAAGACGTCAATTTATTAAAAATCCGGCCACTTTTGTTTTTTTTTTAAGTTTAGAGTCCAAATTCATAAAAAAGTGTTTTATAACAGGTTTATTAATCGAATTTCCATACAAAATTTTCTTTATAACCCTTTTATAAGCCTTTTGTAACTTTTATGAATTTTAAGGTAGATGTTTGTCTATTCACACAAAAAAAATCAGACATGTTTTTTTCGTGTTTTTCAAAAAAATGGCATTTGAATTTTGAATTTCATAACAATTTAGTAATTCGCTTGTATTTTCTTGTTTCAACAGAGCGTATATGTAATATTTATATAAATATTTAATACTCATTCGCAACGTTGAAACAAGAAATTACAAGCAAGTTACAAAATTGTTATGAAATTTAACATTCAAATGCGATTTTCTCAAAAAGTACGAAAAACACATGTCTGAATTATTTTGAAAATAAAAATTTTGTAAGAAATGTTTTATTTTGTGTTTTTGAAAAAAAAAAAAAATTACTAAATTTTTTTTTTGAGTGTACATTTTTTTTTTGAGCGTAAAATTTTTTTCGAGTGTTTTTTTTTTATGTTTAAATATTTTTAAGTGTCAAAAATACGTTGTAAAATAGTTTTGTGACTTACCAATGTTTTTAAAACATGTTTAACGGGTTTTCAACACGTGAATTTAAGATGAAACTAATCTGAAATTCACGGTTATACTAACAACTTTTGAACCACTGAACCCATTTAACTAAAATTCAATACGAACCAGGCCAGGGAAACGACAAATGTATATGACAAGCTTCAGCATCCTCGAAGTTGCTTTTCGAAAGTTAGCGTGTTTTTTATCTAGAAAATTCACGAAAAACCCTTGCCGAAATTCAGTCTTTTGCTAATAACTTTTGAACCACTCTAGCGATTTCGCTGGATTGCAATACCAACCTGACCAGGTAAATGCCCAACATATATGCTAAACTTCAGGAGCCTCCGTAAAGTATTTCAAAAGTAAGCGTGTTTTCAACAGACAGACGGACGGACGGACATCGCTAGATCGTCTTAAAATCGATCGACTATCATGTGTATACATACTTTATGGGGTGCCTAACCAATATTTCGAGGTGTTACACATGGAATCACAAACTTATATATACCCTTTATCACTAGAGTGGAGGGTATAAAAAGTTGCCGGATTTTGATAAATTGACGGGTTCGAAAAAAAAAAAATTTAATTAATAGCCCATACAAAAATATAAAAGAATGTACATTTTTGAGATTGTGGTGTATTCCGTTTTAATTTGATAAATATTTAAACAAGGTAACTCAACACAAATTTTACCATTTTTCCAATATTTGACCACGCCTCCTAAGCCCAGTTTAAAAAAAAAATAAAAAACCAAAAACGCAATTTTCTTACAAGGGAAGTCTCCCTAGTGTCACCCGCGGATCTTTATGGAATTGGTTTTATTTTGTAGAGCAGAAAAAATAAAGGGACACGTATTTTTTTTAAGCGGCCCAAATTCATATTTAGGGGGTAAAAAGGAGGGGGGAAGACAAGGCCATTTTTCAGTTTTTTTCGTTTATCTCCTATATTATGCAAAGAAACCTACCCAGCAAAAATAAATCGAGATTTTGGCGACACAGCATCTTTTAATAGCACACCGAAGCGCATCCAAAGAGCGCTCTTAAGGATGCAGTAAAAGCAAGGGGAAAAAATTTAAATTTTTTGTTAAGATCAAAATATAAAATTATATTTTGATAAAATTTCATATATACTTTCCTTTTGAATATATTTAACACTTTTTGAATAAAAAAACATGAGTTTTAGGCAAAGACATGTGATTTCACTGCATCATTATTGCACATTAATCAGCGCTGCAAAGAGTGCTTCAATCATAACACCTCACATTAAAAAAAAAAATCAGTACACCATTTGCACTTTAGTTTCAGAAAATACAAATTATATTACAAAAAAGTCCAATCATATTTTAGAATCTCCAATTATATTTAAAAATGTCCAATTTTATTTCAAAAATTTCCAATATAATTGAAAATTTTTTAAATGTAATTAAAATTTTTTTGGTTACAAATGGTAACATCTGAAATATAAATGGAAGTTTCTGAAATATAATTTGAAATTTTCGAAATAAAATTGGAAATTTTTTAAATGTAATTGGATCTCTTAGGCGATATTTCTTCCAAATGCTTGCAGGGAGTCAACTGATTTTCAGAATTAATCAATTGTATTTAAGATTTTCCAATTGCATTCAGAAATAGTCAATTGTATTTCAGATTTTGTAATTTGTATTTCAGAAATAGTCAAATGTGCTTCATCTTTATTCTGCTTAAATCAGCTCTAAAAATATACAAGAATTCACTGCTTCTTTATAGCGATTTTTTCAGCGCTCTAAAGAGATGTGAATTCAGAGCATCTTAAGAGCGCTTATTCGGTGTATCCAAATAGCGCTCTAAAGTGTGACATCGCCTTAGAGAATCATGCATGAATTCAGCAGGTTTGGATGCGCTCCTTGACTCGAGTTTCCTTTCCAAAAGCTGCTGCCAGTTCAGCAAAATTTCTGCTGTGTAGTCATGTTACATACCAAATGAAAGGTCTTTGGAAAACCTATCTACGTGTGCTAAGAACGTGTCTAAACATGCACAACGTCATATTGAGTAAAATACCAAAATTTTATTACATTTTTGTTAATAAGTCGAAAAATATTAATTTTTTTGGCCCGTTGTTAGCACCACGAGATAGGTATTTTTAATACCTTTAATCTGATACTACACATGCCTATATTAATTTAGTTTAAATAGGCGTAAATTGTAAAAAACTGAAAAAGTTTAATTCCCCCCCATACAAATCGACCCCCCCCCCCTAAAAATGAGTTTGGACCGCTAAAAAAATACTTGTCGAATTAATTTTCGTTCTTAAGAACATATCCAAATTTCGTGAAGATCGGAGGGTGACACCAGGGAGACTTCCCTTGTTAGTTACATAAAGGCTATTCATACAACCTATTCAGAAATTTGCGAGAAACATGTTAAAAAGTAAAAAAAAACGTTTTTTTGTGTACCAAACTTACATTTTTTTTTTCATATATATCCCACTCGCATCCCACTGACCGAACCCATAGCTCTTAATGGAAAATACCTAGGCTTTCTTTTGAGCCAAAAAAGGGTCCGATTTGACGAAAAAGTGAAATGAGTTTTGGATTAAAAAAACAATTTTTTTTTTTGTTTGTTTTTCGAAACATTGAAGGAAAATCTATCTAAACTATTTGGGACAGATTTTACTAAAAATAATTGGTAAGAAGTTACATGGATGGGAATAAACACCTCTTTGGTGTTTATTCTCAATTTGAAATGTCAAATTTCTAACTCAAAAAGTCCTTGACCGATCTCGTTGAAAAATTCCGTCTGAACTACTATTTAATAGGACTTACTTTTGTGCAAATTTCATCCCGTTCAGAAGACATCGGTTTCAAAAGTTGTGTCAGTTGACACGAAAACCCCCATGTGTAAAATTTTAAAAAACATTTACACAGAAAATAATATTTTTATTTTTAATTAAAAAAAAAAAAATTTTTTAAACTATTTATTTAAAAAAAAATGAATTATTAACTGAATATTTATTTAGTTCGGTTTGAGTTCATATTAATTATTTCTGAGAAATAATAATTGTTGTACAATGAGAAAATCTGAGAAAAATCAAGTGACAACACAGGCTAAGTGGAGATGTCGACAGCTTTCGCAAGATGCCACCCTTCCATAATCAGCACTCCTTCGATTGCCACACATGGCTAATTTTAATCTAACACACATTTAGTGTGTGTCAATCAAAGGAGTGCTGATGATGGAAGGGTGGCATCTTTTTTTCAGATTTCCTCATTGTTCAACAATTATTATTTCTCAGAAATAATTAATATGGACTCAAACCGAACTAAATAAATAAAAATTCAATTCAGATAAAAATTCAGTTATAAAATATGCAGTCCAACAATATACTATAAACACAATTACAAAAATTAATTATTATTATTTTTTTTTTTTAATTTTTACAATTAAAGTTTTACTTTGTTTTACTTTTTTTTAATTAAATTTTTAATTTATATACCCGGTGAAAAATGTGCATATATGAACATATATGCTCATATATTGTTACATGTTTGTTCATATATGAATCATATATGAACTTATATGGTGTATATGGAAGCATATATGTTGTCATATTTTTTAAAAATGGGCTCATATATGGAAATGTATGAACAAATATATTGACATATATGTATAGTATCACTTAAATTGTTAAGCAACGTAAAAACACGTTTTGCTGTTTTATGTGGCATTTACACTTGCTGTTTTGAAGTGTTCAAGAGTGAGATGTTTAAAAAAGTCTTTGTTCTGTGTTTATTACGTTTTTATTCTGTTACTGGTGTTTTGTTGAACAACTTGTTTAAGGTCGCAAGTGTGAATGCCATATTACAGTGAAAGCGAAAAACGTTGTTCAATATTTTTTTAATTTTGTTCATAAGTCCATCATATTATATCGGATAGTTCTGAAGATTTAGACATATCTTCGGTTAATAAAGTACATCATAACTAGCGATTTACATTTTGATAATTTAATGGGGGAGCCAAAAATATTTTTTAAATTACAAAATTTGATGATAGTAGTATTTTTGAATTTTACTCGTAAAACTTGTATTTTTAACGAAGAGATCATTAACTCGTTTTTAAAGAAGAGTGTTGTTACGTTGTTTTGCATTTTAGTTGACGATATTTGATTCATATTCCTGACTAAGAAAGTTTTGATATATTCATATCACCGCTGTTCCTAAAAATGGAGTCATGTGTTTTCGGGCAAGTTTTCAGGAGAGCAAAGAAAACGTTTATTTTCGTCCCTTCGAAATATTTTTTAAAAGTATGTTCAATAAAAAATTCTTGTACCGATACGATATCCACATGCTACAAAATAAGTATGAAATCTTTGACGGGTTTCTAGTGGTGCAGAAATTTTCAAAAAACATACACATACATAACTCCTCTTTTAAGTGTTTTTTTTGAACAACTGCTTTTGTTTACAAAACCATTCTTACTGTAAATTTCTTTCGAGGGGAACGAATACAAAACAAAGTGTGTTCGTGGTTTAAAGCGACGTTATTTAAATCGACGTATTTAAAGTCCTTGAAATTTTGATATTTAAGAGCTCTTCATTAAACAGCGGACAACAAATTTCGTAAACAAGTGATGCTTTTCCGTTTTTTCTTGTAACTATTTTAGAGCTTTGACATTAATCGAAATCACTGAAACATGATGTACTTTAAACACTAAAATTTTGTGACTTCAAATGATTTAGTTGCTTTCACAAGGCTTGATTACTCACCTTTTAGGATTTAGATAACAGCATGAAAATGTGCATAACTTTAGAAGTATTTTCCAAAAAATCTTTACAATTCATTCGAAATACTTGTAAGCAATGTATTACTTAAATAGTGGTCAATTTCGTCACATTCTATTACTCTTTGAACAAAAAATGTTATCCTCCTTTTCGGATCTTTTTTAGTATGACGAACACAGCTGCTTTTACTTACATTTGAACCACTCAAGATATCAAAAAACGGTTTGGCGAGTAAACTCATGACCAATATGGGTTTTTAAAGATGCAATAAAAAAAGTTCGAAAACTACACATGACTCCTTTTTAGGCGAAGCGACAAAATGTATGTTACTTAATACATTATTTATGCCAACTCTCAATTAGTATATGGTAAAAAGTTGATTGTTATGAAATTACAATTTCAAAAAATTCATTGAATCCTAATAAAATCAATTAGAATTCAAAAAAATTTAATTGAAATTCAAAAATATCAACTGAAATTCAAAAAAGATCACTTGAAATTCCCAAAAATCCATTGAAATTCAAAAAACTCAATCGGAATTCAAAAAAATAAAGTGGAATACAAAACAAAATCACTTAAAATTCTAAATAAATCCATTGAAATAAAAAGAATAAATTCGAATTCAAAAAAGTTTAATTGAAATTTTAAAAAAATCACTAAAATTTCGAAAATTCAATTAGACTTTAAAAAAAATCAAATAAAATTGATAAATATCAAATTAAATTCAAAAAAGGATCTTGAAACTACAAAAAAAATGGGAGTTTAATTGATTTTTTGGAATTCTTTTTATTTTTTGTTCAGCTTTAAGTTATTTTATTTATTTTTTCAAGTTTAAGTCATAGTCAATTAATTTAAAGTTACGTGTATTTTTTTTTTTTTAAATTTCGATGGATTTTGTCTTTTTTGAATTTTAATTGATATTTTTTAAAAAAAATTGGAGTAATATACATATCACAATTGGTATTTTCGAACTTCAATATTTTTCTTAGTCGATATATGTATTTGAAAAATAACATACGTGGATACATATATGTTTTCATATAAATTATATATGTCCATTAAAGGTGTCCTAACGACTAAGTTAATTTTTCAAAATCACTTTTTAATACGTGGTAGGGTCCTAAATTGTAGTTCTGTATCTAAAAATGAGTGAGCCGAAATTTGGAGACAATCGGATAAAAATAACTCGTGCCGAAAATGGATTGAAGTTTTGGGACACTCTTATCTGATGAAAAAACACGTTTTTTCTAGTTTTTTGAAAAATATTGGTATATGCTATTTTTTGTTAATTTTTTTGTTAAGTTATGTGAAAATGGTAATAAATTACCTTTCCAAAAAGCTTAAAGAAATTCAAATCGGATGAAAAATAAGCATTTTACGCATACATGCCCCAGACCATTGCATGGTTTTTAAAGCCAAAATTTGAAAATTTTCAAAATTTTTAGGCAAAAAAATAAAAAAAATTAAATTTTACTTTATAATTATATTAAATACATGTTATAGATAAAAACTAACAGATATGGTAGTCTAACTTTTTTTTCATTTGGTGTGGGTAGTGATATAATTTCCGCGGATTCCAAAGAAAATGAGTTTTTCTAAACTAATTTAGCAAATATGGGAAACAATTTTCTGTATTGTATTATACGAAGTGAAATACATAAATTCTGTAAATTTTTTGAGAATTCGGGCATCTTTAACCCCTTTTCGTCGAGGTGAAATGACAAATTTGAGACGTTATACATTTCTATAATACAAAATATCTGCATATATCCGATTTCTCAAAAGTTACAGAATTTACGTTTTACACTTCGATCCGCACAATAGAGCACAAATTTTCAAAAATTTGCTTAATTATTGTAGAAAAACGCATTTTATTTGGAATCCGCGGAAATTTTATCACTACCCGCGCTAAATAAAAAAAAAGCTTGACTACCATATCTGCTATTTTTAATCTTAAACATGTTTTCAATTTGATCATAAAGTAAAATTAAATTTTTACTATTTTTTTGCCAAAAAATTTTGAAAATTTTGAAATTCTGGCTCTTAAAACCATACAATGGTCTGGGGCATGCATGCGTAAAATGCTTATTTTTTATCCGATTTTAATTTTATTAGTCGTTTTGAAAAGGTAATTTAGTACCATTTTCATATTATTTCACAAAAAATTTAACAAAAAATATCAAATACCAATGTTTTTCCAAAAACTAGAAAAAACGAGTTTTTCGTTCTTATAAGAATGTCCCAAAACTTCAATCCATTTTCGGCACGAGTTATTTTTAGCCGATTGTCCCCAAATTATGGCTCACTCATTTTTAGATACTAAAGAACAAAATAGGACCCTACCAGGTATAAAAAGGTGATTTTCGTTTTTAAGGACACCTCTAATGTCCATATATGTCATATATGAACATATGCCCTCAAATTACGTATATGGTCATATATGGACAATCATATATGAAGCATATATGATCATATATGCACATTTTTCACCGGGTAATTAAAATTTTAATTATTTTTTTAATTTTAATTAAATTTTTTAATTTATAGTATTTAGTTTGTAATTAACTAAATATCCATTTATTTTTAATAAACGACATACAAATATTTTTAATTTATATGCGCATTTTAGTGATTAGTCCGGATTTAATTAATTTTTTAATTAATTCTACGAATTTTTTAATTGATTTTTTTTTCTGTGTATACAATTCAAAATTATGTTGGAAAATTTTCAAAATTAATTTGGAAAAATTTTAAATAAAATTGAAAACGGTGTAGATATTTTTTTTCTAGCCTGGCCTTATGAAAAACTATAGCAGATTTATAAAATTTCATTCCACTATCAACGCAAAAAAAAGAACATAGAAAAAACATCAAATGTTTTCAACTTTTCAGTACATCAAACAAAAAATGCAACATTTTCAATAAATATAATTTTAATATTAAAAAAAAAAAAAATCTTAACACATTGGTAAACATTTCTGAACATTTGAGATATTACAAAACATCCTTCAACATTGTTCGTTATTATGGGAAAACTTTTTTTATTATCATTATTACTAGTTGTATTAATATTTCTTTTTTGTATATTCAAGGATTGTTTAATATTTACAAAAGTACTTACCCCGTTTTGGCAAACTCAATAACTGAATTGAGCATACGTTTGCCCAATTCTCGTTCCACGGGTCGATATTGCAGTGATGTATTTAATGGTTGACCAAAGAAGTATTCAATCTCATCACCATGTAAAACACCCATCCATTCACCCCACAACGAGGTACTGGTGCGCTACAATTGAAATGAAAAAAAAAATAAACGCAAAAATTGCAATGAGAAAATATTAAAAATATAAAAAAACACACAACTGTAATTGCCTTTAAAACAAAAGACCAAAGGACATTCATACACATACACACACACGAATGATATGTTTAAATATTGAGGATTCAAGATAAATTGGAGTGATAAACAAAGTTTTTTTTTATATATTTTTTTTTGTTTGTTTTGTGTTGCAACTAAATTGCTTCAAAATTGGCACAAGTGACTCTGTTGCTTGATTGCTTGCCTCGTTTAATACTGCCTGCCTGCCTGCTTGCCAGCCTGCTTGGATTGGCATTGTTCTCTGTATAGAGCTTATAAGCCTCATCTACTACAACTACTAAACTTTATGTTGATGATGACTTTGCCTCATACTGCTATTTGCTACTTTTTTAGCTTTTTTTATGGTAAATTGTGTGTGTGTGTGAATATAATTGTAAATGTAGTAGTTGTTGATGATGATGCTACTGTTGCATTTTAAAAAGGACTATAGAGAACTTTAATTTGTATTGGTATGAGTGTGTGTGTGAGTTTTGAAAACTTTTTCTTTCTATTTTTTTTTATATTTAATAGCAGCATATTACCCAAACACTTATATAGCAAACAATCACATACACACAATCTTATATACGTGGGCTGTTGCAAGAATTTTAGGAAATTTGAAATTTGATTTGATTTTGTTAAAAATCGGTAAAATTTTAGGGTCGTGATTTTTTTCATTTAAGATTGAAAAAAAATCGTCAAAAACGTTTTATACAAAATTTTCTAAATGCAACAGTTGAAAATTTATGTTAAAGGGACTTGTTGACTAAAACGTCAAAATTCGATACCATCTTAATAGAGTTTCTGTTTCGGTTAAAACCTTAACCGAAACCGCGGTTATAAAAGACGAAAACCGAATCCGAAACCGACCCATATATGTTCGGTTATCGGCTTTTTATATATTTTTTTTTTATATTTTTCGGTGCATTTAAAAAATGTTATTTAAATTAACAACTATTTACATACAGTGCCGGATAAAAGCACTCACACAGAGCTATAGGAGATGCAATTTGTTAAAGACAAATATTAAAATATCATACCTTTTTTTATCAAACGATTTTTTTTTTTGATAAAGTGTTTTGTAGGTGATTTATTTAGATTTAATTTAAGCTATAAAGCGTCCAGATTGAGTTAATAATAAATGTGCTACGAGGGTCGAACTGGAAAATGATAATTTTTATAGACATTTTTTAAAAAAATTTTAAAAAATATTTCTAAAATTTGTTTTTCCAAGTTCAAATATTAAAAACTTAAAAAAAAATCTGTTATTTATATTAAATTATCAACAAATTTTTTTAATGATCTAAACAAACTTAAAATTTTTCAAAAACTGTAGAAAAAATCCAAAGAAAAAATTTTTTTGGTTCCCAACCTTTTTTGCGCCACGTCCTACTTTTAAGTTAAAAAATCTACAATGTCCCCCCTACACTCAAGAAAAATTTGTAAATTTTTCAAATTTGTTTAAAAAATCAAAATTTACTTTTGATTAAGCAAACTTTTTGTTAAAATCGTTTAAACAAAGTTTTTAGAAAAAGTTTTTACCAATCAACTAAATAATTTAAGTACCCAGCAGAAATTTTGCTGAACGTTCAGCAGCTTTTGGAAGGGGAACTTGAGTAGAGGAGCGCATCCAATTGCGCTGAATTCATGCATGATTCCCTAAGGCGATGTCCCACTTTAGAGCGCTAGTTGGATACACAGAAACAGCGCTCTTTAGATGCACTGAAATTACGTGTCTTTAGAGCGCTGATTTAAGCAGAATAAAGATGCTGTAAATTCATGTATCTTTTTAGCGCTGATTTAAGCAGATTAAAGATGCAGTGAATTCATGTATCTTTGTAGAGCTGATTTAAGCAGAATAAAGATGCTGTAAATTCAAAGTTGAAATCAAATAACTAAAATTTAAAAAAATATAACAAAAAAATTCATTCGTTTTACTTTACAAAACTTTATTTATGTGAAACAAAATGAAAAAAAAAAAAAATCGGAAGTGAACATCAAAAAAATATCGGAAATTTTCATTTTCACATTTTTTATGGGATTTTTTTTTGGGAACAGCGGTCAAAGATGCTATGATTGAAGCGCTCTTTGCAGCGCTGATTAATGCGCAATAATGATGCAGTCAAATCATGTGTCTTTGTCTAAAACTCATGTTTTTTTATTCAAAAAGTGTTAAAAATATTAAAAAGGAAAGCAAGTGTGAAATTTTATCAAAAAATAATTACACATTATAAGTTTTATATAAAAAATCTTAAAAAAAAATTAAAATTTTTTCCCCTTCCTTTTACTGCATCCCTAAGAGCGCTCTTTGGATGCGCTACGGTATGCTATAAACAGATGCTGTGTCGCCAAAATCTCGATTTATTTCTGCTGGGTAAAATTATATTTTTTCTAGTTTATTTAACAAAAAAATCCTAAAAATTTGCTCGTTGTCTCCCCGAAGCATTTAAATTGCCCCCCAGTGGGGCGAGAATCAAAGATTGGGAACCATTGCCTTAGTGTATTGTAATGATTACGGATGTGATTTCCATGCAAATGCAAGTTTTTTGTCGATAGTCTTAAAACTATATCGACCAAATCCGAATCACGAAATTTGCGTTAAAATGGCATCGATTTGTTTTTGCATATTTTTGCAAACTTTTGGTGAAATACATATTTTGGTGAAATGCATTTTTTTGGTTTTAAATGCATAATTTGTTCATATTTCCAATTTTGAAGTGCATATTTATGCATAAATTAGTATAACCGAAAATAACCGAAACCGATTGGTTATTCAATTTTTGAAAACTGAAACCGCGGTTACTTAATTTATCGGTTATTCAGAAACTTTACCCCTAAACTGCCGAGTTTTTCACTGATCTCGCACAGTGGGATTTTTGGCTAATTTCTCGGAAATTATTTAGTCATTCAGTAAGTACTAAACCGCTTGCCATGAAATTTGAAATGCTCATAGCTAGCGTAGTTTTAAGCTTAAGTTTGGAAGTTGAAGCCCAGCGGTTGAACGGGAGAGGCAGCAGACCCCCAAAAAGTAGGGTACCTTTTGAATACGAAAAATTTAAAAGCATGGCATTTTTTTTTTGTTTGTTCACATACTTCCTAAATAATTATATGTGAACAATGTGCTTGTAGAGGCCTAAAAAACTGCTTAGTTGTGTAGTTATCTCTTATACTTTCCGAGAAAAAGCCATTTTAAAAAGGGAAATTTCAAGTTTTGACCGATCCGGCTGCAGTTTTTTGCTAATATCACGTCCGCATTTATTCCGATTTATTTCGGTTTAATATCATTTGAAAACTAAATATACTTAAAATAATAACTTTCTGTAAAATGCTCTGTAAAATGACTGTAAGTTTTTTGTCAAAATACAGATTAAAAGAAAATACTTTGTTATTAAGGGTTTGCGATTGAAGAAGAAAACATTGTATTTCTAAAGATTATTTTTAATGTGGATTTATTCCAGACCATGGTTTCTGTAGCCACCTCTACGTCATCAGTGGAGAAAATTACATTATATTTAAATTGTTTGATTTTTGTAAGACTGTTTTTTCTATATGTTTGTATTTTGTTGTGACAAAAACAAACAAAGTTTCATCTGTTATATTACTTTTAACTTTTTAATCTTAATTTTACAGATATTTAACAGAGTTTTCTGCTAAAATACAGATTTAAGCGAAATACTGTGTATTTTTATAACCAAAAAGCTAAGTTTTATTTGTATTTTTACTTATTTCTATGTAATCTTAATTTTATAGTTAAAAACATAGGCCCTTACCACAAGAAAACAAAAAGTCTATTTTAACAAAAGTTTTATTTTAAATTTAAAATTTTCAATTCATTTTTTGAAAGTCGATTTTAAAAACAAAAACAATTTGTATGGAAATAAAATTAAAAGCTCATTTTAAATTTATTTTATTTTCTTGTGGTAAGGCTGATAGTTTTCTGTTGAAACACCAATATTTTATCTGTATTTTTGTTTCAGAAAATTTAAAAAAAATACCAAAAAAATCTTTTCAAAAATCTTATAAAAATTTTACACAATAACATGTTTTTTACTAAACTCTGTAAATTTACTGAGTTTTTTTTGTAAAATTTTGGTTGCATCAAATTTGGTTTACAGAGCTTTTCTTTGCTTAATAGTTGTTTAT
Organism: Pegoplata infirma; assembly: GCA_963921195.1. Lineage (NCBI taxonomy): Eukaryota > Metazoa > Arthropoda > Insecta > Diptera > Anthomyiidae > Pegoplata > Pegoplata infirma. The sequence goes on along the minus strand of OY992536.1, from coordinate 214,054,766 downwards.
TTAATCAATATTTTACTAGTAACTCTGTAAATTAACTGTTTTTTTTGTCAAAATTATTTTACAGAGTTTATAGTAAAATTACCAAGAAATGTTGCTAGCTGGAAAAGTATGGTGTACTCTGTTAAATTAGCAGAGTTTTTCTGTAATTTAACACACTCAAAAAATTATATCATTAACTGGTTGTAGTTAATTAAAAAAGTATTACTTTTTGTCGTTTTTAAAAGAAAAAAACATTTGTTCAATGTTTAGTTTTTTTAAATGACTATTTCTGTTTTTTTGTTTCAAAAATAACAACATAAAAAATAAAGAATTTCATTAGCATTCAATTTTTAAAGTAATTTATTTTTATTCTATAAGTAAAAATAAGTGATTCTTCTTTAATTTTTAAGATTTGTTTACGTTATTTTTTTTAAATTGATGGCATTTTTTTAACGAGAATTCATTTGTTTTTACCTACTTGTGTTGGTTATTTTTTGAATAATTTATTTTTAGAAATATAAATACATGTTTGTATCAAGTGACTTTGGCACGATGGAAAGAGTGTCTGGCCAAAATGTAGTTGATTGCGGAATCAATTCCCCAAAAATTTTATTAAACATTTTTTTAAATAAAATTCAATAGAAAAATTGTAAAAATAACCACGAAATCATTAATTTTTCATGTTTTCGTAGGTAATTTTTAATGTTTTCGTAGGCTATTTTTTTTGGAATTAGTTTTTAATGTTCAATATTATTTATTTTAGAAAATTTTATTAACAGTAAAAAATAAATGTTGATGTTTGTTAAAACAAATGAATAATTATTTACTGGGATGGTTTTCAAATGTTTTATCATTTGTTTTAAATACGTTTTTCATTTGTTTTTGCATACACTAAAAAAAAACCTTGCAAAATTACAAGAACTTTTAAGTTATTTTGCTACCTCCTATTTGACAAAAATTCGTAGTAATTTTAGAAGCTTTTTACCAATAATTTTGTAATTTTACAAGGTTTTTACCAATAAAATTGTAAATTTACAAATTTTTTTGATACGATAAAATTTACATGGAGGTTTCGTAACTTTACTAAATATTTTTCTTCCTCTTTTATTACGAGAATTCCTAGTAATTTTACAAGCTTTTCACGAACAATTTTGTAATTTTACAAGCTTTTTACCAATAAAAAGTAAATTTACAGTAAATTTGCAGTAGCGCAATTCACTAACTTTTTAACGACAAAAATCGGTAGATATATTGTCAAAAATCGTTAATTATCGACAATAGTCTTTAAAAGCGATTCTATAACATTTTTCTACCGAATTTTGTCTTTATTGAAAATCGTTAACTTATCAACAGGGAAACCAAAAATATGCAGTATCATGTTTTTTCCTGTGCATTTTATTGATAAATGGGCAAGGTATTTATCCGTTTCAGAAGTTTTTAAGAAATCTGGCATCGATTTGTTAGAGCATATTTTTGCATATTTTAGCGTTAAGAGCATATATTTGCATATTTTAGGTTTAAGAGCATATTTTAGCATAAGAGCATATTTTTAGAGCATATTTTAAATTTTTAGAGCATTTTTCCACTTTTTAGAGCATATTTTAACATTTTTAGAGCATTTTTTCCAATTTTTAAATCCTTTCTTTTAAAATTTTTTTTATGACAACATTTATTTTTAAATTTATTATCCAACAAGGATGTTTTTTTTTCAACAATTACGGAATTGTGACGATTGATTCCCCTTTGGCCTGTTCTTGCATCATATCGGTATATGAAACTATGTTTTCTTTAGATTCAGCAACTTGGTAGAAAATATTAAGGCAAATATTTTTGTAGAACATATTTAACCCTCTAACTGTCGCATATAACGGTATTTGGAGGGTCTATTCTCTAACAAATTGTAAAAACCACCGCAAAAAAGGGGACATATTTTTTTTTAAGAGCATATTTTTATTGTTTTTAGAGCATATTTTCCGTTTTTAAGGGCATTTTTTAAGCGCATAAAACGTGTTTTTTAGAGCGTATTTTTGGTTTCCCTGCTTATCAACAAACAATTTTTTGAAGTTAAAGATAACGAAATTATTCGGTTCTCAAAACAATTTCAAAATAAACTAATTTCAAATTAACTATTTTTGTCGTTAATTCTTGTCGTTAATTGAAAAATTTATAGAATCATATATTCGTTAAAACAACCGACAATTCTCGTTAGTGAACGATATCGATAATTTCGTTAAAAAGTTACTGAATCGCACTACAGGAGACCGCAAATATATATGCCAAGCTTCAGCACCCTCAGAATTGTCGTTCGAAAGTTAGTGTGTTTTTATCTTGCAAATTCGTGTAAATTGGGTATAAATAAAAAGTTTCGTTTAGAACATTTTATTTACACAGTGATACAAAATCGAACTTTCCGAATCGGAATAGGATGAAACCAAAAGTAAATGAATGCTGACATTTTATATAACAAAACCCTTTTGGCATTTTTTTTTTTCAACAAACACAAGCGTAATTTTTTGATCTAAAAAACGAAAAAAAAAAATTATTTTCAACAAAGAAATTCAACAAACACAAACGTAATTTGTTGATCTAACAAACGAAAAAAAAAAATGTTGTTTTCAACAAAGAAATTCAACAAACACAAACGTAATTTGTTGATACGGTAAAGGAATTCAACAAAGGAATTTGTGATATCAACTAACAGTATTAGTTGTATTGACATATTAAAGCAATTAAATATTTTGTTGGGTCAACAAAATATTTAATTGATATGATAAAACTTTTTTTATAGGAAAAAAAATTAAAAATAAATTGATTAAAAAATTTTTTAATCGATATAAATGTAGAAGAATATTTAATATTGAAAATAAACAAAAGTATTTTTTTAGTCAATATTAAGAATGTATTTTACTTTTATCGTTTTACCATTTTTGCCAAATTCTTTTTTTTCGTTAGTTCTTTATTTGATTCATTTTTATATACACGTGTTTTTCGCTTTAGACAAACATAGCTATCAGTAAAAACTTGGAAGGCAAATTCTTTAAAAAAAATATTCCAAAAATATAAAGGCAAAACAATAGTTAACAAAGCAAAAACTTTATATAAAAATATTAATTTGTTTTCGAAATACATTTTTTTAATAATATTTCCTATGAAATAATTTCAATTGCTGCCGTACGCCTTGCTAGCTCAGATAAAACTAAAGTCATAATCGTTTTTTTTTTTAATTGTCTTCTTTTTTCATTGTCTGCTTTTTTAAAAAAGAAGTGCAAGCACAAATTAAAAACAAAGTACACGACGAGATAGAGCATGTTGTCGTTATAGTATGCTTGTGTTTTTGTTTTATACTTTACAAAAGCTACCAAATTCTTTATAGACAGCGATTGTTAAAAAAAAAAATACGATTTTGTTAGATTGACAAAGTTCTGTGTATTTATTGATATAAATTGTTGAAAAGGTGACTTTTATTTGACAAAGTCGTTTATTGACAAAAATTATTGAAAAAATCTGTTTTATTTACAAATTATTGAACATTAATAACAAACGGGTTATTTGAAAGTTAAAAAAATATTTTTTTTTGTCTTATTAACAAACTGCCACTAATGATTTTTTGAAATTCCCCTTTTATTTTGAAATAAAATTATTTGACGTAGATTGTTGAAAACAAAATCGAATTTTTGTATTATCGATAGGGTGACCATTTTTTTCTGAACTCAAATCAGTACGCCCAAGTTTTAAAGTTTTTTTTTTTAGAAATAAACTATCTGAAAATTCTTTTCTATCAAAAAAACACTCATGATTTTTTCAAGACTCAAAAAATTTCGGTTAAAATAACAAACTTGGCGTCGAATAATATTTCAGTAAAAACAACTGTCATGAACTTTTGTCGTTATATTGCAGAAAATTTAGTTTACTTTTGGTCTAACAAAATTATTATCGTTGTAATAAAACAGAAAATCCATTATCCCGTGAACTTTTCGTAAAAGAAAAAGAAAAAATTCTGTGCGCCTTTTTATATACTATCAAATTTATGAATTCGATTAGAGTATTTTTTATGAAGATCAAAGTAACCTTATCCCCAGATACATTTTTGCGTTAATTAATTCATTAAAAATTATCTCATTGCCAGACTTAAGTTATAAGAAACTACTCTGACGACCTGTTTTATAGAAATTCAAGTTTTTGTATAAAATTTTCGAAAAAACTCTTGATTATGTTGAACTGTTCAAAAATCAGTACAATCAGTACATATTTCAAAAAATTAGTACAAATCAGTACAACGTTTTTTGATCCGTACACGTGATTAAAAATCAGTACATGTACTGATCAGCCTAATTATCGACCAGTTTAGGACATTCACAATTGCTGTTTGTTGACTTGAATTTTATGATTTTATTTTCTGTGTACGTTCAAAAAATGTAAAAAGAATCTTAAAATTTCTTTCCCTTTGATAGAGCTTGAGGCAGGCTTTCATTAAAAGTTAATTTGATCAAAATTTTGGATTTTTAGAAGATTTCCATCAATATTTTAGATTTTTTAAAAAATAAAAAAAATATATATTCCTATACATTTTTTTATTAATTTTGACATGCTGAATATAAATTTTTAAAATTTTATACTATAAAATTAAAAATTTTATAAAAATTTCTAAAAATTGCGGGTTTTCCTATGTTCAAGAAATTTAAAAAAAAAAATCTCAAAATTTGTTTTCACTGACTATTTTGTAGAGCTTGAGACAAACTTTCATTTAAACTTAATTTGAACCAAATCAGAATATTTTAACCCATGGCGCTCTTCGATCAAAAATTAGAGTTATTGGTGAACATTTTCTTGAAAAACACAAACTTTAATCAAAAGGCGCCATTGCACACTGGTCGATCCCATTGGCCAAAAATAAAAAAATAAAAGTCAAAAATTTGTCACCAATTGTGTCATCTCTTTTTCTAATAAAAACAACGTTTTAAAATTTTGAGCTGTTTTTGTTTTATACCAACTGTACTCTTTAAGAAAGGCTTCAAAAGAGATGGCGAGTTAACAGTTGGTTTTTGCAGTGTGAAAAAGTGGAAAATTAGGTTCAACTTTCAATTAATTAAAACCATATAAAAAAATTTTTGTTGAAGAAAAGCGAAATGAATGTTGAATTAGAAGGTATTAACTAAATTTTAAAATAATTACAATGTGTTTAGCTTGTTCTGGAGTTTTTATAAAATTAATATCTCTCCAGTGTCATTGTTAGTGTTTGTCCGTCAATATATTGAAATTTCAAATAGAGTTTTAGTTGTGTTCCCCCCTGAAATCTCCAATCGGATTTTTTTTGGTTTATTAGTTAATATTTCAAGATTCTAAAATTTGTAATATCAGCTGCATATGTTTGCATGTCTTTGAGTTATCTCCCACAGACCAAAACGGCCTCGTTGTTTTGGATGTCAAACTTTGAATTTTTGTGTGGTGTTTTGTTGATTTATTTTCGCGTTGCTCTGGTATTGTTATAAGTAAATAAATGTGATTGTTTATTTTCTTTTTCACGGACTTTTAATTTTATTTTTTTCTTAATTTTATCATTATTAAGGGTAGTTTAGACCAGCAGACTTGTAAAACGACCTGTCAGAAATGTCTGCACAAAACACTTGTTTTGACAGCTTTAACACAGCCAAAATAAATAAATTGTTATAATGCGACATACGGATGGCTTTCTTCATCTTTTGAAAGTATTCAAAAAATGATTTTACAAGCGGATCAAAATTAAACATACTCCGAAAAGACAAATCTTACCGAAAATACGTATCGTCTAAACAGTTCTTAAAGAGTTTTTAACATTTAAAGAGTTTTTGCAATTGGCACATGTTATAATTGCAAACTTTTGCGCTCACATATTTTTGATATTTAGTGCTTAGAAAGAGGTACAAATGCTAAAAAAGTTCGAAAAGTAAAGGATATCGTAAAAAGTTATACTAAAAATGAGGGCAACACTTTAGAAGAAAGTCAATTAGAAACACCCTTAAAGTATAATTTAAAAAAAAAAAAAATAATTTTGGCAAAAATGCTATCGTATAAAAACAAGATTTCGAAATACATATTCTTATTGACTTGCCAAAAAGGAATCGATTTCATTAAAATCACACACTTGACTTGAATCAATATCGTGGACGTCCTAGATTAAGTTTCGGAGAGTGTTTAAGCAGGACAAAACGACGACGAATAGCAGAAATTAATGTTTCAGCTGCTGATGATTTGCGATTTGAAACATTAAAAAAGAATTCATTAATTATGCAACCAAATGTTAGTAAAGTTATATCGCTTAGAACTGAAGCAGGTTTAACAAAACATCAATTGTTCTAGTAATAAGTTATGCTAATGTTAACTGAAAAAATGGAAAATTTTTCTTTTTTTTATTAATTAAAAAAAAAATTAGATCAAAATAATAAAATATGGGCACGATAGGTACTTGAGATTTTAATAATCTACAAATCAAAAAAAAAAAAAAAAAAATCATCAAAATCAGATCAGTAGTTTTTGCTGTACAACTACAGTCAATTTTATCCTTTAAAAAAAGCATCCCACAATTGGGTGGCAACCCTGGCAATTCTATTTGACCAAAATTTGAGTTGTAAAAACTTTTCAAAATAGAACGATGCTTGTCTTTCGTATAAAAAAAAAACAGAATTAAAAATGATTGTGAATTTATTTTTTAATAGCTGTTTAAATATTGTCAATATTAAGGCTGTTTTTTAGTAACAACCCCCCTTAACCTTTTTACAATTTTTTATTACATATTATTTCATATTTAATAAGTCAATATTTTTTCTTTTTTAAACTAGTCTTGTAAAAAAGTAATGAATTAAAAACAAAGTTTCGTTTTTCTTACGTGAGGTGAATGTGGGTGCTTGGGTACGGTAGAGGGTGGGGGGTGGTTATGAGTCATCAACCACTCCCATTTTATCATTAAATAGTTCTGACATATTTAAAAAGCCGTGACCGAAGTTTCACGATGATACCTATGTTGGAAGTATTTTTGGCCGCCGTCTCCATACAGCTCCGACCACTGTGCATTGGTTCAAATGACCTGAGTTAATTTTAAATGAAAGTTTCTTTCGCGCTCTATGAAACGGTTAAGGAAAAGAAATTTTGAGATTTTGTTTTTAAAAATTTCTTGAACGAAGTAAAACCCCGCTGTTTTTTTTTTTGCAAATTTTAAATAGCAATATCTCGAAAACCGTTTCACCGACATACATTTTTTTTGATATTCGTGTTCAGCGCATTTAAAATTAATAAATATGAAGTGTCGCACGACATATTTTTTAAAATTTTTAATTTTTTAAATTGTCAAAAATCCAAAACTTTGATGGCTCGGCGCCAAGGAGTAATTTTATCTGATTTGCCTCAAATTTGTATAAAAATTTGAAAGTTGAAGGAAAAATGTGACCCTAGTGCTCAAGTGCACACATTTTTTTACAATATTTTTTACTCATTGTAGTGGTGGCTGCTTGTAAAGTTTTTTTGTGTGTGTCTGTTTTAAGTTATGTGTGTATTCAGATGTGCATAACTGTGTGATTTTAGTAAAGTATGCCACAGATTAAAATTTCTTCCTTCCTTCCATTTTAGTATTTTATTCCTTCCTTTTCGTTATTTTTTTTTAATGTTAAAGTTGTATTCCGTTTTTTTTTGTTTGTGTTACTCCCACTCTTTGTGCCAAAGAAGCGTATGTGTTTTCAAACAATGTCTGGCCCCAAAAGCAATTCTCTTTTTTTTTTCTAGTGCAATATTAATAATTGTTGGGCTTAAAGTAGCAAATAATGCACACACACAGATAAAGACATACATACAAATTCTGCTATGAACTCTTAATATGTTTTGTAAATATTTACATTTTTGAATAATAAAGGAAATAAAGAAAAATGGAAAAGAATTAAATATTTTCCAAGTACCATAATAATTAATTTTGAATAACGTATGATTAATATTTGTTTTAAAGAACTATTTTATATTAGTCATACGCCGCACAGTGGAAGAAATGTGTAATTTTTTTTGGAAATAATTTAGCCATTCAGTAAATTCTGGGCCAAAAGTCATGAAAGTTTCATAGATAACGCTAGTAGAAGCCCCAAAAACCTAACTCTTATACTTGCCGAGATAGAGCCATTTAAAACGGCAAATTTCAAATTTCGACAGATCCGGGTCCAGCTTTTTGCCAATAGCGCGACCGCATTTAGTCAGAAGTTACATTATTTTAAAGTTAGATTTAAAAAAAAATTGATCACTAGAGTGGAGGGTATAAAAAATAGGGGACATTTTTTTATTAAAACAAAAAATTGGATGGAAAAACTTAAATATATAATAAAGTTTTTGGGAATTTATGTTTTATCTATAAAAAAAATTAAAGTTAATAAAATGCCAATACTTCGGTGGAGACTATAGAATTGATATAAAACTTTGGTTTTCATTAAGAATTTATTAGCTGAAATTTTTTTATTTTTTTTTTTTTAATTAAGACTTTTTCTTGTAATAAACTTAATAAATAGATAAATTCAATAAAACTTTTATGGCCAACCAAAAGAAACCAACAAACAAAAAAAAAAATTCTAACTACCCGAGTCTTAATTACAAACCAAAATTAAATCTATAGCCACTTATAACCTTGACCATAATTATGGCAAAGGAAAATATACGCACACACCTACTTTGAGTGAAATGTATATTAAAACACATACAAATTCTTAGACAAGTCAACAATACAATACAACCATGGAATAATAACACAACAACAATTTAAATACACGCACAATTTAATGAAAATGTTGTTGTTACTAACTAACTGACCACTTAAAACAGTAACAATGCAAAGTATTATGAGCAAAAAATTTGGAAAGTTTTTATACACGCAAAACCAAAACCTTGTCAAAGTACTAGAAAAAGTTTTGTAATCCCATTTCACCAATATTTGACAGTTTCTCTTGTTTTTTAACAAAAAATGTTCAATCGAAATTTAAATTTTTTTGTAATTTTACAATTTTTTTGGTAATTTTACAAATTTCTAAGGTTTTTTTTACAAAAAATATCAAGTAAATTTGAGAGGATTCTTCATAAGTTTCATTGCGCCAAAAAAATTGTAAATTTACAATTTATTGGTAAATTGTATTGTAAATTTACAATTTATTTTAAAAATAAAATTAAAAAAATATTTATCTTTCGACACATCATATTTATTAATTTCGATGCGCTGAGCACGAATATCAAAAAAAATAAAAATCGCACGATCGGTTTTCGAGATATCGCCATTTCAAATTTGTAAAAAATGGCGTTTTTTTCCTACGTTCAAGAAATTTTTTAAAAAAAAGTCTCAAAATTTCATTCCGCCTACCATTTTGTAGACCTTCAAACAATCTTTCATTTAAAACTAATTTGAGCCAAATCCGATCATTTTAAGCCGTGGCGCCCATCGATCAAAGTTTTGGCTTTTTAGAAACTTTTTACCAAAAACCCTAAACTTTGATCGAAGGGTGCCACGGGTTAAAATGATCGGATTTGGCTCCAATTAAGCTTAAATGAAAGATTGTATCAAGCTCTATGAAAGGATAAAAATAAAGAAATTTTTAGAGTTTTCTTTTTTAAATTCTTAAACGTAGGAAAAACCGCCCATTTTGCAATTTTTTTACAAATTTTTAACGGCGATATCTCGAAAACCGTTAGACCGATTTTATAAATTTTGATATTCGTTTTCAGCATGGGGTGATTCCAGGTCAAACCGCACAGAAAACTGTCATTTTCGGATTTGTCACCTCCGATTTTAATGAAATTCGCAAAAAATATTTCACATGCGTTGTTTTCATAATATGATTACCTTACAGGCTCCAAAAATTTTTAGTTTTCGAAATATGGCATCTTGAAAATTGGCAAAAACGTCAAATTTTCAGTAAGGTGCACATACAAAGTCACGCATAACTTTAAAACTATAAAACCCACAATTACCAAATAGGTACCATTTCAAAGCTAAAAGGATTACCTTAAAAGTGACATGCACAATTTTTTCTTTTAATGAACAGTCAAAGGTCATATTTCAATGTCTAATGTTCAAAGACCTATATCTCAAAATCCGATATTTTTAAAATTCTTAAAAAAATATATGATAACAATAAAGTCTTTCCCTACATTTGTATCAAAATTTCAGGGTGGACACTCATATGGTTCCAAAGTTACAGAGGAAAACGTGCTCGAGTTCATATGAAAAATATTGCACAAACAAAACAATATACAATCGTAAACAAAGGTGCGGGCCTACAACAAGGCTAAATACTTTTTATGTATTTTAAGTTATATTTTAGGGGTTTTCTTGTTCTTTTACAAGGAAAGACCTCGAAAGTGAACATACCTGATTTCTTTGACATTTACACACAAGCTAGAAAAAATAAATCTAAAATCAACGAGTCTGAGCTTGTCGGCCTAAATTCAGGTTAAACGGGGTTAAAAATTGCCCATTTCCAGTTATTTTAAAGTTTAGGTACTTTATATTGGTGCCACATATAACAGATCGGTTTCATTCGAAACCTATATTCTTCCATGGTAGGGAAATAGGAATGGGGTGGGGGAACCGTATGTTCAAAGCGGAATAAAGCTCATAAACAAGAATATAATCAAGCATAAAAATGGTTTAGAAATGAAAACACTAATGTTTCGAACTTCTTTGAATTTTTGCCATATTTTATTTTGGATGCACTAATAAAGATATTTTTTTTTAAATTCGGATGTAACCCGACCTGTAAGAAAAACTGCCAATAAAAAATTCATGTAATTGCTTAATTTAAATAGAAAATAGTACCAACAATGAATTTGTTTTACAAAAACTATATAGTTTAACAAAAACTATACATTTTTAACAAAAACAATTATGCAACAAATAAAATGTCTCAAACAGACGCCAAAAATTTTTTTTCAAATGAAACGGATCTGATATTTGTGGCATTAATGTACCTAAAAGTTAAAATTACTAATAATTGGTAATTTTTGACTCGCGTTTAACCCTTTAAAACTAAATTAAGACCAATAAGCTTAGACAGGTCGATGTTAGATATTTGTTGTCTTTCATGGGCATACATTTCAAAGAAATTACGTATGTTCACTTTGAAGATTTTCCTTGTAAGAAAACAAGAAAACCCTACGATAAAATTCAGTTTTGATAGTGAAATGAAATTCAGGAGGTCGAAATATTAATAAATAATGGGTTCAGTTTTTAGGTCCGTCCCATTGTTTGTTTACTGCTATGCTGCTTCGTGTGTGTAAGCTTTTGCATATGAACTCGTAGAGAAAATCTTGACTTCGAGCACGTTTTCCTCTGTAACTTTGGAACCATATAAGTGTCCACCCTGGAATTTTGATACAAATGTAGGGAAAGACTTGATTGTTATCATATATTTTTTTTGAGAATTTTAAAAATATCGGATTTTGAGATATAGGTCTTTGAACATTAGACCTTGAAATATGACCTTTGACCTTTCATTACAAGAAAAACTTGTGCATGTCACTTTTAAGGTAATCCTTTTAGCTTTGAAATGGTACCTATTTGGTAATTGTGGGTTTTGTAGTTTTAAAGTTATGGGTGACTTTGTATGTGCACCTTATTGAAAATTTTACGTTTTTGCCAAGTTTTAAGCCGCCATATTTCGAAAACTGAAAGGTTTTGGAGCCAGAAAGGTAATGATTTTAGGAACACTGTCCATTTGCAATATATTTGGCAAATTTTAGTTAATTCGAAGGTGACAAATCCGAATGCTGTGTGGTTTGAGCTGGATTTGCCCCATGATAAAATAAAAATAATGTGTAGCAAGATATATTTTTTTTTATTTTTTAATTTTCAAAATTCCAAAATTTTAACGGAAATTTTCTAAAAGTCCACAACTTTGATTGTAGGGCGCCACGGCTTAAAAAGATCGGATTTGTCTCCAATTAGTTTTAAATAAAAGATTGTTTCAAGCTCTACAAAAGGGTCGGCGGAATGAAATTTTGAGACTTTTTTTTAAAATTTCTTGAACGTAGGAAAAAACCGTCATTTTTGCAAATTTTAAATAGCGATATCTCGAAAACTGTTCGACCGATTTTAATTTTTGATATTCGTGCTCAGCACATCAAAATTAACAAATGTTATGTGTCAAAAGATATATTAATTTTTTATTTATTTTTTTTTAATTTTTCAAAAATCCAAAACTTTGACCGCCGGCGCCACGTGTTAATTTAATCCGATTGGCCTCAAATTAGCACCACATGAGGCTTAGGCCTAGTAGAATAAAAAAATGCCCGGACTTTGAAAATCGGAGAAGAAAAAATTTTGCCATACAGAAAAATGCCAGTCGAAAGTAACATGATATATTATGTTTTTTTATATCACAAATATTTTGTAAAACACCGGCCCAAAAAAATCGGTACTCAATTTTATGTAAAAAACAAGTAAGAAAATTATAGTCGGTCAAGACCGGCCATATAATACCCTACACCAGAGTTTCCCGGACCATGGGTCCCAAGTTCAAACATGGACTGATTAGATCTATATTTTGTCAAATCTTTAATAAGTGTAAAAAGCAATCACTAATCAAATTTGAGTGGAATAGGCTTCTTTTTGTTGACAATAAATCGCTTCAACTGAATATCGGGCGAAATTTCGACATGGGACCTAAGTCCAAAATGGTCCGATGATAATTAGATTTGATAAGGTTATTAAAGTACGCGTTTAACATACACAAACAGAATTTTAATTAAATATTTTCTAATTTCATGAAAATTGAGAGATTTATGTGAAAATCGGGAAGGTGGTTTGTATGGGGGCTACTAGAAGAACTGGTTCGATTTCTTTAAAATTCGGAATGGTGATTTGTGTGTATAAAACATTAATTCCTGCCAAATTTTCAAAAGATACCTATTAAAATGCGACTATTAGAGTCATTTGAGCCAAAACTAAAGAGGACCTTTGTATGGGGGCTAGGTCTAAATATGGACCGATTTTTTCCAATTTCAATAGGCTTCGTCCTTGGGCCAAAAGAGGCTTAAGTTTTAAATTTCAAGTAAATTGATCGAGAATTGCGACCTGTATCGTGTTTACACCGTTTACATGGACAGACAGACGGACGGACGGACGGACGGACGGACGGACGGACGGACGGACGGACGGACATCGCTAAATCGACTCAAAAAGTGATTCTAAGTCGATCGGTATACTTAAAAGTGGGTCTAGAACCAATATTTCGGGTAGTTACAAACATCAGCACAAACTCATTATACCCTGTACCACAGTGTGGTGTAGGGTATAAAAATTATATATTTTTGATTTATGCAGGTTTCGAAAAAAATTTATGGGGGATAAAGTTCAAAAAAATGGATTCAAAAATTTCATTTGCATCAAAAATGATTTTTTTTTAAAAAAATTTTTGAGTGCATTCATAAACAAAAGGGCAGTCCAATGCTTTCAAATATATGTCTCCTCAAAGTAACATACTTTTTTGATAAAATTACAGACACAAAATTTATTTTTTGTATGGAAAAATCTCATAAGTAGTTAAAAAAAAAATTACAAAAGGTGGCAAAAGCCGAAGGCCCAAAAAAACTGCACTTATTTTTATGTAAAAAATTGTATTATTTCGATTTATGCAGGTTTCAGAAAAATCGAAGGGGGATAAAGTTTTGAAAAATGCATCTAAAAATTGCATTTGCATCAAAAACGTAATTTTTCTTTAAATATTTTATATTTCTATACATAATTTTTTGATTTTTTTTTACAAAAAAAAAATATTCCACACAAGAAGGTAAAAACTAATGATTTCTTTAAAAAATGCCAACAATTAAAAAACAAAAAATAACGTACACAAATACTTAAAAATTAAAGAAGAAATACTTAGTTTTACTTATAGAACAAAAACAATTTATTTTTAAAATTGAATGCTAATGAAAGTCTTTATTTTGTATGTTGTTATTTTTAAAACAACGAACAGAAGTAGTCATTAAATAACTGAACATTAAACAAATATGTACGTTTTCTTTAAACAACAAAGCGGACCGGTTGTTCTTGCAACGCTCATGCACACTGCCCTCCCGAAATTCACAAAAATCTTTCAAAATTCTTTTAAAATTCAATTACTTGATTGAAATTTTGTTTGTAGGTGTTAAACGTATAGTTTAGAAACCTTATCAAATCTAATTACATAGTGTTACAAAATCGAACTTTCCGAATGAAAATCTAACTTTCCAAACAAAAGTTGACATTTTACATAACCAAACCCTCAGGCTTTTTTTTTTAGGCGTACGGACATACCCAGCAAAACTTTGGTAATGGGTAGTGATTATATGACACATTACCAGGTAATGTATATACCTTATTTGTAGCATTATTTTAGGATGTCTTACCAAACACTTGTTTCACAACGTATTATTTTCAAGTGAAAAATAATGCATTACTAATAATTTGCTACGTAATGCATGATTATTGGAAAAAATGTATTTCATATTTATTATTTCTAAACATTAAATCATGGATGACTTATATTTGGTTACATTATGTATTATTTAAATGTTTGAAATAATGCATTATTTATAATTAAATGCATAATGCATTACAATTACATAAAAAATAATTATTTTATAAAAAAATGCATAAGTTTAGACTACACTCAAAAAATTATGTTAGTAAAATCAACTGGAAATGTCAGTTAAAATAACTACTTTGTAAGTTGTTTTGGGGTCAACTACTTTTTTAGTTAAATCAACTAACAATGTTAGTTATTTTAACTGACAAAAAACAACTGGCTTATGTAGTAAAAACTACTTACATTTGTAGTCAAAACAGCTAACATGTAGTAAAAATAAAATAATCAATATATAATTTTTTTTTTTTTTTCAAAAATTTTATCAGAAAAATTCCAAATTTTTTCCAAGTTGTGAAAAATAAAAAAACGAAAATTTATTTTTATTTTTTGGAAAAAAACTGAAAATTTTTCAGAGATAAAAAAAAATAAAATTAACTACTTTAAATAACTGTTACTACCTTACAGTACTTTTTTGTTAGTTATTCAAAAAAACGACTTAAAATTACTAACAGAAATAGTTGTTTGATATTTTTCATAAAAAAACAACTGACTTTGTAGTTAAAAACAACTAACTACTGTAAAATATACAAATAACTAACATGTAGTAACTTACATAATTTTCTGAGTGTAGAGATGGGCTCACGACAGGAAATTTCTAACGACACACACTCACGAGTATATTTGATCTACTTACACTCACTTACAATCACGTGAGTAAATGTAATACAAATGACTTTTTCACTACTCGTATACCTTATATATTATATTCTGGTATGCTATATTATATACCTTACTCGTAACCTATAAAATATCATATATTTTACACCTTACTCGTATTCTTCGTTATAAATTTATGACTTATTTTATACCTTACTGGTATTCTTTGTGATAATGTGGATGCATTACTTTGAGTCTCATCGCCTGTTAAAATCATCAATGCTGCAATGTATAAAATAAGAGATCCTATACCTTATTTTATACCTTATTTGGTAATCTAAGTTTTGCTGGGATGCACTTGGGCGCTATGTCCGTACGCCTTTTTTTTACATTTCAGCGATAGATTTGTTTTTACACGCATTTAAAGTTAGCGATTTTTGTGTACTAAACATGTCCTACTTTAGTGCCCCTGGTGGTACTAGGGTTGCCAGATACTAGAAGTCAAATAACTGGACAATGGAAAATTTTCAGCTGGATTTTGAAAAAGTAACTGGACTAGTGCCCCCCTTTTCCCGGTTCTCGGTATTCCCGGGAATACCGGTATTCCCGGTTCTGGTACCGGTTTCCCGGTTCTAGAAGTATTCCCGGGAATACCGGTATTCCCGGTTCTGATCCTGGTACCGGTTCTCAAAAACCAAAAAAATACTATAACATAAAATATTTAAATTACACCATTTAATCAGTATTTCAGATATACAATTTAGTTGTGTTTGTAAAATTATTTGAAAATCATGTAACTATTTGTTCTAAAATTCAAAAAATTAAATAGAAATGGTATTTTTCACATGTTTTGTATTTTTTTAGTAAAAGCAAAGAAAAAATTTAAATTGTACAACATTTTACAAAATATACATACCGGTAGTCCCGGGAATACCGTCAGAACCGGAACCGGGAATACCGGTATTCCCGGGAATACCGGGAATGAATTAAGAACTGGGAAACCGGTACCATTTCCCGGTAATACCGAGAACCGGGAATACCGGTATTCCCGGTACTACGGTACTGACCGTAGGCACTAAACTGGACCCATACATAATTTTTTTTTTTAAATAATTTTAAAAAAATATCAACCGATTTTTATATGTATGTGAGATACTCTTTTTTATTTTGTACTAAATGACCGTCTCTATTTGTCACGGCAAAATGTGCCTTTTTTAAGTATTTCTATTACTTTTTCGTCATTGGCTTGAGGATTGTATATGTTTCTTTTTAAATAACCCTACAAAATTAAGCCCAAAGTGGTCAAATCTGGAAATCTAGGACAGTTAAAATTTCTCGGACGTGCGAAGTCAAAAACCATCATTTGCATATTTGATCCATCCATATTTTTGTGGTCTTATTTTAAAAGCAAAATATACGCCAAGAATCCTTAAATAATCAACGAGCTCCAGGAAAACATTCGTGTCGAAATCAACGCTAGACTGGCCGAGATGCTCGAAAAAGTTGTAAAAAATTTGTGAAAATGCAGAAAAAAGAGCACATTTTCCGTATCCAAAAAAGGCATTTATATTATAATTATGATTAATGTTTTATTCTCAAAGTAGTCCCAAAAAATTGTAAAAAATATTTAATAAAAAAACAATAATTGCTAAAATTAAAGAAATCCTTTTTCAACTGGACAAATTGTGTTTTAACTGGAAACTGGACTAGACCTCAAATAACTGGAAAATCCAGGCCATTCCAGGCCGTCTGGCAACCCTAGGTGGTGCCCTTATTGGATATGTGGGGTACAGCGATTAAACTTTAGCTTGAAATTTCGTCAGCTATAACCGGTATGAATTTCGCTGCAATTGGTCCAGTACCTACTTACTGAATACCCTAATTATTAAAAAAACATATCACTGTGCACCGTTGCGTATGATTGTTATTTAAAGGCAATTACAACATTAAGTATACGCCCTATCTAAAAAATATGAATTAAAACAAGAGTGTTAAATTCGGCTGTGCCGAATCTTTCATACCCTCCAACATTGAAAAAAAAAAAAAATGCAGTCGCGTTTCTTTTTTTTTTTGGGGGTAGTGTTAATTGAGGGGGGCAAATTTTCTCTCAAATATGTGTTTAAAAATTCATTCTTATGCTTTTGCGCTAAAGAAATACAAGTTTGTTAATATTAAAAAAAATATATATTCTACGCCCATAAAAGGGGGGCGGACCGAAAAAAACGTAATTTTCTAATTCTTTGGGTCCAAATGCAGGACTTTGAACTTCTTGTAGCATGTTGCATTTGTTAAACAAAAACACAAAAAAAAATCATGTAAAAAATGGTATTTTTCAGAGGCTGGTTTAGTTCCTAAAAAGGGGACTTTTTCCCCCCTGGTTTACGAATTTAACCTGCCTAGGAACATAATACATATTCCTGCCATATGTCGGGAGTCTAGCTCTTTTATTTTGGACTTCATCCTGTTAACTACAGACGGACAGACGGGCGGATGGACGGATATCGCTAGAATGTCTAAGAATCGATCACTGATCACAAATATATATACACTATGGGGTCCTAGACCGATATTTTGATGCGTTACACACGTTATGACAAAGTGAGTATACCCCCATACTGTAGTTGGAGGGTATAAAAAGCCTTGAAGCTTTTGTTATGGAATATATCAACTTTCCTTAGCTTTTGGTTTCATCTAATTCCGATTTTGGTTGTTGCAATATCTTATAATTGGACCATTTTTGGACAAAAACAAGTTAATTTTGCTAAAATGTAGATTGTGTGCGATTTCTTAACTAACTAAAAATATAACCAATCGGTCCATGTTTGAACTGAGGATCCATTTAATTTATCCTTGATCGTATCGAGTCAGGATTTCTTGCAAAAGTTAAGTTTCCAATAAAATGAAATTTGAATAAAAAAATATGAATAACTTTAACAAACACTTTTCCAATATTAAAAAAATGCCTGCGAATTTTGTACTCTTGCCCAAAACATTAAATCATGATAATGTTTTGCGGAAGATTTGGGTGTACTTGCCAACACACAAAAAATTATTGGCTAAAAATTTTCCATTAAATCTGTTGATCAACAAAATTTAAATGAGTCAATCAATGTTTTGACTGAAATTTTTGTTATTTTCTTTATCTGTCGAGTTACAAATTTTTAACATACCATATTTTGTTCGCTTTAATTTATTTGAATAGATTAATTCAAATATATAAAAATAATCGTTTTTTTTATTGTTTGCAACATATTGGAAGGCAAAAACGATGAATTTTTTTGATAATTTTGTCATAAGCTTACACTTCATTTGTTAAATCAATCATTGTTTTGATTGACTTTAAATAAAAAAATTATATAATTTTTGATCAAAATTGAAAAAATTTTTGATTGAAAAAATTTTCAATCAATCACCTACAATTCGATGATTGGTATGACAATTTTTTTAATTGGAGGTATTTCAATCAAAAAATTTATTGAATCCGCATTTTTGTTGATTGAAATTCGTTTCAATTTTTTCTGTGAATTTTGATGAAAAAAAAAACAAATTGATGAAAAAAAAAATTTTATGAAAAAAAATTTTTTTGGTTGAAAAATATTAAAATCTTTTTTATTCACCAGCTGGTGAAAAACGGTAACCAAGTTGTGATGGTTTTGATAATTTAATCCACAAAAAATTAAAATGCCTATGTCTCGAGAATTTTGATACAACTTTGCTAATGACAGATTTGTGTTTATGAAGCTAAAATACTTTAGAAAATATACCCTAGAAGACTGTGAAAAAAGTTGATTTTTGTACAGTTATGTTATTTATTCCACCAGACATTTGATGTTATTTTTGAACGAGGGACTTCCAAATTTTGTTGTTTTTTGCACACAAATTATCTAGTAGTTCTTAACTCGCGGTTTTTAAGTTATTACCTGTTAAAATTTCTCAAGACCCCATTTAACATTTGTTCACCAAAACTTTTATTCAACAATTGTTTTGCACCTCTCTTTCAAATAAATTTATTTTGAATAACCTGTGTTATATTGTGGAGGAATTCAATATGCTTTTGCAAGGCAGTTTTTAATTCAATTTTTTAAAAAAAATTTTCTTGTTTTCAAAAAATTTAATGTTCCAGTTTTCGTTTTTAGCACATACAAATTTTTGTGTTATTTTTAAAAAATAAAATTTTGATTTCATATCATTTAGTTAAGGTATTGTAATTTTTATATCTATAGATTATGTTTTCTTTTATGTTAATACACATATTTGACTACAACTGTTGACCACAACAACTAATACAACAATAAAAAAAAAAAAAAAAAGGAGTCCAATGTCACCTTCTGTCACTGTGTCCTGTTAATTCTTTAGTAGTTTCATGTATAATTATTACATTGTTTTGTGTATTCAAAAGCCAAACCAAACTCGATTGACTCAAACCAAACCCAACCAACCTGACCAAACGAATTTTTAATACACTTGCTCTAATTAAAGGTAGTAGTTTCATTTATTTATTTATTCATTCTGTATTTTATTGTTTAACTTTTTCTTATTTGTGGGTCAAACTTAAAGTGTTTGTAGAAAATTAAAATAAAAAATAAATATATGGGGGTCAGTAACTTAACAGAGAAACAACAATCAGAATTAAATATTAAGCAGAGAAATTTTTTTAGAAATTTGAATTTATTACCTGATCACAGTGTGATATTCGTGCGCATTTGGGTAAAAAAAAAAATTGCCGATTATTCTTTTTTAGGTGCATACTTAATTTTGACACTCTGGAGACTAAAAATCAGTTTCCGTTACATCAATGCGACTCTTAGTTTGGCTGGGGCACAACTCCAAAGTATTGAGTTTTTCACATTTTTCTTAATTTATTTTTTTTTTCTAAAGGACATTTTTTGAAAAAATTTTAAAAATTCATCTTGTGGAGTAATCCATCCAAATTTTTTGCAAAATGTTTCCAAGATCCGTTATTTTATTATTCATTTTTTTTATAACAAAAAAATAACCCAACAAAAAGTTATATTGAGTAAAAATCAATGTTTTTTTTTAAATATCTTTAAAAATCCATTTACATAATAGACTGCAACTTCTGCAGATAATGATGGATAATGCAAAACGCTAGTGTGGGTTATACTAGAGGTATTCGTTAACATTTCGTATGCTATAACTTTTGCCAGAAAGTGCCAGAGCTCTGTCAAGTCGAGGTTAAAGTTAAGGTTAAGAACAAAAATATTCAAATTATTTGTTAAATTAGTTTAAAAGTTGTACAATTTAATTGTTTTACATAACATGCTTTTTATTTCTCCGGCCCGAGTAAAAATGTTTAGATATATTTTTATATATCACGTCTTATCCGAGATTTAAAAGATCTTACTCGGATTAGTACTGATCCGAAATTTGAAAGATCAGTATTGATCCGGAAAATGGATCGCTAAGATTAGATCAGTTTTAATCGGACGGATACAATGTTATCCGAAAAATGGGTTTATATAATTAGATAAATCCATTTTTCGGATGAAATTGTATCTGTCCGGTTAAAACTGATCTAATCTTAGCGATCCTTTTTTCGGATCAGTACTGATCCTTCACATTTTTACTTGGGGCGCGTTACTTAAAAATATGTATGTCAGGTTCAATCTCTAATGTACACAGAACCCATTTTTCACAATCTGGAAGATATTTTTCATATGTTTATGATTCGAAGTGACCCAAAAATGTCAATAAAACGAAATAACGAACTAAATCCAAAAACAAAAACGAATTATCCACCGGAAGTGTTGGAATTGCTAGAGATGAAGTAAATAATTTAATTTTGTTATCTATATTGAACTTTCTTCTTTTTTTCATAATTCAATTTTTATTGGTTAATTTGTTTTATTTTTGTTTGTATTAAATGAGTTTCCTGAAGGCAAACAAGTTTTAATTGCCGGTTCTTTAAATGTAGGGTGTATTATTTGTGTGCAGATAAATAAACCCTCTTAAAAATATTTTAAAGAGATCTACATTGAATAATAAAATCTTTATTTATAAATCGTAAGTAGTTTGATTTTTTCTGGACTATTTGTAATATATTCTTCAAAAAGCTGGTCGTGAATTCCGATTTTTGGGTTTAACCATATAGTTGTAATGCACATCACAAAAATTCGGTGGTATAAAGTATAATTTTCGAGGAAATCTAATTTTTTTTAACTTTTTTTTGTTGGTTAGTTAACCAAGTTTACCTTCCCGTTTAAGGTAGGGTATTGACAGTACATCTTTGAAACGACATCCAAAAATAGCTCTAAGTTTCTAGTTTCCAAAACTGTAAAAATTTTAGAAATAGCCCAATCCGTTCAAAAGTTATAATGAAAAAACTTCGATGCGCGCCTTTTCCATACAAAGGACACACTGTGCTGATTTAAGCACTTAAACTTTGAATTTCTATAAGTTGTTGGGGGAAAAAATAATCGAGAAAAATATGTTTTATACTCAAAATTAATATAATTCTATATAGAGGTTGAAAATTTCCTGATTTAATAGTTTTCATTACGATTTAAGGTTCGAAAGCTTTCAAGAAAATAAATGACCGGAACGCACATGATTCCTTGCTTAAAGGGGTTATTGTAAATTTAATGTTTAAAATATTTTATTCAGTTTTAGAATTCTGATCCTTTTATTATCCGGTACTTAGTATAACCAGAAACGATGTACCTAGCGTGCGTCAAAAAACGAACTTTCATTTGAGCTTTATTTGAAACAAACCCGAACACGAATCACGAATATCAAAAACAAATTATTGAAATCGGTCGAACGCCTTTAAAGATATCGGCACACATAGTGAAATAGAAATTTGTCTGAGACTGAGGAAATTAAAAGGTTTACCAAAAAATGCCACGTTAATCGGGTATTTGACCAATATTCCGATGCGTCAGGCATACACTTAAAAAATAAGTACACAAAATAAAAAAAAAATTATCAATGGCAGGAATTTCATTGTTAATACAACTAAACAATTAATTGAAACTGAGCATGCATTAAGTTTTGTCAATACAACCATGACTTATATATTTTTTAAAAAAAAATTCAACTTAATTTTTTCCATTAAATTTATTGTAACATTAATTAAATTCATTGTTGCATTAGCAAAAAAATTAATTGAAAATTTTGTAATTAGTTAAATTTATGACAAATGAAAGTGTTAAATTCGGCTGTGACTAGTGTATTAAAAAAACCGGCCATTTTCAAAAACCGGTTTTCGGTTTATTCGAAAAAGCTTATTTTTGAAAAACCGGTTTTCGGTTTAGGTGTTAGCAAAAAAAAACGGTTAAACCGGTTTTTTTCGGTTTTTATTTTTCGGGTTAAAATTAATTAAATTGAATTATATTTTTACAAAACAGGCATAACCCAATAAACACAAAATCGATAAGTCATAGCGAAAATAATATCATCTATATGACACCGTTAACGTCGCACGATTTCGCTGGAAACTTCGACAGGAAGTAACAACTAAATTTAAATTCTTTGCAATTGCGAGCGGAAATCCGTAAAGATTTTATTATAAATTTGTTTTTATTGAATTGTTAAACGAGCACAATTAATAATAAATTCAGACATCTGTCCTAACATATTCATTTGGGCTGGGATAATTTAAAAAAATGGTTTGCCATAGAACTCCAAGGTGCCAAATTTAAAAAAAAAACATGTTGATTTCAATGTTAATGGAAGAGACGGACATCCGGAACTCGTTGATATATTGATATTGACATACCAACATATCCACAAACTGATTATGGTAGTACCGCTAAGTTATGTGAGTGTTTCTAAAAAACAGTGTATTGTCAAAACACGGGGGGGGTGAAATAAAGCCATAAGCAATAAGGCCATATGGCCTTATTTCCCAAAGAGTTGAGAAATAAGGCCATATGGCGTTATTACCAACCACTGTTGGAAGTAAAGCCATATATGGCTTTGTTACTCATTTAAATATTTTTTAAAAATGTTCATCATTATTTTGCGGAGAGTGTGGAAATATATTTCCACGTAAATACTGCTACCCAAAAAAAATTATTTAGCGAAGCCGCTAAATTAATTTATGGAGTTTAAAATGGCGCACGGACATAGCGCCCAAGGTCTTATCGCCTAAAACCGTAAATGTCATATCGCCCAAGCTGCGACATATAGCCCAAAATGATAGGTCTAAAAATGTTATTTCTCGCAAAACAAAATTGTCAAAAAAATCCAAAATATTTTTTTTTGGGCGAAATGTCAAAATTACGACTTCAATGATTTGTGTATTTGTAATAAAACTTTTCTGCGTAGCCGGCCTTCGGCCGGGCTTAGGGATTACATACTCCATGCATTAAACCCACCCTCTCTGCAAACCAAAGCTATTTTGGCTATCAGGTCTTTTTGAGGCATAACAAATTTGATAGCGCAAAGGCCTGCTACCCTAGAAAACTTTACTTTGCGGAGAGGGTGGGTTTAATGCATGGATTTTGTAATCCCTAAGCCCGGCCGAAGGCCGGCTACACAGGAAAACTTTTTGTGTTAAACAATCTTTAAATTAAAAACCCTGCCAATAAAAAATTGGTGCCTCTAGACCCCTCTGAGTTCCGAGGTTCCTGGTATATGTGTTTTTTTAATTTAAAGATGTCAAACAATTTTTTTTTTTCTGCGTAGCCGGCCTTCGGCCGGGCTTAGGGATTACAAACTCCATAAATTAATTTAGCGGCTTCGCTAAATAAATTTTTTTTTTGGGTAGCAGGATTTACGGGGAAATATATTTCCACATTTTCAACTGATATGGCTTTATATCCACTTTGGTTGCAAAATCAATATGACTTTATTGCTCAATAGTGTTGGTAATAAAGCCATATGGCCTTATTTCCCATTGAATTGAGAAATAAGGAATATTGCCTATGGCTTTATTTCACCCCCCCTCAAAACACATTTTAACTCATTACATTAAACCTTTTTATAAAAACCGGTTAACCGACACCAAAAAACCGGTTTCTCGAATATTGGAAATTCAAAACTATTCGAAACCGGTCGAGTTTCTAAAAATGAAAAAACCGGTTAACCGGTTTTCGGTTTCGGTTTTGAATACTCTAGCTGTGACGAATATTTCATACCCTCCAATGTTTCTTTTTTTTCAAATAAAGTAATGTTCTTTTTTAGAGGTTGATTTAGTTCCCCAAGTAGAACTTTTTCCCCCTGGTCCAATTTTGCCCATTTACGAAATTAAACTACCTATGACCATAAGACATATTCGTGACAAACTTCAGGACTCCAGCTCAATTATTTTGGACTGCATCGTGTCCTTCACAGACGAACTCCGCTAGCATGTCTTAAAATCGATCACTAACACAGTGCTCGAATTTGACATTTTTTACCAAGCTGGGCAGTTAGCGCACGTATTCGCAATATTCGCGATTAAAAATTTTCATGCTC
Source organism: Pegoplata infirma (assembly GCA_963921195.1). Lineage (NCBI taxonomy): Eukaryota > Metazoa > Arthropoda > Insecta > Diptera > Anthomyiidae > Pegoplata > Pegoplata infirma. The sequence goes on along the minus strand of OY992536.1, from coordinate 214,030,152 downwards.
AAGTACAATAAAAAAAATATTTTTAAATTTGCGATAATTTTTTTAAAATTTGAAACCATTCAAATCTGTTAAAATAACATAACAAACCATAATACCTTGAATTTTTTTACGAAAAACATGTTTTTCGTAAAAAAAATTGGTTCATTAAAAATATTTTTAATGTGATTTGAATTTACGACACCCATTATGATACTCATACCTTTGCAATATAATTTTATTTTTTTCAAAGTTAGCTTATGCAATAGCGATATTCGCGATTTGTTTATACCCTCCAACCACAGTATGGGGGTATACTCACTTTGTCATTCCGTGTGTAACGCATCGAAATATCGATCTAGGACCCCATAAAGTATATATATTATTGATCAGTGATCGATTCAAAGACATTCTACCGATGTCCATAAGTTCTAGCGATGTTTAAGTTCGGAGATGGGCAAAATCGGACCAGGGGGAAAAAAGTTCCCCCTTGAAGAACTAAACAACCTCTGAAAAACACCATATTTTTACATGATTTTTTGTGTTTTTGTATAACAAATGCAACATTCACGAAGCTCAAAGTTCTGAATTTGGAACCAGGGGACTAGAGAATATAGTTTTTTTCCGCCCGTTCCTTTTTGTGGGCGTGGGTTTAAAAAAATCGTTAAAATAATGATAAACTTGTATTTCTTTAGTGCAAAAAGCATAAGACTGAATTTTTAAACGTACATCTCGTGGGGAAATTTGTACCCCCATTGACCACTGCCGACCCCCCCTCAAAAAAAAGAAAGCGGACCTGGCTTTTTTTTTCCATGTTGGAGGTTAAAAATTTTCGGAACAGCTGAATTTAACCCTCTTACTTGTTTTTTTTTTTTTTTTTATTTTTAAGAAAAAAAAATATATTTTGAGGATGCTTATTCTGGCTCGAGGTCATTTTTTTCTTTAGTAATTAAAACCATGATATTCTCATAGCATAATTTTCAAGAATATTTTTTTTCTGCCATCAAAACTCTTTTGAATATACAACAAAAAAATTTTATTTGCGAAATTTTTTTTCGCAAAATCAAACATTTTTTAAAAAATCTAAAAATAGAATAACAAAAAATTCATAAATTAAAAAAAATAATTAAAAATAAGGGTTCATGATTTGTGTCTAGCACACTAACACCGTGCCATCGTCACATGTGTTCCTGCTTAATTAAATTAGTTTTGTGCGATTTTTAACAATAATTTTAATTCATGCGTTTAATTGAAAATAAAAATGGATTTTTGTCACATTAACAATATACAACGTTGATACAATTAAAAACGTTGTTGAACTAGTATTTCGTTGTTAAGAATTTGTTTAGTAACTTTTGATTGTGCGATATTTTTTTCTGTGCATAGTTTTTGTTTGAATCTGAACTGCTAAATTTCCGGACAAAATTTAAGTTTTAAAAGGTTATTTTTTTTAACCAGAAAAGCTTTAAGATTTACTTGCTTACGATTATCACCACATTCATTATTTTGAAGTTTTGCATTTCTTACAACTCTCACATATTTCAGTTAGTTTCTGTGGTTTTTAAATCATTCTTGTTTTTTTTTTTTTTTTGTGTTCAAGTCTGTCACATAAGAAATTCATTAATTTCTTTTTGTGGTCGTAGTTGCAGTCACTCATCCATACACTCACACAAATACATATTTCATGAAGTGTCATTTTTAATTTTCAGTCTGACACAATTCATGGATACATAAGAAATAAGCAACAGTAATATAGTGAGAGGAGTCAAATCCTAAATACCCTTCCACCAAAATTTTATAATTGTAAGAAAGAAACAAAATTTTTTGATAAAAAAAATTCTATTCTTTTAGATAGTATCTTTATATACAATTCTTAAATTTGCGAACTTTGTATTTTCGAAAAATTCCTCTAATGCAGAACTTCCCGACCACCTTGAATCTTTTAAACTGCTAGCAAACCGCTTTCTTTATATGGTAGACTTTAACCGACAATAAACTTGGAAAATTTAATGCTAGCACACCAGTATTTCAATGTGTTACATATCCAGTAATAAAATAAATTTACCGCTTTTGCTGTGGTAAAAGGGTGTAACAGCACAAATTATACTTGGATACTCTACCAGAGTTCTACTGAATATTAGGGGTGGGATAGTGCACGAGTTTCCGATTTCGACCCGCTAGAACCGCTTATTTTGTGAGGTTCGTAAAAAAAATGCATGAGCCAAAAAATGGGGCAGGTCGGATAGGATCTAGGGGTCGCTCATCGGGGTCAAAGTTGGGCGTAAAGGGGAAAAAATACACAAAAAGCCGCGCAACTCCTCTGGTTTTGCCCCTAAAGGGGTCAAATGTGAGACCAACCTCCATTATTTTTTCCTCCCGAACACTTTTGCCGAACACACCTAAGCCTTATCTCCACTTCCTAAGGGGGCTCACATACAAAGGTTTAATTTTTTAAAAAATTTGCTCCTACCTCTCTAGCAGTCCAAGAAGTGACCCTAGAGGAACCAAATGTATGACCAACCCCCAATATTTTTTCAACATTTTCTTAGAACATACCTACCCTCTATCTTCAACCCTTAGGGTGGTCCCCATACATTATTTTTATTTTTCCTTAATTTGTTTTATTACATCAGCTCCTACCGGTCCAATGGTGCCTACTAGAGGGGTCATTAGCAAAACCGACCCCCATTTATTTTCAGCCCCCAACATTTCTTCTGAATATGCCACTTCCGTATCTCCAATTCCTAAGGGGTCTCCCACACAAAATGACATTTTTATAAAATTTGCTCCCACCGCTCTAACTGCCACAGGGGTGACCCTAGAGAAGTTAAATGTATGACTGACCCCCAATATTTTTTCAGCCCCAACATTTTCCCCAAACAAACCTATCCTCCATTTTTAAGTCTAAAGGGGGTCCCCACACATTTTTTTATTTTTTTATAAAATCAGATCGTATCGCTCCCATGGTGCCTCCTAGGGATAGGGAATGCAGACTTACCCCCATTAGTTTTTGCCCCCCACATTTTTTCCGAATATACCTACGGCGTATTTCCACTTTGTAAGGGTTCTCCCCTTAGTAAAACAAAATTCGTAATGGTACTGGAACCCAACGTTGGAGTGTTTAGAATTTACAAAGTTACAATAAGTAGCAACACTTTTTTTATAAAATCAGCTCTTTCCGCTCCTATAGTTCCTCTTAGGGACGGGAAATGCAGACTGACCCCCTATATCTGCAATGCAAACATCATATTTATGAACTTCAATTAAAATAAGTGTTTGAAACCAAATACGCAAAACGTCTGGACCAGGAGTGCCAATGTTTGCGCGTTTTAAAGAGAATTGGGAAAATATACATAAAAGACAAACCATACAGTCCTGACATAGAAGATTAGAAAGTGGCTGGCAACATACCAGCTCAAGTCCAAACTGCATCAAGTTGTTTTGTTGTGCTCAAATTAAGGAAAAGCGACCCAGAGACGACTTCAAGGAGTTTCTTGAAATTGTTTTATTATACCTTGGTGAAAATATTCCTAATAATCATTTTAGCTCACCAGGATCCATCAGTCATGCTCGATGGATGGCAAACGGCATATATTGCCTAAAAATGTTTCAGGTTTGACCAAAAACAATTTACGTTAAATTTTGGATTAGCGCCTCTAAAGCAATAGAACCTCCAAATAATCATTTGAATTTTTTTAAAGCGATTGCTAATTATGCTTCAATTAATAAGATGTCTCAACGATTGGAGAAGAGATTCTCTCACATCTTTGGTATCTCAGTGGTGAAGCAGTTGCACTATTTGATTCGAATATCTCTTGTTAAATAAAACGAAAAATGGCAAATGCAAGGAGGAAGAGTTATCTGACGAAAAGATGGACGAATCGTCCGACGAAGGCAGCGAAGAAAAATAAGACGATGATATCGGGGAAGATTATGACTCGGGGGATAGCGGCGAAAGTGGCAAAAGTGGCAAAAAAGATCGTGATCATCCAGTACACGTTGTTGGATTCGAAGGTGTGAAAATAATTAACATGGAATCGAAACAAGTAGATCCAGAACTTATAATATAAGAGACACCAAAATATTTTGCACGCTTCTGATTAACAACAAATTTCATTGGTTCCGGTCCAAACACTTGGGAAAATTGTGAGGACTACCAGCAAGCGCTGCAAATATTACTTCAATTACATGTTTTCAACGACGCTACCGAAAGAGGCGTAAAATTAATAGAGGACTATAACAACGTATTGGGCCGTAATGGAGAGGAAAAAACATTACCCTAACAAAGTGGAAATACGAAGTAGGTATGTTGGGAAAAAAAGTGGGGAGGCAAAAATTATTGGGGGTCAGTCTGCATTTGCCATTCCTAAGAGGCACCATGGGAGCGGTAAGATTTGATTTTATATACAAAAATTATAAAAAATGTGTGGGAACCCCCTTAAGACTTAAAAATAAGGGGTAGGTTTGTTTGGGGAAAATTTTGGGGCTAAAAAAATATTGGGGGCAACTCTCTTTTGATTTTATAAAAAAATAAAAAAAATGTGTGGGGACCCCCTTAAGGCTTAAAAATTGAGGGTAGGTTTGTTTGGGGAAAATGTTGGGGCTGAAAAAATATTGGGGGTCAGTCATACATTTAAATTCTCTAGGGTCATCCGTGCGCCAGTTAGAGCGGTGGGAGCAAATTTTATAAAAATGTCATTTTGTGTGGGAGACCCCTAAGGAATTGGAGATACGGAGTTGGCATGTTCAGATGAAATGTTGGGGGGCTAAAAATAAATGGGGGTCGGTCTTGCTAATGACCCCTCTAGGAAGCACCGTTGGACCGGTAGGAGCTGATTTAATACAAAAAAATTAAGAAAAAATAAAAAAAATGTATGGGGACCACCCTAACGGTTGAAGATAGAGGGTATGGCTGTTCTAAGAAAATGTTGGGGATGAAAAAATATTGGGGGTAGGTCATACATTTGATTCCTCTAGGGTCAATTCTAGGACAGCTAGAGAGGTAGGAGCAAATATTTTTTAAAATTCAACCTTTGTATGGGAGCCCCCTTAAGGAGAGGAGATAGGGCTTAGGTATATTTGGCAAAAGTGTTTGGGGCAAAAAAATAATGGGGGCCGGTCTCACATTTGACCCCTCTAGGGGCAAAACCAGGGGAGTTGTGGGTCTTTTTGTGGATTTTTTCCCCTGTACGCCCAATTTTGACCCCGATGAGCGACCCCTAAATCCTATCCGACATCCCCCATTTTTTGGCTCATACACTTTTTTTAAGAACCTCACAAAATGAGGGGTTCTAGCGATTCCAAATACTGCTGCTTAAAATCTCACACAACACTATCCCACCCTTACTGAATATTTACTAGATTACTTCTGAATATTTACTAGTCACCCACTACAACTTCTGCTTTGTAGTATAAATGGGAAATGCCATGCTAAGTCGGACACTTTGGAATTTTTTTTTTTTTATTTTTTTTTAATATACTTTTTAGCAATGTTGGCAATCGATACCTTTTCAATACCGTTATCCATTTCAAAACCAATACCGAAACTCAGTTTTGGTATCGGATACCGGTATCCAAAAACATTTTCCTTCGGTATCGCTACGTACCGGTATTGAAACGGTTTTTCTTAAAAAACATATTTTTTTACAAAAAAAAAAAAAAATAATAGAAAGTTTGTAAATTTTTTTGTTTTTGTAAATGAAAAATCGTACTCCAAATGACTCACCGAAGTCTCATAAAAATCAAAAAAATCGTTTGGCACCCACATCGTGAATTAAATAAAAATTTAAAAAAGCCACTTCAATCGCGATGCGATAGCAAAAGAAAATTGTTGATTTTCACGAAATTTTTATGTATTCAATTTGACTCCCAATAGAAACTTTCTAGACCCCTTTTGTATAGTATAGTTTTTTGAGGATTTTTATTTAATCCGTGATGTGGGTGTCCAAGGATTTTTTTGATATATACAGGACTTCGGGGAAGGCATTTGGAATACTAGCAAGAGGTTTTCCACCATAGTATAATTTTTTGAAGTGGCTTAACTCGTAGAAATCGTCCATAAAAGTCCCATAATTCGCGAAAAAAAAATTTTGGAATATTTTTGAATGTGATCTTGTCTAGACAGGGAATACCTATTTTTCCAAATAGATAACACCAACAAAACACTTGGTTGACTAGAAAAATAAGATGAAATATGTTATTTGTTGGGGTTTTTACTTTAACCGCGATGCGGGAGGGAAATACATTTTACGGAGTCATTTTGACACCCAATAGAAACTTATTGGACCATTTTCAGCTCAAACAAAAAAGAAAGGTAAAAACCGATACGGCCTTATATTTATGTACTAAAGACATAGGAAAATGTCCAGCAAAACCGGTCCAGTGCTTCAAAAGTTATGAGCAAAAGACTGAATTTCGGCAACGGTTTTTCGTGAATTTTCGAGATAAAAAAACACGCTAACTTTCGAAAGGCAATTCTGAGGATGCTGAAGCTTGGCATATATATATTTGCCGTTTCCCTGGCCTGGTTCGTATTAAATTTCAGCCAAATCGGTCCAATGGTCCAAAATTTATTAAGAAAACCGTGAATTTCAGATTAGTTTCATCTTAAATTAACTTGTCGAAAAAACCGTTAAGCCAGCTTTAAAAAAATTTATGAGTCACGAAAATATTTTACAAAGTATTCTTCTCACTCACAAAAATTTTTATACTAAAACAAAAAAAACTTACACTCGAAAAAAAATTTACACTCAAAAAAAAATGTTGTCAATTTATTTGTTTTTTTTTCAAAAATGACTAAAAAAAGTTTTTTACTCAAAATAAAATATTTCTAATCAAAACTGTTAATTTGATTCACGTTAGAAAATTAACTATCACTTTAGAAGGGCATTGTGGAGGATATTGATAGATTCGTCCAAGTCGAATTTAAAGTTTTTATACGTTTTTTTATATTTTTAGCATTTTTTCGATAATACCGGTACGTACCGGTATTGACGTTTCGGTATCGGTAATACCGAAATAAATAAAAAAAACGATACCAATACCGATATCGATACCGTTATTCGTTTCGATTGCCAACCTTGCTTTTTAGAAAAAATACTAAAATATTTTCAAAAGTGTTCTATTATGCAAAATTCTAAGTTTAAAAATTAGAATCAGATTTTTCAAAATGTTAGTACTCTTTGATTTTTTTTTTTTTTTAATTTTTTTGTGAAAAACTTCTATCGATTCTAAAAATTGTTTGCCCAGTAAGATCGAGGGATTATGATTACACTAGTTTACAAATTAAAAAAAAAAATTGCGATCCACGACATTTTGCATTAATTTTTTATGTAAAATCTTACGCTGAATCCGAAAATCCACTCCAAAATTTTTACAGTAGAACAGTTTTCGAGATATTGCCAACTTTTCAAATTTCACGAGAATTCCTTGTAATTTTAATTGCGCCAAAAAACTGTAAATTTACAACTTTATTGGTAAAAAGCTTGTAAAATTAATAGGAATTCTCGTAAAATAGGAGGTAGCAAAAAATCTAGTGAAATTACGAAACCTCTTTATAAGTTTTATCGTGTAAAAAATTTGTAATTTTACAATTTTATTGGTAAAAAGCTTGTAAAATTACAAAATTATTGGCAAAAATCTTGTAAAATAACTAGGACTTTTTGTCAAATAGGAGGTAGCAAACAAAAAAAGTTACAAGTTTTTCTTGTAATTTTACAAGGTTTTTTTTTTAGTGTATAAATGTGGAATTTAACAGTATCTTGAAAACTTTTCTACTTTTTAAATTTTTAACTTCATTTTCAGATTTAGCGCGCGATTTTACATGGAAAATAAATGTCAAATCTCGTGAATCGAACAATATTTCAAAATTAGTAAGCTGGTGTTACACTCAAAAAACGAAAAATGTATAAAAACTGAATTTCTCATTTTTACTCAATTGCATGTAACTTATACATTTTTTAACGGATTTTCCTAAAAACCATTTTGTTTTATTTCACAGAGAAAAATAAATTTCCAGCTGAATTTTTCAATTGAATCAACTCAAAATTCGATTGCTGCTACTAAATTTCGCTGTGTCAGATGAATTTTTTAGTTGTTTCAATTAAAAGATAGTTGTATTAACAAAATTTAGTTGTAACTACCGATATTTATATGTAACTACCGATATTTAGTTGTTGCAACCTTAATACAAATGCATCAACCGAATTTTGTTTTCAACAACTGAATTTTAGTTGGAAATTAGCAAATTTGTTTTCTGTGTTTGTAATAGAACAGACTTGAACTGTAAAGAAAGTAATACATACATTTTTTAATTTTTTTTGTTTCACAAATTTACAAAAGAATTTACTTTTTTCCCCCAAAATTTCGCTAAAATTTAAGTAAAATTGTCGATATATCGATTTATAGCTTCTAAGGCGACAATCAGATTAAAAGATGTTGTATGTAGGGTTGATAGATAACTAAATTACCTTCAACTGGTACTTAAAACTGTTAAAAAATTGGAAAAATCTAAAAAAAAAATTCAATGTGTCCGAGATGGCATGGAATGCTCCATACATACTTTTTTTTTGGCTTTTGTTGTTTTGACACAACAGATTGATGGATTTAATTTTATGTATTTAAGTTATGAATTCTAGTCAAAAGGAAATAAGTGGTTGGTGGAGATTGAAGGAGAGGAATCTAACCAAAACTTTATGCATAAGAGCATTTAAATAATCAATAATCCAACACAGTAAAACAAATTTATTTATGAATAAATTTTTAATTTGATCAAAGAAATTGATATGTTTTTAGCTTTAATTAAAACAAACTTTTTTTTTTTTTTGAAAATTGCAACAAATTAACAAAGTATTTAGTTACAACAAACGCAGTTAAAAACAACAAAGTGAATAGATTTTATAAACACAACAAAAATTAAGTTTAAATAATAGCTAAATTTATACAAGCCCGGTGAAAAATGTTCAGATGTTATTCATATGAATAATAAAATTTGCAGAATGTGGAGTACATTTTTCGTAGAAAAAATTCTCAGATTATTTCCTTTTCTTTTTCACTTTCCTTTTTCGTCTCCTTTAATCTTTTTTCCTTTTTTTTTCTTTCTAATACGGTTTGGTGTGGGAAATTTCCCCAAGCTCTCTCCTGTGATAAATATATTTATCGCCACTTTATTCTTAATTTTTCGCCGGTTATCACTGAGATCCAGTGAGTTGATTTTTCGTCTATGTATCAACTGCATTCATTTTCCCCCCCAATGTATTTCCAAAAATAAACTTTTTGATAAATGAAAATATTAATGCGTCTTCTTTTAATTTATAGTAAAAATAAGTTGAGGGCATAAATTTTCAACAACTTGACAATAGCAGTTAAATGTTGTTGCTGGTTATAGTAGCATTATCATCATCAGGAAAATATTCTTCATTAAATACGTACGACTACTATATGTTGCCTGTTACCACTTGCCTCCAGCCCCACATTTTAAACTTAAAATAAACTTCTCATGAAACTTTGTATCTCTTACTTACACCCCATACACTATTTTTTTTATTCTATATTTCACACAAGCACGTAGGGTAGAGAGGGGCACATTCTCCTGTAGGCACAATCGCCACCCCACTTATCTCTTAAACTACACACAAAGAAAAAGCTTCATTAATAAAACTCATCATAAAAGTTCCTCTAATGAAACTGTTTCATTATATTCATGAAAGGTTTCATAAATATTCATAGTATTTATGAAAAATTTCATTATATTTATGAACATTTTCATAATATTAATGAAAATTTCATTAAAAACTTTCATTGGACGAACTTTTATGACATATTGTTTTACAGTTCTTTGAGTGTAGGAAAGGTATCAAATTTTGACGAATGAGTTAAGTGTGTATTTATAAATCATCTTACAAAATAAAAAAAATAAAAATATTTTGCTCATTCTATTATTATCCGTTATTATCCATTAAAAAAAACTGCAATGAGTTTGTTTTAATAAGTAATAATTAAGAGTAAAGTAAAAAAAAAAATTACTGACAAAATATGTCGCCATTAGGCACGTCTCCGAAATTGAAAATGCAAATTCCTTCATTTGTGTCTGCAATTCCAGATCATGTTGGTAACCCTTGCGAAATAATGTAAGAGACAAAAAAGTTGAAAGAAAGTATGAAGTGAGGTTGAGATTGCTAGAAATAGAATTGTAGTGTTGGAAACTGTCAAAATTTATTCTGTAGAAACTATAAATATTCACATATATAAAAAACAGTTTTCATTAACAAGACAAACCGACATTTAAAATCCTACTGATGATGACACTAACTGGGGTGTTTGAAACCGGTATAGGAAATACCAGAAATGTCTATAATTTTTAGAAATTCAATTTTTCTTCTGCATTTTTTCAACTTGAACCCTTATAACAAATATAATTAGAGCCCGTGCTCGATCTGTACTTACAGAAAAAATCAAAAAAAATTACTGACAAAATATGTCGCCATTAGGCACGTCTCCGAAATTGAAAATGCAAATTCCTTCATTTGTGTCTGCAATTCCAGATCATGTTGGTAACCCTTGCGAAATAATGTAAGAGACAAAAAAGTTGAAAGAAAGTATGAAGTGAGGTTGAGATTGCTAGAAATAGAATTGTAGTGTTGGAAACTGTCAAAATTTATTCTGTAGAAACTATAAATATTCACATATATAAAAAACAGTTTTCATTAACAAGACAAACCGACATTTAAAATCCTACTGATGATGACACTAACTGGGGTGTTTGAAACCGGTATAGGAAATACCAGAAATGTCTATAATTTTTAGAAATTCAATTTTTCTTCTGCATTTTTTCAACTTGAACCCTTATAGTAAATTTTTTTTATTTTTTGTGAGCGACTGCTCCTGGGGCACATTCGCCGGATTTAGGATGAGTTTTGCAGGCGACTGTACCCTATGGTGCTCATTAGCAGACGACGGAATCCCATGGGGAACAAACGCTACTTAAAATGGAGGTAGTTTCACCGGCGTAAGTGCCCCATGGGGTTGATTGGCGCACGTGCCCCATGGATGGGGCAGTTTCGCCGATAATAATAGAAGCCAAATTGATAAATACCATTTGGAGTGTACATTTTAAAGCCAAAATATAGAGCTTCTTAAATCAACAAGAATTTAGGAAAAACGTTTACTAGGTTAGGTTTTAATGCACTTAAAAAAAAAAACTGGCGAATGTACCCCTCTCTACCCTACATTCATATTATTATTGCAAACTTCGCTCGTTAAACTACTACAAGTATTTACAACAGCAAAAAAATGATGCTATGAAAAAAAAAAATCCTAAGAAAAATATTGCGTTGTTTGAGGCAAATAAGTAAGATTGCAACTTAAGTTCATTGTATGCAATATGTAACAAGAGTTAAGTAGCACGTGTGTGTGTGTGTTAAGGGCATCAACAGCAGGGTTAAAGCATCATTGTTAATGGAACACTTTAAGGAGCAATAAGAAAATATTCAAACATAAATAAAAATCCCTCCTACTTTTTGTTACTCCATCTTCCTCTGACTCTCTCTCTCTGGAGGACTTCATTGTACGTAGTTAAAATTTTTGCTGATTTCATAGATTTTTTTGTTCGTATTTTTGTCTTAGTTTTTTTTTCGAAACTGACATAAGTTTGAATTATGGCTAAAAGTTAATTTTCTGCTAGAGTCTAAAATAAGTAGGATTTTTCGTTTATTGTTATGTTGATACAAGTGAATTTGTGATTTTTTTGTATCAGGGCACAGGGGGAGAAATAGAAATTTTTTTTGAAATAATTCAGGATAATACGACAGGAATTTTTGAATTACGCAAAATCACTCACGAGCATATTTTTTTACTCACACTCACTCACAATCATGAGAGTAAATTTTATACAATTCACACTCACGTGAACACACGCAAGCTTCACTCACACTCACGTTGCCTCACACTAACGTTGACTCACACTCACGAAACTCTTATTTATACAAAACAAAATTTCAAAAACTAAAATTTCAAAAATCTTTTAAGTTCGTAAATGGGCGCAATCGGACCAGAGGGAAAAAAGTTCCCTCTTGACGAACTTAATTAATTAACCTTTCGAAAAACGCTATATTTTCACAGGTTTTTTGTATTTTTGTTAAGCAAATGAAGCAAGTTGATGTCATAAAAAGTTCAAGGTCCTGCAGTTGGACCCAGGATATAAAAAAACTTTTTTTTTTGCCTGCCCCCATTTGTGGGCGTGGATATTAAAAATGTATCTAAATAACACTGTGCGACAAAAACACAAAATCGAATATACTTTTGACATGAGGTAGTTAAGGTTGTAGGTCTCTTTGCAAAGATTACAAAAATGCCCAATAAACTTCCCAGACACCCTCAAATGTTAAAGGTATTGTAAAAAAACATTTTTTTGGGACTTTTCTCACTAAACCACGTGTAACTTAAACATTTTTCAACCGATTTTAAATTTTTCAACCGTTTTGGATAGAAGAAGGATAGGCCTTTTCATGTGTGTGAATTGGTCTATACATATAAGAAAGCTATGTATTGATTTTTTCAACAATATCTAATTTTTTGTTATTTTTTGAAAATTTTTTGAGTTTATCGATTATCTGAACGACGATTTCCTGCAAAATCTTAATTTTCTTTTTTAGAAAAATTATCACAACTCTGTCAATTATTATCCGATTTTTCTGGATAAAGCTTATCGTATTCAGAATTAAATTATCTTTAAAAAACGCGCATAAATGTAAAGGTTGTTAAACGAACTATAGCAGAAAAAAATCGATAAACTCGAAAAATTTTCAAAAAATAACAAAAAAAAAATGGTTTTATAAAAAAAATCAATACACTAAGAAAATTATGTCATTAAGTGCTTGTAGGTTATTTCAAAAATTAATCAGTAAAGTTATTTTAAAAGAAAAATCATTAATTTTATTATGGATTTCTTGTTTTCTACTGTTTCTGTAGTTTAAAAAAAATAATTTACTGTCTTAAAACTGAATTTTCTGTTACATTCAATTTCGGCAGTAAAAAATTTCTTCTATAGTTTTACTGTTTTTTAATACAAAATAAGTGAATATTCACTAGTTTTTTAATGTTTTGGATAGTTATTAAATTAACATTAAAAATTGACTGTAATATGTTTTTATTTTAAATTAAAAAATAGTGGAATGGTTTTTAAATAAAATTTCATTTGTTTTAAGTTAATATTCACTGGAATTTACCTACATAATTTTTTGAGTGTAGATATCTTTCTTTACGTATTGACCAACTCACACACATGGAAAGCCCTATTCTTTTTCTATCCAAAACAGTTTAAAAATTTAAAATCGGTTGAAAATTTTCTGAATTACACAAGGTTTAGCGAGAAAAGTCCTAAAAAAAACGTTTTTTGACAATAACTCTAAAATTTGAGGGTGTCTGGCAAGTTTAATGGGCATTTTTGTGATCTACTCATCAAGACCAACAACCTATACTATGTCACATCAGAAGTATTTTTTCACTGTAGCACAGTGTAATTATAAAACTGTGTTAGTTAAGCTTAAAAAGCGTAATAAATGAATTTATAAACATTTTCAGCGTGTGTTTATGAGTGCCCCAATGACCACTAATGACCCTCCTTCTATCCACACCCCTCCCAAAAAAACGCCCCTGATTTTTTTTTTATATGTTGAAGGGTATGAAAGATTCGGCACAGCCGAATTTAACACTCTCACTTGTTTTTTTTTTTTGAAAAATCAGAAATTTAGTTTTGAAATAAAATTAGTTTGAAATAAATTAGAATAGATTCGGCCGTGCTATTGGCAAAAATCTTGAACCAAATCTGGAACCAAATCGGTAAAAAATTGAAATTTCACTTTTTTGAATGGCTTAATCTTGGAAAGTTTAGGAGATAACTACACCCACTAAGCAGTTTTTTTATACCCTACACTCAGTGATAGAGGGTATATATAATTTTGTCATTCCGTTTGTAACTCATCGAAATATGGATCTGGGACCCCATAAAGTATATATATTAGGGCGGGTCGATTTGTATGGATCGAAAAAAACTGAAAAATCGTATAGCAAAAACAAAATCTACAAGAAATTCTAAGAAAGTTTTCCAAAGAAACCATTGGTCTAAAATCAAACCCTATACCGCGCCTAACGACATGAAAATCCGTCCGTTCGTCCGTCCGTTCGTCTGTCTTTCTGTCTGTGTGAAACACGCTAACTTTGAAATGTTAATGGAAGAATGAAAAATATATACGGCAAGCTGCTGAAGCGTAGCGAATATTTTTGTTATACTTCCGGTCAGATTAATACTAAATTTCAGCGAAATATGTCCAGTGGTTCATAAGTTATTGGCAAAATGGGGAATTTTAGATGGTTTTTAACCCGAATTCCCATGTTGAGAAAAACGCGCTTTGAAAACGCGCTTTGAAAAAAATGGTAAGCCAGAAAAAAATATTTTAGAAACTATTTTTGTCAATCAAAAAAAATAATAAAAAATATTACACTCAAAAAAAATTACCCTCAAAAAAATTTACACTCGAATTTTTTTTTTTTGCAAAAATTAAAAAAAAATTTTACTCAAAATAAAACAAATACTGATGTAAAAAAAATATTCAGTTATCAAAAATTTTTATCTAACACATCTTTTTTCCTCTCCGATATGCAACTCTCCAATTTCATCCCACAAAAGTATCTGTGTTTTTTTGACGAAATATCATTATGATCCTCAATTACATACTTTTATTTACTAAGAAAAATCCGCTGCACCAGCTTCCCTTTGTAATTAACATACAAAGGCATTGGAAGGAATCGAACCCACAACCCCTGCGCTTCCTTTCAAAGTTTCTCGCTACATGTTAATATACTGCAGCCCAATATTAAATATATAATGGAGTAAAATTATCATGGATAAACGATAAAAGCAGCGATTTATTGTTAAAATTTCTTATTTTTCGTCTGTGGGGTTTTCATTACAGATCAATCTAATTATTTATTTCTCCATTTCAGGGATTATGTCTAATATACCATAATACCAAAAATTGTGCGAATTATATCCAGCGTCAATTAATAAACAATGCCGCTGGATATGCAGCATATCGGTATATAAAACTATGTTTTCTTTACATGTGAGGTGTAGGGTATGTTTAGCAACTTTGTAGAAAATATTATGGCAAATATTTTTGTGGAACATATTAACCCTCTAACTCCCTCTCATAACGGTATTTTTTGGCTCTATTCTAACAAATCGCAAAAAACACCTCGAAAGAGGGGGAGGGTGGAGATGAAATGTTCTACAAAAATGTTGCCAATAAAATTTTACTATATACCTCAGAGCACACCAAAGCCCAAAAATTAACACAAACACCAAAAAAGAGTCAAGTTCTATGTTTTGCTTATGAAAAAAGGACGGACGGACAAATTTTCATGTCGTTAGGCGCGGTATAGGGTTTGATTTTAGAAACATGGTTTCTTTGGGAAATGTTCTTAGAATTTCTTGTAGATTATATTTTTGCTATACGATTTTTGACTAAAAAAATCGACCCGCCCTAATATATATTCATGATGCCCGATATATTTTAAGACATTCTAGCGATATCCGTCTGTCCGTCTGTCTGTCTGTGGAAAATGCTGTCACGATCAAAATATTGCACAGAGATGACTGAAACTTAACATATTTTTCGGAAGTTCTCCCGAGAAGTTTGGTATTGCATTTGACCGATATCGGTTCAGCGGTTCAAAAGTTATGAACGAAAATGTAAGCCCACCTAAAAAATTTGAGTACATTCAACATAACCTAAAAATACAAAATGCTTTAATTCGGCTTCTGGTTGACGTATGTGAACATTATTGATCACCAAATGGTATTTAAACAAGTAACGAACATATTTTTTGACAAAAAAAAGAAAAAAATCGCGGAATTTTTTTACCAAATTTTTTTTTCGCGGATTTTTTTTTTCAATTTTTTTTTTCAAAAGTAGTTTCCTTTTAAATAAAGTTTTTTGCAATAATATTTTTGAAATTGTGAAGGGTATCACTACATTCGGCAAGGCCGAATTTAAGTTTTTTACTTGTTTATGTCTCTACTTGCACATTGACCACATACCCAGGCAGAAAAATGCAATCGGAATAACGTCAAAATAGAGTTGGCAGAGGGCATTCCAACACCAAAATGAGATCATATTTACAAAATTTATGGTGTTACTATAACATTGAAATGATAACGCCAAAAAACAATCGCCTGACTTTTGTTTCCGACGTCGTCACAACACCAAAAAATTTAATTTACTGGATTAAAATTACATTGTAATAATAAGTTTATGACCTTAGGATGGTGTTGAAAGACAACACTGGTAACGTTATTTCGACATATTTTTGGCGCTATTTTGGGGTTTTTTATATTAGAAATACAGTATATAAAAATAATTTTAAATAAATAGAATATTTTCAAAATATTTTTTTTTTAATTTCCGGGTTCGCAACAAAAATTCGACTTTTCTAAAAATTCGACTGTCAATTTTCGAAAATTCGACTTTTTTAAAAAAACGACTTTTTCCAACCTGTAAAAGCCTATATTTTTGTAAGTTAAAATTTTAATATTTTTATCAAGGTTGCGTACCGAAAATAAGTAAAAATAAATCGAAAATTTTTGATTTATAAAACCGAATTAACAGTAACAGGAAACCGAATTAACAGTAACAATGCATTGCGATGCAGGACTTTGAACTTCTTGTAGCATAAAAATGTTGCATTTGTTAAATAAAAACACAAAAAATCATGTAAAAACATGGTATTTTTTAGAGATTGTTTAAGTTCTTCAAGGCGGAATTTTTTTCCATGGTCTGATTTTGCTGATTTACGAATTTAACCTGCCTAGAAACATAAGATATATTCGTGCCAAATTTTGGGAGTCTAGCTCTTTTATTATGGACTGCATCGTGTTAACTACAGACGGACGGACAGACAGACGGACATACAGACGGACGGACATCGCTAAAATTGTCTTAGAATCAATCACTGATTATAAATATATATACTTAATGGGGTCCTAGGCGGATATTTTGATGCGTTTCACACGGATGATGCGTTACCCTCCATACTGTAGTTGGAGGGTATAAAAAAATTTACTAAACACTTTCTGCTTCATGGTAACAACGAACCGCCAAAGATTAAAGGGGTTCACACTTAAGAATGCGATATTTTTTTATAATATTTCGATTTCTACCAAAATTTAATATAAAAATTGTCAGAAACAAAATAGTTGCAGCTTTTTAAACAAAATCAAAATACAGATCAAACGGGTGGACCGATTTGGGATCGGTTTTTTTCAGTTTGAAGAGAATTAAATGTAAGCTTTTTAATTTTATACATATTTTTTTGTTAAAAAAATCGATTTTTTTGCGTTTTTTTTTTAGTTTAACGTATGCTCAAAATTTAAGAATCTACGTCAGGAACTAGATTTTTTAACATAATATGAAGATTTTTTTTTTTCATCTGCCACCAAGTGAAAAAACTAAAAAGTCGAAAGTAAAAGTCCATTTAGATTTTTTATACAAAAATCAATTAATCGACTTTCCGACTATAGAACCCTTATTCTCCTTGCACATTTCATAATGAAAAAAATATGCAGTGGCATTTTTACATAAAAAAAATATTTATAATTAAATAAAATGAAGTCAGAAATTTTGTAAAAGTTTACCATAGTAAACCTTTTCGGATAATAATTTTAAACTCTTATGTAACGTTGGTTCTTTTAAAATCCAATGTTGTAATGGTATTGAATTTTTTGTTTTCAAGGTATTGAATTTTTAAAGTCGTATTTTTGTATTTCCAATGTTATAATGGTATTGTATTTTTAGAAAAGTCGTAATTTCTGCCTGGGTATATATTTTAAGGAAATCTGATAGCAAACTAAAAATATGGAAAGTGTTTAAAGTGTTCATATCGTCACCTAAAATGCAAAAGGCCCTAACTAACATTTTATTAATTTTACAGGGGAAGCAAGAAACAGTATTAAATGATATTTTAAATTTGTTAATAACTTTGTTGTTTTTTGTTTAGTTGCGTCCATTGGCGATTGCCCAAATTACATGTTTTTTAATTTTGGCTATAAAATCGTTAATTTTTATTATCCATCCCTAATTTTTTGTTGAGACGTGTATGTTGATAAAATAATCCAGAACCAATCCAAAAAACTGATTTCGAATTTTTTGTTAGTTAGGGCCTTTTGCATTTTAGGTGACGATATGCAAAAGTTACCCTTCTTTTGGGGGTTCTGCTGCCTTCTCTGTTCACCAACCTCCAAAATTTAGCACGAAAATACATTAGCTATGACCATTTTAAATTTCATGGCTATCGGTCCAGTCTTACTGAATGGCTGAATTATTTCCAAGAAATTAGCCACTTCTACCACTGTGCAGAGCAAGAATGTACATTAAAGTTATATCAAAGATTTAAGCATTTTAAACATTTTTTAATTATTATAACCTCAACTGGGAGGGATAAGGCAAATAAACATTATTTTATTACTAGGGCTGTGATTTAAATGTAAATGCATGTTTTTTTTTCAATAGTCTAAAAACGACATCGACCATTACACTGTACAACAATTTCAAACTTTTTCCAAAATAACGGGGTTCCGACGATTGGTTCTGCTAGAGGAGACAAAAAAAGATACACGTGTGCTTTGGCTTGGTTTTGCAACATATCGGTATGTAAGATTATGTATTCTTTTCATTTAAGGTGTATGGTATGTTCAGCAACTTAAAGTTTCCCAGCTTTGGCCTGTTCTTGCAACATATCGGTATATAAAACTATATTTTCTTTACATCTGAGGTGTAAGGAGTGTTCAGGAACTTTGTAGAAAATATTATGGCAACTATGTTTGTGGAGCATATTAACCCCCTAACTCCCTCTGATTACAATAATTTTTGGCTCAATTCTGAGGACGGGGATGAAATGTTCTACAAAAATGTTAGCCATAAAATTTTACTATATATGTCAGAACACACCAAAGCCCAAAACTTAACACAAACACCAAAAACCAGTCAAATGCAAGGTTTCCCCTTAAGGGTTAATTTATTTTGTAATTTTTTGTAAATTTACTATTTTTTTGAAGCAATAAAACTTACAAGGAGGTTTCGTGACTACTACATTTTTTGCTACCTCCTATTTTGCGAGAATTCCTAATAAAAATTATGAGCTTTTTTGTAATTTTACAAGATTTGTACCAATAAAATTCTAAATTTTCAACTTTTTTGGCGAAATGAAATTAACAAGAAATTCTCCTAAATTAACTACACTAAGAAAATTATGTCATTAACTGTTTGTAGGTTATTTTAAAAAGTAATCAGTAAAGTTATTTTAAAAGAAAAATCAGTTATTTTATAAGGGAAAAAATTTCTTCTATAGTTTTACTGTTTTTCAATACAAAATAAGTGAATATTCAGTAGTTTTTTAATGTTTTGGTTAGTCATTAAATTAACATTAAAAATAGACTGTAATGTGTTTTTATTTTAAATGAAAAAACAGTGGAATGGTTTTTAAATAAAATTTCATTTGTTTTAAGTGAATATTCACTGGAATTTACCTACATAATTTTTTGAGTGTAGATTTTTTTTTTGTAAAAAAACTTGGAAATTTGTAAAATTACAAGAAAAACTGTAAAATTAGAAAAAAAAATTTAAATTTCGATCGAAAATTATTTGTTAAAAAACAAGGAAAACTGTCAAATATTGGTAAAATAGGATAACGAGACTTTTTCTTGTAAATCTCTTTAAATATCAATCGAAAGAGGTTAGTAATACCTGCAAAATAAATCACTGAGATATGCTTTTGATTTAAATTTAGTTCATATGCAAAACAAACAAATCTCATTTAAGTGACAATATTTTTCATGTCGTGAGATTTTATATACTCAAGGTAAATTTCATTTTTCCCAACCCTTTAAAGTTTTATAAATCGACCTCTGGCATATGTTACTTATATAATGATTAGGGAGAAGATTTCCATGCAAATGCATGTTTTTTTGTCGATAGTCTAAAAACAATTTTGACAAATTATCTTTCCGAATAAAGAAATTTGCTTTAAAATGGCATCGATTTGTTTTTGCATATTTTGGTTAAAATGCATATTTTGGTTTTAAGTGCATATATTGTGCATATATCAAACTTTTAAGTACATACTTTTGTATATTTTGATATAAATTAGCAAAAACACAAATTGAAATTTAATTGTTTCAAAAACTATTTTAAATTTTAAAAATTTGTTTGGAAAATAAGAAAAATTATTTTTTTATTTTTAACTTTTTTATAGATTGTCCTAATTTCTGAAAAAAATCCTGCTTATATAAAATTTTAAATGTTACTATTAAAGCCCGGTGTTTTTCTTTTTGCTTTTTAACAAGTTTTTTGAATGAAAATAAGACTTTTATTGCACACATTTTATTTTTTAGTGCATGTTTTAAGGTTTTTTATTGCATATTTTGATTTTTTTAGTGCATTTTTAAGCGCATATTTTTAATTTTTTAATGCATGAAAATCTCATCCCTAATAATGAGTATGATTATAGAGTAGTAAATACTAAAATTTATAGATGTGTTAGTGTTTGTATTTACAAATATAAATAGAGATGACTTTTTTTTATACCCTTCACTTACAATTAGTGGTAGGAGGTATGTATATGGGGCATTCCATGTCAAATCGGACACTTTGAAATTTTTTTTTTTTAGATTTTCCAAATTTGTTAACAGTTTTTAGTTCCCTTCGAAAACTCCTTCGTGGTAAATTTTCAGATTTTTTTGATGACCCGTTCAAAAGATATCGAATTTTTAAAAATTGGTAGTTTGCTCCTTTATTCAAACTTCTTTTAATCATAACTTCTTCAATAATGGTTTTGGTTATTTGATAGAGCTTCGTAAATAACTAAAAACCATATTTTTTTCATCAATACTTTGGAAGATATAAGCGTGTAAAAAATCGCTTGTTTGACAATATTGACTTTTGGCCGATAAGCCGAGACACCCCAACCTTAAAATCGTCTCTTTTATATATATTTTAAATTTCAGGCAAATCGGTTCCTCAGGGTTGAGATTCTTCCCTTCTCAGTATTGAATTTTATTAAATTTGGAGGGGATGAGGTCACGGTTAAATTGAGGTGTTTTTGCTCAGTTGCTTTTGATCTTAAAATAATTCGAGTTGTACTCAATATAAATAATGAATGAAGTAATCATTGCTTTTCAGAACTCATTACCAATATTTTGCTGGATACGAACAGTGGATACCAGGTTAGTTAGATACCATTTTATTTCCTCTCTCGATATTAAGTGTAAGAGGGAAGTACATGTAAAATCGTATATAAAAATATAAATACAATAAATCTACCGTTTTATAGAAAATGGCAGATTGATTTTGGAGTCTATCAAAGTCTCTTAATATCTTTTTTTTTTTTTTTAGAAATTAAAAAAAAACTATTCACACATTCTCTCTTCATAATTTATCATCTGATGTGATGTATGGATGTATTTGTCATGCACACACTAACATACACACATATCAAAATACATTCAAATGCGACCATGTGTTAAAGTTTTTTCCGTTAAGGTTTTTATTTTCTATTTTTGTTGTTTGTTTTGGATTTGTGAAGTATGGAAATGGTTGGATTCCTTTATTTATTAAAAATGCAAAAAGGATATTCTTTTTTCTATCCCCACTCTTTCGCTTTTTGTGACTTTTTGACATAACAAAATAAAAAAAAAATAGAAAAAACTTTAAAATACAAAATGCTTTTAACTCTATGCCTACATATATTTTTTATAGTTTTTCCATTTTTTTTGTTTTGCAATCATTAAAGTGCTTTAAGGAAGATAATATAATCGTTCAAATACGTTCATTAGGGTTATAACTTTTTGGATTTTTTGAAAATATCGAAAAGATCATCTCATATCCGTTTAGACCATGAAAAATACATAGGCGTAGATATTTCTATCTGGTTGGATACAGAGACTTTAGGACTCGTTATGATTATTCTACGAGTCTTAAGGACTCGTTATGATTATTCTACGAGTCTTAAGGACTCGTTATGATTATTATATTAGAATCTAGTTGTTTTCCCCATTTAAAAATAGTCTGAATTATTGGAAAGAGCTTTCATGTGTGATTGTTTTATAAAGGTAAAAGTTGTTTGAATTTGATGTTTTTGTCAGTAATAAAAACTTCACCGAATCTTAGGGATTTAACTTCAGGAAAACATTTTAACATTCTAAGTGACTTCTTTCATTTAAAAAAGTTTCTAAATTCTAAAGGGTTTTTTATAGACAAAAGTTATTTAAAGAAAGAAACTGAGAATTTTGACTAAAAAAACTAGTTTACAAATTAAAAAAAAAATTTGCAATCCACGATATTTTGCATTTATTTTTTATGAAAATCTTATGCTAAATTAAACATCCACTCCAAAACTATTAAAGTAGAACAGTTTTTGAGATATTGCCAACTTCTCAAAATGTTCATCTTTTAAAAAAAGTGGTTTTACTTAAATTAAAATATCTACGGAACAAATAACTCGGTTTCATTGTTTTTGGGTTTAAATTAAAAGTACTTTTAATGGGCGTACGGACATAGCGCCCAAGGTCTTATCGCCCAAAACCGTAAATGACATATCGCCCACGCTGCGGCATATAGCCCAAAATGATTGGTCTAAAAATGTTATTTCTCCCAAAACAAAATTGTCAAAAAATCCAAAATATTTTTTTTGGGCGAAATGTCGAAATTACGACTTCTATGATTTGTTTTATTGTAATAAAGGTTTTCTGCGTAGCCGGCCTTCGGCCGGGCTTAGGGATTACATACTCCTTGCATTAAACCCACCCTCTCTGCAAACCAAAGCTATTTTGGTTATCAGGCCTTTTTGAGGCATAACAAATTTGGTAGCGTAAAGGACTGCTACCTTAGAAAACTTTACTTTGCGGAGAGGGTGGGTCTAATGCATGGATTTTGTAATCCCTAAGCCCGGCCGAAGGCCGGCTACGTATAAAAACTTAAAAATATTGTGTTTAAAAAAAACAATTTTGATGAGTTTTATGATTTTTTTTATTTTTTTGGGTGCTATGACATTTTATAAATTCAACATTTTGATATTTGGGTAATATGACATTTTTAACAATTTATATTAATTTAAAGAAAATTGTTAAAATACCCAAAAATAATGCCCATATCGTCCAAAAAATTTTGCAACAACAACTAACACACATTTTTTTTGATCTATCAAGCCTACAAAGTTCATTTTTCGATCTGATTATTAGGCGTACGGACATAACGCCCAAGTGCATATCGCCCAATTTAAAAAAGTCATTCCACCCAAAAAAAATGTGTGATAGTTGTTGTTGCAAAATTTTTTGGACGATATGGCCATTATTTTTGGGTATTTTAACAGGCGTACGGACATAGCGCCCAAGGTCTTATCGCCCAAAACCGCAAATGACATATCGCCCACGCTGCGTCATAAAGCCCAAAATTATAGGTCTAAAAATGTTATTTATCCCAAAACAAAATTGTCAAAAAATCCAAAATATTTTTTTTGGGCAAAATGTCGAAATTACGACTTCTATGATTTGTTTTATTGTAATAAAAGTTTTCTGCGTAGCCGGCCTTCGGCCGGGCTTAGGGATTACATACTCCATGCATTAAACCCACCCTCTCTGCAAACCAAAGCTATTTTGGTTATCAGGCCTTTTTGAGGCATAACAAATTTGGTAGCGTAAAGGACTGCTACCCTAGAAAACTTTACTTTGCGGAGAGGGTGGGTTTAATGCATGGATTTTGTAATCCCTAAGCCCGGCCGAAGGCCGGCTACGCATTAAAACTTTAAAATATTGTGTTAAAAAAAAACAATTTTGGTGAGTTTTGTGATTATTTTTTTGGGTGTTATGACATTTTATAAATATAACATTTTGATATTCGGGTAATATGACATTTTTGATAATTTATATAAATTTGAAGCAAATTGTTAAAATACCCAAAAATAATGGCCATATCGTCCAAAAAATTTTGCAACAACAACTAACTCACATTTTTTTTGGGTGGAATGACTTTTTTAAATTGGGCGATATGCACTTGGGCGTTATGTCCGTACGCCATTTTAACAATTTTCTTTAAATTAATATAAATTATCAAAAATGTCATATTACCAAAATATCAAAATGTTGAATTTATAAAATGTCATAGCGCCCAAAAAAATAATCATAAAACTCACCAATATTGCTTTTTTTTAAGACAATGTTTGAAAGGTTTTATGCGTAGCCGGCCTTCGGCCGGGCTTAGGGATTACATAATCCATGCATTAAACCCACCCTCTCCGCAAAGTAAAGTTTCTAGGCTAGCAGGCCTTAACACTATCAAATTTGTTATGCATCAAAAAGGCCTGATAACCAAAATAGCTTTGGGTTGCAGAGAGGGTGGGTTTAATGCATGGAGTATGTAATCCCTAAGCCCGGCCGAAGGCCGGCTACGCAGAAAACCTTTATTACAAAAAAAAAAAAAAACAAATCATAGAAGTCGTAATTTCGACATTTCGCCCAAAAAAAATATTTTGGATTTTTTGACAATTTTGTTTTGGGAGAAATAACATTTTTAGACCTTTCATTTTGGGCTATATGTCGCAGCTTGGGCGATATGACATTTACGGTTTTGGGCGATAAGACCTTGGGCGCTATGTCCGTACGCCGATTATTACCTTGGAAGCTATTAATCGATATATCGACAATTTTGCTTCAATTTTTACCTAAATTTGGCAAAAATTTAGACGGTTTTTAAAAAATCTGTTGAAAATTGTAAAATTTATATGCATTTGAGTAAAAATGCAGAAATTCAGTTGTTATACAAATACATGGGGCATTCCATGCCAAATCTTTTCCCAATTTGTCTACAGTTTTTAGTACCCTTCGAAAACTCCTTCGTGGTAAATTTTCAGATTTTTTTGATGACCCGTTCAAAAGATATCGAATTTTTAAAAATTGGTAGTTTGTTCCTTTACTCAAACTTCTTTTCCTCATAACTTCATAATAATCTAAATTAAATTTTTTTTTTTTCAAAATTTTGGTTTTTTTACGTACTTTTAAAAAAAAATCCCAAAAAATTCTTAAAAGCGCTCTAGTATGCGATTTTTAAGTTTTAAAATTTAAATCTCATTTTTGAAAATGTTTGTACTCTTCGATTTTTTTGATTTTTTTTTTTGTGTAAAACTTCTAGCGATTCTGCAAATTTTTTGCCCAGGAGGATCGTGGGATAAGGATTATTACTATTTTTTAAAATTTTTTAAAAAAATTTTATTGTAATTTTCCAATCTTAAAATCATTTTTTACTGCTCCAATGGTGCGTCATAGAGGAGTCATTTATAAGACCGACACACATTAATTTTTACGTCTTAACATTTCTTTGGAACAAACTAATACCATATCTCCAATTTCTAAGGGGGCTCCCACACAAAACGACATTTTTTAAAATTTGCTCCAACCGCTCTAACTGCCCTAATAGTGCCCTTAGAGTAATCAAATGTATGACCGACCCACAATATTTTTTTAGTCCAAACTTTTTCTCTGAACACACCTACCCTCTATCTTTAACTGTTAAGGGGGGACAATTCAACTCCCTAAGTAGGCTCCCATACAAGTAACAGTTGGAGCAAATTTTATAAAAATGTAATTTTGAATGGAAGCCTACTTAGGGAGTGTAGATAGGGCGTAGGTATGTTTTAAAAAAATGTTGTAGGGTAAAAAAAAATGGGGGTCGGTCTCCCTAATGACCCCTTTCGGACGCACCATTGGACCGGTAGATGCTGATTTAATAAAACAAATTTACAAAAAAAAAAAAAAAATTGTATGGGGACCGCCTTAAAAATAAGAGATGGAGGGTAGGTGTGTTCAGAAAAAATGTTTGGACTAAGAAAATATTATGGGTCGGTCGGTCATACATTTTGTTGGTCTAAGGGCACTATTAGGGCAGTTAGAGCGGTTGGAGCAAATTTTAAAAAATGTCGTTTTGTGTGGGAACCCCCTTAGAAATTGGAGATAGGGTATTAGTTTGTTCTAAAGAAATGTTAAGACGTAACAATTAATGGGGGTCGGTCTTATGACGCACCATTGGAGCAGTAAAAATTATTTTAAGATTGGAAAATTACTTGTTGTTTTAGTTTGGCTGCAGGTCGTAGAATAAATAAAAAACTTTTGATTTTTATTTTAATATTTTTATTATTATTCCCAATATTTCAATTAGCGTCGCTAATCATCTTCGGGGGTCTGAATAAATACACAAAACAATTTTTATTATTACACTATACGACACGATTTTGCACCCATGATCGGGACCAAAAAAATCTGAAAATAGACGTAAAAAAAAAATACCCGTGTCTCCCAGTTTTTCTAGATCAATTCATTTTCGCGTTTTATTAGCAAATCAATATTTTGTATATATTCAAGTTTTAATCACTTGAGGAAGTGATAATTACGCGCGCAACAGTTAATCGTGATGGCTTAAATTAAGCTGAAATACTTGCAAATATTATCAGATAAAATGTACGAAACATGAGGAAAATCGGTCCATGGATTTAAAAGTTATGAAGAAATTTCTAAAATTTGGACGTTTTTTCACATTTTTTTTTTACCCTCTTTTAAATGATAGAGGGTTAAAAATACGGTAACTTTTGAAAAACAATTTGGATGCTCCTAAAGTCTGGCATATGTATTTTTTATTTCCCTGGTCAGGTTGGTATTTAATTTCGAGAAAATCGATCCAGTGTTTCACAAGTTATGATCAAAACCGTGAATTTTGAATAGGTTTCATCTTGAATTCTCTCTTTCAAAAAAACTTTAAATGCTCTTTAAAAAATATTGATATGCCACAAAAATATTTTACAAAGTAATTTTATCGCTCGAAAAAAAAATACACTCAAAAAAAATTTTACACGCAAAAAAAGTACACTCAAAAAAATTTTACACTCAAAAATTTTTGGCCATCCAAATTGTCTATGATGGCAACAAAAATAAGTTGTGTGCTTTGCAAAAGGATGTTTAAAATTTTTCCAGAGTTGCCACAATTTTCTTTAGAATTGCCACTAACAAACAACCAGAAAAGTTAAAAACGCCTTGGCCTAATCCATGCATACCCTCCATTAGCCCCTTTTAAGTGATAGTAATTTTTCTAACGTGAAAACAAAATTGTTAAAAATTTTGACTCGACATTTTTCATTTGAATTAAAAAACTCCTTTTATAATTTTTGTAAAAAAAAATTTGAGTGTAATATTTTTTTTTGAGTGTAATTTTTTTTTTAATGTAAAATTTTTTTAAGTGTAAATTTTTTTTTTCGATTGTAAACATTTTTTTTTTTAGCGATAAAGTTACTTTGTAAAATATATTTGTGGCATACCAATATTTTAAGAGAGCATTTATGGTTTTTTTTGAACGAGGAAATTCAAGATGCAACCACGGTTTTGATCATAACTTCTGAAACACTGGACCGATTTCCTCGAAGTTCAATACCAACCTGGCCAGGTAAAAACCAAATATATATGTCAAACTGTAGGTGCATCCAAATAGTCTTCCAAAAGTTAGAGTATTTTGAACCATATCACTAAATAGAAGGTATAAAAACATGTAAAAAAAACATCAAAATTTGAGATATTGCTTCATAACTTTTAAACCCGTTTACCGATCTTCCTCATGTTTTGCACATTATATCTGACACTATTTAGAAGTATTTCGCCAAAATTTAAGCTATCACGATTTACTGTTGCGGGTTTAATCCTCACTTCCCCAAGTGATTGAAACTCGAATAAATACAAAATATTGATTTGCTAATAAAACGCGAAAACGAATTGATCTAGAAAAACTGGGAGGCACGGGTATCTTTATTTTACATCTATTTTCAGAATTTTTTGGTCCCGATCATGGGTGCAACCAAAAGTTCAATTTTGTCGTACAGTGTTATTAAACAAAAAACGAACATAAATATATTGACGATAATTACATTTAAAAATAATAAATTACAATAAAATTTTTTCAAAAAATTTAAAAAAAAATAGTAATAATTGTTATCCCACGATCCTCCTGGGCAAAAAATTTGTAGAATCGATAGAAGTTTTACACAAAAAAATTTCAAAAAAATCAAAGAGTACAAACATTTTCAAAAATGAGATTTAAATTTTAAAACTTAAAAATCGCATACTAGAGCGCTTTTAAGAATTTTTTGGGATTTTTTTTTTTTTTTAATACCTAAAAAAACAAAAATTTTGAAAAAAAAATTAAAATTTGGACTATTATTGAAGAAGTTATGAGGAAAAGAAGTTTGAGTAAAGGAACAAACTACCAATTCTTAAAAATTCGATATCTTTTGAACGGGTTATTAAAAAATCTGAAAATTTACCACGAAGGAGTTTTCGAAGGGTACTAAAAACTGTAAAAAAATTGGGAAAATCTAAAAAAAAAAATTTCCAAAGTGTCCGATTTGACATGGAATGCCCCATATATTTTATTGATCAGTGATCGATTCTAAGACATTCTTCTGATGTCCGTCCGTCTGTCTGTGGAAGACATGATACAGTCCAAAATAAAAGAGCCAGACTTCTGAAGTTTTGCACGAATAGTCTTATGTTCGTTGGCTGTTTAAGTTCGAAGATTGCCAAAATCGGACCCAAAAACCAGTTCTGTTCACTAGAGTGTCCCTTATTTTGGAAATGTTGAGACGGTGCCCGCTCATTTTTTTCCATTTGACATAAAAATAACTCAGGAAAAATGTTACGCCCCTACGACCACGCCTTCCCTAAGTGACAGGGACTTAAAGAACGGGGCCTTAAAAATCATTTTCCCATACAAACCAAAAAATATTTTTTTTTTGATTTCTATTTTTTTTGTTATTATACAGTATTTGAGTTTGGTGGGATAAGGCTTTCAGCTGTAAAAAATTGTTCGAAAAAAAATTAGTGCCGTTGGGGTCCCACTATAAAAATTTTTTTAAAAAAAATTGTTTTTTTAGTTTTGAAAAGTAACGGTTTTAGTTGCTATGTTGCTTTTAATGATATATATTCATAAAAAAATATTATTCATATCTGTCACATCTTTATCGTGTATCGAAAAACACCAAAAATGCATTTTTTACCGTTTTTTAGAGCTGAAAGCCTAAAAAAATTATTTTTATGGCCCCGCTCTGTAAGGCCCTGTCGCGTAGGGAAGGCGTGGTCGTAGGGGCGTAAAATTTTTCCTGAGTAATTTTTTAGTCAAATGGAAAAAAATGAGTGGGTACCGTTTCAACATTTCTAAAATAAGGGTCACTCTACTGTCCACATATCGCTCCTTTACTTGTATAGTGTCATAACTCAAAAAATGCGTTTTTTGAGTTAATGATGCAGAATTATTCGTTATATCGTGCTTTATATTGTGTCAAAAATTCGTATTAATATCTCTTAAACTCACCGTTTGAGAAGAGTATACGCCATTATTACATTTTCTATGTACCGGCCTTTTTCAATTAAAAACCAGTTTCAATAGTAAACTTTAAACGTGTTTTCTGCAAAATCAAATATTTTGAGTTGTGACACTATACAAGTAAAGGAGCGATATAATTTTTAGGGAAATTTGAGAACAAACAAAAAAAAATGGCAAGCGTTTAAAGTGTTCATATGCAAAAGGTACCTTACTTTGGGGGCTTCTGATGACTACCCCGTTCAACTGCTGGGCTCCAACTATAACTTCAAATTTCATGGCTATCGGAACAGTACTTACTGAATGGCTGAATTATTTCCAAAAATTTTCCATTTCTCGCACTGTGCAACTTTGCTCATAAATAGTGAGATAAGCTTTTTTTGCCAAAAAAAAGTAATAACCCTAACGTTTATATGTATGGTTCAACTAAAAACTATACGAATGTTTTTTAAATATAAAATATGCCAGAGGCCACACTAAAAATACTTTAGTATATTTTATCTATTTTAAAAAACAACAACGACACTAATGGGAGGTCATAAGTAAAGAAAATAAAAATATTTATTTTGATGAAATTTTAATGTTATAAACAAAAATATGTTTTTAAGATCTAGTTTAACTGAGATGTGTGCAGTATTATTTGAAAATCGACTTGATAACAAAGATAAAATGTCCAACCGTAAATTACGTTTCGTAGCAAGCGACGATATATTTTTTTTTAATTATATACGGTGGCTCGCAGTTTATTTCGTGTGAAAGATATTAGTAGTCCATTCAAGACAAATATAACTAAAATAGACCTAATTATTATCAAAAAAGTATTTTTGTAAAAAGTCCTATGTATGCAATTAATCAAGCTTTAATTAAAGCTTAATAGCGTTCAGATTGTCTTAATATTAAATGTGCTACGAGGGTCGAAATTGAAATTGAAATTATTGAAAGACCTTTTTTAGAAAATTTCTTAAAAATATTTCTAGATCAATTTTATCCAAGCTCAAACATGAAAAATTTAAAAAATACTCTAGTAGTTAATATCCATTTATTAAATATTTTTTTCAATTACCCAAACAAAAACAAAAATTTTTAAAATGCAGTCGAAGAAATCCGAATTTTTGCCCTCCAATTCTTTTGACCACCAATTTTTTGTAAACAAAGAAACGATTAAATTGTTTAATAATTTTAGTACACCTAAGTGTATTGTATTGAGATATAGAAATAATTGAACATATTCTTTGTTTACAAAAAATTGGTGGTCAAAAGAATTGGAGGTCAAAAAATTCGGATATCTTCGACTGCATTTCAAAAATTTTGATTTTTGTTTGGGTCATTGGAAAAATTATTTAATAAATGAATATTAACTATTGGACTATTTTTTATTGTTAGAGCTTGGATAAAATCGACTTAAAAATATTTTTAAGAAATTTTCTAAAAAAAGGTCTTTCAATAATTTCAATTTCCATTTCGACCCTCGTAGCACATTTAATATTTAGACAATCTGAACGCCATTAAGCTTTAATTAAAGCTTGATTAATTACATACACAGGACTTTTTACAAAAATACTTATTTGATAATAATTAGGCCAATTTTGGTTAACTTTGTCTGAATGAATTGCTAACTAATATCTTTCATACGAAATAAGCTGCGAGTCACTGTATCTTGAGTGCCCCACTGTTTTTTTCGACGAAAATCAAAATCTTCGGAAGACCGGTTTTGTGGGGCACATTTTCCCTGACAATTAATGTTAACAAATTCATTTGTTATGTTTTTGCACTTAAGAAACTAAATTTTATTATTCTTTTAACAAATTTTTTTTATCCACGCCCACAAATGGGAGCGGGTAGAAAACTTAATTTTTTTAACCCCTAAGTTCAAGTGCAGGATTTTTAACTGACATAAAATTATTAGATTTGGGTAACAGAAACGCTAAAAGCATGTAAATCAAGTAAGAAAGTTATAGTCGGTCAAGACCGACCATATGATACCCTACACCAATGTTTTCCGGAAAATGGGTCCCAAGTCCAAACATGGACCGATTGGATCTGTTTTTTGTTAGATCTTTATTTAGTATAAAAAAGACACACAGATCAAAGATCATTGTCAATAGACCGATTTAACAAAATATCTGTCAAAATTTTTATATGGGTGACTAACAAGGGAACTATCTCAACCCTTATTAACCGATTTGCCTGAAACTTAAAATATATATAAAAAAGAAAATTCTTAGGTTGGGGTGTCTCGGCTTATTGGCCATATCGGGGATTTAGAGGTTCAAAACATGGGTCAAAAAATGGTGAAAAAATCGTTTTTTGGATTTTTCAGCCATTTTTTTTTTTAAGAAACTATATGATGTTTTCATATGAGAAGAAAGATTTTTTAATGCCTATCCAATGGTGGCATAACCTTGTAAAAATTCGGCTTCTTTAAATATTTTTTTCAGGAAAATGTGTAAATTTTGGGGGGTACTTAGACATAGACCTACGATATCCATATAAATAAAAAATAATCTTTATTAAATTTAAGTCGACTCTTTTTTTTTCCCTAGATGATATTCCTGTTAGTTCGGAAGTTATCAAATTTTCCCGAAGGTCCATATGGTTTCATAATGAGACAACGAAATTTTTAAACGCCGATATGGCCGATAAGCCGAGACTCCCCAACCTTAAAATCGTCTCTTTAATATATATTTTAAGTTTCAGGCAAATCGGTTCATAAGGGTTGAGATACTTCCCTACACAGATAAAAATGAGTTGTTAGATCAAGCACGAAATACACCAGGTTGAGCATTATTTTAATTAAAAGTCATCTAATGAGGAAAATTGTTGGATCAAGCACGAAAATTGTAGGTCAGTCATTGACTGTTCCTTGATTAAACCAATGCTTGATTTGAGTAATTTGTTAATTGTTATTTTTCTGTAATTTTTGATTAAACCAATGCTTGATTTGAGTGAGCGGTTAATCAATAATTTTGTGTTATTTTTGAGTAATCCAATGCTTGATCTGAGTGAATAGTTAATCATTATTTTACAGTTGTAGTGTTTTTTGTCAGTCTTTTCAAGTCTTTTGTTTAAATTGTTTTTTTTTTTGTGCTTTATATTATTTTGTTTATTTTTGTCTTGTTTGTGTGCGTGAAAGTACTTTTCTATTTGACGACTAACTGAAACTAAAACAAAAACAGCGTTCATCGCATTGTTACTCAAAGCCTACTATGATGAGTTTTTTATTTTTATGATTTTTTTTATGAATTTTTCAGATTTGAGCAAATGGTTAATTGATTCAAGTAAAATTTAATTAAATGAATGTTGTTTTTTTATTTTTAGTACCAAAAGGTACATAAAAATAAAATGTATTTATTCGGCCTTTATATATGTATATATATTCGATTAGAGTTTTATTCTAGTTCGAGGCCCAAAAATATTTCTATTTATGATATTGTCATAATAGAGTATTTTTAATTTATTGCTTTAAAAAAGTTACTATCTCATAGTATGTCTGTACTGATCAGTTTTATCCCCACTAAAGGAATCTTCAGCAGACTTTAGAGAATCATCGTTGGTCAATCAAACATCAAACCAGACATAATATTTTATATATTTCCCAAGTTATATGAGAAGTACTATTATGAAGGTCCGAAATCTGTTTTCCAACAAAATAACTCTTTTAAAGCAAAAATTGTATATATTAAATCACCGTCGGTAACTATTAATATATGTGTTGCTGTTATTTTACAATAACAACAGTGCCTAACCAAACAATAGTGTTGGTAGGATAAGTCGTACTAAACTTTGTGCTAAATTTAATTAAATGTAATTGTTTTTTCCATTGAATATTTTTTTCTGTGTTGTAAGTTCACAAATGGTCCAATTATATTTCGATTTGATTAGGTTACTAAAGTACACGTTTAACACCTAAAAATAAAGTTTTTATCAAATATTTACATTTTTATGAATTTTGAGGGAATTATGTGAATATAGGGACGGTGGTTTGTATGTGGACTACCAGAAGGACTGAACCGATTCCTTTGAAATTTGGAATAATGATTTTTGCATACAAAATTTGATTACCTGATAATTTTCAAAGCGATATCTGTTATAATACGGTTATTAGAGTCATTTAAGCCGAATCGAAAGGGGGCGTTTGTATGGGGGCTAGGTCTTAACATGGACCGATTTTCTCCAATTTCAATAGGCTTCGTCCTTGGATGCTTAAGTTAAAAATTGCGACCTGTGAGTCCCCGCACAACAATGTCGGTGACGTTTTTTTCATACAAATTTGGCAAGAAACAACGCTCGACCGAAAACCGCTTGAATAAAATCAAATTATTTATTTTTGTGTCGGTTTCTCTCTCTCTTTTAATTTTTGATATTAAAATGTTGCCACAATTTTATAAATATTTCGATTATTTTCGATAAAGTAAACAAAAAAATGTGATCTCTAAAAAAAAAAAATATTTAAAATTCTAAAAAAACACACAAAAAAACTAATCAATATGAAAAAATCAAATTGATATAAAATAAAAATTTGAAATTAAATAAAACAAGCAAAAAAGTTAAATTCGGCCTTGCCGAATGTAGTGATACCCTCCACCATTTCAAAAAGATTATTGCAAAAAACTTTATTAAAAGGAAATTACTTTTGAAAAAAAAAAAATTTTTTTGAAAAAAAAAAATTTTCGCGAAAAAAAATTTTGGTAAAAAAATCCGCGATTTTTTTTTTTTTGTGTTCGTACTTGTTTAAATACCGTTTGGTGTTCAATTATGTTCACATATGCCAACCAGAAGCCGAATTAAAGCATTTTGTGTTTTTAGGTTATGTTGAATGTACTGAAATTTTTGAGGTATGCTTACATTTTCGTTCATAACTTTTGAACCGCTGAACCGATATCGCTTAACTGCAATACCAAACTTCTCGGGAGAACTTCCAATAAATATGTTAAGTTTCAGTCATCTCTGTGCAATATTTTGCCCGCGACAGCATTTTCAACAGACGGACAGACGGACATCGCTAGAATGTCTTAAAATCGATCGGGCATCATGAATATATATACTTTATGGGGTCCCCGATCGATATTTCGATGAGTTACAAACAGAATGACAAACTTATATATACCCTCTATCACTAGAGTGGAGGGTATAAAAAGTGCCGAAGAAGTGAAAAATAGTGTAAATACCAACGTCTGCCTTAATTTTCCGCTGCCGCCATTGTTTTGCGCCTATACTCTCTCATGACCGAAACCGCCAACCGCTCCGACATTGTTGTGCGGGGACTCTGTATCGTGCTTAAACCGCTAAATCGACTCAAAACGTAATTCTGAGTCGATTGGTATACTTGAAGGTAGGTCTACGACGAATATTTCGGGTAGTTAAACACATCAGCACAAACTCATTATACCCTGTACCACAGAGTGGTGTAGGGTATGTAGTGTTTCATAGATTGGTTTATATATATATTAGTTCCTTTAAACTCCTATAAGGAGCATAGGGCCAAAACAAGTTGCTTCCAATATTCTCGATCCGATGCTCGATGTTTAAGTTCATTCCAATTTAGATTTAGTTTGAACATCTCAATTGTTATCTGGCGTTTCCAGGTATGCGATGGACGTCCTGAACGGCGACTTTCTTGTGGGTTCCACTCTAAAGCTTGTTTTGCTATATCTTCTGGTGGTTTTCGCAAAGTGTGACCTATCCAGAACCATTTTCGCTTGCGGATTTCATTTTGAATCGGTTGTTGGTTGGTTTCTGACCACAGTCGAGTGTTGGAAATTGTTGAGGGCCAGTATACCCGCAGAATCTTGCGTAGACATTTGTTTATGAAAACTTGTATGGCTTGTATGTCTCGAGTTGCTGCATTCCACGTCTCGCATCCATATAACAAGGTGGATTTTACATTTGAATTAAACAGGCTTAGCTTTGTACGACGTGACATGTATGACGAGTTCCACACAGGATTTAGTTGCCCAAATGATTGACGAGCTTTATTTATTCGGCTGGAGATATCTGCGCCAGAGCCACCGCTCCTGTCGAATATGCTACCAAGGTAGCAGAAAGATTCCACATCATCAAGTTGATGGGATTGTAGAGTAAACCTTTGCTCGTTGTTAACATTCATGCGCATTGTTTTTGTTTTGTCCATGTTTATCTTTAGACCTACCGATAGTGCAGTTTCATAGATAGTTGTTATTTTTGACTGCATATCATAGATTGGTTTAATGTAATATATATCGGCGGTGCTCTGATCAAAACACCTATTAGTTTTTGAAGATTTTTTTGAGTAGACTTTGAGAACAGCTAAATTTGGTACTTTTGCTTTTAGAGATTTTTTTTTAATATTTTGTAAAATTTTTTTGTTTATGTTTTTTTCGTAAGAAAATTTTATTTCGTGAGTAGATTTGGAGTGACTCACGCGTGATCGTGATTGAATCTGACGTGAGTCATGCGTGAGCGTGAGTAAGTTTTCTATTACTCACTTGAATAGTGAGTGAGCGTGAGTAAAAAAAAATTTGCGTCTTTGATTAGTGAGTGATTCGATTATTTTTTGCGTGAGCGATTATGAGTAAAAATCCACTCACGCGCCCATCTCTATTTGCGTTACAACAAAAATAAGAATTGTTTTTATTAAATCCTTTAAAAATAAAAATTAAAAAAAAATGCATAAAATCGGTTTTTTACATCTTCAGTTGTATATCGGATGTGCTGAATTAGCGTGACATTTTTTGGTACGGCAAAAATTATTTTTTTTTCAGATTTGAATGTCCTCATAATGTGAGGTTTAACTTGTTTCCGAAGAAGATTATAAAATGATGCTTAAAACGGCCAGTAATAGTTGCATTACATATACTTCTCACCATTCAAATCGATTAAGTTACCTTTATCCCAGAGTTTTATCTTTAATGCAGAATTATAAATTAACTTTAAAATTTCACGCTATAGGATAAGGTCATAAAAACAACCCCAGAAGTTCGCTGAACACCATTGATCAAATGTTTTGATAATTACTGGAGTGTATAAATTTAATGATAACCATACCATACCGCACAGCATTATCGCTAGCACTATGTAATGAATTAGTGCTGGTATATTAAGTGTTAAATTTTATTAAAATTTTAATGAATACTCTCGCCTAAGGACATTCACACACTCACACTGGCACACACACACACACACAGATATTATTTACATATAAGTAAAATATAATTCCAACTCTGCACAAAATATACAACACACCATGACAGGCAAAGTCGTGAACAGCAAGCAGTAACATCATTAAATAAACAAATAGTCAGAATTTTAAATTATAAAATCGATGGATAAATAAAAAATAGACCGGATTTTTATAAAAAAAATAAAAATTTCAAAGCTATGTACTTTAAAACGGATTTTTTGGTATAGAAAAACTACCAGATTTAAAAAAAACAAGTAAGAAGATTATAGTCGGTCAAGACCGACCATATAATACCCTACACCAGAGTTTCCCGGAAAATGGGTCCCAAGTTCAAACATGGACTGATTAGATCTATATTTTGTCAAATCTTTAATAAGTGTAAAAAGCACTCACTAATCAAATTTGAGTGGAATAAGCTTCTTTTTGTTGACAATAAATCGCTTCAACTGAATATCGGGGGAAATTTCCACATGGGACCTAAGTCCAAAAATGGTCCGATGATAATCAGATTTGATCAGATTTGATAAGGTTATTAAAGAACGCGTTTAACATACACAAACAGAATTTTAATTAAATATTTTCTATTTTCATGAAATTTGAGAGATTTATGTGAAAATCGGGAAGGTGGTTTGTATGGGGGCTACAAGAAGAACTGGTCCGATTTCTTTAAAATTCGGAATGTTGATTTGTGTGGATAAAACATGATTACCTGGCAAATTTCAAAAATATACCTTTTAAAATGCGGCTATTAGAGTCATTTGAGCCAAAACTAAAGAGGACCTTTGTATAGGGGCTAGGTCTAAATATGGACCGATTTTTTCCAATTTCAATAGGCTTCGTCCTTGGGCCAAAAGAGGCTTAAGTTTCAAATTTCAAGTCAATTGATTAAGAATTGCCTGTATCGTGTTTACACCGTTTACATGGACAGACAGACGGACGGACGGACGGACGGACGGACGGACGGACGGACATCGCTAAATCGACTCAAAGTGATTCTAAGTCGATCGGTATACTTAAAAGTGGGTCTAGGACCAATATTTCGGGTAGTTACAAACATCAGCACAAACTCATTATACCCTGTACCACAGTGTGGTGTAGGGTATAAAAATTGCACAGAAAATTTTTTATATTCTGAATTTTTTTATACGAAAACCTCTAAAAATATAAAAATATTTATTCAATTTTGATTTTGAGAACTGAATCTTAATGTTTTACTATACTCTATAAGACATTTACGAAAAAAGTTGTAAAATTAAAAAGAAAATTTTTTGTTGGAAAACAAGAAAAACTGTCAAATATTGGTAAAATGGGATTACGGGACTTTTTCTAGTAATTTGGCTAGTTTTTTTTTGAGTGTATATGAAAATATCTCAGAGAAAGAGATTTTTTTAGGAGTTTTTTTAAAAATCTTAAAAATTTCCTACACGAAAAATAACTTAGGAGAATTTTTCGTATAGAATTTAAGAATTTTTCTACATAAAAATGTCTCAGAATCAAAAAATTTATCAAAACGAAAAATATCTCAGGATATTCGAATTTTTTCAATACGAAAAATTTCTCAGAATTGAGAATTTTTCCATACAAAAAACATCTATTTCAAAAATGTCTGAGAATTTTTCTGTACGAAAAATGTCTCAGAATCTGAGAATTTTCTATACGAAAAATCTCTCAGAACCTAAAATTTTCGAAAATTGTCTCAGTTTCCGAAAACTTTTCTATACGAAAAATGCCTCAAAATTTTTCTAAACAAATATTTCTATACGAAAATGTTTCTGAATCTAAAAATTTTTCTATACGAAAAATGTGTCAGATTCTGTAAATTTTTCTTAACAAAAAATGTCTCAGATTGTGAAGATTTTTCTACACTTAAAAAAAAAACTGTAATATTAGAAAAAAAAGCTTGTAAACCTACAAGAAAATTTGCTGATTTTGAACCCACAATTTTTTTAGTAAAGGGAGCAAAAATGTTTTGCCAAAAATTAGTTAACTGAAATTTTATTTATTTCAACTTAGTTTATATACA
Source organism: Pegoplata infirma (assembly GCA_963921195.1). Taxonomy (NCBI): domain Eukaryota; kingdom Metazoa; phylum Arthropoda; class Insecta; order Diptera; family Anthomyiidae; genus Pegoplata; species Pegoplata infirma. The sequence continues at coordinate 213,991,538 of OY992536.1, read as the reverse complement.
TTTGAGGACCCCATTAGGTTCGGATCCGATAGGTCCAGACCCCGATGGGGGTAGACCTAGTTGGGTTCCTTAAAAATCGTCGTAGTTTTTTATCCAAAATTTGTGTCCGTTTCGCTCTACCTTACTTAGTTTTTGGAAACGGGATTTTTGGGGACCACTGGGGTTTTGAGAAAAAAAACTCGATAATTTCAAAAGTATTACACAGAGAGCTTTTGTGTCGGCAATATTTACCGAAATATGAGCATTTTAAAATTTTCGGGAATGCTAACTTTTTTGGATCCAAAGTTAGGACCCATTAGGGTCCACACATGTGAAGAGGACCGGCGATACTATGGAGAGCTCGAGAACCAAAAATGGCCTCGATTTTGCTCGCTTACTTTGCAAGATAGCGCCATTTTAAGTTTTCTTAAAAAAAAAAAATTACAATTTATTTTTGCTAATATTAGCAAAAAAAAGCTTGTAAAAATTTGGTCAACTCAATTTTAAATTTAGCAAAAAAAATTAGTTCAAATTTTGTTTAAAATTGCTAATGCGCTTAATGAATTTTACAAGATATTTTTGCTAACTTGCTATAGCATGAAATAGCATTAGCAAAAAAAACAAGTAAGAATGTTATATTCGGCTGTGCCGAATCTTTTATACCCTCCAACATTTAATTAATAATTTTTTTTTATTCTACGCCAATAAAAGAGGGGGCGGACCAAAACAACAACATTTTCTGATTCTCAGGGTCCAAATGCAGGACTTTGAACTTCTGTAGCATAAGAATTTTGAATTTGTTAAACAAAAAGACAAAAAATCATGTAAAAAAATGATTTTTTTCAGAGGTTGGTTTAGTTCTTCAAGGGGGAACTTTTTTCCCCCTGGTACGATTTTGCCCATTTCCGAACTTAACCTGCCTAGGACAATAAGACATATTCGTGCCAAACTTGAGGAGTCTAGCTCTTTTATTTTGGACGGACGGACGGACATCGCTAGAATGTCTTAGAATCGATCACTGATCAATAATATATATACTTTATGGGGTCTCCGACAGATATTTCGATGCGTTACACACGGAATGACAAAGTGAGTATACCCCCAGACTGTAGTTGGAGGGTATACAAAAAAGGTAGATCTACTAATGTATTATTTTGAGTTGGTTTACTTCGTCAAGGGGGAACTTTTCCCCCCTGGTCCGATTTTGCCCATCTTCGAACTTAATCAGCCTATGAACATAAAACATATATGTGCCAAATTTCAGGAGTCTATCACTTTTATTTTGGACTCTATCGTGTCTTCCACAGACGGACGGACGGACGGACGGACGGACAGACGGACATCTCCAGAATGTCTTAGAATCGATCACAGATCAATAATATATATACTTTATGGGGTCCTAGACCGATATTTCGATGCGTTACACACGGAATGACAAAGTATACCCCATACTGTAGCTGGAGGGTATAAAAAAATAGTAAATCTACTAATGTATTATTTTGAGTGCATACGAAAAATGTCTCAGATTCTAAATGTTTTGCTTTATGAAAAAAAATGTTTCAGAATCTGAAAATTTTTCACTACGAAAAATTCTTAAAAGCTGAAAATTTTCTACACAAAAAATATATCAGATTCTGAGAATTTTTCTGTACCAACTGTGTCTCAGATTCTTAAAATTTTCTTTATGAAAAATGTTTCAGATTCCGAGAATTTGTTTATACCAAGGTGTCTCAGATTCTTAAATTTTTTTTTACGAAAAATATTTTAAATTCTGAGAGTTTTACTGTACAAAAAATGTTTCAAAAACTGAGAATTTTTCTATAGAAAAAATTAGGGATGTCGCGAATATTCGTCACTATTCGGTATTCGGCATGTACTTTTGAATATTCGGCTAAATAAATATTCGGTAACAGTTTGCCGAATATTCGGCAAAGTTTAAATAAGTTAAAAAAACACTTTTTATTAACGTTTGACTCTTGTTTTGTAGTCATTTCAGTATGTTTTAATACAAAAAAACTTGAGCACTTGATTAAAACTCGAATTGTTAAGGTAACAGAAAAAAATAGTGTCAAAAACAGCGTTGTTGTCTTTTAGTCTGGAAAATTTTTTGAATTTTTTACATGTGTAAAATACAGGCGTATGAATAATTAAATTATTCGGCAATATTCGTATTCGGCTTAAACCGAATACCGAATAGTAAATATTCGGTAAAATGCCGAATACACTATTCGCGACATCCCTAGAAAAAATGTCTCCAAATCTGAGAATTTTTCTATACAAAAAAATATCTCATATTTGAGAATTTTTCAATACAAAAAAATGTCTCAGATTCTGAGGATTTTCCATACCGAATATTTCACAGATTCTGTGAATTTCCCTTTGCGAAAAATGTTTTAGATTCTTAGAATTTTTTATACGAAAAATGTGTCAGATTTTTAGAATTTTTCTGTACGAAAAATTTTAAGAATTTTTTAATTTTTTTAAAAGAAAAATATCTCAGATTCTGAGAATTTTTGTATACGAAAAATGTCTCAAAATCTAAGAATTTAGAATCTCAGAAATTTTTTATTTTCCAGAGAAAAATTTACAAATAATCTTAGACTAAATGCCTCAAATTCTAAATTTTCTTGGAAATTTGTAAAATTACAAAAAAATATTATGAAATTACAAAAAAAAAAAAATAATACGTACAAAATCTTATTTTTTTTTCAACAAAGAAATTCAACAAACACAACCACAATTTTATTTGAGTTTTTCTGTAAGTACTAGAGATGGGCGCGTGAGTGAATTTTGACTCACGCACGCTCACGCTCACGAAATAAAAATATTGCTCACGAAATTCAAATTAACAAATTTTTGTTTTACTTTTTTCGAATTCGTGCAAAAAAAGTATTTAACTTCCTTAAAACAATAATAAAAATTTATTTAAACAACAATTTTGTAATAATTACCCTCTAAATTCAATAAAATGACGATTTTTTTTACTTGTTTTTTGTTTTAAACAGCACAAAACAATCACGCAAACTCACGAAGCAAAAATTACTCACGCACGCTCACGCACGAAATATTTTTTTCTAATCACGTGCACTTACGATCACGTGAGTAAAAATAAATTTCACTCGCGATCACGCGTGATTCACGCGTGAATCACGAAAAATTCGTGTCACGCGCGCATCTCTAGTAAGTACAGATTGAGCACGGGCTCTAATTATTTTTGTTATAAGGGTTCAAGTTGAAAAAATGCAGAAGAAAAATTGAATTTCTAAAAATTATAGACATTTCTGGTATTTCCTATACCGGTTTCAAACACCCCAGTTAGTGTCATCATCAGTAGGATTTTAAATGTCGGTTTGTCTTGTTAATGAAAACTGTTTTTTATATATGTGAATATTTTTAGTTTCTACAGAATAAATTTTGACAGTTTCCAACACTACAATTCTATTTCTAGCAATCTCAACCTCACTTCATACTCTCTTTCAACTTTTTTGTCTCTCACATTATTTGTTATTTATTCTGACAAACGTAAAAAATCTTACTTTTTTTCAACAAAGAAATTCAACAATCACAAAAACTATTTGTTGACATGATAAAATAATTTTGAAATAAAATTACTTGACTGAGTTTGTTAAAAACAAGATCGAAGTTTTGTATTAAAGACTACCAGGCGGCCGTTTTTATTAAATGTTTGGTTGATTTAAACTTGACGATTTTATTTTCTGTGTAGTTTAAAATTGTCCAAATGATTTTTAAAATTGTCCAAAGGTGTTTTAAAATTGTCCAAATGTATTGTAAAATTTTGCAAATATATTTTAAAATTTCCCAAATATATTTAAAAATTATCCAAATGTATTTTAAAATTGTTTAAATACAATTAAAAATTATCCAAATGAAGTTTAAAATTTTCAAATGTATTTAAAAATTGTGGAAATGTAGTCTAAAACTTTCCAAATGCATTTTTAAATTGTCAACATTGTTGTTGTAGTTTTAAATTTTCCAAATGTATTTTCAAAATTGTCCAAATGTTTTTTAAAATTGTCCATTTGTATTTTAAAATTTTCAAAATTGTCCAAATGTAGTTTAAAATTTTCCAAATGTATTTTTAAAATTTCCAAATGTGTTTAAAAATGTATTTTGAAATATTCTATGTATAATTCTATGTAGAATATTTTAAAATGCATTTGGACAATTTTAAAATACATTTGGACAATTTTAAAATATATTTGGACAATTTTAAAATACATTTGGACAATTTCAAAATACATGTGGTTAATTATACCCTCCACTCTAGTGATAGAGGGTATATATAAGTTTGTCATTCCGTTTGTAACACCTCGAAATATTGGTCTAGGACCCCATAAAGTATATATATTTATGATCCTCGATCGATTTTAAGTCGATCTAGCGATGTCCGTCCGTCCGTCCGTCCGTCCGTCCGTCCGTCTGTCTGTCTGTCTGTCTGTCTGTCTGTCTGTCTGTCTGTCTGTCTGTCTGTCTGTCTGTCTGTCTGTCTGTCTGTCTGTCTGTCTGTCTGTCTGTCTGTCTGTCTGTCTGTCTGTCTGTCTGTCTGTCTGTCTGTCTGTCTGTCTGTCTGTCTGTCTGTCTGTCTGTCTGTCTGTCTGTCTGTCTGTCTGTCTGTCTGTCTGTCTGTCTGTCTGTCTGTCTGTCTGTCTGTCTGTCTGTCTGTCTGTCTGTCTGTCTGTCTGTCTGTCTGTCTGTCTGTCTGTCCGTCCGTAGAAAACACGCTAACTTTTGAAAGACTTTACAGAGGCTACTGAAGTTTGGCATATATGTTTGTCATTTACCTGGTCAGGTTGGTATTGCAATCCAGCCAAATCGGTCCAGTGGTTCAAAAGTTATGAGCAAAAGAGTAAATTTCGGCCAGGGTGTTTCGCGAATTTAAGAGATGAAAAACACGATAACTTTCGAAAGACAATAACAAGACTACTGAAGCTTGACATGTATCTTTGCCGTTCCCCGGGTCTGTTTGGTATTAAATTTCAGCTCAATCGGTCCAGTGGTTCAAAAGTTATAAGCAAAACCCTGAATAGCAGATTAATTGCATCTAAAATGCCACGTGTTTTAACAAGTTTTAAAAGCATTGGTGGTAACTAAACAATGCTTTTCAAACTTGTTTAATTTTAAAGCAATGCTTTTTAAACTTGTTTAGTTTTAAAAGCATTGGTAACTTAAAAATTACACTCAAAAAAAATTTTACACTCCAAAAAAATTTTACACTCAAAAAAAAATTTACACAAAAAAAAATTTTGTGTTTTTTTTTACAAAAATTAAAATATTTTGTGTACATACGTACGTGCATTCACTCAGAAATATTTTTACAGTAAAAAAAACATTACACTGGAAAAAAATTTTACACTCAAAAAAAAATTAGTAATTTTTCTTTTTTTTTTTTTTTAAATGAAAAAAAGAGTTTTTACTCAAAATAAAATATTTCTAATCAAAATTGTTAATTTTTTCACGTTAAAAAATGTACTACCCCTTTAAAAAAAATTCATTGTGGAGGGTATTCTTAGATTCGGCAAAGTCGAATTTAACTTTTCTACTTGTTTTTAAATATATTTGAAAAATTTTAAAATACATTTGGACAATTTAAAAATATATTTGGACAATTTTAAAATGCATTTGGAATATTTTAAAACACATTTAGAAATGTTGTAGTAATTTGACAAGGTTTTTGTTTTGTGTGTACTTTCTAAGATTCTAAGAATTTTTCTATAAGAAAAATGTCTTAGAATCTCGGAATTTTTGTAAAAAATGTTTAAGAATCTAAGTATTTTTTATACGAAAAATATCCCAGAATCGAAATTTTTTTTTTACGAAAAATGTTTCACAATCTAAAAAATACAAAAAATACACTCTTTTAAATCTCTGTACAAAGTGTTTATAACAAGCAGCAATCATCACCATCCGTAATTTACTGTAACAAATATGTAACAGGAAACATGTAATACAGACATACATTACATACAGCCATACATTCACAATTTTAATTCAAAAATCATCCTTATATGTTTTTTTTTTTTTTTTAAATGTGTACTTACATGTGTAAAATAGTAATAATGTACTTGGGCACCTCGTTCAGCTAATGCCTGTGCATAATCGTTTGTTGGACAGGTGAAAAAATGATCACCTACAGCTCTGCCAATTTGTTGTTGATTTTGATAACCTGGATTACCTTCCCAGCTTGTATACTGCAAGAAAAAAATAAAAAAAACATTAACAAATTTTTACTGGCAATCATAACAGTTGAGTTTATTAATTAAAAAAAAAAAAAACTGCATATGTGTAAGTGTATGTGTTTGCATATAAATTTATTTCTTTACTGTAGTAATAATTTTAATTAATTTAAATACAGACATTTTTATTTTTATTTATATTTACAATTTTTGTTTTTTTCATCATGATTTTCAATTTGGTTTTGTTGAATATTTGTCCAATTAAAAGTTTTTTGCAACGTATAGTTAAAAAAATACCTGCTGACTTCGATATTTTCTCTAGTTTTCATGTTCCACAAATATTTAAATGTGGTATTTTTTTTTTGTTTATTTGATGATTTTTTTTTGCTAATTAATGAAAGAGCTTAATATGACATTTTGCAACAGATTTTAATTACTATTGCAAATCAATTTTTTAATTAAATAATGAAAATAACGTTTTATACTCTCCACTTACAATTTGTGATAGAGAGTTAACATAAGTATGTTATTACTAGAGATGAGATTTCCATGCAAATGCATGTTTTTTTTGTCGAAAGTCTGAAAACGATATCGACCAATTATCTTTCCGAATCAAGAAATTTGCGTTAAAATGGCATCGATTTGTTTTTGCATATTTTTGCATATTTTTGTAAAAATGCATATTTTTGCATATTTTGGTTTTAAATGCATATTTTGTGCATATTTCCAACTTTTAAATGCATATTTTTGCATATTTTGGCATAAATTAGGAAAAACACAAATTGAAATTTATTTGTTTCAAAAACTATTTTAAATTTTGAAAATTTATTTTGAAAATAATAAAAATAGTTTTTTTTTCTTTTTAATTTTTTTTATAGATATTCTCAATTCCTATTACTTTTTTATTGGTATATCTAGTGTTCATCCCTAGTTATTACGAATGTACACTAGGGTGGTTCATCAATTTTTTTTTTTTTTTGATTTTTGCAACTCTTGAAGCGGTATGTTAAATTTTTATGGCCTAAAAGATTTTTTACATTTTTCTCAGATTTTTGAAAGGTCGGGATCAACTCGCTCAAATCGATATTAGCCACAAAATGAGCTTATGAAATATATTTTTTTTTCTCTGGTCCGTTTTTTTACAAAGCCGGATGCATTACTTCTAAATGTTGCTAGCCTCCAAAATCAAAATTATAAGTTCAAGGGTCACTAAGATGACCTTAAAACTAAAAATTCAGAATTTCAATAATTTGAGAAATATGCTATGTATGAACGTCATGCTCAATCCGTTATATAGGTCTTCCAAATGGCAAAAGTGACAATTGTCATATTGGTTTCAATAGAAAGGGGTTTTAAAAACCTATCTAACGGATTCAACAAGACGTTCATACATAGCTGATTTCTCGAGTTATTGAGGTTGAAACACGGGAAATTCTGAATTTTTACTTTTAAGCTCATCTTAGTGACCTTTGAACTTATAATTTTGACCGCGAATATTTTTTTTAGGAGGCTAGCAACATTTAGAAGTAATGTATCTGGTTTTGCAAAAAAAAGGCCACTAGAGAAAAAAGAATAAAAAAAATATGCTTCATAACCTCATTTCTTGGAATTATACTATTTGAGCGAGTTGATCCCGACCTTCCAAAAATCTAAAAAAAATCTCAAAAATCTTGTAGGCCATAAGAATTCATATTCCGCTTGAAGAGTTGCAAAAATCCAAAAAAAAAAAAATTATGAAACGCCCTAATGTTAGTGTTTCCAATTATTCGACCCTTCCGGTTAACCGGTTAGGGCATTATTCGAAAATTGACGAAAATTGGTTAATCGGTTATTCGGGTCGATTAATCGGAAAAAGTGGCGATTAATCGATTAATCGTCAAAAACAATGAAAAATTAATTTAAAACTATTTTTTAAAAGTAATGTAACAAAAAATAAAAATATTTTAAGTAAAATTTCATTTTCAGTCTTTATACACACACAAAAAAATTAGAATGAGTTTCAATTACTATTTTAATTGATTTTGCACCTATCACGAAAGTAATAGTAATAGTAATAGTAATAGTAATAGTAATAGTAATAGTGTTGATAACTAAAATTTGTAAAAGCTTAATATCGCAAAAGTGCATTTATTCTGAATTCACGGAAATTTTCGAAATATATTAAAAAATTTTATCATATCATATCAAAAAATTATTAAAAACAAAATCGAACTTTTTAAAATTTTTAATTAAAATTTTTTTCTTTAAAATTTTTGTGCGCAGTTTTCAAAGGGGGAAACCAAAACGCAGCTAATTGAAATTTAGAAATAATAAAAATTCCTAAATTTTATTTGGAATTTTCTAAATTTCAATAGGGATTTCTGAGTTTCAATTGGCTGATTTCGTTTTTCAATTGGGGTTTCAAAATTTAAATTTACTTATAATTGTAATTTTTAAATTTAAATTTTGATTTTCTAAACTATGAATATCAATTCAGATTTGTGAATTTCAGTTGGCTTTTCTAAATTTCAATTGGTATTTCTTAATTATAATTGGGATTTTTGAATTTTAATTGTGCTTTTCAGAATTTTAATTGATGTCTTATAAATATTAATTTTGATTTATATAATTTGATTTCACTTTTCTAAATTTCAATTGGGGTTTCAATTGAGATTTCTGAATTTTATAAGCTCTTCAGTAACAGAATTATCTTTTCTGAATTTCATTTACAAATTTTAAATTTCAATTTTATTTTTCTAATATTCAATTGAGATTCCTTAATTTTAGTAGTCTTCTGTAAATTTAAATTTTCTGAAATTGGGAGTTTCTGAATATCAATTAGGATTTCTAAATTTCAATAAACTTTTCTGAATTTGGACTGAGCTTTCGTAAATTTTAATTGGGTGTTTCTGAATTTCGATTTGGATTTCGGAATTTCGATTGGGATTTCTGAATTTGAATTAGCTTTTCTGAATTTCAATTGGGATTTTCTGAATTTTAATTGGGATTTTCAATATGGCTTTTGAAAATTAGGATTTCTGAGTTTTAAATGATGTCTTCTAAATTTTAACTTTGCTTTTCTAAACTGTTAATGGCTGGTTTCTGAATATTTTTTTTCTGTAGTTTTGACTTTTTCGGAAGTGTTTGTAAAAAAGAGGAAGTTTTTCAAACATATTATGGTAGAATATAGAGATAATAATATTAACCGGTTAATCGAACCATTTTAACCGATTAATCGGGTCGAATAATTATTTGCGTTTTAAATTATTTGTTTCGACATTAACCGAAATAGAGGCGATTAATCGAGGAATCGGTTAATCGATTAACCGAATTGGAAACACTACCTAATGTACACTAATCACGGTGCCCTGGAGAGGATTTAAATAAAACTTTGGTGTTACTCCAATTTTTAAGCGGATTATGTTTTTGGACTATAAAAGAAAGAAAATGAGCCAAAAAAGAAAAAAAAGTACTAGGCGCTTTTTTTTTGGCGGGCAAAAAGATGAATTTCAAAAAAAAACAAAAAAGAATTTATTCTTTCAAATGCATTAAAAAATTTTTATACAGATGTAAATTCATCACATATTCACTTGTCAGTGAAATTTAAATATATATGTGACATATTTTTTCAGATATGAGACTTAAAAGAATAATTTCACTATTTAGTGAGACTAAATCAAATTTCTTCTTTAATTTAATGGAAATTTTAACTCTAACAGTTACTTCACATTTAATATTGATCCTGTTTCTAGATTTTGAAGGGGGGAAGTTACCCCAACAATACAAACAACATTTACAAGGGGTTTTTGGCGAAATAAACAAAATTAAAAAAGGATATTAAGTCCATCCATAAGTTTCGCAATAAACAAATAGTCCAAACCACTTTCTGTATCTCTTTTTAAACTATTTACTTTATTTTACTCTTCCTTAGGCATTGCAAACACATTTTTAATGATTGTTACTATCGTTTTCTGATTTTTCTTAGTTTTGAAAAAACATTTTTAACAAAAATGTATTAATTCTTTTAAAATTATATGACTAACTAAGGTCTAAACTGAGGCAACTTTGTGTTCTGCTGTCCGTCTGAGTAGTACACTGAAAACTTTTAAGAACTTACATTTATAAATAATTTACAAGGACATATTTTATTTAGTTTCAATTAATAGTGAAATTATTCTTTTAAGTCTCATATCTGGAAAAATATGTTACATATATATCTAAATCTCACTGATAAGTAAATATGTGATGAATTTACATCCGTATATACAAATTTTAATGCATTTGAAAGAATAAATTCTTTTTTGGTTTTTTGAAATTCATCTTTTTGCCCGCCAAAAAAAAAGCGCCTAGTACTTTTTTTTCTTTTTTGGCTCATTTTCTTTCTTTTATCTTCTAAAAACATATTCCACTTAAAAATTGGAGTAACACCAACATTTTATTTAAATCCTCTCCAGGGCACCGTGTAATATACACTTTCAGCAGATTTTCTGCTAAAACAGATTATTTTTTAATTATATACAATTAGTTTGATGTCATTCCTTTTTGGAGAAGATTTTCTAAGTTGTTTTTTCAAAGTGTTAATTTTTTTTATAAAACTAAAACGATACTTTTAAATATATTTTTGACCATATTTTTAGTAGATTATTTTTTTATATTACAGAAATAGTTTGCTGTCATTCTATTTTCAAGAAAACTTTCAAAAGTTTTTTTTTCAAATTTTTTTTTTTTCGTTTTTTATACAATGAAAACGATTGAGACTAATAATTGCCAAAACTAAAAAAAATCAGTTAATAATATTGCTAATTTTTCTGATAAATTTAGTTTTTTTAAGTTTAAATTAGAAAAAAAAAACTTTCAAAAAGCTCTCATAAAAACAAATTTTTTAAAAACAAAAATTTTCTACATATTTCTCTGCTGATTTCACCTTGATAATCATGGCAGATTTTAACAAAAAGTGTCTGCTAAAATCAGCAAAACATTTTTTTTTTTTGGTTTTTAACATTATTACACACAAAAAAAACCCTTTTCAAATTACCTGAAAATGTCTCATAATCTCATTTGACCAATATTTTACAGTTTTCCTTATTTTTTAACAAAATATTTTCGAGCGAAATTTGCAATTTTTTTTTGTAATTCTACAAATTACCAAAAATTTTTTACAAAAAAAAAATCTAGTAAATTCACGAGATTTCCTTGTAAGTTTTATTGCGCCAAAAAAGTTGTAAATTTACAATTTTATTGGTAAAAATCTTGTAAAATTACGAAAAAGCTCGTAAATTTTTTTTTAGAAATTCTCGTAAAATAGGAGGTAGCAAAAATCTAGTAAAAACAGGAAACCTCCTTGTAAGTTTTATAACGTCAACAAATTTGTAAATTTACAATTTTATTGGTAAAAAGCTTGCAAAAATTACAAAAAAAACTTTCAAAAAGTTTTCATAAAAAACAAATTTTCTAAAAAAATCCTATTTCTCTGCAGATTTTACCTTGACAATCATGGCAGATTTTCAGCAAACCGTGTCTGTTAAAATCAGCAGAACATTTTGTTTTTGTTTTTAACATTATTACACACAAAAAAAAAACCTTGTCAAATTACTAGAAAAAGTCTCGTTATCCCATTTTATCAATATTTGACAGTTTTTCTTGTTATTTTAACAAAAAGTTTTCGATCGAAATACAAATTGTTTTTTGGTAATTTTTAAATTTTTTTTTGTAATTTTACAAATTTCCAACACTTTTTCCAAAAAAAAAAAACTAGTAAATTCACGAGATTTTCTTGTTAGTTTTATTGCGCCAAAATTGTAAATTTACAGTTTTATTGGTAAAAATCTTGTAAAATTACGAAAAATCTCGTAATTTTTACTAGGAATTCTCGTAAAACAGGAAATAGCAAAAAATCTAGTGAAAACACAAAACCTCCTTGTAAGTTTTATCTCGTCAAAAAATTTGTAAATTTACAATTTTATTGGTAAAAAGCTTGTAAAATTACAAAATTATTGGTAAAAAGCTTGTAAAATAACAAGAAATTCTTATCAAATAGGAGGTAGCAAAAAAAGATACAAACTTTTCTTGTCGTTTTACAAGGTTTTTTTTGCGTGTATGTTTTTGCGTGTATGTTTAATTTTAAAAGTGACAAAGGACATCACCTCAGTTTAATTGTATAAGCTAACAAAAAAAGGATTCCCGTGTAGAAATCTATTAGATATTATGAGATTCTTAATATCTGATTAAATCAATTGATCTGATCCGATCTATTATATCCGAGATTTGTCGCCATTTCCGGATCTGATCCGATACAATTACTAATCAGATCTACCCGACTAAATAAAAATATACAGGTCCATATATAATTTGAAATTGAGCCATATAGAACTTAATACGGCTCTAAACGTATTTGGATAAAATAATATGATGAAATTGGTGGATCAAAATTGCTCAAAATTTGTTATATTAGATTAAATATGATCGTTTTTGATCCGAATATTGGGTTTATCTAAATCAGTGGTCGGCAGAGAGAGAGTGAATGAATGCATTGGTATATGAATATGACCATGCATGTGTTTGCGTATTTCTTAAACAAAGCGACATCAACCTGCTTTTTGTTGTATTTTTAGGCTCTTAATTGTGAGTTTTGTTGACAATCGTGTTATATACGTGTTAATTGCCGATTGTGTTCGGCTTCTGTGGGCTATGGGGGCCGATCACTGATCTAAATTGATATAATTTTATATCATAAGATAAAATATGTAGAATTTTGTATAAATTTTTTTTTTATCTCATAATTTTCAAATGTTTTTTCAGGAAACGCAAAAAAATTCCCAAAAAAAATGTGTGTCCGGGACTTACAAAATTCTCCAAAACTTTTTCGGGACTTCAAAATTTGGGAAATTTTTTTTTGTTTAAATAACTTTTAATGAAATTCTTAATTCCAAAACGCAGAAACGTTTTGTGTCTGGAACTTAGAAAATTAAAAAAAAAAAAAAATTTTGAGACTTATTGTTAGAAATCTTTTTTTCCCCGATTTGGCACCATATATATGAGGCATTTCTATACCAACTGTTCCACTACAGAAAAACCATAGTGGTTTCAATGGGATATCATTTGCAAAGTATTCGCTCTTAGGGTACTATTAAATAACAAAAATAAAATTTAAGTTTTTTCAAAAAGTGGGCCTTGTAGGCGTGGTCAAATATTGAAAATATCAAACTTTTTTGCCTAAGTATCTTTACTTCAATATTTATGCAAATTAAATGAAACACTGTAAAGTCTTAAAGACAAAAGTTTTTTATAGATTTTTGTATGGGCTATCGATTAAAAAAATAAAAATTCGAAAATTTTCAGAAGAAGTTCTGAATTTTTCAAATTTAAACTTAAAATTTATTTATCAAAAAACATGCCGCAATTTTTTTTTTTTTTTTTTAATTTTTTAAAAAAATGTTAAAATTCTTTTCTATCTGTTCTGAAATTTTTAGAGATGCGTTTTGCCTTGTTTTCAAGAATTCAAATGTCAAAGATTGCAATACGCTAATTTTATACAATAATGGTGTATAAAACGTGTGCGTATGAGTAATATCAATACTTAAAAAATATTTTAAGAGGCGATGGGAGCGTGAGTGAGTTTTTATTTACGATCACTCACGCTAATGAAAGAAAAAAAATTATTCAAGCACGATATTTTATTTTACTCACGCTCACGTGAACATCATGACCGTGACTTATTTTTTTCAACTCACGTGTGCGTGAATGAGCGTGAGCAAAATAAAATATCGTGCGTGACTAAATTTTTTCTTTCATGAGCGTGCGAAATCGTTATTAAAAACTAACTCTCGCTCCCAACGCACAGTGGACCAAATGCTTAATCTAGCGTGCAAGAGAGTATAATTCGACTTTGAGAGCACCTAGAAACATGAAATTTGTAATGCACAAGGAAAATGAGATGAGCTTCTATATAGGCCAAATGTGGGCGGTATTTGAAGGGGCGTGGCACTTAATGAAACATTGTCATAATAAAATATAGGTAAAGTAGAGCCAATAATAAGCAGAGAAAGTAATTTTTTTTAACGTAAAAAAGATTTTTAAACAGTTTAGAAAAGAAATATTTAAATTTGAGTAAAAAAAAAAATTTTTTTACTCATTTCGGTAAAAAAAAAAAATTTTTAGTGAAAATTTTTTTTTGAGTTAAATTTTTTTTTTTTGCTTGTTAAATTTTTACATTGGGTTAAAAAATGTTTGAGAATGTCAAAAATACCCAGCAAAATATTTTTGTGGCTCATCAATGTCATTTAAAGCGTTAAGGTTTTTTTTTTTTTAACGTAAATTCAAGGTACACCAATCTGAAATTCACGGTTTTTGCTTACAACTTCTGAACCACTGGACCGATTTGGCTGATATTCAATACCAACCTGACTAGGAAAATTGAAAATATATGTGCCAAGCGTCAGCAGCAACAGAGTTACCGTTTGAAAGTTATCGTGTTTTAAACAGACAGACGGACGGACATCGCTAGATCGACTGAAATACAAAAACCAGCAAAAACCAGCAGCCAATTTTTTTAGTATTTTGGAGCTCAATATCTATTCTTTTCAAATCATGTAAAAACCCTATAGAAGTTAGCGGGATTAGTACCTAAATTCATTAACAAAATTCAAGTTTGATTGAAAAATAATTCCATTGTGGACTCTCTTTTTAATTTACGTTTTTTTACGAACAACAACACAAATCAGCTTCAAATATACATTCCTTGAGGTTAAAATATAACAAATAATTTGATAAATTGCCTTAATACGGTCGTAAAATGGCAGTTTAAACAATCAACAAGTCTAGACAGAACTTGAAGATTTTTTTTATAAAAACTAATTACTCATGTTTGGCTGCCTACTACGATGGAGTTTTTGCAATAAACAAAGAAATTTTATTAGCGTTAAGTAAGGTAGGAATAGTGCAATCATATATGCGATACTTATTCAATATTGTAAAAACTTCATTTTTTGACCAAATGCGCACCAGATTCAACATTTGGTCCACTGTGCAACGCCTCTTAAAATATTTTTTTAGTATTGATATTACTCATACGCACACGTTTTATACACCATTATTGTATAAAACTAGCGGATTGCAATCTTTGACATTTGATTTCTCGAAAACAAGGCAAAACACATCTCTGAAAATTTCAGAACAGATAGAAAAGCATCTTAACTTTTTTTAAAAAATTAAAAAAAAAAATAAAATTGCGGCATGTTTTTTGATAAATAAAGTTAAAGTTTAAATTTGAAAAATTTAGAACTTCTTCTGAAAATTTTCCAATTTTTATTTTTTTAATCGATAGCCCATACAAAAATCTATAAAAAACTTTTGTCTTAAAGACTTTACTGTGTTTCCTTCAATTTGCATAAATATTGAAGTAAAGATACTCAGGCAAAAAAGTTAGATATTTTCAATATTTGACCACGCCTACAAGGCCCACTTTTTGAAAAAACTTAAATTTTATTTTTGTTATTTAATAGTACCCTTAGAGCGAATACTTTGCAAATGATTTCATATTGACACGACACTACTTTTTTTTTTGCTGAACATTTGGTGTGGAATGCCTCATATATGTGTATCTAATCTTATATGAGGTCATTCGTGGAGTCGTATATCATATATTTATTTACATAATCTTGTATGTGGTCATACATGGAGTCATATAAAATATTATATGCAATATCTAATTTAATAAAGCTTTATATATTGTATGAGGAGCAACACAAGATTCGATATCCTTTTATATGGCTCCATATTAAATTTTGAGTGTAAAACTTGATTCAAGATACATTCATAAAGATATAAATTTACTAAATAATATGTTACTATATCTAAACTTTTTTAGTCGGGTACTTAGAACTCGGAATTAGGCACAAATCTCGGATAAAATGGATCTGATCATATACAATAGATATAATTAGATCCTAAAAGATCAGTCAAATTTTATAAATTTTTACATGGGTTACTGTTTTCATTTCTTTAAATCCAAAAAGGTTTGTTACTTGGATAATAACTCACCTGCTGGTGAATATAAAAAATTTTTCACCAGCTGGTGAACAAAATTTTTTAAATTTTATGTTTTAAATTAAATTTTTATTTTTTCATAAATATTTTGTTATCATTTTTTTTTTTTTATTTTATCAAAATTTCTTTTATTTCACAAATTTCGTTTTTTTTTAAATTTTTTTTTTCAAACATTTTTTTCATGATTTCTTTCAGAAAAACATTTTATTTTTAATCAAATTTCTTTTTTCATAAAAAGGATTTTTTCGAAACGAAAAAATATAGATTTCAGTGCATTTTTTAAAACTCCCGATAAATCTATTTTTAGATTTATATAAATGCATTTTACTATTTATATTTTTGAAATTTAAGTTATTTATGAGGCATAAATTAAAGTACACAATTGTTTAAATTGTTAAATTAAAACAGCTATTATCCTTAATCGCTGTCATGGTATATAAATATTGCTAACTAACTAATATATGAGTGGTCATTATTTAAACATTATTTAATAAAATAAAATGACCACAACATACCAAACAAACACTTGCACACACAAATAAGTGTAAATTAGGGTGGCATGAATAATAATTAATTTTGGATTTTTTTCGATTAAAATAAATTAAATCTAATAAAAAATATAAGAAAGATCGGAATCCCCAATATACCGGGATTGAAAACCAGAAATCCCGAGATTTGGGATTTGCCAAATTCCGAAAATCGCGGAATCGATATTTTGGGATTGGAAACAAGTGTAAGGTTGACAAGAATAATTACTTAATTTCGAGTTTCTTTGATTGCCGGGCAAGATATGATTCAATTTGGTCGAAAAATTGACAAAATTAACACGTAAAAAATGTATACCCATAGGTTAGGTTAGGTTAGGGTGGCGGTGCCAGATGGGCACTCCGCATAGACCAATTGGTCCATAGCGATACCACAAAACATTTTCCGCTTATCGATGTAAACTAAACACATTGACCTTCATTGCGAATTGTTTCAAGCTCTTCAGGTCTATCCTCGTAATTTCCTCCAAGGTCTCGAACTGTGAACTTTCTATAATTGATAGTCGAGTTCGTGCCAAAGCCGGGCAGTGACACAGGATGTGTTCAATGGTCTTGCGTCCGTAATAAGATTCATGTTCTTGGCATGTTTTCCGATAAGACAGTGTCCCGTTATTAAACCTGTCAACATACGACATTCTATTCTCGTAAGTGTAAGTAAGAATTTAGTTCCTCCTAAATCATAGCGTGGCCATAAAATTCTGCTTATACGACTTGTCCCAAGTTCCTTCCATCTTCGATTTGCTTTGGCGACAGTAAGGGTATTTCGTTTTAGTTTGAAATGCTGGAGTGGCGGTGAAAGCATTATGGTGGTATGCCATCTGCTCCAAGTTTCGCGAGTTCATCTGCTTTCTCGTTTCCTTCTATTCCTTCGTGCCCTGGTACCCATAATAAGGTAACTTCATTATTTAAGCAAAGTTGTTTCAAATTCTCGTAACACTTTAAAACCGTTTTCGATTTAATTTGGTAGCTCAAGAGTGCCTTTAGAGCAGCTTGACTATCCACGTAGAAATTAAGGGTGGCACCTTTTTCCTTTGCCATATATTCCACAGCTTTTGATATAGCAGCTATCTCAGCCTGAAAGATACTCGAGTCCACGGGTAATTTAAAAGATAAGTGTTTGTCTAGTTCCAGTATCGTGAAACCAGCTCCAACACCATGCGATTGCTTCGATCCATCAGTAAAGATATTTATTTAGTTCGCAGGAGGGCCCTGCCAGGTCGACCAGAATTCTCGATCCGGAAATCTAACTTCATATTTCCGGTCGAAAAATAGTTTGGGCACTGTGTAATCAGAGTCAATACGGTTCATATTAGCAATGTTGCTGTGTCCAAAGTTGCGATACTTGAACCAATTTGACTCTTTGAGTCTGAGGCAAGCTTTGTAAGCCTCGCCCTTAGCAAAGAGATCAATTGGTAATAAGTGCAATAAGGTGTCGATAGAGTCGGCTGATGTTGTTCTCAAAGCGCCAGTGATACTCCGTCCCATTTGCCGTTGAAGCTTCTGAAACATTTTAAGCGTCTTATCCTTTTCGAGTTCCTTATGCCAGACTAAAACTCCATAGAGTAAGATTGGTCTTACGATTGAAGTATAAATCCAGTAACTGACTTTAGGTTCTAGACCCCAGGTACTGCCGAACATTTTCTTACACGCGTAATACGCGTTGCTTGCCTTTTTTACTCTTTCTTCAGAGTTCTTGTTCCAAAACAGCTTACTGTCCAATAACACTCCAAGAAATTTGGCATGCGGTGATATTGGAATTTCAACTCCTCCCACTCGAACCTTTCTAAATTCCGGGATTTTGTATTTTCTAGTATAAAGAACCATTTCCGTTTTCTGCGGGTTGACATTAAGTCCATTTCCTGAAGCCCACTTCCACATAGCCTTAAGTGAGCCCTCTAAAATCTCGGATACAGTATTCAGATATTTGCACATGATAGAATAACCACATCATCAGCGTATGCTATTGCTGTGGTTCCTAAAGTCTTCAGTTCCTTTAAAATGGGGTCCAACACCAGGAGCCAGAGCAGTGGTGACAGAACCCCACCTTGTGGTGTTCCTCTAGTAGCGTAACGAGATGTTTTTGCATGACCCCATTCGGCCGTTATTTCCCGACATGAAAGCATTTCTCTATCCATTTACTCAAACAACTGTTAGTTGAAGCCTTGTCCAAAGCATTAACTATCGTCTTTGTATTTACATTGTTAAAAGCCCCTTCTATATCCAGAAATGCTGCAAGAGCAAATTCTTTATACTCCAGGGATACTTCTACCTTCTGTACAAGTGAATGAAGCGCAGTCTCTATGGATTTACCCTGCTGGTAAGCATGCTGTGCATCCGATAGAAAATTTGTACCTAAATGCTCTCGTATATATAGATCAATTATCCTTTCAAGTGTTTTTAAAAGAAAAGATGTTAAACTGATTGGTCTGAAATCTTTTGCCGTCGCGTGGTTAAGTTTACCGCTTTTGGGCAAGTATATAATACTTGCTTTCCTCCATCCTTTTGGTATATAGCTAAATTTCAGGCATGCAGTAAAAATAGATAAAAGATGCGGAATTAAAATATTGGAGACGTTCTGAAGCATTGCCGGAAAAATGCCGTCAGGTCCAGGTGATTTGTATGGTTTGAATGAAGCTAGAGCCCATTTTATTCGGTCAGCAGTTAAACAATTTTATGGAATGATCGAGGGGTTATCGCGGATTACATTCACCCATACCAGACACTCATTTTTTTATTATATTTAATTGTTATTTTACTTGATTAGCAAAATAAAATTAAAAATAATTACGCGAATGCTGAAATTCAAAATTCCCGAAATTTTCGGAATCCCGAATTTTTTTTCAATCCCAAAACCTGCGATTAATAAAAACCAATCCCTACTGGAAGCCCTAATTTGCAAGCATTCATAACAATACAAAAAAAATGTACAATTAATGGTTGATTGGAAGTAGTCAATAATAATCTACATAAATTTAATTTCCTCCATTCGACCGAACCAATGAACTAACTTGACAAATTTCATATGCAATGAATGTGTTATACCGACATAGACACACACTCATATATTTTGTTTAACTAACAATTGTGGTTGCACATATACAAATGCCAAACACACAACAGCTTTAAGCTACCAATACTATGGGCTAGTATAAGTGATAATCCTGTATATAAAATCTAAATATTTTGTTATTATGACTTAGAAAATATGGCTATTAAAAGGAAAACTAATGATTTGAAATTCAATATATTTATACAATTTTTAAATCTCTACCCCATAGTGCACTGTTTTAAATTCATTCAAAAATGTATAAACATTTGTTTTCACACAGATTAAAAAAATATAAATAACATTTTTAGAATGATTAAAAACTTTAAAATTTAATTGTAAATATTTGAAATGAATTAAATTGTGCAAAAAAAAATATTTAATAATAAATTGAATTTATATTTGCCAATTTTATACAACTCTACATGTTTGACATTTTTGTTGAATACATTTCAATAGCAATCGCAATTGCAGTTGAATTTATAGCCATTGTCACAGTTTTCAAAAAAAAAAAACAAAAACAAAGAGTTTTTCCTGTTTTCATCCAGTTACTTGGTATTCTTAAAATTTTCTGTCAATAATGTTGCAAATTAAACGTACGACAAGTACAACAAACAACTCAATTATAAGCTGCCAATAACGCCTCATGTGTCACCATCAACGTCATTCTAAATTGAAACATTAACGTTGTGCAAGCAATTTTTCTTCTGTTGTATGTGTATGAAAATATTAGACTAGATTGAAATTATTGAATTTCAGCATTTTTCAGCAGGAAAACTGTTTAAGGTAAGAAAATTAATTTTATAATCTACTTTGTAGATATACATATACATAGCAAATAACATATTAGTCTACCCTCAACAATTCTTCAGAATATTTCGAACTTGATACCCCCAACGACTGTTTGGGGATATACTCACGTTGTCATTTTGTGTGTAACGCATCGAGATATCGGTTGATCGCAGGTTCGTTTTAGTTTTAAAACTCTATGTTTAATTTTTTAATAGTTCGTTTGGGGGTTAAAATTTTGCAAAAAAAAAAAAAAATCCATACAAACCAGCAAAAAATGTTATGTATTATCAAAAAAATTACTTTTGTAGATTGCCTGGCAAATAATAACACAGGCACACAAAAAAAAAAAGTGGCCAGACCCAGAGGGTAGACCCAGAGGGTAGACCTAGGTTTTTGGGGTCGCTGAATCCGAAAATGACCATAAAAAATCATTTCAATTGCCAGTTTTTCCCCTACCGCCCCCATATAAGCCCCCGCAGGATTGACTTTTAATTCTCATAGAAACTTAAAATTAATGTGTACTTTTATGTTCTTTTGGCAGCTAAAACCTAAAATGACAACATAAAAATTATTTGACCCTTCCCTCAACCCCTAGCACGCCCTTACAACCACCTGAAAGGGGATGAATTTTGAGTTTTTATACAAAATCAAGATGTATATGGATTTCTATGTTTTTTGGACCGCTAAAACCGAATATGACAACAAAAAATGTATAATACCCCTCCTTCACTCCCTAGCATCCCTTACTACGCCCTATAAGGGATTTAAATTTGAAATTTTCATTAAAACTTAGGATGAACACTAACAAAATTATGAAGGTAAATTTCAAAATTAAATACCCAATAGGGGTACTAGGGTGTTAAGAAGGGGTGTTATATATTTTTTGTAGTCATATTCGGTTTTAGCGGTCCAAAAAACATAGAAATCCATATACATCTTGATTTTTTATAAACCCTCAAAATGCATCCCCCTTCAGGGTGTTGTAGGGGCGTGCTAGGGGTTGAGGGAAGGGTCACATAATTTTTTTGTTGTCATCTTAGGTTTCAGCTGCAAAATAAACATAAAAGTACACATTTATTTTAAGTTTGTATGAGAATTAAAAGTCAATCCTCCGGGGGGTTATAGGGGGGCGGTAGGGGAAATACTGGCAATTGAAATGATTTTTATGGTCATATTCGGATTCAGCTACCCCAAAACTAGAGTTTGCAAATAATCGAGATATTTCATAATCGCGATTACGATTAAAAAAATTGCCGTTAATCGCGATTACGATTAATCGAATTTTTTAAATAATTTGAGTTGCAATATCTTTAAAAAAATCTTTTGAAATTTATATTTTTAAGAACAAAAACTATTATTTTTAAGAAATAAAATTAAAAGCTTTCGAACTTTTCCAGAAATTTTTTTTTTCGAGATTTTGGCACCACAGTCTCTTTTTTTAGTATATCATTGCGCTCGAGCGCCCTTGAGAATTTTTTGTTAAGATTTTTTTAAAACTTATAATTAAAATTCTTTGTTGATAAAATTTCAAACATACTTTAATTTTAGTTATCTTCAACACTTTTTTAATGATCAAAAAAATTTTTGGAGAAAAATACTAGATTTTCTTACATCTTTATTGCGCTTAAATAAACTCTATAAAGAGTGCTTTAATCAGCGCTGAAAAGATACATGATTTTACTGGGTCGTAATATCTTTTATCTTTGTTACTAAAGAGTACTCTAAACTGTGACTGATTTGGATTCGCTCTTTGGATCATGATTCCTTTCCAAAAGCTGCTTCCTGTTTACCAAAATTTCTGCGGGGTCTTGTCAGAATATCTGCCCATGGCCAGTTATCTGTTGTGAGGAAATTTATTTAAAAAATTTACAAGGCATCATTAGTCAACCAGCGGTCAAAGTATGAAAAAGTTAAGTTTTTTGACAACATTTCATATCCAACTTTTTTGACCAAAGCCTTTTGAGTATATTTTAAAAACCAAATTCTTTAAAATTTACTCAGATCAGAATTTAAATTTTACTTTAAATTTGAATGACTTCTACGAGAAAAGGAAAGAAAAATCTCAAACAATTTAAATGAATCATAGGCCAACCCATAAAAACTTTCCAGTCTAGTTATCATTCCAGAATCAATAGTGGTATTCAGAGTCTTACTTGCCAGCCCTGGCACTGGTGGTAAAAGAGCACTTTTCAAAATTACTTTTCAAAATACATGTATTTTTTGAAAGAAGTACTCTTTTGCTACATTGCCAGGGGTGGCAACAAGACTCTGAATACCTCTAATGATTTTGTTTGAAATTGTCCCGAAAGTAATCGTTTTTAACATAAATTTAGTTTTTTTGACAAATTATTTTAGTTTCTATTCAAAATGGGTTTCAAAAAATTTTGGAACTGATTTAAATTCGTTATAAAAACAGTGTATTTCATAAAAAATTTTTAATCGTAATCGCATGATTTTTTTGTCGATTACGATTACGATTAATGGGCGCGATTAATCGCGATTACGATTACGATTTTAATCGTTTTGCAAACTCTACCCAAAACCCTAGGAATAACTGGGTCTACCCTCTGGGTCTGGCCATTTTTTTCTTTTTGTGTGCCTGTGTAATTTATAAAAAATATAAAATTATATTATTACAAATTTTATTCGATTTTCTAATTTTTTTTTTGTTTGTTTATTATTTTGTTTGATTAGCTAAGCGACTAAAAATTTCATTTTGGTAGGATAAACCCACTTCAAAATTGAGTTCGAAAAAAAAATTACGGCCATTGGGTCCTATTCTAAAATTTTTTTAAGTTTTGATTTGAAAGGATTTTAGCTCAGATGTTGCTTTTAAAGATACATATCCACAAAAAAATATTATTCCTATCCGGGACATCTTTTTCGTGTATAAAAAAAAAACAGCAAAAAATGTGTTTTTTAAAATTTTTTCAAATTTTATGTACTCAAAAAATTACTTTTGCTGATTGCTTAGCAAAATATCGATCGTTTTGGTCTAAAAACTCTATTTTTAAAAATTACTTTTGGTGATTGCTTAGCAAACTGTAATTTGTTTTGGTCTAAAAACTCTATGTTTTAATTTTTAATCAAATCCGACCATTTTAACCGCGCCCCTGGGAGTTAAAATTTGTGGTGCAAACCAAAAAAAAAAGTTGTTCAGGGCCAAAATTTAACCCCCAGTGGTACAGGTTAAAATTATCCGATTTGTCTAAAATCTTATATATAGAATTTTTAGACCAAAACGAACTATAATTTTCCCGGCAATCGAAGAAATTCGACATAAGTAATTTTTTGTGATTATTAGTGATTGGGGTCCGGGAATTCCCGGGTCGGATTTCACTGACGGCGATTCCCGGGAATTTTTTTAATTTTTTCCGGGAAATCCGGGAATTTTATAAAATAAAGCATTTTACATAAAAAAAAACGTTTATTTAAATTTAATTTTTAATATTCTTTTTTACTTACAGTTGCAATTTGCTATTTTTTGTATTTTTTTGTATTTGGAAGAACAGTGCAAATATATTTATATTCATAGCAAAACTGACCAAGTGTAAAAAGTATGACAATATCATGAAAAAACTTAAAAAGTCAAAAAATATGCGTCGGTTAATGATAATTTTGCTAAGACTGTCAAAAAAATATAAAAATTTAGAACCTAGAATTAACATTTCCAGAACAAAATATTAAAAGTGCTGCCAACTATATTAGTTTTTGCTCTAATAACGCAGTTTTAAATTTTTTGCGATTTTTAGCCATTTTTTGTGATTTTTTGTTTCATTGTATTTCAGGATTTTTAACTTTTATTTTTTAATTTTTATGTTTCAATTAACTGTTTATCTCTAATAAAACCGTTTTTAATAAAAAGTTGGTAAAATTTTAATGTTTTTTTATGATTTATATTAATAATGAAAATATCCCGGGAAATTTTTTTCCCGTTTCCCGGGGAAATCAAAAAGTCCGGGAATTCCCAAACACTAGTGATAAAACATAAAATATGAAAAAAGGTTAAAAAGGTTTTTTTCTGTTTTTTGATAATTTTTAGTACACGATAAAGATGTCACAGATAGGAATAATTTTTTTTTGTGGATATGTATTAGAGATGGGCACATAAGCAGATTAGAGCGTGATACACGCGTGATCATGCGTGAGTGTGACTGAATTCAATTTTACTCACGTGATTGTAAGTGAGTGTAAGTGGAGAAAAAAATTGCGTGAGTGAGTGTGCGTGAGTAAGATTTTTGCGTGAGTGAGTGTGCGTGAGTCGATTTTTTTGCGTGAGTTTGCGTGATTTATTATACCCTCCACTCTAGTGATAGAGGGTATATATAAGTTTATCATTCCGTTTGTAACACCTCGAAATATTGGTCTAGCACCCCATAAAGTATATATATTCATGATCCTCGATCGATTTTAAGACGATCTAGCGATGTCCGTCCGTCCGTCTGTATATCTCTCTGTTGAAAACACGCTAACTTTTGAAAGACTTTACGGAGGCTCCTGAAGTTTGGCATATATGTTGGGCATTTACCTGGTCAGGTTGGTATTGCAATCCAGCCAAATCGGTCCTGTGGTTCAAAAGTTATGAGCAAATGAGTGAATTTCGGCAAGGGTTTTTCTGGAATTTACGAGATAAAACACACGGTAACTTTCGAACGGCAACTCTGAACGCTGAAGTATGGCATATATATTTGCCGTTCTTCTGGTCCGGTTCGTTTTAAATTCCATCCAAATCGGTCAAGTGGTTCAAAAGTTATTAGCAAAACCGTAAATTTCAGATTAGTTTCACCTTAAATTCACGTGTTGAAAGCCCGTTAAACATGTTTTAAAAACATTTTTAAGTCAAAAAAATATTTTACAAGGTATTTTTGTCACACAAAAATATTTTTACAATAAAACAAAAAAAATTACACTCAAAAAAAGTTCTACACTCAAAAAAAAATTTACACTCAAAAAAAAAATTAGTAAATTATTTTTAAATTAATAAAAAAAGTTTTTTTGCACAAAATAAAATATTTCTAACTAAAAATTTTATTTTTTTCACGTTAGAAAATTTACTATCACTTAAAAAGGGCATAGATTCGGCCAAGTCGAATTTAACTTTTCTACTTGTTTTTTCTTCATATTTCCTTTCGTAACTAAAAAGCAACAAAAAATTAAAAATTTGGCTTAATTTAAGATTTCGTCCTGAAAAAAGCAAAAAAAAATGTAAAATTTCACTGAACTTTAAATTTTACTGAAATGTTTAAAATATTTTTTTAAAATATTTTTGAAATTTTAGTTTTTTTTAGTGAGTCAACGTGAGTGTGATTGAAGCTTGCGTGAGTGTACGTGAGTGTGAATTGTATTTAATTTACTCACGTGATTGTGGGTAGTTCGAGTAAAAAAAATGTGCCCTTGGGTGAGTGTGAGTGATTTAAAAATTCCTGTCGTGAGCGTGAGTGAGTGTGTGTCAAAAATCACTCACGCGCCCATCTCTGATAAGTATCATTAAAAGTAGAGATGTGCGCGTGACACGATTTTTTGTGGTTCACTTGATTCACGCGTGATCGTGAGTAAAATTTATTTTTGCTCACGTGATCAAGTCGCGTTAGCAATTTTTTTCTCGTGAGTTTGCGTGATTGTTTTGTGCTCTCTGAAACAGAAAACAAGTAAGAAAATTGTCATTATATTGAATTTAGTGGGTAAATAATACCAAATTGTGATTTAAGTAACTGTTAATGATTGTCTTTAGGAATTTAAATTCTTTTTGTGAAAAAAATCCAAAAAAGTTAAAAAAAATTGTTTATTTTAATTTTTAGAGTCTTCGTGAGAGTGATTTTTTCGTGAGCGTGAGAACAATTTCAATTACTCACGTGAGCGTGAGTAAACATGAGCAGAAAATATAAATTTCGTGCGTGAGCAATATTTTTATTTCGAGAGCGTGCGTGAGTCAAAATTCACTCACGCACCCATCTCTAAATAAAAGCAACGTCTTACACTCAAAAAAAAAAAAACTGTAATGTTAGCAAAAAAAGCTTGTAAACCTACAAGAAAATTTGCTGATTTTGAACCCACAATTTTTTTGCTAAAGTTAGTAAAAATATTTTGCCAATAATTAGGTAACCAAATATTTTTTTTTTTTGAACTTAGTATATACACATCTGAGGACGTCATAGTTTTTGATCCAAAATTTGTGTCCGTTTCGCTCTACCCTGCTTAGTTTTTGAGATACGTGATTATAGGGGACCACTGGGGTCTTGAGAATTAAAAAACTCGATAACTTCAAAAATATTACTCGGAGAGCTTTTGACTATTTTGCGGTCTTATTCTACGTGTTGAGAGCTACAAAAACGCT
Source organism: Pegoplata infirma (assembly GCA_963921195.1). Taxonomy (NCBI): domain Eukaryota; kingdom Metazoa; phylum Arthropoda; class Insecta; order Diptera; family Anthomyiidae; genus Pegoplata; species Pegoplata infirma. The sequence goes on along the minus strand of OY992536.1, from coordinate 213,964,625 downwards.
TTTGGACTTTTTGTTGTGTCGGCAATATTTACCGAGATCTGAGCATTTTAAAATTTTCGGGAATGCTAACTTTTTTGGATCCAAAGTTAGGGCCCATTAGGGTCCGCACATGTGAAGAGGACCGGCGATACTATGGAGATTCTAAGAACCAAAAATGGCCTCCATTTTGCTCTATCTGGCTTAGTTTTCGAGATAGAGCCATTTTAAGTTTTCTGAAAATAAAAAAAAAATTACCATTTATTTTGCTAATATTAGCAAAAAATCTTGTAAAAATGTTGTCAACTCAATTTCAAATTTAGCAAAAGAAATTAGTTCAAAGTTTGTTTAAAATTGCTAATGTGCTAAATGAAGTTTACAAGAATTTTTTGCTAACATGCTAATCTTAACTAAAAATTTGCTAAAAGTTAGCTAACTAGCGATAGCAAAAATAAATTAGTAAATCTACTAACGTATTTTTTTGAGTGTAGATAAAATCCTTTCAAGTCAAAACTAAAAAAAAAACATTAAAATTTTTAAAGTAGGACCCCAACGGCCCCATTTTTTTTTCGAATTCAGTTTTGAAGCGGAAGGGTTTTTAAAAAAAATTAAAAAACCGAAAAAAAATGTTTGGTTAGCATGGGATTTTTTTTTTTTGCAAAATTTTAACCCCCCAAAAGTACGGCTTAGTTTTGTGCGATTTAGTTAAAAATTTAAACATAGAACTATAATTTGCCAGCCGATCGACGAAATTCAAACAAAATCATTATTCATGCCACCCTAATATACAGCCTGTATTATAGGCTAGCATATACATACTAACAGTAGATTCTTACGCGAGTAAGATGTGCACTGCTTTCCCTCTTATTCGAAAAATAATTAGAAGGTGAGGCGTGCTATCCTATCCGTTTGTTTAAAATTCTGTTTTCATTTTTAAATTTATAAAAACTATTTATTATTCGGCCTTTAAAATGCTATTTTGAGAAAGATTATTCTAACTTTGGGTCATATTTCTTTTTATTACATTTTTTAGTTAATTTGTTGTTGGGTTCATCTTTGCGATTACACAATTTGGGTCTTATCAGCCCACCCTAAAGTAAATTTACAGTAGTATATTTTTTATCACTATTGTCCTGTTGTGAATGGTTAAAAAAAATATATTGTAAATTAAACACATGAGAATATTATTTTATATGTTTTGTTCTGCAAAATATTTCCTGTTTTAGCATCCAATAAATACGGATGACAAAATATATGTTCAAACGAAATGTATCCTTTTTTACAAGTTTTCAATATAACAAACATTAGTTTAGATTTTTTAACATGGAAAGAAAAAATTCCAATGATAGATAGCCAACTGCAAAATGACAGTTAAACAATAAGCTCATATTTTTACATTAACAGAGAAAATTGATAGACGGGAGGACCTAAGGTTAGGTAAAGTATATTGATCTTTTCGTTCAGCGTCTAAAAGTCAGATTGTTCTTTTCCATCAACCAAATTGTTCGGTCTTACAATTCAAAATCAGATGAGAGCATAAAAGTTTGACAGTTAGATAAAAATAACTGTTACCTTAGACAAATTTCTGTAATCACTTCGCGTATATTTCGGTTGTTTTTACTTTACTATTCGATTAGCAACATACTTGGTCTCCTCAATGAATCCGTTTTCTCTGTGCTTAATTTTCCATAAATTGCATAAATTAAAGATGCTTCCCTACAAAATTTTTTTTTATTGTTTCCGTCTTTGTTCACACGTTCAGCATACAATTTGAAATATCGAAATTTTATAAAAAAAAAAAATTTACATTGCAATGCATCGCTGCAACAAAACACAATGCAATTTACATGTGTCCATATATCGTTTTATTTATGTGAATTGTGGGTACCCGAGTAAAATTTTTTATTTATATAGCCATATGTGCCATTTTTGCATAGTATTACACGATTTTGCACCCATGATCGGGACCAACAAATTCTGAAAGTAGATCTGAAAAAATGATACTAGTAATTAATCTATTTTGAATTTCAATAAATCTTTTTCGAAATAAAATTGATCTTCTTTGAATTACCATTGATCATTTTCAAATTACAATTTATCTTTTTCGAATAACAATTGATTGTTTTCAAATAACAATTGCTCTGTTTCGAATTACAATTGAACAGTTCATGCGAATAAGGACGAATAGACCATTTCTATAATTTTACAAATCAGGATAAAAACCAGGAAACGGTTAAAAATTTATTTTTTTGTGAACTTTTTTGCATTAACGGATTAATGCATTATTCAAAAATGTAGACAAAAATATTAGTTTTTAACCGTTTACTGCGTTTTTATCGTCATTTGTAAAATTATTCAAATGGTCTATTCGTCCTTATTCACATGAACTGTTCAATTGATTTTTATACCCTCCACTTAGTGATAGAGGGTATATATAAGTTTGTCATTCCGTTTCTAACTCATCGAAATATCGGTCTGGGAACCCATAAAGTATAAATATTCATGATCACCGATCGATTTAAAGACATTCTAGCGATGTCCGTCTGTCTGTGGAAATGGTGATCACGGTCAAAATATTACACGGAGGTGACTGAAACTTTACACATTTATTGGAAGTTTTCCCAAGAAGTTTGGTATTGCATTTGAGCGATATCGGTTCAGCGGTTCAAAAGTTATGAACGAAAATGTACACCTCCAAAATGTTAGTACATTTAACATAACCTAAAAATACAAAATGCTTTAATTCGGCTGCTGGTTGACACATGTGAACGTAATTAGACACCAAATGGTATTTAAACAAGTACGAACATATTTTTTGACAAAAAAAGAAAAAAATCGCGGATTTTTTTTTTTACCATTTTTTTTTTTTTTTACCAACATTTTTTTTTTTTGCGGAAATTTTTTTTTAAATTATTTTTTTCAAAAGTAATTTCCTTTTAAACAAAGTTTTTTTGCAATAATCTTTTTGAAATTGTGGAGGGTATCAATACAATCGGCAAGACCGAATTTAACTTTTTTGCTTGTTTAAACTATAACACTGTGCCACACTCAAAAAAAACCTTGTAAAATTACAAGAAACATTTATAACTTTTTTTGTTTGCTACCTCCTATTTGACAAACATTCCTAGTAATTTTGCAAGCCTTTTACCAATAAGTTTGTAATTTTACAAGCTTTTTACCAATAAAATTATAAATTTACAAATTTTTTGACACTATAAAATTTACAAGGAGGCTTCGTAATTATACCCTACACCACACTGTGGTACATTGTATAATGAGTTTGTGCTAATGTTTGTAACTACCCGAAATATTGGTCCTAGACCTACTTTTAAGTATACCGATCGACTTAGAATCACTTTTTGAGTCGATTTAGCAATGTTCGTCCTTTCGTCTGTCCATGTAAACGATGTAAACACGATACGGGTCGCAATTCTTAATCAATTGACTTGAAATTTGAAACTTACGCCTCCTCAAGGACGAAGCATATTGAACTTGGAAAAAATCGGTCCATATTTAGACCTAGCCACCATACAAAGGTCCTCTTTAGTTTTGGTTCAAATGACTCTAATAGCCGCATTTTAATAGCCGGACCAGTTCTTCTTGTAGCCCCCACACAAACCACCTTCCCCATTTTCACATAAATCTCTCAAATTTCAAGAAAATAGAAAATATTTAATTAAAATTCTGTTTGTGTATGTTAAACGCGTACTTTAATAACCTTATCAAATCTGATTATCATCGGATCATTTTTGGACTTAGGTCCCATGTGGAAATTTTACCCGATATTCAGTTGAAGCGATTTATTGTCAACAAAAAGAAGCCTATTCCACTCAAATTTGATTAGTGAGTGCTTTTTACACTTATTAAAGATTTGACAAAATATAGATCTAATCAGTCCATGTTTGAACTTGGGACCCATTTTCCGGGAAACTCTGGTATAGGGTATTATATGGTCGGTCTTGACCGACTATAATTTTCTTACTTGTTTTACTAGATTTTTGCTACTTCCTATTTTACGAGAATTCCTAGTAATTTTACAAGCTTTTTACCAATAATTTTGTAATTTTACAAGCTTTTTTCCAATAAAATTGTAAATTTACAGTTTTCTTGCGCAATTAAAATTACAAGGAATTTTCGTGAATTTACTAGATTTTTTTGTAAAATTATCTTGGAAATTTGTAAAATTACAAAAAAAAATGTAAAATTACAAAAAAAATGTAAATTTCGATTTGTTAGAAAACAAGGAAAACTGTCAAATATTGGTAAAATGTGATTAGGAGACTTTTCCTAGTAATTTGATAAAGTTTTTTTTTTAGTGTAGTCACAAATATTAAAAAGCTGGGCGAATTAGCTTAAATGGTAAAGCTAATTCGGGTACGCTGAATTCAATGGTGCTAGCCATTTCTCGAAGTTAGCCCTCGTATTCGCGATATTCGCGATTTAAAATTGTAAAGCCTAGGAACTACAAAAATTAAATTTTTATGCTTTTGGGATAGTCTTGAAATTTAAATTTAGAAAATGCATTGTTTTTTTTCGCAAAAAAAAATTTTCGCGAAAAATTTTTCTTTCGACAAATTTTCTGTCTGAAATGTATCGTATTCTACTCATTTTCATAAATTAATAGCAAAAAAAAAAAAAAAATTTGGAAAAAAAATTTCGTAAAATAAAAATTCGCAAAAAAAAATTCCGCGATTAATTTTTTTGGTATATTCAATAGAGTTCAGATGATAAAAATTGAACAATTGTCTAAATAATATAAAAACATAGTTTTTTTATTTAAAAATAAAAAAATTAATCGCGAATATCGCTAATACATACACTAACTTTGAAAAAACTAATGTTATAATGGGATTTAGAGTACATGAACTAGTGGATGGCTGCCGTAAATTCAAATCAAAACCAAAAATATTTGTATTGAACCAATTTTTTCACGAAAATTAAGATTTTTCGCGAACACAAAATGTTTTTCGCGAAAAATAATTCACGGTATTATGGTTTGTTATATTATTTTAATAAACTTGAATGGTTTTAAATTATCGCAAAGATTTACTAATATCGTTTTTATTGTGCTTAAGTATCAAAATTTTAAATCGCGAATACGAGCGCTAACTTCGAAAAACGGGTAGCACCATTGAATTCAGGGTACACGAATAAACTTTACCAGTAGGGTGTCCATCTTGTTAAAAAAAAAGAATCAAATTTGAGTACAGTGTAATTGATCATTTTTGAATTGTTTTTTATGAATTACAACTGATCTGTTTCGAATAATAATTGATGTTTTCCGAATTCCAATTGGAATCTTTTAATTACAAACGAAATTTTCGAATTACAAATGGAATCTTCGAGTTACAAGTAGAATCTTTAAATTACAAATGGAATTTTCAAATTAAATGGAGTCCTCGAATTACAAGTATAAACTTCGATTTACAATTGATATTATTCAAATTACAAGTGGTTTCGAATTTTGAATTAAAATTATATTTGCTACTTTTCGAATCACAATTGATCTCTTTTGAATTACAATTCATATGGTTCGAATTATACGAGCAATTAATATTTTTTAAATTACAATTAATCTTGGTGAAATGTTAATTAATCTATTTTGAATTAGAAGTGATAAATCTCGAAATAAATATCGAAATTTTCGAATTACAAATGAAATTTTTAAATTAAGAATAGAATTTTTGAATTACTAGTGGAATCTTCGAAGTACAAATGAGATCTTCTAACTACAAATGAAATCTATGAATTTTAAGCAAAATCTTCAAATTACAATTGATTTACATTTTTAAACGTTCCTTTTACTTGGAAATAGTAAGTTGTACGGAAAATATTTGTGTTACATTATTGTAGATAAAACCATGAAGATTTAAAATTTAGAAAAAAAAATTTAAAATTTTTCAAAAAAAATTTTGAAAATAATATAAGGCCACTTTATCCTGTCAAAAATATTTTGGATTTTCAAAAACAAAAATTTTTATTATTATTTGGAATGCCCTCTAAACTGCTGTAAACACAAAATTTTCACACGGGTTAGCAAATTTTAGCCAGTGTAATATTTTTACGTATTTTTTTTATCCACCATAAACAAAACTCGTTTTTTGTTCATTTTGTAATCAATATCGCGTTTTTATTTGTGCAATTCTTATAAAATATGGGATTTTTTTATAAATTTATTGTTCATATCGTTGAAGTTTTAAATATTTACTTTAATATATGATTTTAATAGAGCTACAACAGTAGAACTTACAAAAAAAGAAAAGAAATATGAATGGCTAAGTTATGTTAAACGTTACTTTAACTGATTGGCTTTTTAAAAGAGCATTTAAATTACTTTTATAGAATTTTAAAATTATTTTTTTCCATTTAAAACTTACCTGAAATATAATAGCCTCTCGCTCTGCTTGTGTGGCCTTATTAAATATATTATTCATTATTTCTAGATATTTATCACGTGGCAATGATGTCGCTTCATCCTTATCAAAGTAATCAATAAAATCGTATAATAGAAAATATGTACCTGAAAAAAAAAACAAAGTAATGTCGAATAAATGCAATTAATAGATTTATCAAGGTAAGTGACAAGAAAAAGTAAATTAAAACTTAAATACAAAAAAATATATATTTTAATACGTATAAGTAATATGCACAGAAAAAAAAATATTTAAGAAAATTTTAATAAACACGTTTATTAAAAATAAAAATATTTTTAATAAATTTTTTTATTGTATTAATAAAAAAATTTATTGAAATTAAAAAAAAACTATGTTCAACTCATTCCGTCGGCAAGTTTTGTTGTGTTTCTTTTTTTCACACATAGTAATTTCAAATAAAGTAATAACTTAAAAAAAAAAAACAAAAAATATTAAAAAAAAAAGTTGGGTCTGATGGGGATTCGAACCAACGAACCCCAAAAAAAGTAATAAGTTTATCCACCGCTTAGCGCAGAACGCCAAAACAGTGTTATAGTTTTGTCGGCTAAATTCTGTCATCTACTTACAAGCAAGAACAAAATAGAAATAAAAACACAATTTGTTTGTGAATGCGTGTGTGTGTGTATAGTTGTGTGTTAAATGTTTTTACTGTTATAAGTTAGAGAATGAAAGTGATGCACTCAACTAAATTAGTCAGTATTTTTTTCTTTTGTTAATTTCAATTGAGAATTTTTTCTGTTACCATTACTGACAAAATTATGTGAGTGTTTCAGAATTCTTGTTTACTTTTATTTAAAACCAAATTGATTTTATGCGTTAAAACTTGTTGTCATGCTGTAGCTCAGTTAGTTAGACCGCCAGCATTCTAAACAGGAGGTATGCTGTTCAAAGCTCAATGGAAACAATAAATTGAGAAAAAGTAAGAAATAAAGAAAACAATTAAATAATAAAATAAAAATAAATAAAAAAAAAACAAATAAAAAAAATTTTTTTTTTTCTTTAGTTCTAAAAAAAATATTAAAAAAAAAATAAATCAATAAACTTTTTTATTGAATCTTGAAATTTGTTTATTGAAATTATTTTCTGCAAACGACTTACAAATGCGTTTATTGAATTCGTGAAAATCTTCACCGCGGCTTTTTTAGTTAATTTATTTATTGAATTCGTAAATTTTTTTATTGAAATTGAAATTTTTTTTTTTGTGTGTGGAATTGATATATAAAATTTGTAACACTCATACGCCACCGGAATTTATAACGAAAATATATTTTAGAATATTTGTAAAGCCTGGACTAGAATGAACCCTACAATGGAAGATAGAAGGTTAATGTATTTCAAGAACAACAAACCACCATAAAATTTCCCTGAACACTTAAACAATAGGATGGAGGAAATTTTTTAATTTTTTCGAAATTCAAATTCGTCGGTGTCGATTATCCAATCGAAAGCCCTGTAGGACTTTAAAATCGTAAAGTTCCGAACAAAGTGAAACAATTTTTTTTTATACTCTCAACTCTAGTGATAGAGGGTATATAAAAGTTTGTCATTCCGTTTGTAACACATCGAAATATTGGTCTAGGACCCCATAAACTATATATATTCATGATCCTCGATCGATTTTAAGTCGACCTAGCGATGTCCGTCCGTCTGTCTGTCCGTAGAAAACACGCTTACTTTTGAAAGACCTTACAGAGGCTACTGAAGTTTGGCATATATGTTGGTCATTTACCTGGTCAGATTAGTATTGCAATCCAGCCGAATCGGTCCAGTGGTTCAAAAGTTATGAGCAAAAGAGTACATTTCGGCAACGGTTTTTCGCGAATTTACGAGATAAAAAAACAGGATAGCTTTCTAAAGGCAATTCTGAGGATGCTGAAGCTCGGCATATATATTTCTTGTCCCCCTGAGCTGGTTTACATTGAATTTCAGACAAATCGGTCCAGTGGTACAAAAGTTATTAGCAAAACCGCAAATTTCAGATTCGCTTCACCTTAAATCCACGTGTTGAAAACCCGTTAAACATGTTTTAAAAACATTGGTTAGTCACAAAAATATTTTACAACGTATTTTTCTCACTCAAAAATAATTTTACACGAAAACAAAAAAAAATACACTCGAAAAAAATTTTACAAAAGTTAGCGTGTTTTCAACAGACAGACGGACGGATGGACGGACATCGCTAGATCGTCTTAGAATCGAACGAAGATCATAAATATATATACTTTATGGGGTCTTAGACCAATATTTCGAGGTGTTACACACGGAATGACACACTTATATATGGGGCAAAACGCGTCAACGGTTCACACCCAAAAACAAATGTTGCCCGATTCAAGTATAATTTTGGCCAAAATATTAGGTTAATGATAGGTAGTATAAATTACAAATATAAAATTTTTTTATGAAATATTGGCAGAGTTACAGGGTTGGGAAGTTTTGATGTTTTTGAAAAGAATATATTTTGGTGAATTTTAATTAACACTTTGATGAAACAAAAATTATAATTTAAAAATTTAATTTTAAAGTATTTTTGATGGCCTTTAAAATGGCATTTGCGGTTTTTTTGAAAAAAATAAATTTGACCTTAAAATTCAAGATCAAAATATTAAGTTGTAATTATCTTATAAGGGTCGCACTTTTAAATTTTTTTCACTAAGCCCATTAGAAAGCTTGATATTTTTTTTAATTTCGGTTTTATTAAAAAAAATGGTATGTATGAAACTTTATGGGAAATCAATTTTTTAGGAGTATATGACACTCAAATTGTACTGAAATCGCTTTAATCTGCATATAATAACAACAACAAAAATCAATGCTTGGATAAAGTGTGCGTTGTAAACACACACAACAAACGTTGCACGCATAAAAAATAAAGAAATCAGTACAGTTTGGGTGTTATGTACTCGTAATAAAATTGATTTCTCATAAAGTATCATACATACCATTTTTTAAAAAAAAAACCGAAATTAAAAAAAATTTCAACCTTTCAAGTGGGCTTAGTGAAAAAAATCTAAAAGTGCGACCCTTATAAGATAATTACAATTTAATATTTTGACCTTGAATTTTAAAGTCAAATTTATTTTTTTCAAAAAAAAACACAAATGCCATTTTAAAGGCCGTCAAAAATACTTTAAAAGTCGTTTTTAAAATTTTAATTTTTGTTTCATCAAAATGTTAATTAAAATTCACCAAAATATGTTCTTTTCAAAAACATAAAAACTTTCCAACCCTGTAACTCTGCCAATATTTCATCAAAAAATTTTATATTTGTAATTTAGAATAATGATAGGTAACCTACTATTTTACCAAAATTATACTTAAATTGGACAACATTTGAATAGTTCATGCGAATAAGGACGAATAGACCACTTTTTTGCAAACACGTTTTTTTGCATAAATGCATTTTATTAGCAGAGCCCTACAACCCTATGCAGAAATTTTGGGAAAATTTTGACTTTTAAGGCTAAAAAAATGACTTTGAAAGTGCAATAATTCGTATATTTTTATATTTTTGTTTAAATTGGGAGTGAACTAACGCACAATTTTGATTAAATACAATACAAAAACATAAAAAAAATTTACTTTCGGTAACAATGTGTTAAAAGAACATTACGAGGAACAAACCACACTTATTATATTGGCAAAAAATTTTACCGTTCTTGAGTTATAAGACTTTAAAGTGTGGAAAGCAAAAAGGGCGAATATCCATCCTTAACAAAATATTATATAAAAATTATTTAGCTGCGAGTTTAAAATTGATATTAGCTAAAATTTGAATTGTACACAAAAAAAAAAAACAATCTTAGCACATACAAACATTTGGTGTTATTACTGCATCCAATGTCAGGAATAAAAAAACAAAATTTTTTCATGTCCTTTTATGTTACGTCGTAATATGCAGTCAAGGGTTAATATTATAATTTCTAAAAATGTATTTAGTGTCATAAAGAATTACTACTGCATCAAGGAATATTAAAAAAAATTAACAAAAAAAAATTTTTTTTGCATGTCCTTGCAATCCTTAAAAAGTGTATCCTTGAAGTCCTTAAAGTGTTACAAACAAATACCAACCATAGTTCGTCAAGTTTTGCAAATCTCATGAAAATGTAGTCAAAATCTGCTGCAAAATAACACTTTTTTATTCAAATTTCAATACATTTTTTTGGATATTCGCCCTTTTTCCATTTAAGCAAAAAATTTAAGTCCAATTTTTGGCAAGTTCTCTTTCGAATACCTTACTAAAATTTTGTATATAGGTAGATGTGACTTAAATCTTTAAGCTTATACCAAAAAGTTGACAAAAATATTATTTTTTAACCGTTTCCTGCGTTTTTATTGTCCCCTGTAAAATTCTACAAATGGTCTATTCGTCTTTATTCGCATGAACTATTCATTTGTTTTTTGGTGTGGACCTTTGACGCGTTTTGCCCCATATACCCTATATCACTAGAGTGGAGGGTATAAAAATACTTTTGATGAGATAAAGTACTTATGGTTTTAGTCGAGTATATTACAAAAATGCTTATTAAACTTGCCAGTTGCCCTCAAAATATCGAATTACTGTCAAAAAACTTTTTTTTTAGAAACTTTTAGACCGATTTAAAATTTTTCAACTGTTTTGGATTAAAGAAAGGGTTCCAATTGTCGGAGTCTATAGCTACCGAAATAGTAATCGAACGTGAGATTATTAAATTTTTCTATATTAAGCTTTTATCCTGTTTCTTTTACAACACAAAAACTTAAAATTACAAACAATAAATAAAAAAGTTTGTATTAATCAAAGCATAATTTTAGGCAATATGAGAAATTCAAAATCACATGTTGGAGTAGAATTTTAATTAGCCCTCAGAATTAAAATATTAATTTTTCAATGGATCAATAATTGTAAAATTTTTGTAATTACGGCTTTGTGATCAAAGATAACAGTGAGAAGACGGCCCCCATAGTAACGATGGATTTGAGTCAAATTTAAACTTTTACTTGTTTTACTTTGGTAGGGTATCAGTCTATTCGGCATGGTCGAGTGTAACTTTTTATGTTTTTAGTTATATAGTTAGTACTTTGTATTGTATTATATACCATTTTATTTTTTTTTTTTGGAAATCGTCACGTAATTAATTATAATCAAAGGATGTCAAAATAAAAGGAAACCTTGTACTTGTTTTTCGTTTATTTTTTTTTTATTTGTCTTCTTTTATATTCATTTAAACTAATATAGAAACAAAAACCCCAAAAAGAATGTACTTTTAATTATTGTCATTTAAGGAAAAAAAGAGAAAAAGTACATAGTATATTTTATTATCCTTAACACTTGTGTAACTCTCGTATATTTACCTTTAACACTGGTCCTCAAAAACAAAACAAAAATCCTGCTAACAAACACACAAAAAGTCTGTGAGGTCAACCATGTAAACACAATGATAATAATATCAGTTAACAACAACTTTTTTTTTCAAACAATAACAACAATACAAAACAAGTAAGCAAGTTATAGTCGGTCAAGTCCGACCATATGATACCCTACACCAGTGTTTTCCGAAAAATCTGTTCCAAGTCCAAATATGGACTGATTGGAATTGTCTTTTGTTAAATCTTTATTTGGTGTAGAAAACATACACACAGATCAAATTTTAGTGGAATTTGTTTATTTTTTTTTTTGCAATTAACCGATTTAACTGAATATCCGTCGAAAATTTTATATGGGAGACTAAGTCCGAAAGTGGTCCAATTATATTCAGATTTGATTAGGTTACCAAAGTACACGTTTAACACCTACAAATAAAATGATTATCAAATATTCAATTTTTATAAATTTTTAGGGAATTATGTAAAAATCGGAGGGTGGTTTGTAGAAGGACTGACCCGATTCTTTTGAAATTTGGACTGATGATTTGTACATACAAAATTCGATTACCAGTTACTATCTCGTAATTGGTTACATTATTAATAAAATAGTTAAATACATAATTGAAGCAACAAATTATTTAATTGAATCAACTAAACAATTAACTCAATTAATTAAATATTTAATTAAATAAAGTTTTTTAATTAAATGAGTATTTGGATTAATTAATATATTAATTGATTTCTTAAAAATTGTTTATTTTTTTTTAAATAAAGCATATGAGGAGTTCCGTCTAAGACTTAAATTTTGAGGTAAAAAAGAAGTGATTTTTGTTTTGATGGGTCATCGATGAAAGTTGGCATAAATATTAGAAGCTATTCCAGAATAAGAAATTCGTTCGTGTCAATTAAATTGGGCAAGGGAATCAAAAGTTATGGCGGTTTTAAAATTTAGCGATTTTAAAAATCTTAAAAATAATTTAAAGATTTTTTTTCTACACATTTAAAATCACCGAAAATCGTATCATTGTACCAGTAGTTTAAAAAAATCGGTGATGCTTTTTTATAACATGAAAATTTAATATGGTCCAAAAAATCTATAATCATCAAAATATTTTAACCCGCCTCTGATTTTATGATGACACATCAAGTGGGCTTTCATTTAAAAAAAAATTCAACCGATTTCGTGTAAAGCCTTGGATGTGCCAGATCAAAACTGGTTTAGATAAAATCATCGCGCTTTCCGCTCAGAATGGCTTAAAGTAAAAAGTAAAAAAGCAAATCAGTTCTACTCGTTAAGGCACGTCTTTTGGTGTATTAAAATGAACATAATGCATTAATTGCTACTAAAAAAAATAGGAAATAGATTTGCAAATTTGCCACAATTTTCAAAAATGACAAAAAATTTTTGCAATTTATTTTTTATAAACCCGCCAGTTATTTTTTTATGTATGAAACCTCGAATGTGTCTCGCGAAAAACTGGTATTTTAAAAAAATTTAGTTTTTTCTTTCGAACTTTGATCTGCTGAAACTCCTTAACTATTCGTGGCACATTAACGGGATTAATTCCAAAATGTTAGGAATTACAACAGCTACCAACTCTAGTTCAACTTTTTTCATTTTATAGAGGGGGCCGAAATCCCTGATCAAAAAACCTCGAAAATTTAAAAACTCTTAATTTTTGGTTTCAAAACTTAACCGTCTTATAACTTCTTACCAAGCGATGAAGCATCTATCAAACCAACATTCAAATAATCTCTTATATGTACTGACTTTGTGTCATGCCGAAAAAGATTGAAATATAAGGAGAACTTTAAAAAAGAAGCGAAAGAAGGTAAAAACTATGGATTATTTCAAGCCATTTTTATCGATTTTTCAACTTTAACCCTCTGTAACTTTTACGGATAGTGTGGGGTAATCCTTAAACATTTCTCAGTGATAGTTCAAGGTCTTGTTTACATAACTGCATTTACAGTTTTTCTAAATTCCAAAAACTGTCGGTTTTTTAAACATTTATTTCAGTTTCACTGAGTTGAAATTTAAAAAAGATTTTTCAATTAAAAATTAATACAATCAACTGAAATATTTAACTAAAATATTTTTAATATCAATTAATTGTATAATTGATAGCGTTTAGCAGAGAAAGCTGCTGAACGGTTTGATTTTTGTCATTTCAGTCAACATGTTGACTGAGCAGTGGGAAACACAAAATATGGTGTAAAAATTTATGGGGGCCTGTCTTACTATTGAGCACTTTAAGAGGCACCATGGCTGCCGTGAAGCTGGTTTTATAAAACAATTTAATAAAAGAAATTAGAACAATATGGGGACCAACTTTAGAGTTAAAGATAGATGGTAGGTATGTTCAGTGAAAATGTTGGGATGGATAAATTATTAAGAGGCGGTTATGCATTTCAGTCATCTAGGGGCACCATTGCACACACGGCCAGCATGATGCAATTCCGGCCAAAAGTCTTTATCGTTGTTGGATCCGTCTGAAAATGTGCTCCTAGAGGAATTCGAGGTCGCTAATTTCAAAATTTAGCTAAAAACCAAAAAAAAAATCAAAATGGCGGATCCAATATGGCGGACAATTTTTTTTTTTAATTGTCCGATTGAACTCAAATTTTGTTTTATGCGGGTTTTGGAGTTACTGAATCAGAATTACCGGGGTGAACTTGGAAAAACAAAATGGCAGACTAAATATGCTTAGTAAAGTTTGTTACAAGTAATTAAAAAACAGTTATATTCCTTTTTATTGTTACTCCTAATTTTGAAAAACAAAATAACGGACTAAATTGCTTCTTAAAGTTTAAAGAATGATCCAACTCCGGCCAAAAGTCCTTATCGTTGTTGGATCCGGCTGAAAATGTATTTCTAGAGTATTTCGGGGTCGCTGATTTCAAAATTTAACTAAAAACTAAAAAAATCAAATGGCGCATTCAATATGGTAGACAAATTTTTTTAATAATTTTCCGATTTAACTCAAATTTTGTTTTAAGGGGGTCCTGGAGTTAATGAATCAGAATTACTAGCGTGAATTTTGAAAACCAAAATGGCGGACTAAATATGCTTAGTAAAGTTTGTTACAAGTAATTAAAAAACAGTTATATTCTTTTTCTTTGCTGAAGCTAGCTGAAAGTGTGGGTCCGGGTCTGTTATCTTAAAATCGAACTGATAAAATTCAATATGGCGGAAACAATATGGCGGCTAGATTTTTTAACTTTGCCTGATCTAACTAAAAATTAGTTTTAAGAGTATTAAGCGTGTCTGAAGTTAAATCTACGCACAAATTTTTAAATATATTTTTTTAATTTTTGATATAAATATGGAAATGGTGTAAATGACTTACTTAGTTGCAGAAAAGCTTTTGGAAATAGTGACGACAAATTATTCATTTTGTTTTTCTTTATTTTTTAAATTAATTTTTTTAATTGGAAATGGTGTAACTGATATTTTCCATAATTCTACAAAAAAAAAACTAGAAATGTAGATAATTTTTTTTCCTACACTTAAGGCACTCTCTGACAATAAAAAAAAAACTAATCACGTCGTAAACATTATTTTGGGTTAAATTATTTTTTTTTTAAATAAATATCGGACAGCTGCATATATAGCTGTTATTTCGCCATTTATCATTTCGAGCAAGTTTGGGCAACTTTTTTCGAAAGATATGGATCCATTCTATATAAGAAACAATATAGACTGATTGTATCGAACTGAGGATCGCTGAGGATTTTTTCGGCGCGAAGTAAATAACTAAAAAATCATACTTATTTTCACAAAAACGCGAATTGCTGTCAGGAAAATGAGTTATACTTTTCCATATTATTTTCATTACAAAGGCTAATGTATAAGGGTGAAGGAGTTGTATCATTAGCAATAAAAATGTGTTAAAAAAAAATAAAAAAGTATCTCCACTTACAAATTTTTTTTAAACTTTTTTAACTTTAAAGACCTGTCATAGGAAATGGTGTAGTGGGATCATAAAGATAAATTCAGGAAAACAGCTTCTATATATGCAAATTGGTATAGATATTTTTGAGAAATTAAATATAAAAACTTTTGCTGGAAATCGACCTGGCTGGCCCTGTGTGCATAGGGACTGTAAGAACAGTAGGAGGAGTTTTATAGAAATGTTATCTTTGTATGGGGAGTGTGGACCCCGTGCTTAGGAAAAAATGTTAAGGGACAAAAACTAACGGGGGTCGGTCTTACATTTTATCTATCTAGAGACGACTGCAGGGCAGTTGTGGGGGTTTTTCTGAATTTTTTTCGTTATGAGCACTCTAAAGTGCCTAAACACTTTCAAATTGTGTTAATATGCTCCCAAAAGTTATTCAGCTTTACCGTGGCTACAATTTTGCCAAATATAGTTAGGGGAAAAAAGAAGTCCAAGAAGTCCAAGAAAAAATATTTTTTTTGGTATAAAATGTTCACAGAATTTGAAAAGCGGACTATAAGCCACATTATTGCTTATAGTCCGCTATGTGAATGGAGGTTAAGGCTGAAAAAAGTTCGGTTGTAATCCCTACAGGAAATGGTCATAGTCCCCACAACTATTATGGGGATTATGACCTTGATGAATTCGATCATAATCCCCATTTCCGTAATGGGGGTAATGTCCGTGGGGATTATGTCCTGTCACCGTTTCTTTTTTTTTTCACTGTTACACAGTGTAATCACTGAGAGCAGTGAAGAGTATCCGATTATAACAACAAACTACATCAGTGCTACAGCACTTGCAACAACAAATGGATTCACAATAACAATAATGTTTTGTTAACGAAATATTTGTTCAACAACAGCCATGATAACTAAAATTGTAAACTTTGCTTTGCTGGTACTATGTATTCATATCATTACAACTACATCCATATAATACTTCTGTTTCTAGGTGCCTGACAACAACAACTAACCACTGCTATGCTACCGGTCACAACTGCCACCATTGTCACATGATATTCTAGTTGTAAGTCTTAATCCTAAGGGTAATGTAAAAAAAAAGACGTGTCAAGGGCAACAATAGCAACAACATCAACAACTGTGAAAAATATTTACACCATCTTTAATGTGGAGTGAGACTAAAAACAAAGAAACCAACACACAAAATAAAAACATCGTAACAAAACAATTTAACCAAAAAAAAAAAGATAATTGAAATAGAAGTTAAGTAACGGTGTTGTCATTTTACAGTGGCGGATCCATAAATAACAAATGAGAGTATTACATTTGGTTAAGACGAATCTTTTATACCCTTTCAAATGTAACAAGTAGAAAAGTTAAATTCGACTTGGTCGAATCTATGAATACTCTCTGTATGTATTTACGATTCAAAATCTATTTTATTTATGACAAATATTTCAAGTTTTTATAAAATGATATAAAAATATTTTCTAAAAAGCTACTTGACAAAATTACAAATTGAATAGAAACGTTTGTTTTAAGTAAAGTACAAATGCATGTGTATCAATTCCTCCGCGGTAATTTCTTAAAAACTTCCGGCGAGTAAATTTCACGTCTTCTTTTGATTCGTGCACGCAAAAAAAAAATCTGTGTAAGATTGAGCAATCCTACTTGGTAAAACTTTTTTCATACCAAAAAAAAATTTTTACCAAATTTTTGCTAATATTATGCTTGTCGATGTTAAAGTAACATAATTCATTTTTTATGTAAAATAACCAAGTAGCTTGCACAATAACGCAAATTACCTGCACAAAAATTTATCGAAAGAAAACAACAAAAAAACAAATACAGACCGCCATTTTCATTTTTTTTGTGTGCGTTGTTTGTTTATTTTTTGTGTTATAAAAACGTAAAAAGGAAATTGATAAATAAAATAAAAATAAATTAATAAATAAAAATAAATAATTAGTTTTCTAAAAGATAAATAAATGTAAGATAAAAGAATGTTAAAGTTAATTTTGCTTTCATCACTTAAAACACCATTCATTAAGAAAAACCAATGGAGTCCCAGACGTATGTTTCGATGAATAACAAATGGAATGATAAAGTGAGTATACCCGCATTCCGAAGACACCAATAAGGTTTAATAGATTTTTAGTTAAAAATTAGTGTTTGGTAATAATTTTCTATTTTTACAGGGTACTGCTAAATAAATTTTTGAAGCTATGGCGAATCATTCACTACAATAAAGAGCGTGGACACCAATCCTGCCTTTAGGTATAAAATTAAAACCTAAAAACCCAAAGCCAAGGGAGTCCATACCTGTTTTGAGTTACAAATGGAATGACAAAGTAAGTGTTCCTCCTTACCAAGAGACCAATGGGGTTTACCAATTTTTTAAATTAAAAATTTATGTTTTGTAATAATTTTCTATTTTTACAGGATGCTTTTAAATAAATTCGTGAAGCTATAGCGGATCCTTTACTTCAAGAAGAAGCGTAGGCAGCAGTCACTCGAGAAAATTGTACAAAAAGGGTCAGTTGGTCGGTGGTAAATTAAATCCTACACAACATTTATTACATTAATATGGATTTATTCTGTGAACATTTTAAATTCAACAAATATACAAATTTTTACAAAAATTTATTGAAAATTTATTTTAGCATAAATGTGGTAATTTTAAGCATTATTTTTAGTCACCTTTTCTAATAATTTTGGAATATTTTACCATATCTCTTTTGGTATATTTTACCAAGTTTTTACTTAAATAGCATTAGCATTTTCTTCAAAATTTTTTACATAAGTGTTTTGGCTAAATTACGAAAACTACTTCGTCGGTTGTAGTTTTAGCATATTTTTGGTAAAATTATGCCAGATTTTTGCTCACTCCGACACAAGTTTTTTTTTGCGTGTGCTGATCTTCGTATAATTCTTGGAGATGGCACATTTATTGCAATGCCCTGTTGAAAGGATAGTAAATTTTTTAAGGTGGAAAAATTAACAATTTTGATTAGAAAGAAATATTTTATTTTTGATAAAAAAAAACTTTTTTTTGTCATTTTTGTAAAAAAAAAAAGAAAAACTAATTTTTTTTTTGAGTGTAACATTTTTTTCGAGTGATAATTTTTTTTTTTTTTTAGTGTAAAAATTTTTCTGAGCGACAAAAATACTTTGTAAAGTAGTTTTGTGGCTTACCAATGTTTTTAAAGCTTGTTTTTTAAAGCTTGGTTTTTTCAAAACCAATTTTAGAATGAAACCAATAAGCTTCTAATTTTTTTTGGGTGGACAGACAAACATCTAAAATTAACAAGGAAAAAAGTGGCCGGATTTTTGATCAATTAAAATGGAAAATTTTACGAACGGATTCTGACAAATTTTCAAAATAAAATTATATTTTTTACCGATAGCCCAAAAAAAAATATACAGACTGCTTATTTTCGATATATCACAAAATCCACCAGAAAACACATAAAAAATGCTATTTTCTGACCTTAGGTCTTTCGATTTTCTTTATATTAACGGTATGCATTCTCCATAAAGCTAATAAAACATATCCATTTTCAGTTTTTTTTAATTTTAAAAAAAATGCGATTTTTTCGCGAATTTAATTTTCTTCAAAAATTTAAAAAATCAAAAAAGTATGTTAATTTGAAGATCCATATCTTCTAAAGTATCTATCGGATTTCTACGATTCAAAAAGCATTTGATTCAAACGTTCGTCCTTTTTTATACCAATGCAATAAAAAAAAAGTTTTTCCAAAAAAAGTGCATTTTTGATGCAAATGCAATTTTTTGATGCATTTTTCTAAACTTTCTCCCCCTTCAATTTTTTTGAAACCTGCATAATTCGAAAATATGGCATTTTTTACACAAAATTGAGTACCGTTTTTTTTGTGACGGCGTTTCAAAAAATTTTCGTGATTTTTTTAAAACTACTTATTTGATTTTTTCCATACAAAAAATCAATTTAATGTTTATTTTGCAATTTTATCAAAAAAGTATGTAATTTTAAAAAGCCATTTCTTCGAAAGTATCTATCGGATTTCTACGACTCAAAAAGCATTCGATTCAACTGATTATCCGTTTTTATACCAATGCACTAACAAAAAATATTTATTTAAAAAAATGCATTTTTGATGCAAATGCAATTTTTGGATGCATTTTTTAAAACTTTCTCCCCCTTCTATTTGTCTGAAACCTGCATAAATCGAAAATATAGAATTTTTTACATAAAATTGGGTACATTTTTTTTTGTGACGGCGTTTCACAAAATTTTCGTGATTTTTTTAAAAATGCTTATGTAGTTTTTCCTTAGACTAAAATTTTTTTTTGTTATTTTATGAATTTTGTGAAAAAATTGTATGGAAAAACCAATAAGGTATTTTTAAAAAAATTACAAAATTTTTACGAAACTCCGTCACAAAAAAAGCTGTACGCAATTTTGTGTAAAAAATGCTATATTTTCGATTTATGTAGGTTTAAAAAAAATTGAAGGGGGAGAAAGTTTTAAAAAATGCATCCAAAAAATGCATTTGCATCAAAAATGCACTTTTTTTTTAAAATATTTTTTTTATTACATTAATATAAAGTAAGACTATCGTCTGAATCGAATGCTTTTTGAATTGAAGAAATTCGATAGATATTTCCGAAGATATGGCTATTCAAAGTAGCATACTTTTTTGATTTTTTCAATTTTTGAAGAAAATTAAATTCGCGAAAAAATCGCGATTTTTCTAAATACAAAAAACTGAAAATGGATATGTTTAATTGGCTCTATAGAGCACATGTGTACAAAAAATTAGATAAATTTGAATACCCTCGGTCAGATTTTATAAAATCTTTGCTGGATTTCATGATATATAGACTGCTAATTTTCGATATAATGGTAAATTCGGTTTTAATTTGATAAATATTTAATCAAGGCAACTCAACACAAATTTTACCATTTTTTTGAATATTAAGCCCAGATTTTTAAATATCGAAAAACCAAAAAAAATCTATTTTCTTAGAAGTTCGTGGGACACATGTTTTTTGGTGTGAAATGACTACTACGTTGATTTCGTAGAGTTCAAAAACTTAAAAAAAAAATTCTATTGTCTATTTTATAGATTTTGAGACAAGCTTATCGCAATTGGAATTTGAATAAATCAAATAGAAATTCATAAATCACAACTAAAGTTTAAATCTTTAAAAGCCCACTTGAAATTCAGAAATAAAAACAATCGATTAAAATTAAGCTTTTAAAATGCATAATAAATTATTGCCAAAAATCCTTAATTTGTTCTTTAAATTTAAATTTTTTGCAAAAATATTTACTGTCACACATGCTGGTATTAATGAATACGATTATGTACAATTAATATTAGGGTATTTCACCAAAAAATATTTTTCTTTATTTTTGCAAGAGATTTTTGAAATTTTTTATTTCATATGCTTAACAAATAATGTTATTAGACACTATTCTTTGTCTCTGCCCTGCATGAAAAGTGATAGGTTCGTAATAGGTCACGTGACATATAACCCGGACCCAAAACACCTATCACAAAGTCGTCGACATTATAAAAACTATTTATAAAATTACCTATCACTTTTGTTAGGGAATATCTCAGCCCCAGATATATCACTAGTGACAAAAAAGCACATCACAGCTGTAACCACCATTTTTCGGAAGTTTAAAATTAAAAAAAACAATTAGAAAAACTAAATTCGACTTGGTCGAATCTATGATTACCCTCCACAATGTTATCTGATAGTAATTTTCTAAAAAAATTGCATTACAAATTTTGTATTAGAAATATATTATTTTGAGTAGAACTTTCTTTTAATCAATCAAATTTTTTTGAGTGTAAAATTTTTTTGACTGTCAACATTTTTTTTAATGTGACATTTTATTAAAAAAAAATTAATTAAATTTAAAAAAAAAAAACATTTTTTTTTTTGAGTGTAACATTTTTTTTGAGTGTATATATTTTTTAGTGTACAATTTCTTTGAGTAACAAAATTACTTTGTAAAATATTTTTGTTGTTTTATACCTATAGGTAATACAAAAAAAAAACTATTTCACATATTTCTCTCTTTTTATTTTACCATCCTCTTCTTTAAAAACCAAAAACAAACTAACCCATATTATTTATTTGATTTTTTTCCAAAAATACTTACTATACACTGTTACATACAGTTACACTAACTAATAACAAAACAATAACAAATATTTACTTGTCTTACAACTAAACTGCACCCCACGGCAGGAAAACAAACTGGTATTTCACCATGCCTGGTATTTCACCATGCTTTTAAAATTTGTTTCACGAGTTTTCAAGAGTTTAAGGTGAAAACAATCTGAAATTCAGAGCCTTGCTTATAACTTTTGAACCACTGAACCGATTTTTCTGAAATTCAAAATCAAACAGACTTGGGGAACGAAAAAGATATATAAAACGTTTCAGCACCCTCAGAATTGTCTTTCGAAAGTTAGAGTGGTTTTAATCTCGTAAATTCGCAAAATACCCTTGCCGAAATTTACTCTTTTGCTCATAACTTTTGAACCACTGGACCGATTTGGCTGGATTGCAATACCAACCTGACCCGGTAAATGGTCAACATATATGTCAAACTTCAGGAGCCTCCATAAAGTCTTTCAAAAGTTAGCGTGTTTTCAACGGACAGACAGACAGACAGTCATACAGACGGACGGACGGACGGACGGACAACGCTAGATCGACTTAAAATCGATCAAGGATCATGAATATATATACTTTATGGGGTCCTAGACCAATATTTCGATGTGTTACAAACGGAATGACAAACTTATATATACCCTCTATCACTAGAGTGGAGGGTATAAAAAACAAGTAAAAAAATTATAGTCGGTTAAGACCGACCATATAATACCCTACGCAAGTATTTTCCGCAAAATGGGTACCAAGTCCAAACATGGTCCAATTGGGTCTATCATTTGTCAAATCTTTAGTAAGTGTAGAAAACACTCACATACCAAATTTGAATGAAATTGGCTAATATTTGTTGCAAATAAACCGCTTTTAGTAATATCGGGCGAAATTTTCATATGGGGCCTAAGTCCAAAAATGGTCCGATTATAATCAGATTTTTGGGTTATTAAAGTATGCGTTAAACATACACAAACAAAATTTTAATCAAATGTTTTCTATTTTCATCAAATTTTATAGATTTATGTGAATATCGAGAGGGTGGTTTGTATGGGGGCTACAAGAAGAACTGGTACAAAAAACGTTTACGTGCCAAATTTTGAAAGAATATCTATTAAAATACTGTTGTTATGGGCATTTGACCCAAATTTAAAGGGGACGTTTGCATGGGGGCTAGGTCAACACATGGACCGATTTTTTCCAATTTTAATAGCGTCCGTCCTTGGGTCAAAAAAACTTAAGTTTTAAATTTCAGAAAAATCGGTTACAAATTGCGACCTGAATCGTGCGCACAACGTTTACATGGACGGACAGACAGACAGACAGACGGACGGACATCGCTAAATCGACTCAAAAAGTGATGCTGAGTCGATCGGTATACTTGAAAGTGGGTCTAGGACAAATATTACGGGTAGTTACAAATATCAGCACAAACTCATTATACCCTGTACCACAGAGTGGTGTAGGGTATAAAAAATCCTAAAAGTGTTTTAATGATTTTTTTACTTCAAAACGCAAAACAAACATTTTTTTGAACGAGATTTAGAAAATTTTTGAAGCTTGAAAAGTTTTTCAAAAAAATTTTTTTAAAACTTGGTATTCCAAACGCAAAAAAATTGACAAAAAAAAAATTGTCCAGGACTTCGGAAATTTTCCAAGAGTTTCGGGATTTGTAAATTAAAACAAAATTGGTAAAAAATTTTTTCTAAAATTATTGTTGATTTAATTTTTTACTACACTCAAAAAAACCTTGCCGAAGTACTAAAAAGATCTCGTAATCCTTTTTTACCAATATTTGACAGTTTTCCTTGTTTTTTAACAAATACTTAATTTTTGATCGAAATTTACATTTTTTTTTTTTTGTAATTTTACAGTTTTTCTTGTAATTTTACAAATTTCCAAGGTTTTTTACAAAACAAAATCTAGTAAATTTACGAAAAAAATTTTTCCTTGTAAATTTTATTTCACCAAAAAAAGTTGTAAATTTACAATTTTATTGGTAAAAACCTTGTAAAATTACAAAAAAAGCTCGCAATTTTTGCTAGGAATTCTCGTAAAATAAGAGGTAGCAAAAAATCTAGTAAAATCACGAAAAATCCTTGTTAGTTTTATCGCGTCAATAAATTGTAAATTGACAATTTTATTGGTAAAAAGCTCGTAAACTTACAAAGTTATTGTTTAAATAACAAGGAATTCTGGTCAAATAGGAGGTAGCAAAAAAAAAAAGTAACAAACTTTTCTTGTAATTTTACAAGATTGTTTTTGAGTGTACAGAACGCAAAAAAGTGTATCTTGGACTTACAATTAGAATATTTTTAAATTTTGTTCAAGACTTGGTAAAAATTGGAAAGATTGATTTTGTCCTATTGTCATGTTTTGAGACATTTTAGTGTTAAGTCCAATTATCATCTGTCACATGATTGCTATTTTAATGATATCGCTCATTTACTTGTATAGTGTCATAACTCAAAATATGTCGTTTTTGGGTAAACAATACAGAATTCTTTGTTATATCCTGCTTTATATTGTGTCAAAAATTCGTATTAATATCTTCTAAACTCACCGTTTGAGAAGAGAACACGCCATTATAACATTTTCTATGTACGGGCCTTTTGCAATGTAAAACAAGTTTCAATTGTAAACTTCAAACAGGTTTTCTGTAAAATCAAACATTTTGCGTTATGACACTATACAAGTAAATGAGCGATATATCCTGTTTTCACCAGTCATTAGATAGGGGATTTCAGATCGACAAATACATTTTTCCGCTGGGTACTAATTTGTGCTCACATTACCGAATGAAATACATGTACAAAGTCCCTTAAGAATATTTTTTTTTTTTGTATATTCTAAAGTGACAATAGTAAAATCTTTCATTATTTACAAAATATTTTTAATTTTTGTGTATTAAAAATAAAGTTTTTTTTTTGTTGAAACACCCTAATGTCAATAAAGCCTTGAACTTACAGAAAAAAATCTCAAAAAAAAAAAACACACAATAATTCTTCTTCAACCTCAATTGTAGATGTATAAGAGTATAAAAGTGTACAATAACTACCTACAATACATTTCCTACATTTTTTTTTTGTTCTTCACAGTAAATGGCAAACAAAAGAGAAAAATTTGTCACCATGAAATTTCCGTTGTTTTTGTTGTTTTGTTGCAGAGAAAAGAAAAAATCGGAAAAACTACTTCTACCTATTACTACTACTACTAGCACTACCAACAATGACAATCTGTTATACACTTAATACAAAAGTTTCCGTCTCTCCTACAATATAAATACATATTTACATGTCCTGTCAAGGATATGCTTTCAAAAAGTAAATATAGAATCTTAGAATTTTAAAAATGTAAAAATTTTTATATGAGTTACTTAAAAGAGAAAAAAATCTTTATTTTAAATCCTTAAACACTTGTTATTAGATTTAAATTATTTTTATACCCTGCACTTACAATTAGTGATAGAGATGACAAATATATAAAATTTCCATTACTTTTGCTTGACAACAAAACATAGAAATCCTTTAGAGAATATGTCTACCCAGCATAAACTAACACTCAAAATAACTACTCTGTTAAATTACAGAGATACTCTGCTGAGCCAGCAGAAAATACCGTAGATTTCCAACCAGCCAGATTTTTTGTTATTTACGAAGAAAATTCTGTAAAATGATTTCGATAAAAAAAATGTAAATTTACAGAATTATCTGTAAAATTTGATAAAAGCGACGGGAATTTTACAAAAAACAAACTCTGTAAATTTACACAGTTTTACTTAAATGCATTTTATGGGTGCAAAATTTTAGAAAAAAAACCGTAAATTTACAAAGTTTTAGTTAAATGACCAGAAAATTTACAAAATTTTACAAAACTTATTTTAATTCAAACTTGAACACATGAAATAATTGGGAAAAATAACAACGAACAATATTTTTTGTTATTTTACGAAGAAAATTCTGATAAAAGCGGCGAGAATTTTACCAAAAATGTAAATTTACAAAGTTTTAGTTAAATGCATTTTATAAGTGCAAAATTTTAGAAAAACATACAAAAAAGTTAAATTCGGCATTGCCGAATGTAGTGATACTTCCACAATTACAAAAAGATTATTGCAAGAAACTTTATTTAAAAGGAAATTACTTTTGAAAAAAAAAAATTTTTTGAAAAAAAAAATTTCCGGGAAAAAAAATTTTGGTAAAAAAAAATCCGCGATTTTTTTCTTTTTTTGTCAAAGAATATGTTCGTACTTGTTTAAATGCCATTTGGTGTTCAATTCACATATGTCAACCAGAAGCCGAATTAAAGCATTTTGTATTTTTATTGAAATAAAAAATAATAAAAAAAAATTTCATTTAACTAATTTTTGGCAAAACATTTTTGCTAACTTTACCAAATTGTGGGTTCAAAGGTTTGTAGGTTTTCAAGCTTTTTTTTTGCTAACATTACTACTTAGGGAGTGGAGATAAGGCGTAGGTATGTTTTAAAAATGTTTGTAGGGTAAAAATAAATGGGGGTCGGTCTCACTAATGACCCCTCTCGGACGCACCATTGGACCGGTAGAAGCTGATTAAATAAAACAAATTTACAAAAAATAAAAAGAATTGTATGGGGCCCCCTTAACAATTAAAGATAGAGGGTAGGTATGTTCATAGAAAATGTTTGGACTAAAAAAATATTGTGGGTCGGTCATACATTTTGTTGCTCTAAGGTCACTATTAGGGCAGTTAGAGCGGTTGGAGAAAATTTTGAAAAATGTCGTTTTGTGTGGGAGCCCCCTTAGAAATTGGAGATAGGGTATTAGTTTGTTCCAAAGAAATGTTAAGACGTAAAAATTAATGGGGGTCGGTCTTATAAATGACCCCTATATGACGCACCATTGGAGCAGTAGAAATGATTTTAAGATTGAAAAATTACAATAAATTTTTTTCAAAAAATTTAAAAAAATAGTAATAATCGTTATCCCACGATCCTCCTGGGCAAAATATTTGTAGAATCGATAGAAATTTTACACAAAAAAAATTTCAAAAAAATCCAAGAGTACAAACATTTTCAAAAATGAGATTTAAATTTAAAAACCTAAAAATCGCATACTAGACCGCTTTTAATAATTTTTTGGGATTTTTTTTTAAAAAGTACGCAAAAAAACAAAAATTTTGAAAACAAAATTTGAAATTTGGACCATTATTGAAGAAGTTATGAGTAAAGGAGCAAACTACCAATTTTTAAAAATTCGATATCTTTTGAACGGGTCATCAAAAAAATATGAAAATTTACCACGAAGGAGTTTTCGAAGGGTACTAAAAACTGTAAACAAATGGGGAGAATCTAAAAAAAAAATTTTCAAAGTGTCCGATTTGACATGGAATGCCCCATATATTACTGGTCCATGATCGATTCTAAGACATTCTATTAATCTCCGTCCGTCCGTCCGTCCGTCCGTCCGTCTGTCTGTCTGTCTGTCTGTCTGTCTGTCTGTCTGTCTGTCTGTCTGTCTGTCTGTCTGTCTGTCTGTCTGTCTGTCTGTCTGTAGATAACACGATACAGTTAAACAAAAAAAGAGCAATACTCTTGAAGTTTGGCAGAAAAATATATTTTGGTCCTAGGCATTTTAAGTTGGTAAATGGGAAAACCAGATCAGGAGGAAAAAAGTTCCCCCTTGAAGAACTAAACCAACCTCCTAAAAACCAACCTCCAAATATGTCTCATGTTTATAGGCAGGTTAAGTTCGTGAATGGGCAAAATCGGGACAGGGGAAAAAAGTTCCCTCTTAAAGAACTAAACCAACCTCTAAAAAAATACACTTTTTTACATGTTTTTTGTATTTTTGTAAAATATATGAAACTTTTGGTATATTTATCGCGATATCGTCCCCACTGACCCTACGAACCCCTCCCCCCCCCCCCCCACCAAAAAAAACGCCCCTGACAATTTTTTTTACATTTTGGAAGGTATAAAAAATTCGGCCCAGCCGAATTTAACACTCTCACTTGTTTTTTTTTTTTTTTTTTCTTTCCCAGTCGGCAAAAAAAATCACCCCTGACATACTGCTGACTCTCCCTTTATAAAATTACTGGCATATTCATACAATTTTTCAAAATGACACCAATGACATGTCAGCAGTTGTCAGTGGTTGTGTAAACTAATTGTTGGTGGCCACCGATAATGGTGGGCATTTTTGACCAAATGCTGACATGTCATTGGGGACATTTTGACATTTCTCCAATTACATGCCAGCAGTTGGTCAGCGGTTGTTTAAACGAATTGTTGGTAGTCACCGATACTGGACACCAACAATTCACTGCCGACAAGCTGCTGACATGTCATTGGGGACATTTTAAAAAATTGTATGAAGATGTCATCTGTCCGTTTTCTTTTATTGAATTGTTTTGTATTTCTAGTCCAAAGGACCATCTTGGCTATTTTTCATAAAAGGTTTTATTTTTTGCATGAGTTTCATACAGAACTTCAACTGTTAAGAAATATAAATTGTAAACTAAAAATTGTAATTAAAATTTTTGAACTTACCCTCATCTTTAACATTTCCAATCATAATATCATAACCCGTTAGATCTGCTGTTTTTAATAGAGTCATCGGATCAGCTGGTAAAAATGCACCATCTATGGTTGGCGCCGAAGGAAAACTTAAAATACCCGAATAGGAATTCCACTGTTGTACTGAAATTGTTTTGGCATCAACCGAACGCATGCATGTCATAACAGCTTGAGGATTTTCCTGAATGACAAAGCAATGAATAGAAAATATAACAAAATGTTACAATTTTAATATAGAAAGTTGTTTTATTATAGATTTTTTTCCTCGAACTTACTGATAACAAGGAGGCATTACAATTGCAATCATTTATTAAAGCTTTACCAATTTCGACCGCCTTCTCAGAAGTCATATGACTCCAGGGAGCGTTCATGGTACCCGACTGCATCATACCACGTTTTACCAGACCTCGTGTAACAGGTGACATGAGTTGAGCATTTACGGAACTCGAACCGGCTGATTCTCCAAAGAGAGTCATCCATTCGGGATTGCCACCAAATGCTCGTGCATTTTCCTTTAACCAACGCAACGCCAAAGCTTGATCCCATAGGCCAACATTGCCAGGAGCTTCCTCTTCGTTGCCTGGCATAACCGGTGAAAGATGTAGAAAACCAAATGCACCGACGCGATATTGAAAGGAAGCAACAATTACATTACCCACCGCAGACATTATTTCGGCATTGTAAATATCCAATGTGGCTGAACCGGTCATAAAACCACCACCATAGATCCATATTAATATAGGTAAACCATTTGTTGTATTTTGAGGTGTTGCACTGTGTATTAAATGATCAGGATCAGTTTTCGATGGATGCTAAAAATATTAAAGGATATGCTATAAGAATTTGATCGTGTATTACTCTAGCACCGCCTAAACTTACCTCACCACCATTGGTTCCGCGACCATGTCTGAGACGCGCTTTTGCTGGAGCCCATATATTCATATAAAGACAATCTTCAGATACATTTGTGTTGGGATTCCATATCTCTTCACCGGAAAAGCCAGGGAAGTACTCATATCTGCAAATAAAAGAAATACAAATTGATTTATATCCATTATAATCAATAAGGAAAATAGTATAATATGATAAAACAACATAAATAGTAATAATAACTATCATTATAAATATAATTGGGTTGCCTGCATTCATTTTTATAACTTACATGAATGTTGACAGTAAATAACACGAATGTGAATTATTTATAATTATACTTTTGCAAATTTCATTCCCTTAAATTTTATATATAGCTTTTCTAACTGACACCAAAAGCTCTGTGTAACTTAAATATTGCAGGTCACTTCAACTTTACTTCATTAAAAATAGTTATTGTGTGTGCAAAATGTAAATAAATAATTCTAATAACACTACTCTACACGGTTTTTGCACAGATATGTTGAATAAATTTTCTATTGTATTTTGGCCTCCTACACTGATAGAAAAAAGCTTCATATCACTAATGAATGGAATTCATAAACATTGTTTCATAACAACAATAAAATATTTCATATACCATGCAAGATTTTCATTAATTTTAATTCATTAGATTTCGTAGTTTCATTAAAAAATTTCATTAGTTATGTTTATACCCAGCAAAAACATAGTAATGACTAGGGATGAGATTTCCATGCAAACGCGTTTTTTTTTTGTCGATAGTATAAAAACGATATAGACTAATTATAATTATCTTTTCGAATCCAGAAATTTGCGTTTAAATGACATCGATTTGTTTTTGCATATTTTGGTAAAAATGCATATTTTTCCATATTTTGTTTTTAATTGCATATTTTGTGCATATTTTCAACTTTTAAGTGCATATTTTTGCATATTTTGGTATAAATTAGCAAAAACACAAATTGGAATTTATTTACTTCAAAAACTATTTTAAATTAAAAAAAAATAATTTTGAAAATTAGAAAAATATATATATTTTTTAATTTTTTTATAAAATGCACAGTGGATCGTGTAGAAGAAACACCCGATCATTTTTTCGCTGTTTTTATTAATGAAAAAAGTCTTGTTATATATTTTAGGGGGCTCTGACTCCGAATTTGACAAAAACAAAAAAAAAAAAATTAAAAAAATCAAAAATAGCTATTTTTTATTTTTGCAATTTTGCAACATTCGCGTTCATTAAAGGCATACTTCAAATCCAAAAGTTAAACTACAAAAAAAATAAAATCGGTCTAAAAATGTAAAAAAATCTACACTGAAAAAAACAAAAATTTTAGGTTAGAATAAAAAAAAAAGCCCAAGTTCTTTAAAAAAAGTATACACAGAAAATTAAAGGTGTTTACGTCCTCTTTAATTTCCATATCGGTTTTATACCCATTTTCTTGAACCCCTCCAAAATATTTGACGGTTAAAATTTCAGAGTATTTTTTTTCAGTGTATTAATTGCCGAATTTGAAAATAGTGTAAGTCAAATTATAAGGACAGATGATATTTATAATTTACTAGCTGACCCGGTCCGCGTTGCTGGCTCTAAGAAAACGTCAATTCTGTTTTCTATTACATCTCGATCTGAATATACAGTGTCGGACAAAACTAAAGCACGGGATCGGGTCCAGAAGTAGCCCTAATTTCCACCTTCGGTTAGCACTATCTATAGAGAAATCTATAGAGATACAGATAAACAGAAATCTATAGTACAAAGGGGCGTGTCATTTTACGCATTCTTATCGAATCGTGGCTTTTAATGTAGGTAAAGTTCCAAGTTGCGTCCTCGGTAAGTACTACTTATCTATGCTGCAAATTTCAATAAAATCGGTTTAGCCGTTTTTGTGTGATTGCGGAAGAGGAAGAAATAAATTTTATTAAATAAAAAAATGGGAGTGGCATTTTTTACCCCTTTGCCGAATAGTGCTTTAACATGAACTATAGTTCTAGTTCGGTTAGTACTATCAGTAGTAAAAGATAAAATAACATTGAGTATAGCATAAAGAGAGGAAACTTACACTTCTTTGTCGAATGGTGTTCTTATATGTCCTGTAGTTCCACCCTCTTTTAGCACTATCTGTGCAGGAAATTTCATTAGGATCGGCTTAGTCGTTTTTGCTAGATTGCGGAAGTGGCAGGAATATATATTTTTTTGTTTGTTTGACCAACGCTCGGGGGATGTCCCCTATAAATCAAATTTATTGTGTTTTCGCGCATTTTTACAATACAAATCTTATATGGCCTACATATGCAATTTATTCGCACTATCCTGATTAAAAACGCCAAAAGAATAGGTTTAACGGTTTTGCGTTGTTGCGATCGTAGTGTTCTATCAGTGGTACTATCAGTCTAAAAATTAAATTTAAATCGTATCAGCCGTTTTTGCATTATTGCAAAGCACGCAGAAATATTTTCAATTCAATACAAAGAGGCGTGGCATTTTACGCCCCTTTGACCGATAACACTCTTTATTTGGCACATAGTTAGTACTTGATTAGTACTATCTTTGGTTTAAATTTTATCAATATCGGTTTATTCCTTTTTTATATACAGATGTCAATAGTGGTGCAATATAAAAATTTGATTTTACCACGCCCCTCCGCCCACAGACTGAGAATCAAAACTCTAACCGCCGAATCTTTTTCCTCAGGCTATTTTGAATATTCCCTGACAGTTTCATCAAGATCGCTCCAGCCATTTTCGCGTCCATAAGGAACATACATACAGCCGTTTTTGCATTATTGCAAATCATGCAGAAATATTTTCAGTTCAATACAAAGGGGCGTGTCATTTAACGCCCCTTTGTCCAATAACCTTCTAATTTGGCACATAGGTAGTACTCGGTTAGTACTGTCTTTGGTTTAAATTTCATCAAAATCGGTCCATCCGTTGTGTTTATATATAGATGTCATTAGTGGTGGAATGTAAAAAATTGATTTTGCCACGCCCCTCCGCCCACAACCATAAAATCCAAAATCTGACCACACAGTGTTACTCCCCAGGCTATTCTGAATATTCCCTGAGAATTTCATCAAGATCGGTCCAGCCGTTTTCGAGTCCATACGGAACACACATACATACATACATACATACATACCCACATACATACACACATCCATTTTTATATATATATGTAGATATGTAGATATAAAGCTTTATCAATTCTACAAATTTTTTGCCCAGGAAGATCGTGGGATAACGATTATTACTATTTTTTAAAATTTTTTGAAAAAATTTTATTGTAATTTTTCAATCTTAAAATCATTTCTACTGCTCCAATGGTGCGTCATAGAGGGGTCCTTTATAAGACCGACCCCATTAATTTTTACGTCTTAACATTTCTTTAAAACAAACTAATACCCTATATCCAATTTCTAAGGGGGCTCCCAAACAAAACGACATTTTTTTAAATTCGTTCCAACCGCTATAACTGCCCTAATAGTGCCCTTAGAGCAACAAAATGTATGACCGACCCACAATATTTTTTTAGTCCAAACATTTTCTCTGAATACACCTACCCTCTATCTACAACTGTAAAGGCGGTCCCCATACAATTTTTTTTATTTAATCAGCTTCTACCGGTCCAATGGTGCGTCCGAGAGGGGTCATTAGTGAGACCGACCCCCATTTATTTTTACCCTACAACATTTTTTCAAAACATACCTACGCCCTATCTCCGCTCCCTAAGTAGGCTCCCATACAAATAACAGTTGGAGCAAATTTTATAAAATGTAATTTTATATGGGAGCCTACTTAGGAAGTGGAGATAGAGCGTAGGTATGTTTTGAAAAAAAGTTGTAGGGTAAAAATAAATTGGGGTCGGTCTCACTAATGACCCCTCTCGGACGCACCATTGGACCGGTAGAAGCTGATTAAATAAAACAAATTTACAAAAAATAAAAAAAATTGTATGGGACCGCCTTAACAGTTAAAGATAGAGGGTAGGTGGGTTCAGAGAAAATGTTTGGACTAAAAAAATATTGTGGGTCGGTCATACATTTTGTTGCTCTAAGGGCACTATTAGGGCAGTTAGAGCGGTTGGAACAAATTTTAAAAATGTCGTTTTGTGTGGGAGCCCCCTTAGAAATTGCCTGAGTAAAAAAATTGATATGACACAATATATAATTTAATATGGGTTCGTGTCTATTTTGATATAATCTTATACGAAAAATGGTTTCATAAGATTTGATCGAATAATATCTAATAATATCAGTTTATATAACTTTATATCGACTTTGATACGAGTTTTGGTCTAATCCAATGATATAAAATTATATCCAATTATATTAAAATTTATACAATTTTATAAATCGGCTGTTTTTTTAAGTTTTTAATAAAAAGTTGAAAAACTAAAATAATAAAAATAAGTAGTTCTTGAAAAAAACTTAGAAAAATTTCAAAAAATGAAGTCATGTTAAATTTTATATAAAACACTTAGAAAATATTTTCAAAAAAAATTGTCCTTGGAAAAACTTAGAAAATTTTAAAAAAATGGAGTCATATAAAATTTTATATAAAACACTTAGAAAATATTTGCGATAAAAAAAATGTTCCTTGAAAAAAACTTAGAAAAAATTTAAAAGATGGAGTCATATAAAATTTTATATAAAACACTTAGAAAATATTCGTGATAAAAAAGTGGTGCTATAAAACACTTAGAAAATATTCGTGATAAAAAGTGGTGCTTGGATGAAAAATAAAAAAATATGAAGTCATATGAAATTTTATATAAAACACTTTGAAAATATTTGCGATAAAAACATATTCTTGGAAAAAACTTCAAAAAATTTAAAAATAATGGAGGCATATAAAATTTTATATAAAACACTTAGAAATTTAAAATGATGCATGGGGCCAGATGTTACAACATATAGTTATGTATGGCGATATCTTAAAAAAATCCCACATCAAAATTTATTATATAAATTTATCTTGCAATACAGAGTGTCACACATGATCATATATGAAATAATATGACTATATAAAAGTATATAAGATCATATTAAATTATTTTTACTCGGGTGGAGATAGGGTATTAGTTTGTTCCAAAGAAATGTTAAGACGTAAAAATTAATGGGGGTCGGTATTATAAAGGACCCCTCTATGACGCACCATTGGAGAAGTAGAAATGATTTTAAGATTGGAAAATTACAATAAAATTTTTTCAAAAAATTTAAAAAAATAGTAATAATCGTTATCCCACGATCTTCCTGGGCAAAAAATTTGTAGAATTGATAGAAGTTTTACACAAAAAAATTTCAAAAAAATCGAAGAGTACAAACATTTTCAAAAATGAGATTTAAATTTTAAAACTTAAAAATCGCGTACTAGAGCGCTTTTATGAATTTTTTTGGATTTTTTTTTTAGAAAGTACGTAAAAAAACAAAAATTTTGAAAAAAAAAAAATTAAATTTGGACCATTATTGAAGAAGTTATGATTAAAAGAAGTTTGAGTAAAGGAACAAACTACCAATTTTTAAAAATTGGATATCTTTTGAACGGGTCATCAAAAAAATCTAAAAATTTACCACGAAGGAGTTTTCGAGGGGTACTAAAAACTGTAAACAAATTGGGAAAATCTAAAAAAAAAGTTTTTCAAATTGTCCGATTTCACATGGAATGCCCCATATATAGTTTGTCAAGAAGAAATGGTTCAAAAATCCAAGAAAAAAATCGCAGTTTATTTTTACCTTATTTTTAGCCCTAAATCCCTGATATGGCCGATAAGCCGAGACACTTTAACCTTAGAACTGATTTTTTTATAGATATTTTAAGTTTTAGGCAAATCGGTTCATAAGTTTTGGACTACTTCCCTTGTTAGTAAGTATACACTTAGACATAATATTTAAATTGATTTACATTTGTTTATGTCAGAAGGAATGAAGAAATCTAGATAATCAAGTTATTGGCAATTTGTAATTTTTATAATAGCCCACGTAATCTAATTGTTTAAAAAGATTTATCAGATGGATAAGATAAATGCTAATTATTTCATTAAATGTAATCTGTCAATTGACTTGTCATAAATATGAAAGTTGTCTACATATTTATGAGATTTGTATTTTACATTGACAGTGGGCGAACTTCAATAATTTTTTTTAATGGAAAACAAATTAATTTACTCTCGTTGTAACAATAAAATTTTTTAACACAATAACAATTCAGCATGTTTTCCGCTAGATTAAGCAGATTAAGTTAAGTGTGCATATTTTATTTTTAAATGAGTTTTTATCAAAAAAATCTCAATATTGATTTTGAGTTTTTTTTTTAAATAACTGACTTTTTTGTTAAAAAGATATCAGAATACGAAATTTTTCTTTAGAAAAATTTATTAAGAGGTTAGAAAAAGTTTCGCAATATTAGAATCTGAAACTATTATTTCAGAAAAAGGTCGTAAACGCTTTACACATGGAAAATTCTGAAAAAATCTGTAAGGTGGGATCCTTTAGAAATATACCTTAAACTTTAGAAATATGTATAAACTTAATATGCCATATAACCCCAAATTTCAAAATGCTTTATCTCGGTCAGAGCCGTCTTAAGGTATGGCGGGGTCCCTTGGAACACCAGCATTTGGAGCCCGCTTGAAATTGAAAAGTCCCGTGACAAAAAAAAACGTTCGTTTAGTACAAATTAATTTATGTTTTTTATGTTTTAAGAAAAAGAATGTAAAAAAAATATTTAAAGTATGTATATTGTAGCTCGAGGTAATTTTTCTTTACTTATTAAAACCTTGATATTCGTGTACAGCAATTTGGTTTTAATGTTTTATGAAAAATAATGTAAACAAAAATATTTAAAGTATGTATATTGTAGCTCGAGGTAATTTTTCTTTACTTATTAAAACCATGATATTCGTGTACAGCAATTTGGTTTTAATGATCCCTTTTCTATCTCAGAATCTGAGACTTTTCCTATACGAAAAATTCCTCAGACCCTATCACTTTTTCTATTCGAAAAACGTCTCAGAATCAACAACTTTTTCTACACGAAAAATTTTTCAGAAACTGAGAATATTTTTATACTAAAAATGTCTTTTTTTTGAGACTTTTATATACGAAAAACGTCTCAGAATATGAGACATTCTTTAATACAAAAAATGTCTCAGAAAGTTCAGAATCTGGAACTTTCTATAGGAAACATGTCTCAGAATCTGAGACTTCTGTATTTTAGCAGAAAACTCTGTTAATAATCTGTAAAATTAAGATTACAAAATTAAAAGTAATATAACAGATGAAACTTTGTTTTTTTTTTTTGTATTTTACAAAGTAATTATTTTGAGTGCATGTAAATGTTTAAAAATTTAAAATCTTCTAAAATTTTACCTTTGACCTTTAACAGAGGTAATTTTTTAATACCTCAATTTTTCCCTAATTAAAGTATTGAAGTTCTCTACCTTGTGTTATAATAATCCGGGCCAAAACATATGAAGTTTGTTAAAAGAACTAAACAAAATCCTAAAAGTTAAAAAAGTGACAAAAATCACTGTTTTCCCAAAATCCGCCGAAATCAAATGGCTGGACTAGCCAAATGGAAAAAGGAATGCCTACAATTTTTGGAGTGGTTATTCCCTTATATATGCTTAACAAAACCTTAAAGTCCAATAGTTGATTTTTGTAAATTTCTTTAACAACAAAAAAAAAGTTTAAAATTGGAGATTTGAAAACAGTGCTTAAAAATTCAGACCTTTTTAGCATCAAATTAAAACAAGTTAGCAAAGAACAATATGATAAAGACTCATCATCTTAGTACATTGAAGCTTGAAGAATAAAAAAATGTTCTTACAGTAGATAATTTTAATAAATTTAAAAAAGGGGGCTCGAATTCCTTGATCAAGTGGTCTGCCACAAGTTAGTTGCCGGGGGAAGTTGTAATAACCCGGCTAATTTTTAGCCGATTTTAATTTTAAATAACTTATTTGATAAGCATTAACTCTAAATCAAAATTCAGAGACCATTTGAATTCAAACTTTACTCAAAATATCAAAAAAATTGAGAAAATAAAAAAAGTCATATTTTCCCCTTGTAATCCGTTTTTCAAACTTCAGAGCCGATGCGGCACGCCTTACCCACATCCGACTACTCTACAATTTTGCAAAACATATTTTTACACCCAAATGCATATTTTTAAAAGAATACATAAAAGAAATACATAAAAGTCTACATAAAAAGCAGTTAAAACTTTCTACAAATATTAATCAAAATTTACTAGGGATCGTAAAAAGCAAGAAAAATCATTTCGTCTATGTAAAATTATTAAAAAAAGTTGTAAAATAAGCACATGAAATTTTTTTTTTTATTTTTCAAAAATTTTAATACTTTAAAACTTCACATTTTTTAAGCATTTACAATTTTGATTTTGATGACTCCTTGTGAAGTTTAATAATGCATATTTTTGACTTTTTTGGCTATGCAATACATGGTAATGCATTACACTGCCGTGACCATATTAACAGTTTAATATCTGTATAACAATATCAGTTCCTATAAAAATATTTTTTGCAATTTAAATAAAAACAATTATAATCGCCACAAAAGTCCAACAACCTAAAGCCACAATCAATTTGGCAATATGCCGAATTAAATTTTTTTCTATACTGAAAACATAAACATTCACTGAAACAAACGAATGACGTCATTGAATTGACGTCATAGTTTTGTTTACCCCTTTAGAGCTGAAATACCATATAAACAATGAAATTTATGTTAAATGCTGCAAAACAAAATAAAAGGACGACAACGATGATGATGAGGAGCAGAATACTAAAAACTAGGTTAAACTATACTACGTATAAAGATAAATATCATGAAATATTTATGAGAAAAGCATAGCCTACATACATACATAACTTACAACAACAGTAACAGTACAAAAACAAAGTGCAAAAAGTTGACAAATTTACACAAAAAAATTGTTTGTTCTAATCGCACGTGCATGATTTGAAAATAATTTTTAAAAAATAACAAGTGAAGCAATTTTTTGGCTAACGATTTTTTGAAAATTGGGGGATTTTCAACGGCTCGGGGGCATTCCAATCTGTAAGAAATTTTTAAGACATTGCACAGTGGGATGTAAGGATCATCGAATTCTATATAGGATGTGCAGAAAGTCGAAGTGGGGACATCAAATGATTATGCTGCAAAAAAAAATATGCTGCATTTTTTTTTAATAATCCCAGGAAAATTTTTCAGAACCGATAACACTTGTTCTTATCGGTCTGTTATCGGTTCTGAAAAATTTTCCTGGGATTATTAAAAAAAAAATATGCTGCATTTTTTTTTAATAATCCCAGGAAATTTTTTCAGAACCGATAACACTTGTTCTAGAACAGGTTCTTAGGCAATCAAACACTATTACACTTTAATTATTCAGAACAAGTTAAGTGAATATTATTGTGAAGCTTGTTCTATACAATCTAAATTTCATAACATTTTGGTTCTCAGGAATTAAAAAAAAATTATGTGTCAAAAAAATTCAAAAATAAATATCATTTTTTTTGTGTTAACCAAGAAAAACACGAAATTCTTTGAAAATACCAGGATATAATCGTGAAAATTGTTAATACGAAGGTAAGTAAATTAAATTTTGATTAAGAGGGTCGGGAAAAATACTAATAAAATAATGTTTTTCATTTTTGTTTGCAGAAAATCTATGTTCTGGTGCATCTTTATTGCAAGGATGATGTGTGTTAAAAAAATTAATATACGATGTCATATAGGTTTATCTTTATCTTTTTTTAAAAATTAATGTAATTTAAAATTTTCTTTAATTCTTATTTCTGTTCTAAATTTTACTTCTAGAACCGATTCCGAAGAACAAAAATGTATTCCAATTTTGCTTACAAACACCTGTTGCTTTTGGGACAATCCCTTTGTAAAAAGAATCGGTGTTGCACAAGAATTAGAACAGGTTCTAGGAAAGTATAAATTGTTCCACAATCGGTTCTCTGCAACAGAAAATTTTGCTGGGATGCTGCACTTTTTATACCCTCCACTCACATTAGTGATAGAAAGTATATATCAGTTTGTCATTCCGTTTGTAGCTCATCGACATATCGGTATAGGACCCCATAATGTGTAGGTATATATTATTGGTTAGTGATCGATTTTAAGACATTCCACACAGGGCCAGCCAGATCGATTTTCGGCCAAAAGTCTTTATATTTAATTTCAAAAAAAATATCTATACCAATTTGTTGGACATATATAGGAGCTGCTTTCCTGAGCTTATCCTTATGATCCTACACCATTTCCTTTCACAGGTCTTTAAAGTTAAAAATCCTCAGTTCGATACAATCAGTCTATCCAAAGTCTTTCGAAATGACAAATGGCGAAATTACAGTTATATATGCAGTGGTCCGAGATTTGTTGAAAAAAAAAAAATAATTTTACCCAAAATATCGTCAAAGAGTGCCTTAAGGGTGGAAAAAAAAAACTTATCTACATTTCTAGTTTTTTGTAGAATTATGGAAAATATCAGTTACACCATTTCCAATTAAATTCAAGGATTTTTTATTGAATTTCCAAAATAAAGAAACAAGTGAATAATTTGTCGTCACCATTTCCAAAAGCTTTTCTGAGACTAAGTAAGTCATTTACGCCATTTCCATATTTTTATCAAAAATAAAAAAAAAATATATAAAAATTATGTGCGTAGATTTAACTTCAATTAAATACCCAATTAGAAATGTCGTTAAGACATCTCAAAGACTTCCTTATGACAATGTCAGTGAACCTGCTGGCTGAAAAAATCTCTGACCATACAAAAAACCTCATGACACCTCCTGACTTTTTCAAGTATTTTGTCAAAATTCCTCGCCGACAAGTAAGCAGGTAGTCAATAGTGCTGACTACATTAAGACATGTACATAGTACGTCTGAGATCGTTAAAAAATTTAAAATTTATTAATCACGTCTTTTAATTTACACTACTTACTGTTTTTATCTGTCCATTTCTTAAATTTATATTTTTAAAACTTACTATTTTTATCTGCCTCACTTGGTCCGCGAACTCAGAATCTTCTGTTCACTGGTCTAGCACCTTACCCCTTTAGCCAAACTTTGATAATAAATGTGTTTATTTAAAAACAAATTTAAATTACAGGCCTATTTACAGTTATGACTGGTTATGACTAATTTTATTATTTTTAAACTTCATATTCCCTGTGTTTGTTGTAAACACAATCATAAAAAGTCTCAACATTTAAAATTATTTGTCAATTTTGAGACGATGTGGGTAGCAGGTCTTTATTTCTTTGAAATTTTCAGACAAAATTTGAATTTTTTTATGATTGTTTACAACAACCACATGGAAAAAAATTGTCCTGTTATATACATTTCGTCACACGAATTGAAAAATGCTACAATATAAATTTTTCTTCCTCAAATATAAAAATTTTTTAAATATTAAATGGAATTTAGCGTCATCCTATTTAACAAGATTTTATTAGAGTTATTTAAGTGTATCTTTGTTGTTTTTAATATTATTAATACAAAACACAAAAAATCATTTAAAAAAAAAAAATTGCTGGAGCTTTTTACAATTAAAGTGACGTCACTGACGATATATTCAATTTATTTTGTTTTTGACAAATTTGAAAATATTATGATTTCAAAATAAATTTTATTACAAACAATTTTAGGTTGTGGTTGGTCTAGTTGTCTAGTAGGTTCGACAGCTTACGTGTTGTAGATTTTTGGCCTTGGTTCAATCCCCGGTCGCGGATTTTTTTTATTGTTTTAAGACCAACTCAATTTTTTTTTTAATTACAAAAAAAATTAAAAGAATTTTAAAGGATCAAAATAAATTACATCGATTTTACATCGGAAAAAAATTTTTTAGTAATGGCTCGGATTTGCTATATAATATTCAGCATTAATGACATGATTTTTCTAAATTGATAAGACAACTTATATGACAAGTCAGTACATTTTTAGAACTTGGGGAGCTCCGACAAAAATTATGACATGTC
The DNA here is from genome assembly GCA_963921195.1 of Pegoplata infirma. NCBI lineage: Eukaryota > Metazoa > Arthropoda > Insecta > Diptera > Anthomyiidae > Pegoplata > Pegoplata infirma. Next base: position 213,923,335 of record OY992536.1, on the reverse strand, counting down.
ATTAAGTTGTCTTTAGTAAAATATATTCACTTGCTCACTTCTACTTGATGAATCATTACTGGCATTGTCTTAAAGACAAAATTTCTAATTGGGTACTTGTAACAAGCTTTACTAAGCATATTTAGTCCGTCATTTTGTTTTTCAAAATTCTCGCCAGTAATTCCAATTCAGTAACTCCAAGACCCCCTTAAAACAAAATTTGAGTTAAATCGGACAATTATTAAAAAAAATTGCGCCATATTGGATGCGCCATTTTGATTTTTTTTTTTTAGTTTTTAGTTAAATTTTGAAATCAGCGACCCCGAAATACTCTAGAAGCACATTTTCAGCCGGATCCAACAACGATAAAGACTTTTGGCAGGAGTTGGATCATTCTTTAAACTTTAAGAAGCATATTTTGTCCGCCATTTTGTTTTTCAAAATTCGGAGTAACAAGTCTTATTCAGTTACTCCAAGACCCACATAAAACAAAATTTGAGTTCAATCGGACAATTTAAAAAAAAAAATTGTCCGCCATATTGTATCCACCATTTTGTTTTTTTTTTTTTTTGTTTTTAGCTAAATTTTTAAATCAGCGACCTCGAATTCCTCTAGAAGCACATTTTCAGACGGATCCAACAACGATAAAGACTGTGTGCACTCTAGTGATGTCCGTCTGTCTATCCGTCTATAGAAATGGTGATCACGGCCTAAGTATTAAACAGATATAACAAAGACTTAGCATATTTACTTGTTGTTGCCCTAAGTAGTTTGGTATTGGCTCATTTTAGCGAAATCGATTCAGCGGTTAAAAACATATAAATGAAAAAGTAAGGACACCTCGTAAATTTTGGTTCATTCAACATAACCTAAAAATACGAAATGCTTTAATTCGCTGCTGGTTGACACACAAGAACATAATTGATCACCGAAAAAAAAATTCGGGGATTTTTATTTTTTTTTTTATTTTTTACATTGTGGAGGGTATCAATACATTCGGTAAGGTCGAATTAATTTTTTTTTTACTTGTTTTTCATTGTAGTTGTTTTGAGAGAAGGTCGACTGGCAGCCAGTGAATCCTTACGAGTAGACCTTGAGAGGCCTTCCCGTCGCCATGCACCAAACGGATATTCCATATATAAGTATGAGCCTGATGAAAGTGTAGAATAGCCAACTGACATTCTTGGGAGACAGCTTCCTTTAGTTCTTATATCGGTAATCAACAGGTCACCTTTTGAAGCGATAGATTTCCTTTAGGAAATCCAGATCGTATTCTTTCTTAATATAAACTCATGAGTGGGTGACACACTCAAAATAAATTCTCTGTCCGATCAACAGAAAAATCTGCTGAAAATACACCCATATGAAAAATCTGCTGATTATCTAAGTTAAATCAGCAGATAAATCTGTTAAGAAAGCAGAAAACTTTGCAAATCACAGCAGAAATATCTGATTTATCTGCGGAATTTAAGAGAATAATCTGTTGAAATTTCATTGAGTTTGAGTCATTTGAAAAATCTGCTGATTTAAGCAGACCCAGTTTGGTAAAACTTTTTATGAAAAAACTTAAGAATTTTTTTTTTATTTTTTTAAGTTTTACTGTTTTTCAAGAACATAATTTACAATTTTTTTTTTTTAAGTTCAAATTTTAAAGAAAAAAAAAACTTGTAAAATATTTTTTAAAACGGATTAACTATTTTTTTTTAAAACTAACAAAACAATCTGCTATTTTTTTTAATTTTGATCGTTCAAAATTGTTTGACAAAAAAAAAATCCAGCAGACTATTTCTGTAAAATAACAAAATAATTTGCAAAAAATCTGCACAAAACTATTTTGAGATTCAGTAAACAAAATCAATGAAATTTAAGAATAATCTCTGTTATTTTCAAAAACTAAATGACAGAGAATTTACTTAAAATATACATTTAAGCAAAAAAAATCTGCTATAAGTTTGCTAATTCAAATTGAAAATCATTTTACAGATTTTTTGACAGAATTTTTTTGATTGTGCGGAAAAAATTTTTCAACATCTTATTTTTAAATCAAAATTGCTTACTAAATTTAAATCCCACTTACAAGGGAAGTCTCCTCTCGATCTTCATAAAATTTGGATTTGTTGTTCAGATCACAAATTAATTCGAGACGAATTTTTTTGTTAGCCAACCAAACAAATTTTAAAGGGGGGCATTTTCAGATTTTTACGATTTACGCCCTTATTTTTCCTGATCTACAAAATAAAACCAATTCCGTAAAGATCAGAAGTTGACATTAGGGAGACTTTTCTTGTTAGAAAAAATCTAAAAAAACAGCTATACCACTTAACGCATGGTGGATACAAAATTATATATACCTCTGAATTTTTTATAAAAATTCTCAAGTGTTAGAATATTTTTCCTAAAAATTTTTGTATAAAAAAAAATAGCCAGCTTTTTTACTACCATGGTTTATACCAGGGTTGGCAACCGATACCCACCTAGAATAACGGTATTTGGCTATTGTACCGCAACCAATAAAGATATGGACATTTTCAAAAGCGACTATGAAAGCTGATGAAATTTCTAGTATTTTAAATGTGTCACTTCGTGTTTCTACCGGTTCGTTTTAGTTATATAGGCCAATACCGTTATAATACCGTTTCAAACGGTATTATAAAGGTATTGACCTATATTTCGAAAACGAACCGGTAGAAACACGAAGTGACACATTTGAAATACCAGAAATTTCATCAGCTTTCATAATTGCTTTTGAAAAAGCCCATATCTTTATTAGTTGCGGTACAATAGCCAAATACCGTTATTCTAGCTGGGTTTCGGTTGCCAACCCTGGTTTATACCCAACCCACGTAGAGTTTACATAATTTATACAAAATAAAAATGCTAAGAACGTTAAAAGCGTTATAAAATAACAAACAGCATGACAAAAAATCCAACAAAACAAAAAAACTTACCTTTCCTGTACACATGTTGCTGGCAGTCGAGTTGCATCTAAAACACCATGCCACGGCTCAGCTGGTACTGGCTTACGAAAACGTAAATCATCCACAGGAGGTTTAGCATACGGTATACCGGTAAACACATGCACTTCACGACCTTGTACCGTTACCGCACGACCACGTACCGGGCCACTTGTCGTTTGCACAATTAAACGATCTGTTATGCCGTAAGCAACCGATGACATACGTAACAGTATAACGAAGGTGGTAAGAAAACCACGTAACAAATCATTTGATGATGTAGATAAGGAAAACGGAGAGGACGAGCTAAAAGATGTTCTAGAAGAGGAAGAAATTAATGAAGACGACGACGATAACGACAATGATGATGTTATAAAACCAGCCATAATAACAATAAACGCGCCACTGCTTTTATTTTGAATTAATGTAAGAAATTTACAAAAAAAAAAACCAACCGGGGGATATTAAACGTTACACAGATTACACAGATTTAGTATTTAACGTCAATGGTTTGACGTCACTATTACACAATATCTTTTCTCTGTGTCTATTTTTATAAATTCAATGGTAGGCAACGGCGGCGACGACGACGATGACGACGAGAGTTCAAAATCATCTACCAATATATGACAACTGCAGTATAAACGTGTCTTTTAAGGCAGTTGACTTCACATAAACTTGTCATAAACAATTATTAAATGCACCAAAGCATCAGCACCACCACCAACGTAACTTTATCTTTCGACGAACACACACAGCGTATGTCAAAATCAGTCTCATTCACTTTGCGCTGATTTACTCTGCGTTTTTTGCTATTTAAATCAAGAAAAAACACAGCACGACAAATGTTAACCGAACCGTACCGCAGTAACCGTACTGTATAAATTCATACGAACATACACTTGCAAACTAAAGTTTAGTTTATCTATTTGTACACTTGACTTGTTACACATACATAGACATATACAGGATAAAAAAATACTTTTACAGCACTTGTGGCTCCAACAAGTTGGGGGTAAGTTTGTAATTTCTTTTTTTTTTATTATTTTTGTCTGTTTTGGTGTCAACAGTCTTGCTTTATTTTCTTTTTTTTAATTTCAAACCAAAATAACTGGGTGGAAGAGAATGTAGTGTTGGAGCAGTAGGAGGAGGAGGAGTATTTAAAGTTTTATATTTTTTTTTTAAAAACCCCTCGTTTCTAGACTCATAATCAACATTTATTATTACAGCTATTACAAGTATGTTGCTGTTGCTACTACTGCTGTTAAAGTTGTTGCTGTTGCTGCCACTGCTGTTAAAGTTGTTGCTGTTGCTGCCACTCTGTTGCTTCTTGTTGTGGTTTTATAATATTGTTGTACAACAAAGAAAAGCTTAATGTCTTGTCTTCTTCGTGTTGTTTCTTGTAATTTAAAATGCATATAATGTTAAGGATAAATGGAAACTACATGCTTAAGTTGTTACGAAAATGTGTGTTGCTGGTTTTTTTACTCCTTGTCTGTATTTATCTTGTATTACTCTTGCAACATTTAATTGTGCGTAAAATGCATTATATGTTGTAACATAAATATTTTTTTTTTATTTTCCATAAAACCAGCTTTCTAGTTTATGTGTTTTTCTTCTTTCTTCTCTAGTTTTTATTGCTTATTATCCTTCTGAATTTAGTTTCCTTTCCTTTTTGCCAGCAGCTTAATGTGTTTTTTTTTCTCTTTTGCCTTTTATTTTAAAATCCTTTTAATTCTTGTCATGTTGAAAGTCTGTCTGTTTGTTGTATATCTACAAAGAGAAAACGAGCAAAATTACATAAATAACAATATTATTTTTAAAGCATAATAGGAACTAACATAAAAGCATTAAATTATTTAATTATTTAGACAGTGTGAAACAATAAGATATGTGGATGAAGGACGAAATTTTTAAAGACTTTTAGAAATTTTCATTTACTAATACATTTTTATTAAAAAATAATAATTATTTTTACTCTACCTTTAAAATATTATATTTTGAGTAGGTTTAATCTAGCTCGAGGTCAATTTTTTCCTTACTAATGAAAACTTTGATATTCTCATATAATAATTTTCAAGAAATTATTATTATTTTCTTTTTTAAATTTGTTTGTGCTGGTCATTTTTGCAAGACCTAATCGACACGTGTTTTGGAATTTGTCAGATTCCATCGTCAAGATTATTTAGCAAATATAAAAATCCTATACTACAAGTAGCTAGGCGCGGATCCAGCGCTTGAGATTGCGATTTCCCAATTCTGATCCTGTTATTGGTTCTCAAAAAACCAAAAAAATACTGTACCATAAAATATTTAAATTACATTATTTAATCAGTTTTTCAAAAATATTAAATTGTGTTTGTAAAATTATTTAATTTGTTGTTTTGTTTGTTTTTGTTTTAAATTGCATGAATATTACTCATTCGCAACGTTAATACAAGAAAATACAAGCAAATTATAAAATTGTTATGAAGTTTAAAATTCAAATGCGATTTTCTCGAAAAAAACGAAAAATGTTTTTCTGAATTTTTTGTGTGGATGGACAATAGACCGGGTCGAAAAAAAAAGTTCCCATTGTGCGGGCTTTATTTTAAGCTTACCTCGAAAAAGTTCCATAGCCAAAATATTAGATTTTTAGGTCGCGATTTGGTACCGCCGAAATCGTTTTTTGTTCATAGCTTTGTCATTTGATGTCCAATCGTTGTAAAAAAAAAATTGTTAGAAAGTCCTCAGCGAGTACTAAATTTGACCCATATCTGGTTTTGACCTCTGAGGTCATCTTCGTGTTATAAGTGTTAGTTTCTCAGCTTTCTACCCACCTAAATGATCTTTATTTTTCCATTAAATTATAGCATTAAATAATTCATGAAATTCTTCCCTTAGAAGTACCCTCTTAAATTAATTAACAAAAAAGTTACATTCAATTTTGAATTTCCATAGAAAAAGATTTAAAACACTTGTTTGTATGTATTTAAATACAAACTAAAAAAATTAAATATAGTTTAAAGGCATAATAACAAGTGTTTTTTTAATTTTCTTTATATTGTATATGAAAATCTTAAATCAAATGTAACTTTTTTGTTAATTAATTTAACTGGATACTTCTAAGGAAAGGATTTTATGATTTTCTTAGTGCTATAATTTAATGGAAAAATAAAAATCATTTAAGGGGGTAGAAAGCTGAGAAACTAACACTTATAACACGAAGATGACCTCAGAGGTCAAAACCTGATATGGTTCAAATTTAGTACTCGCTGAGGACTTTCTAACAATTTTTTTTTACAACGATCGGACATCAAATGACAAAGCTATGAACAAAAAACGATTTCGGCGGTACCAAATCGCGACCTAAAAATCTAATATTTTGGCTATGGAACTTTTTCGAGGTAAGCTTTAAAATAAAGCCCGCACAATGGGAACTTTTTTTTCTCCTTTATGGTCGACCCAGTCTAATGGACAAACATCTAAACTTAAAAAAAAAAAATTAAAAAAAAAGAAAAAAAGTGGCCGGATTTTTGATAAATTGACTTTTTTAAAAAATGGAAAATTTCAGAACGGGTTCTGAAAATTTTCCAAAAAAAAAAAAATAATCGATAGCCCATAAAAAACTATATAAGAATATAAATTTTTAAGATTGTGGTGCATTCAGTTTTAATGTGATAAATATTAAATAAAGGCAACTCGCCACAAATTTGACCATTTTTCCAATATTTGACCACGCCTCCTAAGCCCAGTTTTTGAAAAATTGAAAAACCAATAACGCAATTTTCTAAGTCCCATATAGGGCTATCCATACAAGCTATTCAGAAGTTTACGGTACACGTGTTTTTATACCCTCCACTCTAGTGATAGAGGGTATATATAAGTTTGTCATTCCGTTTGTAACACCTCGAAATATTGGTCTAGGACCCCATAAAGTATATATATTTATGATCCTCGATCGATTTTAAGTCGATCTAGCGATGTCCGTCCGTCCGTCCGTCCGTCCGTCCGCCCGTCCGTCCGTCTGTCTGTCTGTCTGTCTGTCCGTAGAAAATACGCTAACTTTTGAAAGACTTTACAGAGGCTACTGAAGTTTGGCATATATGTTTGCCATTTACCTGGTCAGGTTGGTATTGCAATCCAGCCAAATCGGTCCAGTGGTTCAAAAGTTATGAGCAAAAGAGTAAATTTCGGCAAGGGTATTTCGCGAATTTGCGAGATAAAAAACACGATAACTTCCGAAAGACAATAATGAGACTACTGAAGCTTGGCATGTATCTTTGCTGTTTTCCGGGTCTAATTGGTATTAAATTTCAGCTCAATCGGTCCAGTGGTTCAAAAGTTATAAGCAAACCCCTGAATTCCAGATAAGTTTCATCTAAAATGCCACTTGTTTTAACAAGTTTTAAAAGCATTGGTGGTAACTAAACAAAGCTTTTCAAACTTGTTTAATTTGAAAGCAATGCTTTTTAAACTTGTTTAGTTTTAAAAGCATTGGTAACTTAAAAAATACACTCGAAAAAAATTTTACACTCAAAAAAAATTTTACACTCAAAAAAAATTTTACACTCAAAAAAAATTTTACACTCAAAAAAAAAAAATTTACACAAAAAAAAATTTAGTTTTTTTTTAAAAAAATGACAATATTTTGTGTACATACGTACGTGTATTCACTCAGAAATATTTTTACAGTAAAAAAAAATTACACTTGAAAAAAATTTTACACTCAAAAAAAAACATTAGTAATATTTCTTTTTTTTTTTTTAAATGACAAAAAAGAGTTTTTACTCAAAATAAAATATTTCTAATCAAAATTGTTTATTTTTTCACGTTAAAAAATGTACTACCCTTTAAAAAAAATGCATTGTGGAGGGTATTCATAGATTCGGCAAAGTCGAATTTAACTTTTCTACTTGTTTTTATATAACGTGTTTTTATACCCTCCACTCTAGTGATAGAGGGTATATATAAGTTTGTCATTCCGTTTGTAACACCTCGAAACATTGGTCTAGGACCCCATAAAGTATATATATTTATGATCCTCGATCGATTTTAAGTCGATCTAGCGTTGTCCGTCCGTCCGTCCGTCCGTCCGTCTGTCTGTCTGTCTGTCTGTCTGTCTGTCTGTCTGTCTGTCTGTCTGTCTGTCTGTCTGTCTGTCTGTCTGTCTGTCTGTCTGTCTGTCTGTCTGTCTGTCTGTCTGTCTGTCTGTCTGTCTGTCTGTCTGTCTGTCTGTCTGTCTGTCTGTCTGTCTGTCTGTCTGTCTGTCTGTCTGTCTGTCTGTCTGTCTGTCTGTCTGTCTGTCTGTCTGTCTGTCTGTCTGTCTGTCTGTCTGTCTGTCTGTCTGTCTGTCTGTCTGTCTGTCTGTCTGTCTGTCTGTCTGTCTGTCTGTCTGTCTGTCTGTCTGTCTGTCTGTCTGTCTGTCTGTCTGTCTGTCTGTCTGTCTGTCTGTCTGTCTGTCTGTCTGTCTGTCTGTCTGTCTGTCTGTCTGTCTGTCTGTCTGTCTGTCTGTCTGTCTGTCTGTCTGTCTGTCTGTCTGTCTGTCTGTCTGTCTGTCTGTCTGTCTGTCTGTCTGTCTGTCTGTCTGTCTGTCTGTCTGTCTGTCTGTCTGTCTGTCTGTCTGTCTGTCTGTCTGTCTGTCTGTCTGTCTGTCTGTCTGTCTGTCTGTCTGTCTGTCTGTCTGTCTGTCTGTCTGTCTGTCTGTCTGTCTGTCTGTCTGTCTGTCTGTCTGTCTGTCTGTCTGTCTGTCTGTCTGTCTGTCTGTCTGTCTGTCTGTCTGTCTGTCTGTCTGTCTGTCTGTCTGTCTGTCTGTCTGTCTGTCTGTCTGTCTGTCTGTCTGTCTGTCTGTCTGTCTGTCTGTCTGTCTGTCTGTCTGTCTGTCTGTCTGTCTGTCTGTCTGTCTGTCTGTCTGTCTGTCTGTCTGTCTGTCTGTCTGTCTGTCTGTCTGTCTGTCTGTCTGTCTGTCTGTCTGTCTGTCTGTCTGTCTGTCTGTCTGTCTGTCTGTCTGTCTGTCTGTCTGTCTGTCTGTCTGTCTGTCTGTCTGTCTGTCTGTCTGTCTGTCTGTCTGTCTGTCTGTCTGTCTGTCTGTCTGTCTGTCTGTCTGTCTGTCTGTCTGTCTGTCTGTCTGTCTGTCTGTCTGTCTGTCTGTCTGTCTGTCTGTCTGTCTGTCTGTCTGTCTGTCTGTCTGTCTGTCTGTCTGTCTGTCTGTCTGTCTGTCTGTCTGTCTGTCTGTCTGTCTGTCTGTCTGTCTGTCTGTCTGTCTGTCTGTCTGTCTGTCTGTCTGTCTGTCTGTCTGTCTGTCTGTCTGTCTGTCTGTCTGTCTGTCTGTCTGTCTGTCTGTCTGTCTGTCTGTCTGTCTGTCTGTCTGTCTGTCTGTCTGTCTGTCTGTCTGTCTGTCTGTCTGTCTGTCTGTCTGTCTGTCTGTCTGTCTGTCTGTCTGTCTGTCTGTCTGTCTGTCTGTCTGTCTGTCTGTCTGTCTGTCTGTCTGTCTGTCTGTCTGTCTGTCTGTCTGTCTGTCTGTCTGTCTGTCTGTCTGTCTGTCTGTCTGTCTGTCTGTCTGTCTGTCTGTCTGTCTGTCTGTCTGTCTGTCTGTCTGTCTGTCTGTCTGTCTGTCTGTCTGTCTGTCTGTCTGTCTGTCTGTCTGTCTGTCTGTCTGTCTGTCTGTCTGTCTGTCTGTCTGTCTGTCTGTCTGTCTGTCTGTCTGTCTGTCTGTCTGTCTGTCTGTCTGTCTGTCTGTCTGTCTGTCTGTCTGTCTGTCTGTCTGTCTGTCTGTCTGTCTGTCTGTCTGTCTGTCTGTCTGTCTGTCTGTCTGTCTGTCTGTCTGTCTGTCTGTCTGTCTGTCTGTCTGTCTGTCTGTCTGTCTGTCTGTCTGTCTGTCTGTCTGTCTGTCTGTCTGTCTGTCTGTCTGTCTGTCTGTCTGTCTGTCTGTCTGTCTGTCTGTCTGTCTGTCTGTCTGTCTGTCTGTCTGTCTGTCTGTCTGTCTGTCTGTCTGTCTGTCTGTCTGTCTGTCTGTCTGTCTGTCTGTCTGTCTGTCTGTCTGTCTGTCTGTCTGTCTGTCTGTCTGTCTGTCTGTCTGTCTGTCTGTCTGTCTGTCTGTCTGTCTGTCTGTCTGTCTGTCTGTCTGTCTGTCTGTCTGTCTGTCTGTCTGTCTGTCTGTCTGTCTGTCTGTCTGTCTGTCTGTCTGTCTGTCTGTCTGTCTGTCTGTCTGTCTGTCTGTCTGTCTGTCTGTCTGTCTGTCTGTCTGTCTGTCTGTCTGTCTGTCTGTCTGTCTGTCTGTCTGTCTGTCTGTCTGTCTGTCTGTCTGTCTGTCTGTCTGTCTGTCTGTCTGTCTGTCTGTCTGTCTGTCTGTCTGTCTGTCTGTCTGTCTGTCTGTCTGTCTGTCTGTCTGTCTGTCTGTCTGTCTGTCTGTCTGTCTGTCTGTCTGTCTGTCTGTCTGTCTGTCTGTCTGTCTGTCTGTCTGTCTGTCTGTCTGTCTGTCTGTCTGTCTGTCTGTCTGTCTGTCTGTCTGTCTGTCTGTCTGTCTGTCTGTCTGTCTGTCTGTCTGTCTGTCTGTCTGTCTGTCTGTCTGTCTGTCAGTCTGTCTGTCTGTCTGTCTGTCCGTAGAAAACACGCTTACTTTTGAAAGACTTTACAGAGGCAACTGAAGTTTGGCATATATGTTTGTCATTTACCTGGTCAGGTTGGTATTGCAATCCAGCCAAATCGGTCCAGTGGTTCAAAAGTTATGAGCAAAAGAGTAAATTTCGGCAAGGGTGTTTCGCGAATTTACGAGATAAAAAACACGATAACTTTCGAAAGACAATAATAAGACTACTGAAGCTTGGCATATATATTTGCCGTTTCCCGGGTCTGTTTGGTGTTAAATTTCAGCTGAATCGGTCCAGTGGTTCAAAAGTTATAAGCAAAACCCTGAATATCAGATTAGTTTCATTTAAAATGCCACGTGTTTCAACAAGTTTTAAAGGCATTGGTGGTAACTAAACAATGCTTTTCAAACTTGTTTAATTTTAAAGCAATGCTTTTTAAACTTGTTTAGTTTTAAAAGCATTGGTAACTTAAAAATTACACTCGAAAAAAATTTTAAACCCAAAAAAAATTTACACTCAAAAAAAATTTTACACTCAAAAAAAAAATTTACACAAAAAAAAATTTAGTTTTTTTTTACAAAAATGACAATATTTTGTGTACATACGTACGTGCATTCACTCAGAAATATTTTTACAGTAACAAAAACATGACACTCGAAAAAATTTTACACTCAAAAAAAAAATTTAGTAATTTTTTTTTTTTTTTTTTAAATTACGAAAAAAGAGTGTTTTACTCAAAATAAAATATTTCTAATCAAAATTGTTAATTTTTTCACGTTAAAAAATGTACTACCCTTTAAAAAATGCATTGTGGAGGGTATTCATAGATTCGGCAAAGTCGAATTTAACTTTTCTACTTGTTTTTATATACACGTGTTTTTTATATAAGTTTGTCATTCCGATTGTGACACATCGAAATATTGGTCTAGGACCCCATAAAGTATATATATTCATGATCCTCGATCGATTTTAAGTCGATCTAGCGATGTCCGTCGGTCTGTCTGTCCGTAGAAAACACGCTATCTTTTGAAAGACTTCTACTGAAGTTTGGCATATATGTTGGTCATTTACCTGGTCAGGTTGGTGTTGCAATCCAGCCAAATCGGTCCAGTGGTTCAAAAGTTATGAGTAAATGAGTAAATTTCGGCAAGGGGTTTTCGCAAATTTACGAGATAAAAAACACGATAACTTTCGAAAAACAATAATGAGACTGCTGAAACAATGCATGTATCTCTGCCGTTCCTTAGGTCTGTTTGGTATTGAATTTCAGCTCAATCGGTCAAGTGGTTCAAAAGTTGTAAGCAAAACCCCGAATTTCAGATTTTGTTCATCTTAAATGCCACGTGGTAAACAAGTTTTAAAAGCATTGGTGGTTACTAAGCAATGCATTTCAAACTTGTTTAGTCTTAAAGCAATTGTTTTTAAACTTGTTTAGTTTTAAAACCATTGGTAACATAAAAATTATATTCAAAAAAAATTTTACACTCGTAATTTTAGTAATTTTTTTTTAAATGACAAAAAAGAGTTTTTTACTCAAAATAAAATATTTCTAATCAAAAACTTTTCACGTTAAAATGTACTATCCTTAAAAAAAGGCATTGTGGAGGGTATTCATAGATTCGTCGAATTTAACTTTTCTACTTGTTTTTTTAGTAAATTTTAACTAAACTTGAACTAAATTGTTTTTTTTAGAAATAAGTATGTCTTAAAAATAAAGATACGTTTCTTAGATTTGTGCAAAATTTATTTGACAGTAAGAATTTTTTTCCTAATATTAAAAAATTCCGTTTAAAGAAAACTATGAACTAATTATAAGTAATTGTACTAAACTTTTTTCCTCATAGTTAAGAAAATTTCTCATTTTTTAGTTAAATTTAACTAAATTTTAGGAAAATTCATGATAAATTTTCAAAGACATTTTTTCCTTAATTTTAGTTGTCTTTTTTTTAGTGTATCGGGAATAATTTAAGAACCGGGAAACCGGTAACATTTCCCGGTAATACCCAGAACCGATTTTACCGGTATTCCCGGTACTACTGTACTGACCGTAGGCGCTAATTTGAATCATTAGTTAAGGTTTTTTAGTGCTGATTTATAATAATTTTTTCTATCGAAAAATTTCCAAATTTTTAAAATTTATTCCTATAGAAAAGGTTTTACAACTTAAGAAAATATTTGATACGTTGAAAAATGTCTCCCCAGATTCATGAATTTTTTTTTTTTCTAATAGAAAATAGTTTTATTTATCGATATGTTGCAAGAACAGGCCAAAAATGAGGAACTTTAACCGTCTCTAAAATAAAATTGCGATATGATCTTCCAAAACTCTGACACACGTATATATTTTTGTTGGTCTCCTCTACCAGTATCAATCGTCGGAAACCTGATTGTACTGTGCTATTAAAAATAAACCACTGTGCACCGTTGCGTATGATTGTTATTTAAAGGTAATTACATTAGCATTATTAAAATTTGTATAATAAAAAATTACCTACTTCAAATGCGTGTAAAAAAAAGTTTTTTATGGAAAATGTCAACTATCATTTGTTTTTGGTTTCATCCCATTCCGATTTTGATTGTTGCACTGTGTTATCGCTAGAGGAAATCTTCATAAAATATGTCAAAATTAAGTTTTATTGTGTATAGATTTAAAAATTTTGCAATTGCTGTGACAACTCTGAACCTGAATTAAAACTTTTCTACTTTTTTTAACTTTATTTGTTTCTCTGTTTTCATGTTCTTATTATTCATTGTGGTTTTGTCTGCAAAGTGTTGCTTAAAAACAACCGCATAAACACAATTCAACACAAAATAAACTCTATCACATGCTACAACATTTTGCTAAAGTATACAAAACTTTACACACACAAACAGAAACACTAACACAGCAATGCATTAAAATTATTTATGTGTGTGTTCGTTTTTATTTGTTTAATTTTTGTGTTTGTTTAACTTAAACATTACAGTTTCATTTTATTTTAGTTTTTATTTTTCTTATTCTTGTTGTTATTTTATTTATATTTTATTTTTTTTTTGTTTTTAAATATTTTTTCTTTAATGTGTTTTTAAGTATTTGTTGTTGTTTAAGTGTGGATTATATTTAAATTTTATTTTATCTGAATTTACAAACATAAATACATACATGATGCAGACACACGCAGAGAAGAGATATGATTGTGGCAACCATAATTTAAGAGCAGCCAGACCCAAATGGGTTCCTTAAAAATCGTCATAGTTTTTGATCCAAAATTTGTGTCCGTTTCGCTCTACCTTGCTTAGTTTTTGAGACACGTGATTTTAGAGGACCTCTGGGGTTTGGAGAATTAAAAAACTCGATAACTTTAATAATATGACTCGCAGAGTTTTCGGTTATTTTGCGGTCTTGTTCTACGTGTCGAGTGCTACAAAAATGCTTTTTGACTTTTTGTTGTGTCGGCAATATTTACCGAGATATGAGCATTTTAAAGCATTTTCGGGAATGCTAACTTTTTGGATCCAAAGTTAGGACCCATTAGGGTCCACACATGTGAAGAGGACCAGCCATACTACTAAAGCCCGAGAACAAAAAATTGTAGTTAAAGTTTTGTTTAAAATTGCTAATGCGCTAAAAGAAGTTAACAAGATATTTTTGTTAACATGATAATCTCAACTAAAAATTTACAAAGGTTAGCTTACTAGCATTAGGAAAAAAAATAGTTTATCTACTAATGTATTTTTTTGAGTATAGGTTCTCAAAGGGCATCCTGGAACTAGTGATGTCACAACTAGTTCTAGAAGTGATCCAGAAGGATAATATTATGATTCCAAAGAGCTTTTTTGGAGTAATTTTGGAACTATTGATTTAGAAACATTTTTTTTTTTTTAAATAAAAATATATGTATATCACAAAACTTTTTTAAATTTCAACTCAGTGAAACTGAAATATTGTTTTAAAAAACCGGCAGTTTTTGGAATTTACAAAAACTGTAAATGCTGTTGTGTAAACAAGACCTTGAACCATCACTGAGCAATGTTTAAGGATTACCCCACTTTATCCGTAAAAGTTACAGAGGGTTAAAATTGAAAAATCGATAAAAATGGCTTGATATAATCCATAGTTTTTACCTTCTTTCGTTTTTTCTTTTAAGTTCTCCTTATATTTCAATCTTTTCCGGCATAACACAAAGTCAGTACACATAAGAGATTATTTTAATGTTGGTTTGATAGATGCTTCATCGCTTGGTAAGAAGTTATAAGACGGTTAAGTTTTGAAACCAAAAATTAAGAGTTTTTAAATTTTCGAGGTTTTTTGATCAGGGATTTCGGCCCCCTCTATACACTCATAGAAATATCTTATAGTTAGTAGAAAAATTAGTAAACCCATTGTAGATCAAGTTTTACAGAATAATGCCGTATTCAACAAAAAATAATGTTGATATCGTTGAATAATCAGTATAGTTGGTTCAATTGTTACAATGGCGTCTACAGAATTCAATAGATAAAACAAAAAAGAAAAAACAACCCTGTTCGTTCGTTTTTTTTTTTTTATTACAACGAGTGAACGAGTGAGTTGGTAGCAATGTGTTTGTCTCTTATAAAATTATTTAATGTGTTTGTTTCTTATAAAATTATTTAATATTTGAAAAATAAATAAAAATAGGATCTGATCTGTAAATATTTGGTAACCCGAGTAAAAATTTTTATATGATACAATATATAATGATATGTAACACAATATATATTTATACGCAATTTGATCCGAATAATGGTGGATGTTTTTGCATTAAAAAAGATCAACTTGTATAAAATATGATTTGATTTCATCCGAGTTTTGACCAGACATTGCCATATATTAGTAGATCTAATTAGATCTAATTGCATAAAAACATGTAAAATCCTGGTGTTTTTGGTTTGGGTTGAGACACACCACAGGTCAACGATACATTCACCAAACATATAATTTTCTTAAACAAAAAAATGTTCGGGTACGCTTCGAACCAGATAGGTGATATACATAACCCTAACAAGGAAATGTTTAGGAACATTTTAAAAAGTTTCTCATACTTTTCCTTAAAAACTTAGAAAATTGTTGGTTAAATGGAAACATATAGTGTTATATATGGAACAGAATAGGTTATATATAATTTTATATTAAATTATACAGAAAAACAAATTTTGTATTGACCCTCATATAATTTTATATAATTATATCAACCGTATACCTTTTAATCCGAATCATGATTCAATTATATATAACTACATATGACAGCATTTAAAAAATGTTGAAAATATATTACGCGATGTATAATCATATATGATTTATAATGTTTGCATCAAGTTATATATTGTTATATATGTTTATTTTTACTCGGGAAGTAATAAAATACATTGATTACTTTATGTATTCATACTATATTAAAACGTTTTCTGTTTTTTTTTTTTAGGATTTTATTTTGGTATCATCAGATAACTAGAGAATGGCTAATGGGTGCATAACATAAATAAACGAAGTGTGTGTGAAAATCTTCAAATATTGCAGCTTAAAAAGCCGGAAATAAAAAAATATTGTGACTTATACTTAATAAAAGAATATTTACAAATAACAACAAGCTATTTTTTTAATAATAAAATTTCTTATATTAACAAAAAAATGAGTTGAATTTACATAAAATACGAGTTGATTAACAAAAAAACGAGTTGATCAACTTTTACAAAAACTGACAACAATTTTTATTGAAATCAACATAAATATTTGTAGGGTCAAAATCAACAATGATTTCTGTTGAATTTACAACGGTTTCCTTTGGGAATACAATGATTTTTGGTTGAGTGTAGAATGAAAAAAATTGAACTAGAGTTGGTAGCTGTTGTAATTCTTAACATTTTGGAATTAATCCCGTTAATGTGCCATGAATAGTTAAGGAGTTTCAGCAGATCAAAGTTCGAAAGAAAAAACGTAATTTTTTTAAAATACCAGTTTTTCGCGAGGCACATTCGCGGTTTCATTCGAAATTTGGTGGACCCTTGCGTAAACCGAGTTTTTTAGGAGTTTACATAAAAAAATCACTGGCGGGTTTATAAAAAATAAATTGCAAAAATTTTATGGCATTTTTGAAAATTGTGCGAAATTTGCAAATCTGTTTCCAATTTTTTTTAATTGCAATTAATGCATCATGTTTATTTAAATACACTAAAAGACGTGCCTTAACGAGTAGAACTGATTTGCTTTTTGACTTTTTACTTTAAGCCATTCTGAGCGGAAAGCGCGATGATTTTATCTAAACTTGTTTTGATCTGGCACATCCAAAGCTTTACACGAAAACGGATGATTTTTTTTTAAATGAAAGCCCACTTGATGTGTCATCATAAAATCAGAGGCGGATTAAAAAATGTTGATGATTATAGATTTTTTGGACCATATTGAATTTTTCTTGTTATAAAAAAGCATCACCGATTTTTTTTAAACTATTGGTACAATGATACGATTTTCCGTGATTTTTTTCAGTAATACCAACGCGCATTGCCTAAATATGTTATAAAAAAATGTGAAACTTTTCTTTTACCGC
Source organism: Pegoplata infirma (assembly GCA_963921195.1). NCBI lineage: Eukaryota > Metazoa > Arthropoda > Insecta > Diptera > Anthomyiidae > Pegoplata > Pegoplata infirma. The sequence continues at coordinate 213,906,289 of OY992536.1, read as the reverse complement.
GAATTAATCGCGATTTTAGGTACTTAGATATTATTTTTTTTAAATCGTTTGGTCATTAAAGGGTTAAATTTATATCATATATTTTAGAAGAAATTATATATCCTGGCATGTTTTAATAACGCATGTAACAAATGTGTAGAAAAAAAATTTTAAAATATTTTTAAGATTTTTAAAACCGCTAAATCTTAAAACCGCCATAACTTTTGACCCCTTGCGCGATTTAATTGACGCGAACGAATTTCTTATTCTTAAATAGCTTCTAATATTTATGCCAACTTTCATCGATGTGCCATCAAAACAATAATCACATCATTTTTACCTCAAAATTTAAGTCTTAGACGGAACTCCTCATATGTGTTTTCATACATCAGCATAGAGTTTGCAAAACGATTAAAATCGTAATCGTAATCGTGATTAATCGCACCAATTAATCGTAATCGTAATCGACAAAAAAATAATGCGATTACGATTAATCATTTTCTTTGAAATACACTGATTTTATAATGATTTTAAAATTTATTATTTTGGCCTACGATTCATTTAACTTATTTGCAATTTCTCTTTCCTTTTTTCTTGTAAAAGTAATTTAAATTTAAAGTAAAATTTAAATTTTCATCTTAGTAACCCCACAATTTTGTTTTAATTTTAATTTTGACCCTTCGAAATTAAATTTACAACATATACTTTTTTTCAGACGATTTTTTACCAAAGGCTCCTGTATTCCAAATTTTACCCCTTTTTGGCCCCTTATCAATTTATCAAAAATCCGGCCACATTTTTTATTTTCTTTTTTATTTAGATGTTTGTCTATCCACATAAAAAATTCAGGAGGGCATTTTTCGTATTTTTCGAGAAAATCGCATTTGAATATTGGATTTCAGAAAAATTCTATAATTTTCTTGTACTTTATTGTGCCAACACTGCGTATGAGTAACGACTATTTGCGAAACCAATGAATTTTCGTTACTCATACGCGGTGTTGACACAATAAAATACAAGAGAATTACAGAGTTTTTATGAAATCTTATATTCAAATGCTATTTTCTCGAAAAATACGAAAAATGCCTTCCTGATTTTTTTTTTTTGTGTGAATAGACAAACCAGGGATGGAATGGTTGATACAATTGTACTTTTTTTGATACTATTTGATGTTGAAAATTACATTGATACGCCCGAGACTCATTTGATACATTTTGTGACAAGTTCCACAAAATTTACAAAAACGGAATCAGCAAAAAAAGAATTAAATAATGCTGAGTGCTTTTGTTGCAGAGCATATCGAGGGCGAAAATTCAAAACTTGCTATCTATGTAATGCTATCTATGTAATAACACTGCAGATCTCTCTATCTCATTTTTTATTTTGAGTTTTTAAACACACTATTAAGTTAAATTTAACTAAAAGTTGGGAAAATTTCTTAACTGTAAGGAAAAAATTTTAGTTCATGTACAGTTAAATAGTCCATTATTTTTCTTAAATGGAATTCCCTAATACATGAAAAAAATTCTTACCGCCAAAGAAATTTCCCCTAAATATATGAAAAAAGTCTCCATTTTTAAGCGATTCATCTTCGCTAGTTTAAGGACATAATTTTTACCAATTAGTTCATCTTTTTAGATTTGAGGAAGTTTTTTCCACTATTTTAGTAAAAAATTTTAACTTGGGGAAATTATTTTTTTCAAGAAACTTAAAATGGCGATAGAGCAACTAATCAACTAAATTAGAGCAAAATGGAGGCTATTTTTAGTTCTTTGGATCTCCATAGTATCGCCGGTCCTCTTCACATGTGTGGACCCCAATGGGTCTTAACTTTGGATTTAAAAATGTTGGCATTCCCGAAAATTTAAAATGTTCATATCTCAGTAATACAATAAAAAGCGCGAAAGCTTTTTAGTAGCTCTTAACACGTAAAAAAAGGCGGTCAAATACCCAAAAGCTCTCCGAGAAATAGTTTTGAAGTTATCAAGTTTGTAAAATTCTCAAGACCGCTACCCTAAATTTACGTATCTCAAAAACATTTTGGATCTATAACTATGACGATTCTTAAGAAACCCAACTGGGTCTGGGCCCAACGGGTCCTCAAATGTGTATGAACTAAATTGAAATAAAATTTTTCCCACTTTAAGTTAAAACTGGCATAATATTAAAAAATGTTTTCTATCCTTATTTTTAAGAAAAATATAAACTTAAAAGTAGGACAAATTGACAATGGAGATAAATCATTATCAATTTTCCTTGAATTTATTTAATTTTTCCATTTTTTAGTTATTTTTTTCAGTGTACCTGTTTTGTTTATAATTATTATTTTTTTGTTATCGTTTTAAATAAAATAAAAAAAATAAATAAAAAAAGTACCTTGGGGGTCAAAAAAGTACAATTTAAAATCATTTTTGATACCAAAAAGAAATTGTCATATTCCATCCCTGAGACAAACATCTAAACTGAAAAAAAAAAAATGTTGCCAGATATTTGATAAATTGACTTTTTAAAAAATTAAAAAAAAAAAAAATAGAACGGTTTCTGAAAATTTTCCCAAATAAAAATGTTAGTAGATAACCCATAAAAAATATACATGAATGTTAATTTTTGCGATTGTTGTGCATTTCGTAAATTTGATAAATATTTAATCATGGGAACTCGACACAATTTTGACAATTTTTCCAATATTTAACCTCATTAGCCCAGTTTTAAAAAATTGAAAAACCAAAAACGCAATTTTCTTAGTTTCATATATATACATACCACCTATTTTTGTAAAAGAGTTTTTTTTTAAATAAACTATTGCAATTATATTTATTTAAAAAACTCGATTAATCGATAATCGCGATAAACGGCTATTTTTTTAATCGTAATCGCGATTATGAAATATCTCGATTATTTGGAAACTCTACATCAGCATACATATATGAAAAAAGTCATTGCTTCATATGTGTATTCATATGGAGCATGTATGTTTAGATATTTTTCATATGTGATCACTAGGGCAAGTACTTTCATGAAAATGCATGTTTTTACTCGGCACTCCAATCACTACATAAATTAAATATCTATCCGAATCAATAAATTTGCAATAAAATGGCATTGAATTGTAGTTGCATATTTTTGCATATTTTGGTATAAATGCATATTTTTGCATATTTTCATATAAATTGAACTTTTTTTAATTTTCATTAACATTTTTTCAAAAAATCATTTCAAAAACCTTAACAAAAACCAAAACCGAGCCACTATTTCTCGTAAAAAATATTATTTTCTTATAGACATGATATTCTAAGACATTTCCTTAGAAATTTGTTTCTGAAAATAATGGTTTAAGAATCTTAAAAAAAAGTTGAAAATTTTCCTTTTCTGAAGCATTTCATTAACCGAAAAGAAAAATTCTTAGATTTTAAAAATTTCTTACAGGAAAATTGTCTCAGAAATGTCTATACAACAACTTTTGTCATTCTCCTGGTCAGGTTGGTATTGAATTTTAGCGAAATTTGCACAGTAGTTAAGAAGTTATGAACAAAACCGTGAAAGTAAGATAGGTTTTATCCCGAATTCACGTGTTGGACAAAACGCTAAACACGTTTTGAAAGAGATTGGTAGCCAGAAAAATATTTTAAAAATATTTTACAAATTATTTTTGTGACTCAAGTAAATTTTTTAGCTCAAAAAAAATTTATACCCAAAAAAAATATTTTTTTTTACAAAAATTGCTAAAGAAGTATTTGAATTAAAAATGTTTTTTTTTTCCAGAAACATTTTTTGAGTCAAAGAAAAGAACTTATAAGGAAAATTTTTTCAATTAAAATTTTTTATTGACATATTTTGTCAATAAAAAAATATTTTTTAATTAAAAGCTGTATCCACTCAAAAAAATACGTTTCTTTAATATTGTAGAGGGAATTAAAGTATTTGAAAAAATCTAATTTATATTAACAAAGCTCTTTTTTAGTTAAATCATTTAATTTTTAATACATATTTTAAAATTTTAAGTGCATATTTTTTAAATTTTAAGTGCATATTTTTGATTTTTAGAAGCATATTATAGGCACATATTTTCGATTTTTAGATGCATGAAAGTACTTGCCCTAGTGATCACCAAGGAGAGAACTTTCATGCAAATGCATGTTTTTCCCTTTGGTCATAGAACAGCATAAACAAAATATCTTTGCGAATCAAAGAATTTGCTTTAAAATGGCATCGATTCATTAGTGCATATTTTTTCATATTTTTCTTAAAATGCATATTTTGCATATTTTGCTAATAGCCTTGTTTTTTGCAGACCGGATTAAGATTAGGGTTAACTTTACACACAAAAAAAAATGTTCCAATGAACGATTTTCATAGTATTTATGAACAAATTCATACAATTTATTAACTTATAAACTTTTTCATAGTATTTATAAAAATGTTAAATAGTTAATAAATTTCACATATTATGATTTATTCATAAATACTATGAAAAAGTTTATAAAAATATTATGAAAAAGTTAATAAATTGTATGAATTTGTTCATAAATATTATGAAAGTCGTTTATTGGAAAATCTTTTTTTTTTTTTTTGTATTTAGTTAAAAAATGGGTCAAATCAAGTCCAGAATTTATTTCTGTATGAAAATTTAGAAAAAAATTATAAACAAATTTTCTGGACTTGATTTGACCCATTTTTTAACTAAATAGAGTTAAGCGTAATCTTTATCCGGTCTCCAAAAAACAAGCCTATTATTTCGCTATAAATGCATATTTTAAGATCATATTTTGTATAAATTAGTATAAAACGTAGTAAAATATATTCGGTTGAAACACTTACATACATATAAATTGGTTGTCACAATTGAATATCGGTAGTAACAACCAATTAAGACCAATAAAACTGCTTTTGTATTGTAACAACTATAAAATTCGGTTGTCACAGACGAATATAGTAACAACAACAGAATTTGGGGTTTATTCAACGAAAAAATTCAGTTGGAAATTACTTTTTCTGTGTGTGGGTTGGTGACATTTTTATTTTGTGTTTGTGTTGGATTTCTCTTACAGATTAAGCAATATAAAATGTTAAATTAAACATTTTTACGAATTATTTAAATCAATTTAAGTATAAAATCAAATAATTGACATTTACATTTTTCAAAAATAAAAAAAAATAAATAAATAAAAATCCGTAATCAAATACCAACATTATGTGTATTAGGTATTCATTACAATCAAAACTCATTTTCCAGCACATACATACATATTTAAAAGAAAGAAACAAGGAAAACTTTCGCAATTAACCTTTTGATTATACAATATTGAACTCATACATTCATATTAAAATGTCATGCCATTGTAAAAAACAACAACAGCAAAAATAATACAGACAATACTAAAACAACATTCATTGTACATGACTAGTTAACTTCCGTTCTACAAAAACAATACACTACAACAGCAAAAAAAAAAACGACAACAACATAAAATTCAACAACGAACAAAATGTTGATAGTATTCCCTAGTTGATGTTAAACGCCAAAAGTGTAAAAACTAACAACATACACCAACCATGTCTATCTATGAGTGTATTTGTCGATGTAATATATGATTTGCTGCTTTTTTTATACCCTCCATTCTAGTGATAGAGTGTATATATAAGTTTGTCATTCCGTTTGTAACACCTCGAAATATTGGTCTAGGACCCCATATGGGGCATTCCATGCCAAATCTGACACTTTGCAAACATTTTTTTTTAGTTTTTCCCAATTTGTTTATAGTTTTTAGTACCCTTTGAAAACTCTTTAGTGGTAAATGTTCAGATTTTTTTGATGACCCGTTCAAAAGATATCGAATTTTTAAAAATTGGTTCCTTTACTCAAACTTCTTTTACTCATAACTTCTTCAATAATGGTGCAAATTTATTTTTCTTCAAAATTTCTATTATTTCACGTACTTTTTAAGAAAAATCCCAAAAAATTCTTAAAAGTGGTCTAGTTGCGATTTTTAAGTTTTAAAATTTAAATCTCATTTTTGAAAATGTTTGTACTCTTCGATTTTTTTTTTATTTTTTTGTGTAAAACTTCAATCGATTCTACAAATTTTTTGCCCAGTACGATCATGGGATAACGATTAATAATATTTTTTAACATTTTTTGAAAAAAATTTATTGTAATTTTTCAATCTTAAAATCATTTCTACTGCTCCACTAGTGCGTCCAAGAAACTGCAGCGCAAGTTGGACTGAAAATTAATATCGGTAAAACAAAAACTATGCGCATTAACGTAGCTAATGAACAGCAATTTTTCATAGAAAGTCAAACACTCGAAGAAGTAGAATCGTTCTGCTACCTAGGAAGCATACTTGACAAAAGTGGCGGTTCTAAAGCAGACATTTTTAACCGTATAAATAAAGCCAGGCAAGCATTTGGTCAGCTAAAGCCAATTTGGAATTCGTCATACATATCACGACGAACGAAGCTTAGCCTATTCAATTCAAACGTAAAATCCACATTATTGTACGGATGCGAAACGTGGAATGCTGCAGCACGTGACATACAATCTGTACAAACTTTCGTTAACAAATGCTTAAGAAAAATTCTTCGTGTGTACTGGCCTAGAACAATTTCTAATAATCAGCTGTGGTCTGAAACAAATCAACAACCAATCAATCGTGAAGTATGCAAACGTAAGTGGAGCTGGATCGGCCATACATTGAGGAAGTCAGCTACTGATATTGCAAAACAAGCCATAGACTGGAATCCGCAAGGCAACCGTCGAAGAGGAAGATCTTCGCATACCTGGAGGCGCCAAATTGACACTGAATTGTCTCAACTACACCTGAGCTGGAATCAAATAAAACATCGTGCATCAAATCGAATATATTGGAAAAATCTTGTTACGGCCCTATGCTCCTTGTAGGAGTAAAAGGAACAAATATATATATATACTAGTGCGTCATGGAGGGGTCATTTATTTTTACCGACCCCCATTAGTTTTTATGTCTTAACATTTCTTTGGAACAAACTAATACCCTATCTCCAATTTCTAAGGGGGCTTCCACACAAAACGGCGTTTTTAAAAATTTGCTCCAACCGCTCTAACTGCCCAAATAGTGCCCTTAGAGCAACAAAATGTATGACCGACCCACAATATTTTTTAGTCCAAACATTTTCTCTGAACACACCTACCTAAAACATACCACAGTCCTATCTCCACTCCCTAAGTAGGCTTCCATTAAAAATTACATTTTTATAAAATTTGCTTCAACTTTTATTTGTATGGGAGCCTACTTAGGGAGTGGAGATAGGGCGTAGGAATGTTTTAAAGAAAATGTTGTAGGGTAAAAATAAATGGGGGTCGGTCTCACTAATGACCCCTCTCGGACGCACCATTGAACCGGTAGAAGCTGATTAAATAAAAAAATTTACAAAAAATAAAAAAAATTGTATGGGGACCGCCTTAACAATTAGAGATAGAGGGTAGGTGTGTTCAGAGAAAATGTTTGGACTGAAAAAATATAGTGGGTCGGTCATACATTTTGTTGCTTTAAGGGACCTATTTGGGCTGTTAGAGCGGTTGGAGCAAATTTTTAAACATGTCGTTTTGTGTGGGAGCCCCCTTAGAAATTGGAGATAGGGTATTAGTTTGTTCCAAAGAAATATTTAGTCGTAAAAATTAATTGGGGTCGGTCTTGGAAATGACCCATCTATGGCGCACTATTGGAGCAGTAAAAATGATTTTAAGATTGGAAAATTACAATAAAATTTTTTCAAAAAATTTAAAAAAAAAATAGTAATAATCGTTATCCCGTGATCATACAGGGCAAAAAATTTGTAGAACCGATAGAAGTTTTACACAAAAAAATTTAAAAAAAATCGAAGAGTACAAACATTTTCAAAAATGAGATTTAAATTTTAAAACTTAAAACTTAAAAATCGCGCTTTTAAGAATTTTTTGGGATTTTTTTTTAAAAAGAACGTAAAAAAATAAAAATTTTGAAAAAAAAAATTATATTTGGTCCATTATTGAAGAAGTTATGAGTAAAAGAAGTCTGAGTAAAGGAACAAACTACCAATTTTTAAATTTGATATCTTTTGAACGGGTCATCAAAAAAATCTGAAAATTTACCACGAAGGAGTTTTCGAAGGGTACTAAAAACTGTAAACAAATTGGGAAAATCTAAATTTTCATAGTGTCCGATTTGACATGGAATGCCCCATATGTATATTCATGATCCTCTATCGATTTTAAGACGATCTAGCGATGTCCGTCCGTCTGTCTGTTTAAAACACGCTAACTTTTGAAAGACTTTACGAAGGTACCTGAAGTTTGGTATATATGTTGGGCATTTACCTGGTCAGGTTGGTAATGCAATCCAGCGAAATCGGTCGAGTGATTCAAAAGTTATGAGCAAAATACTGAATTTCGGCAAGGGTTTTTCGTGAATTTATGAGATAAAAACACGCTAACTTTCGAAAGGCTATTCTCAGGCTGCTCAAGCTTGACATATATATTTGTCGTTTCCCTGGCCTAGTTCGTGTTGAATTTCAGCCTAATCGGTCCAGTGGTTCAAAATTTATTACCAAAACCTTGAATTTCAGATTAGGTTCACCTTAAATTCATGTGTTGAAACCCGTTAAACATGTTTTAAAAACATTGGTAAGTCACAAAAATATTTTACAACGTATTTTTTTCACTCAAAAATATTTTTACACAAAAAAAAAAAATACTCTCTAAAAAAATTTTACACTCAAAAAAAAATTTAGTAAATTATTTTTTTTTTTTTTCAAAAATTACTTAAAAAAAAGTTTTTTTTACACAAAATAAAATATTTCTAACAACAAATTTTATTTTTTTAGCGTTAGAAAATTTACTATCACTTAAAATTGCATTGTGGAGGGTATTGACCCTCCTTTCCACCTCCGTGTTATCGGCTTTGCCCTCCGTGTTCAGCTTCAAACAAGACAGATATGTGTCCCATCAGATTCGGATCGGAGGCAACAAAATTGTCCGAATTTTTTACTGCATGAGTTTCGACTTGAATATAACCCACTGTGCCATTGACTTTCTCCTCCGTGTTATCACACACGTCGGACACGTTACCAAACTCGCTCTCGAATATGCCAGATGCATCTTCTATCAGCCTAGAATCGGTGAAATCAAAACCATTCACATTCACTACAGTATCTGAGTTCAACTGAATTTAAACCTCATTCGGGTTTTCCTCCCAAGCCGACTCTGTCTCGGTGACTTCAGGGTCACTTCTAGCCATGGGAATCCATGCATGTGATCTGGGCTGCAACGGAATATCATGTTTGTTCGCGATCTCCAGTTTGGACACCGGCAATATCTCTCGCACTTGGCTATTGACAACCTTAAACATGGCTGCTGATCTTTCATTCCTCAAGAAAATAAGCTTTTTAACATTGTGGAGTGTATCCATTTATTCGGCAAGACCGAATTTAACTTTTTTATTTCTTTGTATTAAAAAAGAGCATGCATATGGGTGGAAAATGCTATTTGTGCTATGTGTATTGGGTATAGAAAACGAGTGCATGCGTGTGTAAAAAAAAAATCAAAGGGTGAATAAATGCATAACAATGCAATAATAATGATGATAATGATAATAATCATAATAATGATGACACCTTAGCATTAACAAGCACACAAGACTTGTAAAAAACAATATCCCAGTGGAAAAAAATTTAAATGCATTGTAAAGATACCAAAAAAGGGCTGGTCTATGGGTAAATAACATGATTATTAAAAAAAGATCTATAGAAAAAAGCTTTTAACATTTATTTACATTTCCAAATGAAAAACATAACAGACTATGAGATTTTTCGTATTAAAAAAATATATTAGAATTTAAATACAACTGCAGCAAAAATATCTCAGAAGAAAGACAATGCAGGTTTAAATTATAGATTTTTAGTTTATATACGCTCAAAAAAAAAGTTGTTAATTTGCTAGAAAAAGTCCCGCAATCCCGTTTTACCAATATCTGACAGTCATTCTGTTTGTAGCACATCAAAATTTAGAACAAATTGAAATATTGATGGATTTCCCATATTTTTAGAAAGATAACGTAACTGCAGTAATCTAATTGAATCTGAAAAAATTTATCAGAAAAGGAGAGAACTTCAGGCATAATTAAGTAAGAATATGTGTTAATTATCTGGGAAGTTTTCTAAAAAAAGAGATAACAGAACTTAATTGAAAAGTTCACAGAATCTGAGGGATTTTCTTATCCTCAAAACCTTTGGATTTTGATAGAGTGCATATGGAGCATTCCACACCAAATGTCCAGCGAAAAAAAAACATGTGTACCGTAAACTTCTGAAAAGGTTGTATGGATAGCCCTATATGGAACTTAGAAAATTGCGTTTTTGGTTTTTCAAAAACTGGGCTTAGGAGGCGTGGTCAAATATTGGAAAAAAGGATATATTTGTGGCGCGTTGCCTTGATTAAATATTTATCACATTAAAACGAAATGCACCACAATCTAAAAAATTTACATTCTTATATAGTTTTGTATGGGCTATCGATTAAATTTTTTTTGGAAAATTTTCAGAACCCGTTCTGAAATTTTCCATTTTTTAAAAAAGTCAATTTATCAAAAATCCGGCCACTTTTTTTTTCTTTTTTAATTTCTTTAAGTTTAGATGTTTGTCCATTACACACAAAAAAGTTCAGAAACACGTTCTTCGTTTTTTTCGAGAAAATCGCATTTGTATTTTAAATTTCATAACACTTTTGTAATTTGCTTGTATTTTCTTGTTTTAACGTTGCGAATGAGTAATATTAATTGCTTAAATATTCCTCATACGCAACGTTAAAACAATAAAATACAAGCAAATTACTTAATTGTTATGAAATTTAAAATTCAAATGCGATTTTCTTGAAAAAAACGAAAAATGTGTTTCTGATTTTTTTTGTGTGGATGGACAAATATATAAACTTTAAAAAAAAAATTAAAAAAGAAAAAAAAAAAAAGTGGCCGCATTTTTGATAAATTGACTTTTTAAAAAAATGGAAAATTTCGGAACAGGTCCTGAAAATTTTCCAAAACAAAAAAAAAATTAATTGATAGCCCATACAAAACTGTATTAGAAATTAAATTTTTAAGATTGTGGTGCATTCCATTTTAATGTGATAAATATTTAATCAAGGCAACTCGCCACAAATTTGTCCATTTTTCCAATTTTTGACCACGCCTCCTAAGCCCATTTTTTTAAAAATTGAAAAACCAAAAACGCAATTTTCTAAGTTCCATATAGAGCTATCCATACAACCTATTCAGAAGTTTACGGTACACATGTTTTTTCTCGCTGGACATTTGGTGTCGAATGCCTCATACATAAGTTTATCATTCCGATTGTAACATCTTGAAAGTATATATATTAGACTGGGTCGAAATCCTACAAAGTCTAAGGATCGATTGTCCTTAGTGCGGGAAAGTGGTAATGGGGTAATATAAGCATTTTATGGAAGACAACTTTTTAATCGATCAAAAACTCTATTAGCGCATCGGTGGTCAAAATTGAGGTTTTGGTCAAAATGGCCAAATTTTCAAAAAAATTTTAAAAATATAAATTTCATTTTCTTGCTTAATAAAAAAAAAAATTTTTATTGCATTTGATACTAATAACTTATGTATTAAATATTGGAATTTTATGCCATCATTAACATATTTTTATTTAAGATACAAAAATAATTATAATTTTGACGCGGTTCTAAAAACCACTTTTTTTTAAATTAATTTTTATTTTTTATTAAAATTGCAAAACATATCTATTTTATTACTCAATGTTATTGAAAACATCATAAAGACTAAAGATTTCAATTTTTGCGAAAATCCGTTCGTTAGTTTTTTGTGGGGAGAGGTTTCAATTGAGGGGATTTCAAGGAAATCGTATTTTTTGCCATTTTTTTGAGTTTTTATTTTTTATAAACTACATTATTGTACAAATTGACCAATATTATGCTCTATCTTGTTCCATTTGATCATGGTAACTTAGTTTTGAAACGATAGATTTCTAGGACATCTTTAACCCTAATCGGTCAGCGGCCAAAAGTGTCCCGTACTGAGTTTTTTTAGGTTTTAACTACTGTTTAATGAAATTAATGGTTGCAAAATCATGTTTGTGTTGAATATTGTGTTGTATAATCTTTTATTTAATCATATTGACTTAATTTTGAAACATACATATTTTTGGACATCTTTAACCCTTATGTGCATGCAACCAAAAATGTCCCCAACCAAAACTTTCATGTTTTTCACAAATAAAACAAAAACACACATTTTTGTATTCAAAATAGTCATAAATAATTAACTGAATTATTTTGATATTGCCGAAAGCGTTAACCCTCTGAAATAAAGGTTAATAGTGGCCCACTAACAGATATTTAAGCCAAAATGATAACATTGAATTGGGATTACGTGCGGACTAATTTTGTTTTAATAAAACTAAAATTTTTTGATATTATATCACACGCAACCATTCATTTCATATATTTCTTAATGTCAAAAAACCCATAAAACAAATAATCTCTAAATCAAACTTAAGACTATACACAAAAAAAATTTGTCAAATTACAAGGAAAAGTCTCGTAATCCCATTTTACCAATATTTGACAGTTTTCCTTGTTTTTTAACAAATCGAAATTAATATTCTTTTTTGTAATATTACATTTTTTTTTTGTAATTTTACAAATCCAAGATAATTTTACAAAAAAAATCTACTAAATTCACGAGAGTTCCTTGTAGTTTTAATTGCGCCAAAAAACTGTTAATTTACAAAATTATTGGTAAAAAGCTTGTAAAATTACTAGGAATTCTCGTAAAATAGGAGGTAGCAAAAAATCTAGTAAAATTATGAAACAAAAAATCTTGTAAAATTACTAGGAATTTTTGTCAAAAAAAAGTTACACGTTTTCCTTGTAATTTTACAAGGTTTTTTTTTAGTGTAGACTAAATGCCCATTCGTTTTCACACTTAGCTTTACCCCCGATCAACGACGAGGATGTGGTTATAAATGACCCCATAAAAAATAAGGTAATTTTAACCCTTCTAATGAATGAATTATATAAGAAAAGATTTTGTAAACTATTAGGAATAAAAATAATGCCACTCGGACTTTAACTTTTGGAGCTACATGCTGCCAAAATTGACGTTATAAATAGTTAACTTTATGCAGTTAAGGGTTAAACCGCCAAATTTGAATTTTGAAGGAGTCAAAAAAGTCCCTCCATAAAACATTCGTCATTTTGACCCTAAATAGCTTTTCCTACGCATCGTTTGGGTCTCATATTTTCTTAGTTTCAATTAAATTAAGAAAATATAGACCAAATTTCATCTCGTTTGGTGCGTCAAATTTTTTGAAAATGCAATTCTTAATATTTTTTTATGGCTTTTTTGGCTAGGTTAGGTAAATTTTGATATTTGCAAAAAAATGCAAAAAGTCATAACCCTAATGTTCAGGCTTATGCCTTAATCTTTAATTTTAAATTGCGATTTTCAAGTGAGGTTAAATTAGAGCGAGACAATAAAGTGGATCTTATATAACCATCTCTGTTTTTAAAAGAAAAAAAAAAGCATAAAATTACTCAAAATAGGGTTCCTCGTCGTTGATCGGGGGTAAATCTAAGTGTGAAAATGGACACTTAGTCTAGTCTTCAAATTTTAATTTTAAGGATAATTTGTTTTATGGCTTTTTTTGACATTAAGAAATATATGAAATGAATGATTGCGTGTGATATAATATCAAAAAAATTTAGTTTTATTAAAACAAAATTAATCCACACATAATCCTAATTCTTCAAAATCTGTTAGTGGGCCACTATTGACCTTTATTTTAGAAGGGTTAACGCTTTCGGCAATATCAAAATTATTCAATTAATTATTTATGACTATTTTGAATACAAAAATGTGTGTTTTTTTTTTTTTATTTGTGAAAAACATGAAAATTTTGGTAGGGGACATTTTTGGTTGCATGCACATAAGGGTTAAAGATGTCCAAAAATATGTATGTTTCAAAATTAAGTCAATATGATTAAATAAAAGATTATACAATACAATATTCAACACAAACATGATTTTGCAACCATTAATTTCATTACACAGTAGTTAAAACCTAAAAAAACTCAGTACGGGACACTTTTGGCCGCTGACCGATTAGGGTTAAAGATGTCCTAGAAATCTATCGTTTCAAAACTAAGTTACCATGATCAAATGGAACAAGATAGAGCATAATATTGGTCAATTTGTACAATAATGTAGTTTATAAAAAATAAAAACTCAAAAAAATGGCAAAAAATACGATTTCCTTGAAATCCGCTCAATTGAAACCGCTCCCCACAAAAAACTAACGAACGGATTTTCGCAAAAATTTAAATCTTTAGTCTTTATGATGTTTTCAATAACATTGAGTAATAAAATCGATATGTTTTGCAATTTTAATAAAAAATAAAAATTAATTTTAAAAAAAGTGGTTTTTAGAACCGCGTCAAAAATATGATTTTTTTTGTATCTTAAATAAAAATATGTTAATGATGGCATAAAATTCCAATATTTAATACATAAGTTATTAGTATCAAATGCAATAAAAAATTTTTTTTTTATTAAGCAAGAAAATGAAATTTATATTTTTAAAATTTTTTTGAAAATTTGGCCATTTTGACCAAAACCTCAATTTTGACCACCGATGCGCTAATAGAGATTTTGATCGATTAAAAAGTTGTCTTCCATAAAATGCTTATATTACCCCATTACCACTTTCCCGCACTAAGGACAATCGATCCTTAGACTTTGTAGGATTTCGACCCAGTCTAATATATATTCATGATCCTCGATCGATTTTAAAACGATATACACACCAAAATAACCTTTTTAAAATGGGATTAAGTCTCGTAATCCCATTTTAAAAATATTTGACAGTTTTCCATGTTTTTTAACAAATAATTTTTGTAATTTTAAAACTTTTTTTTTTAATTTTACAAATTTAAAAGATAAATTTACAAAAAAAAAAATCTAGTACATTCACGAGAATTCCTTGTAAGTTTTATTGCGCTAAAAAAACTGTAAATTTACAATTTTATTTGTAAAAAGCTTGTAAAATTACAAAAAAAAACTCGTAATTTTTACTAGGAATTCTCGTAAAATAGAAGGTAGCAAAAAATCTAGTAAGGTTACGAAACCTTCATGTAAATTTTTTCAAAAAATGTCAAAAAATTTGTAAATTTACAATTTTATTGGAAAAAGCCTTGTAAAATTTCAAAATTTTTGGTTAAAAGCTTTTTAAATTACTAGGAAGTCTTGTCAAATAGGAGGCAGCAAAAAAAAGTAACAAACTTTTCTTGTAATTGTACAAAGTTTTTTTTTAAGTGTAGCGATGTCCGTCCGTGCGTCTGGCTGTCTGTTAAAAACACGATAACTTTTGAAGGAGTATACTGAGGCTGTTGAAGTTTAAAATATTTTTTGGTCAGATTGGTGTTGCAATTCAGCGAAATCGGTTCAGTGGTTTAAAAGTTAGGGGGTAAAGTAGTGTTTATAAAAAACCGACATTTTGGAAAACCGGTTTTTCGGTTAACCGAAAATCAGCTTTTTCGGTTAACCGGTTTTCTCGGTTAAACCGGAATAAAAAAACCGGTTAACCGGTTTTTTTTCTTTAACTGACAAACCCAAAAAATATTTTAAAATAGTCTAATTTTTATAAAATAAAAAGCGAATATAACTTATGTTAACATATTTGTTTCTTTCAGCAAAGTTGGCAACTGTTACCTTTTCGTTGTGAATTGCAGTACCGTATTTTATTGTGATATTTTTTTATTGACATTTGATATCTGGTTAACAAAACTTATAAAATTTTCAATGGAAGTGTCTAAAAAAATCCTAACAACGGTGAGTAATTCAAGATTAAAATTCCTATTTTAAAAATAGTTTCTTGAAGACAAAACATATTTAAGACTTTCTTTCTCACGAATTTTCAAGGTGTTTTCATCGAAATTTTGAATTAACACAAAAGAATAAGTATTTACCCATAATATTTACAAAAATAGTCCGTTTTAAAAAACCGGTTAACCGACAGAAAAAAACCGGTTTTCGGTGCACCGGAAATTTTCAATTCCGTTTAACCGGTTTGCAAAAAAACCAAAATTTTAGGAAACAACCGGTTTTTCGGTTAACCGGTGAACCGGTTTATAAACACTAGGGTAAAGGCAAAGGGGGTAAATCCCCCCCCAGACCAAATTTTAAAAATAAAAGAAAAAAAAAAGAAAAAGAATAAAAGAAAGAAAGAACCGGTTTGCAAAAAACCGAAATTTTAGGAAACAACCGGTTTTTCGGTTAACCGGTGAACCGGTTTATAAACACTAGGGTAAAGGCAAAGGGGGTAAATCCCCCCCCCCCCCCCCCCCAGACCAAATTTTAAAAATAAAAGAAAAAAAGAAAGAAAAAGAATAAAAGAAAGAAAGAAAGAAAGACTTACCAATGTTTTTTAAACTTGTTTTACGGGTTTTCAACGTGAATTTAATGTGAAACTAATCCGAAATTTTCGGGTTTGCTAATAACTTTTGAACCACTGGACCGATTTGGCTGAAATTAAATACGAACTAGGCCTGGGGATGACAAATATATATGCCAAGCTTCAGCATCCTCAGGATTACCTTTCAAAAGTTATTTTTTTTTTTATCTCGTAAATTCACGAAAAACCCTTGCCGAAATTCAGTCTCTTGCTTATTTATACCTATTGAACCACAGGACCGATTTCGCTGGATTGCAATACCAACCTGACCAGGTAAATGCCCGACATATTTACCAAACTTCAGGATCCTCCTTAAGGTCTTTCAAAAGGTAGCGTGTTTTCAACAGACAGACAGACGGACAGACGAACAGACATCGCTATATCGTCTTAAGATCGATTGAGGATCATGAATATATATACTTTATGGGGTCCTAGACAAATAATTCGAGGTGTTACAAACGGAATGACAAACATATATATACCCTCTATCACTAGAGTGGAGGGTATAAAAAAAAGTTTTTTGAGTGTATTGGTATCAAAAAGGACTGTTGTTAGATTCGAACGCTTGTAGAATTCAGACAAATACTTTCGAAGACATGGCTCTTCAAGGTATCATACTTTTTTGATTTTTTTAATTTTTGAAGAAAAGCAAATTCGCGAAAAAATCGAGATTTTTTTTTTAATTTAAAAAACTGAAAATGGATATGTTTTGTTGGCTTCATTATAAAAATGTGTACAATATATTAGACAAATTTGAAGACCCTCGGTCAGATTTTATAAAACCTTTGGTGGAGTTCGTGATAGAGTAATGTGATTTGATTTGCATAATACATACAAATTATTAATAGACGAGACACACAACAACAAAAAAAGTAAAATAGCAATCATAATAACAAATAAGTGTCATATGGCAAATAAAATAAAAAAACAACAAAAAAAATTATGTCATATTACAAAAATGATTACAACTGCAATTTTAAAACGCATGGTATTTCTACATAATGATCGCTTGGTCGTTCGTTTGGTCGGTATGATTAAAGGTAATAAAACAAACGGAAAAAACTTGAAAGATTACAAATAATAATGGTCTATGCATGTACTCCGGTACAATAAAACATTAGGTGTTTACAAGTATAAAATGTTTGCTTTAATACAAATTTAATTATACAATTTAATTCATTCATTAATTTTCTTTTTTTTTAATTTCAAAAAAACACAACAACATTTAAAATGCAATTTTCATTTAAGGTCGTCATTACTTTAGTAGTTTTTTTTCTTTTCGTTTAAGAAAATCCTTTCGAAAATGCAAAAAAATTATACAATCTCATGAAACGAAGAACTTCAAAAAAAAAATTTATTAAGTAAAGAAAATAAACCACGTTTACACAACCAGCAAAACAATCCAGCTAGAAAGGCAGAAGAAAAGAAAACAAAACTTCTGCACGTGAAAAAATTATTATGCACGAAAGTGTCAACTAATGGGCTTCCGTCATGCAAATCATGCCAACAAAATCGTCATCGACGTGCTACTTGAAATCCCCAAAGGCTTATGGTTTAAAAGAAGTACACAGCACCAACACAGTCATTCAGTCATTCATTCACTCAGTCAGTCATTCAAACACTCTTATTTACATACAGAACTCAACTGAACTGAAACAAGATGTTATGGAAGGAACTTAAAAAAATTTTGACTGCACAATGAAAACTTATACAGCAAAAAAAAAAAAAGATTTGCATTTCCTCTAGTTTTTTTTTATTCACTTTTGGTTAAAGCCATAAAAAAAAAGAAACCAAGGTCCTTCTAATAACAAAATAAACAATTCAATCGTTTTTTTTTTTATTTTTTGCTTATATTAAATAAAGAAAAAGTTCAGTAAAAGTTCAATGTAATGATTTTTTTTTTTAATTTTCAGTTTTTAGTTTTTTTGCCAATAAATTTGATGAGTTTTTTCTTAAGGTTAGATACATTTTTAAAAATATTTATTTGTTAAGGAAGACATGAAATTTTCTACTTTTTGAACTTACTTGAGTGATCTAAATTAGGACATTGCCAACAAAAATCATTCCTGAAAATAGTAGGCTTAGAAGCGATCTTTGACTTGTTACTGCCTTATAAATACTGCTTCCAGTCATCAAAAATTACTAGACTCAAACAATAAACGTGGGTATTCAATACTACAAATTTAACTTACGAACTAATGTTTTAGTCCAAAAGGATCTAGTGCAGGTATTCGTAACAAAGCCCCACAAAAATATAAAAAGATTCTGACCCAGAAACTAAATCCAATAACTTTTATGAATCCGACTCCGCCATCAGAATTGTATGCTATTGTTGGGTTTTCTGTAATTTACAAGGAAAGTCAACAAAGTGTACCTACATAATTTGTAAATTTGACCAAGTTAAAAAAGGCGTACGGACATAGCGCCCAAGGTCTTATCGCCCAAAACCGTAAATGACATATCGCCCACGCTGCGACATATAGCCCAAAATGATAGGTCTAAAAATGTTATTACTCCCAAAACAAAATTGTCAAAAAATCCAAAATATTTTTTTTGGGCGAAATGTCGAAATTACGACTTCTATGATTTGTTTAATTGTAATAAATGTTTTCTGCGTAGCCGGCCTTCGGCCGGGCTTAGGGATTACATACTCCATGCATTAAAACCAAAGCTATTTTGGTTATCTGTAGGGTATTCAATCGATTAACCGTTAATCGGTTAACCGATTAATTTTGGTCGATTAACTGTTCGAATAATTTAAAATGGTCAATTTTCAAATAACAAATAAACCGATTAATTTGTGTCGGTTAACCGATTAACCGAAATTTCTTTTTTTAGTACTTTTACCTATTTTTTTTTGCTTTATTTTGTTTTTTGATGTTTAATTTTTAATTTAAATTACGGCTCTGCTGAAAGAAGTTAAGGTCTAAAAAAAATTATCAAACTCTCTTTTAGCAACATGTAAAAACTTCGTCAAGAAAATATTTTATCGAAGTCCTAAAAATATATTTCTGTTAAAAAAAAAAAAAAAATTTGTAACCCTAGCACATTTTTTATACATTGCTAACAGTATACATATATTTTTTTATTAGTTTTTCATGCGCCTAGTCCGAATCTGACCTTAGAACTGATGTATCTCATCTTGAGATATTTAGATTTTCGATTGACAATACTGCATAAACTCAAATTTTCTTCAATGTTATTTTATAATGTATAACACCGTCCGACAGCCAATATAAAATATAAACCGAATGATATATGTCTGAAAGTAGAGATCAAATGAAGAAAAACTGCATTTACAGTTTTTCATTTCGTGATCCTGTTTCCCAAAATTTTAAAGGATTACATTTAAAAAAATTTTATAAAATATTTTTTTTAATTTTTGTACTTGTCTTAGGATACCACTGGTAATGGCAAATGAAAGAGGAGGATCTCCCCTAATTTTTTATAAAATTGAATCCTCTAAAACTTTGAAGTCGTTTTAAAAGCAGACAGGATCAGTTTTACTAAATTTAGTCTCTGGTTTCAAACGTATATTACCCAATTCGTGTTTAACGACTTTTTTGATTTTTGTCGGACGGTGTAAATAGTTCAGCACATCTGAAAATTCTACTATTTTTGAAATCCTTTAGACATCATTTTTCATTACGGAGATATCCACCGATGAAATTATTGGAATTTCGGCCCTGACAATAAAAGAAAACAAATTTGGAAACCAAGCAATTTTTTGTTGATAATTTTAGTACCGAATTCAAAACTCTTTTTGGTGTGCATCTAAGCCCGGCAGCAACTTGGCTCCATTTTTCCTTTTTATAAAAATTGCTTTATTTTTTTTACATTTTTTCACATTGAATTGGGGCCAATTTGGATTGGGATAATTTTTAGGGTGCCATACAAAAATTCTTTATTTGGGCTAACGGGTATTTAAAGCTTATATACTTTTATTAATAAAATTACAATTCGTGGTTTTATATTCAATTTAAATTTTTTATTGATATTATTCGGTTAACCGAATAATTCAAATTTAACCGATTATTAACCGATTAAATCTCAACCCCGATTAATTATTTGCTCGATTAACCGATTAAACCAGAACCTCGATTAATTGAATACCCTAGTTATCAGGCCTTTTTGAGGCATAACAAATTTGGTAGCGTAAAGGACTGCTACCCTAGAAAACTTTACTTTGCGGAGAGGGTGGGTTTAATGCATGGATTTTATAATCCCTAAGCCCGGCCGAAGGCCGGCTACGCATAAAAATTTTAAAATATTGTGTTAAAAAAAAGACAATTTTGGTGAGTTTTATGATTATTTTTTTGGGTGCTATGACATTTTATAAATATAACATTTGGATATTTGGGTAATATGACATTTTTGATAATTTATATAAATTTAAAGAAAATTGTTAAAATACCCAAAAATAATGGCCATATCGTCCAAAAAATTTTGCAACAACAACTAACACACATTTTTTTGGGTGGAATGACTTTTTTAAATTGGGCGATATGCACTTGGGCGCTATGTCCGTACGCCGTTAAAAAATGTTTAAATTTTAATTCGGTGACATGACATAATCCCCACGGACATAATCCCCATTTCCGTTATGACCAAATTATTTCGGTCATAATCCCCATAATGGTATGGCTGTAGGCAAAATCGCCCAAAAAATTTTATGAAAAATCGCCCATATGCAAAATCGCCCAAAAAATATGAAAAATGGCACAAAAAGAAAAATACGAAACTTCGCCTATAATAAACGAAAAAAAAACCAAAAAAGAAATGAAAAATGGCCCAAAGTAAAATAATAAAAGATTTTTTCTAACACATTTTTTCCAAAACACATACTACACAGAAAAGCTTTCTTTTGCGGAGAGGGTGGGTCTAAGGCATGGAGTTTGAAATCCCTACGCAGAAGAACTTTAAGACAAAGACAAAAACTTTTAAGATAAGACGATAGATTAAGTGGTTATTATTTATTTTTATAGATCGTTGTTTTGAGAATACAGCCGGTTAAATGCATAAGTAATTGATGTAAAAGTTTTAAGTGTGAAACTTAAATTTCAACAAATAAAAAAAAAAAAAAAATTTTACTAAAAAATTTTTATCAAAAAATCGCGCCATTTCTTGTTAAAATTTGTTGGTAAAATTTTTCGCCTGCGGAGCTTTCATCGGAGTTGCATGCTGTTTTTAAATTCATTACTTTTGATTTTCTACTGCACAGAAAAAAATATGAAGGAAACAAATTTGAGTAATCACATGTTTAAATTTAAAAACAAAAACTGAGTAATTTTTTAATTGACGCAATTAAAAATTTATTCAAATATTTTAAAAACAATTTAAGTAAATAATTTAACAAAAATTTAATAGTTTTTTTATTTTTTTTTTAAACTCTCATAGTTTTTTTAATTCTCGTTTAGTTTATAGTTTTTTGTGTATGTATATGAAAGTTTGTAATCGTCTTTATAAAATTTTCCTATGTTTTTGAGACATAAATATGTTTGGTCAGGTTTGAAAAAATAAGTTTTTTGTTTTTTTTTTTTGTAAAAAAATTTAAAACTTTTTTAAACTTTCAAAAAAAAAAAAATAAATAGAAAAATTTTGAGTAAATTTTTAATTGTGTCAATTAAAAAGTTACTCATTTTTTTTTTCAAACATTTAATAAATTTTTATTAAAAATTTACTCAATTCTATTAAATCGTTTACTGGTGCAAAATTGAGTAATTTTTTACTCAATAGTATTAAAAATTTACTCAAATATTTTTTTTATTTTTTCTGTGTGCGCTGCGATAGATTAATATGTAGCGTGGTAATCTGCATGTAAGAGCAGGGGTTTTGGGTTCGATTCCCATTCCAATAGTTAAATATATAATTTATAAAAAAAACACGATATGCGTTTACTGTTTCTAAAAATAATAATATACTGATTTATTGTGACATACATATTTCATGTCGTTTTCTTTTCTGGAAAAAAATGTTGCACTTTCTGCACTTTTTTTTCTTTAATGACTCTTTGTGTATAGTAATGAGCAGTAAGTATAGACATGTTTGGTACTAAAAGAAAGGTATTGTCCTGTTCTATCTAACTGTTTATAATCAAATGTCGAAACAGGATTATTTTATTCAATTAAGTATCAAAAACCCATAAATTTTTACATTTATAGAATTGGCTCAAAAACTGAGTATTATTTTAAAATGCTTAATATAGCATTAGATAGGCCTTGAAAATACCTTTCTTTTGATACCAAACATGTCTATATTTACTGTGCATAACTGTGCACAAAGAGTCATTAAAGAAAAAAAAGTGCAGAAAGTGCGAAATTTTTTTCCAGAAAAGAAAACGCCATAAGTTTTGACATTTTAAGATTTTGACAAAAAATAAAACCAAAAAAAATTGGGCAATTTTTCATATATAATTTTGGAGTAATTTTTCGTAATGAAAAATCAACCAATTTTTAATTTCGAAATTTTGCCCAAAAACTATGAAAATTTGCCCAAAAATGTTGGGTAACTTTTCATATGAAATATGATCCAAATTTGTATGAAAAATTTTTGGGCGAATTTTCGTTTTCTTTTTTGGGTTATTTTTCTTTGGGCGATTTTGCCTACAGCCTAATGGTATTGGAGACTATGACCGAAAGTAATTTGGACATAATCCCAATAAAAACAAGTAAGAAAGCTATATTCGGCTGTGCCGAATCTTTAAATACCCTCCACAATGTTAACCAATGCACTAGACGCAGACGACCTTTCTTGGCCAAAATTGATTTTATAGAAAATCATAAACACTTACAAACAACAGAAAACATATTTTGTTTTTGTATACACTTATTTACCGTTCAAAAACCAATTTAGATAAAAATAAAAAAAACGTATTTTTTTAAATTTTTTTCAATTATTTTTTGAGTTTAAATATAAAAAATTTCTTGTAATATTCTACATGGAAAACAAAAAAATTATAACAATTTTTAACACAAAACCTATTTCAAACCAGAAATTTTTCAAGTTTTGTAGTTTTGTCCAAGAAAAGTGATGATCGGAACCATACTGCAATGTATATATTTAAAAAACAAAAAAAAATATTTTATAAGTATGTATGAAAATTATATAAAAGCAACCACGTGTATGACACATACTACGTATTTTTTACTTCTATTGATACAAATAACAACTAACAGCCAAATAAGCATCAACAACTACACTCAAAAAAATAAAACTGTAAAGTTAGCAAAAAATTTAGTTAAATTTAACTAAAAAAACACCTGATTTTGAACCTACTAAATTTCTAGTTAATTTAACAAAAAATATTTAGTTAACTTTTCGTAGAATAAATGTAGCAAAAAAACCGTAATTTTAACTAAAAATTCAGCTGAAAATTTCGTAACATTTTTTATTAGTTGAATTCAGCTAAACTTTTTGTAAAAAATTTTAAGTTTGGTAAATATTGGTTTTAAACACTAACACTTCACTTTTTTTTTCACAGCATTAAGTTCAGCTTAAGTAGGACTTATGAGATTTGCATAGGAGGCTACACAAGAAATGTTTAAAATTTTTCACTTGACAAAAATGTTACAAAAAAATCAGCAAATTAATTAGTAAAAATTCGTAAACTCAGTTTTAAAGTCAACAAAAAAAATTAATTCAAAATTTGTACAAAACTAGTATTTTCGTAAATTGAACTTAACTAGAAAAAGTAGTTAAAACGCTGATTTTAACTAAAAATTTGCTAAAAAGCCAGTAAACTCGAGTTAACAAAAAAAATTTTGTTAACTTTACAGTTTTATTTTTTTGAGTGTAAAAAATGGCACGCAGCCGCTTGATATCATGCAGGTTTATATTGAAACTCATATCAATTGCTCATAGCTTGTTAACCCCTTGACCGATTTTACCATAATTGGTACTAAAATAACCAGAAAAACGTTAAGAACAATAAAATATGAACCTTTTAAAAATTTTATTTGAATATGTCAACCATGAGCCAAGATAAATCATTTTAAAATTTTGGGTTAAATTTTGGGTGCCTCTCCCCATTGTGCGATTCCGCCCAAATTTTTTGTGAGTGTTAGGAATGATAAAATTACATTAAATTACAAGTTTCGTTTACATTCATTCAACAGGTGTCAAGTTATAGCATTTTTTTGTGTAAAATTCACCATTGTTTTAGAGGTACCTTTGTATTTTCACTCATATCTTTTAAAATTCTTAACTGATTTAAAAAAAATACATCAGTTTCTGCCTAGGAGAATTATGCAACTTTTGGTACCCCAAGCGTTTAAATCGGTTCCGGGTTATTGCCAAAAACGGGATTTCAACAGACAGACGGACAGCAGACAGACGGACATCGCTAGATCGACTTAAAATCGATCAAGGATCATGAATATATATATACTTTATGGGGTCCTAAACCAATATTTCAATGTGTTACATACGGAATGACAAACTTATATATACCCAGGCAGAAACTGCCAACCGTTCCAAAGAAAAAGTCTCGGCAAAGCACTTTATTTTTTGTGTAGAAGGTAGTATGAATTCGAAAAAGTGCTTTCCAAGCGCTTTACCAATGTTTTTCTATTTAAATCCGTTCAAAGTATAAATTTTTTATTAAAATTTATATATTTTCATAACAATTGGAATATTTTTTATTTCCCTGCAGGATAAGTGGCTGGTCCTTGAAACTCCGGATACATACCCGTATCGGTTCAATACACCACTTTTTTTCGGGACTTTTCCAAATTTTTTCCTAAAAGCATTTTTAATAAATTTTTTATTCCAAAACGCAAAGAAAACTGCAAACAAATTTTTTCCGGGACTTAGAAAATTGTTCAAAATTTGTTTATCCTAATAAATGAGTCAATAATTTTTTTATCCTAATTTAATAAATTTCTTTATTCAAATAAACACCAAAAAAGTTGTGTCTTATGGACTTATGTATGCAATTTAGATACGTCCCATTTTTTTGTTCTAAAAGTGCTATAATAGTACCATATTTTTTGTTTTTAAAGCGCTTTCAAAGCGCTTTAAAATAGCAACGGCATACCGTTTACCGTGGTTATCATTTTGGACGCTGGGAGAGTACTAAACTGTGATGCTTTCCCAGCACACAAGCGACCAAAAAAGGTACTTTGCCAGCGTTCTCCCGTTCGTATTTTTCTGCCTGGGTACCCTCTATCACTAGAGTGGAGGGTATAAAAACGGACTAAATTTCCAGATTTATTTGGTCATAATCCCAAAAATTTAATTTTTTTTGTCTTAAAAGATTTTCTTTAATTTAACATTACTTAAGGGGCTTCGCAAAACCACCCTCTCTGCAGAAAATGGGGATTAAACCCAAAATTGCTGTGGTAAGTCCCCATAATCTGAGTGGGGGTTATGGCCGAAAAAAGTTCCGTAGTAATCCCAACAGGGAACGGGCATAATCCCTATTGGGATTGTGACCGTTTTGGAAACGGTCATAGTCCCCACAATTATTATGGGGATTATGACCCTGATGAATTCGGTAATAATCCCGATTTCCGTTATGGAGGTAATGTCTGTGGGGATAATGTCCTGTCACCGCTTATTTCTGTATCCCAGAAAAAGTCTGAGATTTTGAGACATTTTTGGTATACACACTGATTCTGAAGTCTAAGATTTTGAAAGATTTTTAGTAAAAATCTCAGATTATGACATATTTTTCGTATAGAAAAATTCTCAAATTCTGAGAGATTTTTCGTATAACAATCTCAGTAAAAGTCTGAGATTTTGAGACATATTTTCTGTAGAAAAAGACATTTTTCTTATAGAAAAAGTCTTAGATTCTGAGACATTTTTTCTATAGAAAAAGATCTCAGATTCTGAAACATTTTTCCTGTAGAATAAGACCCAGATTCGAAGACATTTGTCCTATAGAAAAGGTCTCAGATTCTGAAATATTTTTCCAATTGAAAATGTCTCAGCCTCTGAGACATTTTTACTTTGGAAATAGTTTCAAATTCTGTACATTTTTTTATAGAAAAAGGCTCAGAATCTGATATGTACATTTTTCCTATTAAAAAAGTTTCATATTCTGAGACGTTTTTTTTTTTTTTAAAGTCTTAGATTCTGAAACATATTTCCTAGTCTCAGATTCTGAGACTTTGCTGTATAGAAAAAGTCTCAGATTCTGAGACATTTTTATGTCAGATGTTGCGACATTTTTCCTATAGAATATGAGATACTTTTTCTACAGAAAAAGTCTGAAAAAGTCAGATTCTGAAACATTTTTCGTATAGAAAAAGTCTCAGATTCTAAAACATTCATCGTATAGAAAAAGTCTCAGATTCTGAGACATTTTTCCTATAGAAAAAGGTCTCAGATTCTAAGTCATTTTTCCTATGGAAAAAGTCTCAGATTCTAATACAATCTTTCTACAGAAAAAAACACAGTTTCTGAGACATTTTGCCTATAGAAAAAGTTTCAGATGCTGAGACATTTTTTCTATAGAAAAAGTCAGAGATTCTGTTACATTTTTTTACAGAAAAATTCTCAGATACTGAGCTATTTTTCCTTTAGAAAAGCCGCATATTCTGAAACATTTTTCCTATAGAAAAAGTCTCAAAGTCTAGAATATCTTTCCTCAGATTCAGAGATGTTTTTCCTGTAGTCTAAGATTCTGAAACATTTTTCTTATAGAAAGTAGTCTCAAATTCTTAGACACTTTTCTATAACAAAAATTTCAGATTCTAAAAAATTTTTTATATAGAAAAAGTCTCAGATTTTTGTGTAGACAAAGTCTCAAATTCCGAGACATTTTTCGTAAAGTAAAAGTATGAGATTCTGCGACATTTTTCGTATTTAAAATGTCTCAGTTTCTGAAACATTTTTCCAATAGAAAAATTCTCAGATTTTTGTGTAGACAAAGTCTCAAATTCCGAGACATTTTTCGTAAAGTAAGATTTAGTTGATACTTGCTTAACAGCATACTTGGCGTATCGGTCTAGAGTGATTGTACGTTACAAGCAGTTAATAGCAAAGTATTACAGATGATGATGAATTCAATCCTTGTCGGCTGCGATCTGTTAATAATTTTCACATATAGAGTTTTATTGACTATTAACTAAATAAACTTGACATTAAAAGTTTTTCTGAAGATTATTATAACTGGATAATATGAAACTAGTAAGAAACAAACCAGGATGTCTAAATTTTTAGAAAAATTAAAATTTTTCTTTCACACTTTTCTCAATTCAAAAACCATATATAAAATTATCAGATTCTGCGACATTTTTCGTATTTAAAATGTCTCAGTTTCTGAATCATTTTTTCAATAGAAAAATTCTCAGATTCTGAGACATTTTTTCCATTAAAAAGTCTCAGATGCTGAGACATTTTTCCTATAGAAATAGTCTCAAATTCTGAGACATTTTCCAATAGAAAGTCTCAGATTCTGAGACATTTTTCCAATAGTGAAAACTCCAGATTTTGATAAATTTTTCCTATAGAAGAAGTCTTAGATTCAAAAACATTTTTCCTATAAAAAAAAAAAACTCAAATTCTGAGACATTTTTCCTATAGAAAAAGTCTCAGATTCTGATACATTTTTCCTATAGAAAAAGTCTTAGATTCTGAGACATTTTTCGTATAGAAACAGCCTAAGATTCTAACTCATTTTTCCTAAAGACAAAGTCTCAGATTCTGAGACATTTTTCCTATAGAAAAACTCTCAGATTCTGAGGCATTTTTCCTTTTGAAAATGTCTCGTTTCTAAGACATTTTTCCTATAGAAAAAATTTCAGATTTTGTTTTCAATCTTATTTTAAACAAAGTCTTTAGCAAAGTTATCGTAAGTTTTTCTTAAAACCGTTTATGTTTACATTTGCAAAACATTTCTAGCATTATTTATCTTTTCTTTTTTTGTTGGCATAAAAACTGCGTCATTTTTTAAATTTATTTAATTTAAAAGAAAACTTTAATGTCATTAAGTTAAGTTTTATGATTATTTTCTTTTCTTCATAAAGTTGGTTTTATTTGTAGGTTACAGAGTTGTTTTACTTCGTTTTTCATAGTAAAATTGCTTGTACTTTTACTGATGCACCATTTCTCAATGTAATTGAAAATCATTTAAGTACATTTTTCAGTAATTCATTAATCGTTCAAAATTTAAATAGACTAAAAAACTAAAATAATAGATTTAAGGCTAACTCTAGAATTTCTGTAAATATTTATCAATCGAAAAGGAACCAAAAAAATTAAATTGATCATTTTGAGTTGAGGTTGTTTTTTCTATTTTATCATAGTTACTTCAGTTTATTTCAGTGCGTATGATTAATTATATAATGACTACTATAATATTAATTATACGCAGTGTATTCTTAACTAATGATGATTAAATGAAAGAAAAAATCGTTATAAAATTGTCTTAATCGAAGGGAAGGTTAGGTTAAATAAGTTTGAAGTGACTGCTAAAACTCTCAAATTTTCCCAGAAGAAAATTTTCTTATTTTTCCTATAGAAAAATTTAAAGATTTCGCGACTTTTTCCCAATTCAAAATACAAAAATTTAAAAACATTTTGCCTATAGAAACAATTAAAATTTTTTGGACATTTTCTTTAGAGAAAAATTCTTTTTCGTTTTTACCAATCCTCTTATCAAAATTTTTTCCAAAGATTCCATTAGATTTTTTCTAATAAAAAATTCTTAGATTTTTCCTATAAAAAAAAATCTTACATAGATTATCGGATAAATGAAAATTGTAAGATTTTTAATGTAAATTTCTTTTTATATTTTTCCTACAGAAAAATTCACAGATTTGTCTTAAAAATGCTAAGAAAATTTCACAAATTATTTCTTCAAATTTATTCTCAAATTTTTTTTATAGAAAAATTCTAAAATTTTACTCAAAGAAAAAATCCTAAATTTTTCTCATCGAAAAATTTACAAATTTTTCGTCTAGAAAAATTCCCAAATTTTTCGTCTAAAAAAATTCCGAAGTTTTTCCTTAAGAAAAACACCTAACTTTTTGTTTGAAAAAAACTCTCGTATTTTTTTCTACACAAAAATTTAAATATTTCGAGACTTTTTTCTTTCAGAAACATATTAGCAATTCGAGACATTTTTCCTTTAGAAAAATTTTAAGATTCTTAAACATTTATCATAGAAGAATTTCTAAAAAAAAAAGTTTCTTATATGTTTTGTATAGAAAAAATCTAAGGTTTTTCCAATAGAAAAATTCGTAAATTATTCCTATGGATTATTTTTTTTCAAATTTTTCCTATAGAAAAATTCTCAAACTTTTTCTTATAATATGTAGAATAACACTGTGGAACAAATTCAGGTTAGCAAAAGTTAGGTCGATTCTGAGAGTGAGGGATGAAAATATAGCTAAATTAGAAGACCCGTATCAGGGCGTTTGTTTATGTTAGTTCGATTTTTTTTTTTTAATCGACCTTCGAACTTTGCAGTCAAATGCCGATTTTTAGCATATTGTTTATATGGTTTTTTGGTTATAACTCGTCGACTAATTGTTATTTTTTTTTAATCTGTAAAAGCCAAATTATTGCTAGAGACCTGTTCAACATTTTTTAAAAAATTTATTCAGAAAATTTTTGTGATGCTTTTGAAGCAAAATGTTGGAAAAATTATTTTTTTTCATGCTTTTTGAAAATATTTTGCTTCATAAGCACCACAAAAATTTTCTAAATCAATTGTTTAAAATTGAATTGTTGGACAGGTCTCTAGCAATAATTTGGCTGTTACAGATTGAAAAAATAGCAATTAGTCGACGAGTTATAGCCAAAAAACCATATATATAAACAATATGCTGAAAATCGGCATTTGACTGCAAAGTTCGAAGGTCGATTAAAAAAAATCGAACTAACATAAACAAACGCCGCGATACGGGTCTTCTAATTTAGCCTCTATTTTCACCCATCACTCTCAAAATCGACCTAACTTTTGCTAACCTGAATTTGTTCCACAGTGTAATTCTAACTTGCCGAGACATTTTGCATAAAAAAAAATTCTTAGATTATTTTTTTCTTTCTTTTTTGGCACGTTCTTTTTTCTCTTCGTCTTTCCTCTTCTTTCTTTTCTTCGCCCTCCGTGGATCCGCGCCTGACTCCAACCAACTAGAATTTTGATATCAGAACCCCTCCATATTTTTGATGTAGCGCAGTGTAATATTTAAATATTGCCAAATATTGTAAAGGAATTATTACCAGTCCCTGTAAGTTATTTTTAAACAAAAAGTATTTTTCCCCGAATTAAAAAAAAAAGTCCAGGAAAAAAGTATATTTTTGGCATAAAATGTTAATAGAATCTCTTTGACATATTATTACACTAAAAAAAAAACTTGTAAAATTATAAGTAAAGTTTGTAACTTTTTTTGCTACTACCTATTTGACAAGCATTCCTTGTTTTTTTACAAGCTTTTTACTACTAACTTTGTAATTTAACAAGCTTTTTAACAATAAAATTTTTCATTTACAATTTTTTTGTCGCGATAAAACTTACAAGGAGGTTTCGTAACTTTACTAGATTTTTTGTTACCTCCTATTTTACTAGAATTTCTAGCCGAATCTATGAATACCCTCCACAATGCCGTTTTTAAGTGATAGTAAATTTTCTAATGTGAAAAAATAGCATTTTTGATTAGAAATATTTAATTTTTTGTGAAAAGACTTTTTTTTAGTAATTTTTGAAAAAAAAAAAAATAATTTACTATTTTTTTTTTTTGAGTGTAAAATTTTTTTCGAGTGTGAAATTTTGTTCGAGTGTATTTTTTTTTTTTTTTTGTTTAGTGTAAAAATATATTTGAATGACAAAAATACGTTGTAAAATATTTTTGTGACTTACCAATGTTTCTAAAACATGTTTAACGGGTTTTCAACATGTAAATTCAAGGTGAAATTAGTCTGAAATTCACGGTTTTGCTAATTACTAGGGCAATTACTTTCATGAAAATGCATGTTTTTACTCGGCACTCTAAACATGACATTAATTAAATATTTATCCGAATCAATAAATTTGCAATAAAATGGCATCGATTTGTAGTTGCATATTTTTGCATATTTTGGTATAAATGCATATTTTTGCATATTTTCATATAAATTGCACTTTTTTAAATTTTCAACAACATTTTTTCAAAAATTCATTTCAAATACCTTTCCATAATCCAAAACCGATCCACTTTTTTTTGTACAAAAAAATATTATTTTCTTATCGAAATGATATTTTTTTGTAAAAAAAATATTATTTTCTTATCGAAATGATATTCTGAGACAGTTTTTATAGAAATTTGTTTCTTAAAATAAAATCTTTAGATACTTAAAAAAAGTTTTAAATTTAAAAATTTCTTACAGAAAAATATCTAGAAATTGACTCTGAAATTTCATTCTCCCGGTAAGGTTAGTATTGAATTTTATCGAAATTGGCTTAGTAGTTTAGAAGTTATCAACAAAACTGAGTTATTAAGATTGGGTTTATCCCGAATTTACGTGTTGGACAAAACGCTTAACACGTTTTATTAGAGATTGGTAGCCACAAAAATATTTTCCAAAGGAATTTTTTAACTCAAATTCCAAAAAAAATATATGTATGTTTTTTTTACAAAAATTACTAAGAAGTAATTGACTTAAAATTAAATATTTTTTGAAAACAATTTTAAATATGTTATTTACGTCGATTTTTAACTTTCTATTTGTTTACTTATAAATTTTGTTTTGTCAAAAAAAAAGCTTCTAAAGAAAATTAATTGAAATTTTCTTTAGAAATTTTTATAACAAAATGTGTCAATAAAAAAATATTTTCTAATTAAAAGCTGTGCCCACTCAAAAAAGTATTTGTTTAAAATTGATGAGTACATTAAAGTAGTTGAAAAAATAAATTTTTTGTTAACAAAATTCTTTTTTAGTAAAAACAATTAATTTTTAATACATATTTTTAGATTTTATGTGCATATTTTTGATTTTTAGAAGCATATTATAGGCACATATTTTCGATTTTTAGATGCATGCAAGTACTTGCCCTACTAATTACTTTTGAACCACTGGACCGATTTGGCTGAAATTTAGTACGAACCAGGCCAGGGGAACAACAAATATATATGCCAAG
This sequence comes from Pegoplata infirma, assembly GCA_963921195.1. Taxonomy (NCBI): domain Eukaryota; kingdom Metazoa; phylum Arthropoda; class Insecta; order Diptera; family Anthomyiidae; genus Pegoplata; species Pegoplata infirma. The sequence goes on along the minus strand of OY992536.1, from coordinate 213,873,738 downwards.
CTTCAGCGTCCTTGCCTTTCGTAAGCTATCGTGTTTTTTATCTCGTAAATTCACGAAAAGCACTTGCCGAAATTCAGTCTTTTGCTCATAACTTTTAAACCACTAGACCAATGGTTCCCAACCTATTTTATGCCGCGCCCCACTTTTAAGTTAAAAAAATTGCCTTGTCCCCCCGACACTCAAGAAAAATTTGTTAATTTTTCTAATTTTTTATTTATAATGAATAATTACTACTGGTTTAGCAAAGTTTTCGTAAAATAAGAACTTAAACTAAGTTTTTAGTAAAAATTTTAGCAATTAACAAATTTTTGTAGTTAATTTTGGTAAAAAAAATAGTTTTTGTAGTTAATTTGACTAAAAAAATCTTGCTCGTTGCCTCCTGGAACCTTCAAATTGCCCCCCAGTGGGGCGAGAATCAAAGGTTGGGAACCATTGCACTAGACCGATTTCATTGGGTTGCAATACCAACCTGACCAGGTAAATGCCCAATATATATGCCAAACTTCAGAAGCCTCCGTAAAGTCTTTCAAAAGTTAGCGTGTTTTCAACAGACAGACAGACGGACGGACATCGCTTCGTTAAGTACGTTATTGTCAAAAATGTAAAAACCTTGAAGTAGTTTATATGGAGACGTACGTACGGTCGCCAAAATCAGATATAATAATCTCTATTAAAATTAAGCCGACCCTTATTTTTGCTTTTACTAAAATTCCTGTTAGTTTGGCTTTTATTCAGATTTTCCCGAAAGCCCAGATTTGTTCATAAGGTGGTTACCCTTTTTTTATACCCTCCACTCCATTTGTACCTCGAAATATCTGTCTAAGACCCCATAAAGTATATATATTCATTATCCTCGATCGATTTTAAGACGATCTAGCGATGTCCGTCCGTCCGTCTGTCTGTCTGTTGAAAACACGCTAACTTTTGACAGACTTTACGGAGGCTGCTGAAGTTTGGCATATATGTTGGGCATTTACCTGGTCAAGTTGGTATTGTAATCCAGCGAAATCGGTCCAGAAATTCGAAAGTGATTAGCGAAAGACTGAATTTCGGCAAGGGGGTTTCGTGAAGTTACGAGATAAAACACACGCTAACTTTCGAAAGACAATTCTCAGGACGCTGAAGCTTGGCACATATATTTTTCGTTCCCCTGGCCTGGTTCGTTTTGCATTTCAGCCAGATCGGTCCAGTGGTTCAAAAGTTTATTAGCAAAACCATGAATTTCAGATTAGCTTCACCTTAAATTCACGAGTTGAAAACCTGTAAACATTTTTGTCACTCAATATTTTTACACTAAAAAAAAAAAATTATACATCCGAAAACAATTTTACACTCTAAAAATTTTACGCTCAAAAAAAATGTTGTAAATTGTTTTTTTTTTTCAAAAATTACTTAAAACCAGTAAGAGAGTTAAATTCGGCTGTGCCGAATCTTTTATACCCTTCAACATGCATAAAAAATAAAAAAAAATCCAGGGGCCTTTTCTTTTTTTTTGGAAGGGGGGGTCGGTATTTGTAATTGGGGGGGGCAAATTTCCTCCCGAACATGTGTTTAAAAAATAAGATGCTTTGTGCACAAAAGGAACACAAGTTTATCATGATTTAAAAAAAAATGTTTTATTCCACGCCCATTGTGGGGGGACCGAAAAAACGACATTTTCTAATTCTCTGGGTCCAAGTGCAGGACTTTGAACTTCTTGTAGCATAAAAATGTTGCAATTGTTAAACAAAAACACAAAAAATCACGTAAAAAAATTTTATTTTTCAGAGGTTGGTTTAGTTCTTCAAGGGGGAACTTTTTTCCCCCTGATCCGATTTTGCTCATTTACGAACTTAACCTGCATATTAACATAAGACATATTTGTGCTAAATGTCGGGAGTCTAGCTCTTTTATTTTGGACTGCATCGTTTTAACTACAGACGGACAGACGGACGGACAGACGGACGGACATCGCTAGAATGTCTTAGAATCGATCACTGATCATAAATATATATACTTTATGGGGTCCTAGACCAATATTTTGATGCGTTACACACGGAATGACAAAGTGAGTATACCCCCATACTGCACTGATAGCAAAACGCTTCATATCGCTAATGAATGGAATTCATTAACGTTGTTTCATTACAACAATAAAATACTTCATATGCTGAATGAAATTTAATATACATATTAGAGTTCGTTTGGTGACTATGTCAGTTTATCTGTTTATCGGATATCATCATTTTTTTAAAGGATTTAGGGTAGCTTAAAAGAATGCCGGTATTTTTTTGGAAAAATTTTCACTCCTTGGGGTGGTTCAAAGCATTTGAAATCGCGGATTTTGAGCTGATTTTTCTGCAGAGAAAAAACGGCTGAATATATTGCAAATCTGATTTCACCAGTCGATTCTACAGCAAAAACTAATACAATAGCAGTTTTTTGAGCTCTTAAAAAAAGTTCCAATAACCCACAGCAGGGGGCGGAAAAATAGATTTTTTTTTTTTAAAAATTTAAATTATTTTTTTAATAATGCACGATGAAGAGGCAGTTTTTTCTAAGAAAATTGGTACACAAAGCACCTTTCTATCACAACCCATTAAAAAGTTATAAGGCTTTTTTTTCTAATGGTAAAATTATAAAACACTGACCGAAATATGAAAAAATTTTGGATGGGTCAGCGGTCTGGACACTCGTTTTCGATTTTCCTCTCAATGCTGATTCCAAATCTGGTTTTCAAAATGTTCCGTAACGTTAGGTTTTTGAAATAATTGAGGTCAAAGTTCACAAAAAACGCATTTTTGTGCATTATAGAGAGCATTTTTTTGTGATGTTTTTGGATGATATTCTGGGATCATAAAACTTGTTTTCGATTAACAATTCGATGCTGATTTTGAATTTAGTTATAAAATTTTTCTATCACGTCATGTTTTCGAAAAAATTGAGGTTAAAGTTCTCAAAAAACGTGTTTTTGCCCATTTTTGAGAGCTTATAACTTTTTAACGGGTTGTGATAGAACGGAAAATTTGGTACCATTTTGTTAAGCTGAAAATGCCCTTTAATTGTGCATATTTAAAAAATTAATTTTGAAAGAAAATGGGAAAATCTTATATTTCCGCCCTCTGTGGTGTGTTTTTGGAACTTTTTTTAAGAGTTTGAAAAACGACCATTGTATTATTTTTTGCTGTAGAATCGATTGGTGAAATCAGATTTGCAATATATTCAGCTGTTTTTTCTCTGCAGAAAAATCAGCTCAAAATCCGCGATTTCAAATGCTTTGAACCACCCCAAGGAGTGAAAATTTTTCCAAAAAAACACCGGCATTCTTTTTAGCGCCCCTTAATCCTTTAAAAAAATTATGATATCCGCAGATCAAATTTTCAAAATTAACTCTAATACATATAATGCAAGATTTTCATTAATTTTGATTCATTAGATTTCGTAGTTTCATTAAAAAATTTCATTAAGTTTTATTTACAAAATTTGCTGTTTTTTGACACCTGTCGTGTCGCGTCTGTTTAGTCTGTTAGTTTACGCGTGCAAAAAACAGCTGATCACAGCGTGACTTTTTTTTTGTTTTACTTCGTGGTTTTACTTATGTATTAAAAGTAAATGTTATAGTAAAATTTTGTGTGAGAAAACTGAGTGAAATCTATAGATAAAATAAAAAATATGTGAAAGTGTTTTTTTTAACTTGGTAATTTTGTGATTTTTTCAGACTTTTTTATGAAATTTGAAAAAAAGTAAATTATTATTTTTATATTTACTAAATTCGTGCTGTCTTATATTAGTTCGTGGTTTTAATTACGTATTACAATTTAAGATTGGAGTAAAATTTTGTGCGAGAAAACAAAGTGAAAACCTTTTTTATTATTGTTAATTTAATAAAAAAAGTCTTTACAATTTCATAAATAGTATATTTTATTTTAAAAATAAAAGTAGCATTTATTGAATGAAAGTATTTCATTTCAAAAATAAAAAGTGGGATTTATTCAATGAAAGTATTTCATAAGAATCAAATGTTTTTTTCATTAAAGTAATGCAAAATTTTCATAAATACAATTTATATTTTGTATGAACAATTTTCATTAATTTAATGAAACTTGTTCTTGCAATTACATTTTATGATACCTATTTCATTAATTCAATGAAACCCTACATAGGTTCCTTTTTAACGCAATTTTTCATAACATTAATGTAGATTTTCATTATTGTCATGTACAAATTTCTATCAGTGTGTAGTTGGAGGGTATAAAAAAGTTTTTTTACACAAAATAAAAACTTATCTAAAATTTTATTTTTTCCACGTTAGACAGTTTACTATCACTTAAAAGGGCATTGTGGAGGGTATTTATAGTTTCGGCCAAGTCGAATTTAACTTTTCTACTTGTTAAATTTGAGTTTGGGCAACTAAAAAAAACAAATAACTGTTATTTTTCTGCCCTCATTCAAACAAGTTTCAGGACAATCGGTGGGTGCCCTAAAAAGTTGATTTCTAAAATTTTATTGGAAATGTTGTACTGCATAGTAAAAAAAAAATCTTGTAATATGAAACTGAAACTAGTCTATGTAGTTACTGCATATAAATGTTTTCCAAGTCGTCTTGGATTTTTATTATATTTTTTTTTGTTTGTCTCTGCATTCACGTTCTTTAAACAGTCTTTTTTGCGTTTTGACCAAAATATATGTACTTATGTTAGTTTTCAACACATGTCCCGGCAAAGCCGTCATAAGGATTGAGTTTTTCTTGTTCTCCTTAATTCATTTTGTCATATTTCATTATAACTTTATGTTAGACTGACTGCAACAAAAAAAAGGGTAAATGTTTAAAACGAATAAAAAAACAGTCACGTCTTTTTTAAAATAAGAAACGCCATGATGTTGTTTGAAATGTGTGTTCGTTCTGGCTCTACTGCTAACCAGTTCAAATACACATTGTATAATAAAATTGTGCGGAAATTTTTGTTTTAGTATTTTCCGTAATTTTCATTATCATAATCATTTTATGTGTTGCAGTTGCCGTTGTCATCGTACTAGTCGTCCAGCACGTTGTTGACTTTGTCGACGAGTGTTTATGTATGCCGACTCTCTGTTAGTTTTAAATTGAGTGTCTTGGCCAGATAAGAAGATTTGTTTGCAATTTACTGTTAAAAGGAGGGATATTTTTCTTTCTTTTGTTGTCGTAGTGAAATGAAAATATTTTCTTTTAACTTTAATTTGATATAAATACATTTATGTATAAAGTGGCTTCCTTATTATTTTTCTTCTTATGAGTTTATGTGAGTGACGACGACAAGTCGTTACTGCAGTAAATAGAGTGTTATATAAAATTATTATATTAATTTAAAGTATCAAGGATTTTGTTTGAAAGGGAGAAAAATATTTAAAATGTCAAAGTTGAAATAAAAAAAAGTATTATAAAAATCAAATACATAAATTATATATTTGTACCTTTCACTAAACATTTGGAGAAATGGCAAATATTTTGGACTGAACCGATAGCCATTAAATTTTAATTAGTTAACGTATTTTCAAGAATAAATTTGGAAGTTGGTGCCCAGCGGTTGAACGGGGAAGGCAACAGAACCCCCCAAAGTAGGGTACCTTTTGTATACGCATTTTTTAAACGCCTGCCATTTTTATACCCTCCACTCTGGTGATAGAGGGTATATATAAGTTTGTCATTCCGTATGTAACACATTGAAATATTGGTTTAGGACCCCATAAAGTATATATATTCATGATCCTTGATCGATTTTAAGTCGATCTAACGATGTCCGTCTGTCTGTCTGTCTGTCTGTCTGTCGGTTGAAATCACGTTTTTGGCAATAATCCGGAACCGATTTAAACGCTTGGGGTACCAAAAGTTGCGTAATTTTCACAGGCAAAAACTGATGTATTTTTTTTTTGAAATCGGTTGAGTATTTTAAAAGTTATGAGTGATTTTCTGAAAAAAGTCATAGTTTTTTTCAACATAACCCTAAATTAACTCATATTTTGTGTATATACAAAACAACGAATACGGAAATGAAAAGAAAAAAATCTTTACAAAAAAAACTTAAAAATATGTAAAACAAAATCTAAATTTAATTAAAACAAGTAGAAAAGTTAAATTCGACTTGGCCGAATCTATGAATACCCTCCACAATGCCCATTTTAAGAGATAGTAAATTTTCTAACGTGAAAAAAATAACAGTTTTGATTAGAAATATTTTATTTTGTGTAAAAATTTTTTTTAGTAATTTAAAAAAAAAAAAAAAAAATAATTTACTAATTTTTTTTTTTGAGTGTAAAATTTTTTTGAGTGTAAAATTTTTTTCGAGCGTATTTTTTTTTTTTGTTTTGGTATAAAAATATTTTTGAGTGACAAAAATATGTTGTAAAATATTTTTGTGACTTACCAATGTTTTTAAAACAGGTTTAACGGGTTTTCAACACGTGTATTTAAGGTGAAGCCAATCTGAAATTCACGGTTTTGCTAATAACCTTTGAACCACTGGACTGATTTGGCTGAAATTTAATACCAACGAGGCTGGAAGAACGCAAAATATATATGCTAAGCTTCAGCATCCTCATAATTGCCTTTCGAAAGTTATAGTGCTTTTTATCTCAAAAATTCACGAAAAACCCTTGCCGAAATTCAGTCTTTTGCTCATAACTTTTGAACCACTGGACCGATTTCGCTGGATTGCAATACCAACCTGACCAGGTAAATGCCCAACATATATGCCAAACTTCAGGAGCCTCCGTAAAGTCTTTCAAAAGTTAGCGTGTTTTCAACAGACAGACAGACAGACAGACAGACAGACAGACAGACAGACAGACAGACAGACAGACAGACAGACAGACAGACGGACGGACGGACGGACGGACGGACGGACGGACGGACATCGCTAGATCGTCTTAAAATCGATCGAGGATCATGAATATATATACTTTATGGGGTCCTAGACCAATATTTCGAGGTGTTACAAACGGAATGACAAACTTATATATACCCTCTATCACTAGAGTGGAGGGTATAAAAAAGTTCGTTAAGTAATAATAAAAAAATGTATAGTTATTTTTATGTACATACATAGCATGAGTGTGTGTGTGTCCTTTTTTGCTTCGTCATATTAACGGGGTTGCCAGACTTTTTTTGGCTTTGTCGCCAAATCGGATGGAAAATATCGCCAAAATTCAATTTTGTTCAGATTTCTCAAAAAAAAAAAAAATATTTTCATTTAAAAAAAAATAAATTTTGTTAAATAATAAAAGACAGAAATAAACTTTATGGCAAAAATCGCCCAAATCCGGAAAATCTATATACATATATAAAAGAAGTAATGTGACTGACTGACATACTCATTCATCATCGCCCAGCCAAACCGCTGAAGTTAGAGACTTTAAAATTGGACTGTAGGTTGACCTCCTGGAATAAAGATCCACTAAGGTTGGATTTTTGCTTGATTCTAAGGGGGTAAAAAGGGTAAAAAACTGTACTTTTGGTACTTTTTAAATCTCCTGATATAATGTTCATAGAGACTTGAAATTTGGACTGTATGTTCACCTCCCGAAATATAGATCCATTAAGGGTGGGTTTTTGCCAGTATTGATTATAAGAGGGTCAAAAGGGTAAAAAACTGTACTTTTGGTGCTTTTTATATCTCCTGAAATAATGGTCATAGAAACTTGAAATTTGGACAGTATGTTCACATCCTGAAATAAAGATCCAGTACGGCTGGATTATTTCCAATGTTGATTCTAAGGGGGTAAAAAGGGAAAAAATCTGTACTTTTGGTACCTTTTATATTTCCTTAAAAAATTGTCACATAGACTTGAAATTTGGACTGTATGATAACCTCCCGGAATAAAGATCCCCTAAGACTTGGTTTTTGCGAATGATGTTTCTAATAGGGTAAAAAGGGTAAAAATATGTACCTTTGTTACATTTTATATTTCCTTAAATAATGGTACTAGAAAATTAAAATTTGCAATGTCGGTTCACCTTCCGGAAAAAAGATTCACTAATGGGTAAAAAAGTACTTTTGGTACTTTTTTTTATTTACTGAAATAATAGTTATTCAAACTTAAAATTTAGAATGTAAGTTCCTTTAGTAAAATAAAACATTCTAGAAAAAGTTCTTTCCTAAAATTCTGCAGCGTTTTCAAAAAGTACCTTTTATAAAAAGCACCTTTTATAAAAAGTACCATTTATAAAAGGTTCCTTTATAAAAAGTACCTTTTATAAAAAGTACCTTTTATAAAAAGTACCTTTTATAAAAAGTACCTTTTATAAAAAGTACCTTTTATAAAAAGTACCTTTCATAAAAAGTACCTTTTATAAAAAGTACCTTTTATAAAAAGTACCATTTATAAAAAGTACCTTTTATAAAAAGTACCTTTTATAAAAAGTTCCTTTTATAAAAAGTACCTTTTATAAAAAGTACCTTTTATAAAAAGTACCTTTTATAAAAAGTACCTTTTATAAAAAGTACCTTTTATAAAAAGTACCTTTTATAAAAAGTACCTTTTATAAAAAGTACCTTTTATAAAAAGTACCTTTTATAAAAAGTACCTTTTATAAAAAGTACCTTTTATAAAAAGTACCTTTTATAAAAAGTACCTTTTTTAAAAAGTACCTTTTATAAAAAGTACCTTTTATAAAAAGTACCTTTTGTTTAGAGATGACCCTAAACTTATTGTACTACCTACGTACTAAAAACCCATAAACTTATGAGCCGACCCACGTATATAGCGGTACTACAAAATGTATTATATTAATTGCTAATTCCCTTTTACTAATCCATTTGTTTGTCAAATATAACTACTAGTGTTGTTGTTGGTACATTAAAATTCATATTGATGCAAGTAAGCATCAATACTCAATTCTAAATTTATAACAGACACTCTAGTTTTTAACATTAAACAGTAAAGACAAAATTAATAAAGTTAAAATTACAAATAAACATACAGTGAACAAAAACAAATAGTGACACAATATTTTACATATAAACAAATTGTAACAAAATTTACACATAATTTAAAAACAATTACTAAACAAAAAACATTTAAATTAAAAATAAAACCAAATTACAAAAAACACAAAAACCAAAATCCGAACCGTGTTTCATTTAAGGTCGCCCTTAAACACCTTTTATAAAAAGTACCTTTTATAAAAAGTACCTTTTATAAAAAGTACCTTTTATAAAAAGTACATTTTATAAAAAGTACCTTTTATAAAAAGTACCTTTTATAAAAGTACCTTTTATAAAAAATACCTTTTATAAAAAGTACCTTTTACAAAAAGTACCTTTTATAAAAAGTACCTTTTATAAAATAACTTTTTATAAAAAGTACCAATAAAAAAGTACCTTTTATAAAAACTACCCTTTATAAAAAGTACCTTTTAAAAAAAGTACCTTTTATAAAAAGTACCTTTTATAAGAAGTACCTCTCATAAAAAATACCTTTAAAAAAAAGTACCTTTTAAAAAAAGTACCTTTTATAAAAAAGTACCTTTTATAAAAAGTACCTTTTATAAAAAGTACCTTTTATAAAAAGTACCCTTTATAAAAAGTACCCTTTATAAAAAGTACCTTTTATAAAAAGTACCTTTCATTAAAGGTACCTTTTATAAAAAGTAACTTTTATTAAAAGTACCGGAAGTACAGTTTTTGGTACTTTTTTATAAATATAAATAAAACAAACTTTTTGTTTTTAAATCATTACATTGGTGGAGGGTATTTAAAGATTCGGCACAGCCGAATATAGCTTTCTTACTTGTTTTGTTTGCTATCAGATTTCCTAAAAAATTATATGAGCAAATCTATGGGAAATTAAACAGGCGGATTAATGATTTTGTTTAAATTTGTTTATTTGATAGAGGTTCGTAAATGATTAAAAACCATTTTTTATACTTTGGAAGATATGAGGGTTTATTAACTTTTAGACAGTTCTTTAAAATTTTTGTGCTCGAAAACCGTAACTTGTACGAAAAAACTTATAAAAACAATATTATATTTAATATTATGAAGATTTAAAATCTAAAATTTTTTTTTTAATTTTCAGCAAAAATTTTGAAAATCATATTTGAATGTCCTTTTTTGCTGGGAAGGGCACAATGGATTTCCAAAAACAAAATTTTTTATAAAAGTTTAGAATGTCCTTTTAACGCTATTAAAATTTCAGAGAGGTGTTTTTTCGTATTGTTGAGCAATAAATTTTCAAAGTTTGTTAGAAAGCCAAATATTTTTTTTTTAATTTTGGCAAAAAATAAAAAAATTTAGCTATATCACCAACTTTGAAAATTTATTGCTCGACAACACGAAAAAAACCTCCCAAATTTTTAACAGCGTTAAAAGGACATTCTAAACTTTAATAAAAAAAAATTGGTTTTGGAAATCCATGGTGTACTTGACAGGAGAAAAGGACATTCCAATATTGTTTTAAACATTTTAACGTCCAAATTCATAAAAAACAGGTTTATTAATCGAATGTTCATACAATATTTGTTTTATAAACCTCTCATAAGCCTCTTTTAACTTTTATGAATTTAAAGGTAAATCTCCATAATTTTATAAAAAATATTGTCACTGAAAGTTTTTTTGAACAACTTACGTGTTTCGAGTAAAAAAACAAAAGAACTAACTGTCTAAAGCCAACTATTTGATTTTTTGCCAAAATTTTGAAAAAAAAACAAATATTTGGCTCTCTAACAAATTTTGAAAATTTATTGCTCAAAAATACGAAAAAAACATCTCTCTGAAAAAAGGACAATAAAAGGACATTCTAAACTTTAATACAAAATTTCGTTTTTGGAAATCCATGAAAAAAGGACACTAAAACACATTTTTTGTTGTTGAAATTTTAAAGAAATAAATTAATAAATTTACACACAAAAAAAAACTTTGTCAAAAAGTCTCGTAATCCCATTTTACCAATATTTGACAGTTTTCCTTGTTTTTTAACAAATCGAAATTTACATTTTTATACCCTCCAACCACAGTATAGGGGTATACTCACTTTGTCATTCCGTTTGTAAAGCATAGAAATATCGGTCGGGGACCCCATAAAGTAAGTATATATATTATTGATCTATGATCGATTATAAGTCATTCTATGATCATCCGTCCGTCCGTCTGTATAAAACACGATTCAGTCCAAAATAATAGAGCTAGACTCCTGAAAATTGGCACGAATGTGTCTCATAGTCATAGGCCGCTTAAGTTCGGAAATGGGTAAAATCCGATAAGTGGCAAAAAAGTTCCCCCTTAAAGAACTAAAAAAACCTCTATAAAAGCGCCATTTTTTACAGCTTTTTTTGCATTTTTGTTAAAAAAATGAAACCTTTTTATGTCAGAAAGAGTTAAAAGTCATACACTTAGAACCCAGCTTCACTTTTCCCCGCCCCCTTTTGTGGGCGTGGATTAAAAAAAACATAAAAATTATGAGAAAATGGTAAAACTAAAGTTCAAAAAGCATAATAAATAATTAAGTTAACATTTATCGCGTTGGGGAAGGCATCCCCCGCACCTCCAAAGAGCCCTCTCCCCAAAAACGCCTCTGAAATTTTTTTATATGAGGAATTCCACACCAAATGTCCAGCGGGAAAAAACACGTGTACCGCAAACTACTGAATAGCTTGTATGGATAGCCCTATATGGAACTTAGAAAATTGCGTTTTTGGTTTTTCAATTTTTCAAAAACTGGGCTTAGGAGGCGTGGTCAAATATTGGAAAAATGGTCAAATTTGTGCCGAGTTGCCTTGATTAAATATTTATCACATTAAAATGGAATGCACCACAATCTCAAAAATTTGCATTCTTATATAGTTTTGTATAGGCTATCTATTAAATTTTTTTTGGAAAATTTTCAGAACCCGTTCTGAAATTTTCATTTTTTAAAAAAAGTCAATTTATCAAAAATCCGGCCACTTTTTTTTTAATTTTTTTTTTTTAAGTTTAGATGTTTATCCATCCACACAAAAAAATCAGAAACACGTTCGTCGTTTTTTTCGAGAAAGTCGCATTTGAATTTTAAATTTCATAACAATTTTGTAATATGCTTGTATTTTCTTGTTTTAACGTGGCGAATGAGTATTATCAATTGCATAAATATTACTCATACGATCTGTTGAAACAAGAAAATACAATCAAATTACAAAATTGTTATGAAATTTAAAATTCAAATGCGATTTTCTCGAAAACAACGACGAACGTGTTTCTGATTTTTTTTTTGTGTGGATGGACAAACATCTAAGCTTTAAAAAATTTTTTTTTTTTTTTTTAAAAAGTGGCCGGATTTTTGATATATTGACTTTTTTAAAAAAATGGAAAATTTCAAAACGGGTTCTAAAAATTTCAAAACGGGTTCTGAAAATTTTCCAAAAAAAAAAAATTAAACGATAGCCCATACAAAACTATATAAGAAAGTAAATTTTGGAGATTGTGGTGCATTCCGTTCTAATGTGATAAATATTTAATCAAGGCAACTCGCAACAAATTTTACAATTTTTCCAATATTTGACCACGCCTCCTAAGCCCAGTTTTTGAAAAATTGAAAAACCAAAAACGCAATTTTCTAAGTTCCATATAGGGCTATGCAGAAGTTTACGGTACACATGTTTTTTTTCGCTGGACATTTGGTGTGGAATGCTCCATATAAGATATCTTGAAGTTCAGTAATCAATAAACTATACATACAGCAAATCATTGTAAAACTAATTTTATAAATGTGGCTACTTACAATTACACGTGTCTTGTATTTTTATATTTGAATATTTATTTACCTGAAATAGAAGAAAGAACAAATTAATTATATAATTTTGTAATATTTGTAAATGAAAACGTATTAAGGAAGTATAAGGATGTATCGATAGATTTCATTAATTCTGTCATTAAAAATTTTAAAGATTGAAATTTATTTGCCACGGGTGGTTCGAGACAATTTTAACCTAATTTTTATTTTTGAATATGTATTTGGGATGTGTAAGAAAAATTTAGGAACAAAAACCAAAGTCTTCGATAAAGCACTTTTTGTAAAAATCCTGTTTAAATTTCAAAAAATAAAAAAAAATCACTCTTCAAATATATGGGATTAATAGATTTTGACCTCCTGATTCCAAATCTGCTTTCAAAATTTTTTTTTTGTAGCATACACCGTTTTCGAGATACTCGCGTTTGCAGATTCAAAAAACCGCTATTTTAATACTTTCTCTTGTTTCACTTAAATAATTCCTAAAGTGCACAGTGTGCACTGTCAAAAAATTGTTTTGAATGGACAACTTGTAGGGCTTCCAATCCTAAAATGCCAAAACTTGGGATTTCTGTTTTTACATCCCGGGATTTTCGAGATCCCGATTTTATTATTTTTTAATAACATTATATTAATTTATCAATTAAAACAATGATATTTTCATAGAATGATTTTTTTTTTATAAAAATTAATTAGAATTTACACGAAATGGTGAATACCTAGGCTGACCATTCGTACTGATTTGATCAGTACATGTACTGATTTTTGATCACATGTACTGATCAAAAAACGTTGTACTGATTTGTACTGATTTTTTGAAATATGTACTGATTGTACTGATTTTTGCACATTTTAGCAGTAAAAATAATTTTATTCGAAAATTCTGTACAAAAAATTGATTTTCCATAACATAAGTCGTCAGTAGTTTTCTATAACTTAGAGTTCGTGAATCTGAGTGTGACAGTATTTTGATCTTCGTAAATTTATATGAAAAGGCGCATTAAATCTTTGAGGTTTTCTATAACGAAAAGTTCAAGGAATCATGGATTTCTATTTTTTAGAAACATAATGTAATTGCATGAATTCAATAATTCTGAAATGTTCGATAAGGTAATGTCATCAGAATTTATTGAAAATAGCTCTCAAAATATCAGGACTATTTAAAAAAGCATGTGCTCGGAATTTTTCTAGATGGAAGAGTTATCAAAACTTAAGGGAAAAAGTTTTCAGAATCTGAGGGATTTTCGCATTCTCAAAACATTTAGGTTTTTGTAATATCTTCTGAAATGATTAACACATTCAAATGAAGTTGTTTGAAGTTTTTTAACAGTTGTTTTTACTGAAATACTAATTGACCCCAAGTTTGTTAGTTTCACCGAAATTTTTTGAGTGTTGAAAAAATTATCAGCGTTTTCCCATAGAAAAGAGTTTTCAAAGAGTTATTTCTAGAAAAAAATATAAAAACTTGGGCGTACTGATTTGAGTTCAGGAAAAAATGGTCACCCTATTAATACCCCAAAAATCGTCGGAAATCTACTATTAGACTACATTGCTAAATAATTTCAAAGAGCCCAAATGCAATAACAGTTTAAAAAGATATATAAATTTTAACAGCAGGGCTGTTGGAAAATGATGCATTCAAATACACATATGAGGCATTCCACACCAAATGATCAGCGAAAAAAACCATGTGTACCGTAAATTCTGAATGGGTTGTATGGATAGCCCTATATGGAACTTAGGAAATTGCGTTTTTTGGTGGTCAAATGGAAATATGGTAAATTTTGTGTCAAGTTGCTTTGATTAAATACTTATCAAATTGAAACGGAATGCACTACAATCTCAAAAACGTACATTCTTGTAAAGTTTTGTATGGGCTATCGATTAAATTTTTTTTTTTTAATTTTCAGAATCCATTTTGTAATTTTCCATTTTTTAAAAAGTCAATTTATCAAAATTTCGGGCACTTTTTTTTTAAGTTTAGAAGTTTGCCTATCCACACAAAAAAACTCAGACATATGTTTTTCGTTTTTTTCGAGAAAATCGCATTTGAATTTTGAATTTAATAACAATTTAGTAATTTGCTTGTATTTTCTTGTTTCAACATAGCGTATGAGTAATATTTATGCAATTAATAATATTCATTCGCAATGTTGAAACAAGAAAATACAAGCAAAGTACACAATTGTTATGAAATTTAAAACTCAAATGTGATTTCTCGAAAAAAAAAAGAAAAAAAATATGTCTAAATTTTTTTGTGTGGATTGACAAACATCTAAACTTAAAAAAAAAAAAATTTTAAGTGGCCGGATTTTTGATAAATTTACTTTTTTAAAAAATGCAAAATTTTAAAACGGGTTATGAAAATTTTCCAAAAAAAACAAAAATTAATCGATTGACCATACAAAACTATACAAAAATTTAATTTTTGAGATTGTGGTACATTCCGTTTAAATTCGATAAATATTTAATCAAGGCAACTCGATACAAATTTGACCATTTTTCCCTAGTTTTTGAAATATTGAAAAACCAAAAACGCAATTTTCTAAGTTCCATATAGGGCTATCCATATAACCTATTCAAAAATTCATGGGACACATGTTTTCCTGTAGCGGTGAATTTGGTGTGGAATGCCTCATATTTTAGAATATAGATGATTGTTATAAATGTAGAACGAAATTTTATACTTTACGTTCTAGTTTATGACTTATATGAGTACTAGACTCAAAGTAGTATTTGTAGTACAACTCTCTACTACTACTTGTACAGCTATTGCAGCTACCACTACTACTGCTAGTACAACTATTGGTACTTATTGTTGTCCTTGGAGTTGCATTTATTGTTGTTTATATATTTATTTTATTTTATTTTTTTACTTTAAATAACACAAAGACTTTGCAGAATATAAATTTATACTAGGAGTCGTATTTTCTTTTGTTGCATATCAAAGAAATTGAATTTTATATTCAGCATATTTTTTTTCTTTCTTTTTCTTGAAATAAAATATTATTTTTTTTTTTTAAATCAAGACACCAAAGATTTTATTAAAGGCACTTACATATAATTCACAAGCAAGAATTTTATTAATACGATTCTTTAAATCTAAAAGATATTTTAAAATCAAGGAATTTTTAAATAAGAATAAGTAAAGATTTCCTGACAACGATATTTATTGTTAACTCCTCACTCAAAATAAAAGCTCTGTCAAAAAATCTTTAAAATGACTTTTAATTTGAATTAGCAAATATTTGGCAGATTTTTCTGCTGAAATAAATATTTTAAGTCAATTCACTGTCTTTCACTGAAGACATCTATTATCGTAATTTAGCTCAGAAGCAGATTTATAACATCTTTTCGGCTTATTTCACATGACTTTGATGAAAAACAAGTAAGAAAGCTATATTCGGCTGTGCAGTATCTTTAAATACCTTCCACAATGTTAACCAATGCACTAGACGCAGACGACCTTTCTTGGCCAAAATTGATAAATAAGTAATTTACCGTTCAAAAACAAATTTAGATAAAAATAAAAAAAAACGTATTTTTTAAAATTTTTTCAATTTTTTTTGAGTTTAAATATAAAAAATTTCTTATAATATTCTGTATGGAAAACAAAAAAACTTATAACAATTTTTAACACAAAACCTACTTCAAACCAGAAATTTTCCGAGTTTTGTAATTTTGGCCAAGAAAAGCAATGATCGGAACCATAGTGCAATGTAAATATTTAAAAATCAAAAAAAAATATTTTATAAGTATGTATGAAAATTATTTAAAAGCTACCCCGAGTATGACACATACTACGTATTTTTTACTTCTAGTGATACAAATAACAACTAACAAGCCTACAAGCCAAATAAGCATTAACAACTACAAAATGGCGCGCAGCCACGTCATATCATGGAGGTTTATATTGAAACTCGTCTCAATTGCTCATAGCTTCTTAACCCCTTGACCGATTTTGACATAATTGGTACCAAGATAACCAGAAAAACGTTGAGAACAATAAAATACGAACCTATTTAAAATTTTATTTGAATATGTCAACCATGAGCCAAGATAAATCATTTTAAAATTTTGGGTTAAATTTCTGGTGACTCTCCCCATTGTGGGATTCCTTCCAAATTTTTTGTGAGTGTAAGGAATGATAAAATTACATTTAATTCCAAGTTTTGTTCTCATTCATTCAGTAGGTGTCAAGTTATAGCATTTTTTTGTGTAAAATTCACCATTATTTTAGAGGTACCCTTACATTTTCACTCATATCTTTTAAAATAGTTAACCGATTTCAAAAAAAATACATCAGTTTCTGCCTGGGAGAATTACGCAACTTTTGGTACCCCAAGCGTTTAAATCGGTTCCGGATTATTGCAGACGGACAGACAGATAGACAGACAGACGGACATCGCTAGATCGACTTAAAATCGATCAAGGATTATGAATATATATACTTTATGGGGTCCTAAACCAATATTTCAATGTGTTACATACGGAATGACAAACTTATATATACCCTCTATCACTAGAGTGGAGGGTATAAAAAAATTAATAATATGTGATAATTTACAATTTTACTTTTTTAAGCATTTTGCACTTTTCGCACGAACTTTTGCTCTTTAACAACCCCTAGTGAAATTTTATGCAGAAAATTTATGTAGAACACTTTAACCCTTTAAACGCACGTTTTATTGGTGTTCTATGAGGACATTTGAAAAAAGAACCAAAATGACACCTAAAAATGGGAGATAGAGGGTTAACATATCCTTAAAAAAGAACCGCCATCAAATTCTACTGAAGACATGTCTAACTATATTTACGTCAGAACTATATTTAATACCTTTTTTTGACTTATTCAAAACGGCTTTAAAAAAAAATTGATAAACTTCACTTTTGATGTAGAAATATGTCTCACGAAATTTCAGGATAATCGGACATGTCTAAGGTGTGCTACATCGGTCATGAAGTTTAAAAACGAGTTAAACGGGGAAAATATGTCTTTTTGTTAATTTTCCCAATTTGTTTGATATTTTGAGTTTGAATTCAAATTGTTACAGGATTATAATTTTAAATAAAATGTCTCTCTAAGAAGACCCAAAAAACTAAAATCGGTTGAAAATCAGCCAAGCTATTTCAACTTCCCCAGTCATCTAATTATTACAACTTCCCCAGTCATGCCTAGGGAAGTTTTAATAACTTGGCTGATTTTCACCCGATTTTAGTTTTAAGTACCTGATTTGATAGGCATTTTACTCCAAATCAAATTTCTGTAACCACCTGAATTTTACTTAAAATACCAAAAAAAAATTACAAAACTGAAAAAAAAACATATTTTTCCATGTAATCCGTTTTTTTTAATTCAAGGCCGATGCGGCACGCCTTACCCATGTTCGATCCACATAAATTTTTGTGAGACATATTTTTATCCAGGGTAAGTTAGGATCAATATCTACCAATTTAATTTTTTTTTGGAGCATCATATAAAATAAACCAGATTCAAAAAAAAGTGCAATTTTCAAAATTTGAAAAAAGAATAAAAGGAATTGTGATCACATCTCGAATTATAACTTAAAAGTTTCGTAATTTAGAGTAGAATTTTTAGACTTTAAAAAAAAAAACAATCGAAGGTTTTGGACTTTTTCTAAAAGTCGATTTTAATTTGTAAACGTTAAAAAATAAGTGATAGTTACTTCGAACAATTTTTTCAATTTTTTTTCTAAAACTACATTTAAATACCAACAAAACGTTGTCCAACTTTTTTTAATAAATCTATATTTTTTACTGGTCAAAATTAATTAAAAATTTAAATTTTTTTGAAAAAATTGCCACTTTGAAATATTGATTACTATACACCAACTTGGTATAAAAGGCTGAAAAAAAATTATCGAAGAGGGTCGGGTCTCAAAGTGAGTGATATGGCCTGGAATGCCCTATATACTCATGATCGATATGTTTGAAGTCGATCTACCGATGTCAGTCCCTCTGTCCGTCCGTCTGTCAATTGAAAACATTCTAAATATTTAACAAGTAAGAAAGCTATATTCGGCTGTGCCGAATCTTTAAATACCCTCCACAATGTTAACCAATGCACTATGGTTTCGCGGACGACCTTTGTTGGCCAAAATTTAATTTTCTCAAAATGGATTTTATAGAAAGTCGTAAACACTTACAAACAACAGAAAACATATATTATTTTTGTACAAACTCATTTATTGTTCAAAAACAAATTTAGCTAAAAATAAAAAAAAGTATTTTTTTAAATTTTTTCAATTAATTTTTTGAGTTTAAATACAAAAATTTTTTTATAATATTATACATGGAAAACAAAAAAATTATAACAATTTTTACCACAAAACCTATTTAAAACCCAAAATTTTTTCCATTTTTGTAATTTTGGCCAAGAAAAGTGATAATCGGAACTATAGTGCAATGCAAATATTTAAAAAACAAAAAAAAATATTTTATAAATATGTATGTATGAAAATTATATAAAAATTATATAAAACCAACCACGTGGCACGTGTATGACACATACTACGTATTTTTAACTTCTTTTGATACAAATAACAACAAGCCAAACAACCATCAACAACTACAAAAACGCGCTGCCACGCCATATCATAGAGGATTATATTGAAACTCATCTCAATTGCTCATAGCTTCTTAACCCCTGAACCGATTTTGCCATAATTGGTACCAAAATAACCAGAAGAACGTTGAGAACAATAAAATAAGAACATATTTAAAATTTTATTTGAATATGTCAACCATGAGCCAAGATAAATCATTTTAAAATTTTGGGTTAAATGGCTAGTGCCACGCCCCATTGTGCGATTCGGACCAAATTTTTTGTGAGTGTTAGGAATGATAAAATTACATTAAATTCAAAGTTTCGTTTACATTCATTCAACAGGTGTCAAGTTATAGCATTTATTTTGTGTAAAATTCACATTTTCACTCATCAAAATTTACATTTTCACTCATAACTTTTAAACTACTTAACCGATTTAAACAAAAAAAACCACTAGATTCTGCCTAGGAGAATTACGCAACTTTTGGTACCCCAGGCGTTTAAATCGGTTCTGGATTATAGCCAAAAACGTGATTTCAACAGACAGACAGACAGACGGACGGACAGACAGACAGACAGACAGACAGACGGACATCGCTAGATCGACTTAGAATCGATCAAGGATCATTAATATATATACTTTATGGGGTCCTAAACCAATATTTCAATGTGTTACATACGGAATGACAAACTTATATATACCCTCTATCACTAGAGTGGAGGGTATAACTATCACTAGAGTGGAGGGTATAAAAACTAAACTGAAGCTACTGAAGCTTGGCATATGAGGCATTTCACACCAAATGTCCAGCGAAAAAAACATGTGTACCGTAAACTTCTGAATAGGTTGTATGGATAGCCCTATATAGAACTTAGGAAATTGCGTTTTTTGCTTTTCAATTTTTCAAAAACTGGGCTTGGGAGACGTGGTCAAATATTGGAAAAATGGTAAAATTTGTGGCGAGTTGCCTTGATTAAATATTTATCACATTAAAACTGAATGCACCACAATCTCAAAAATTTACATTCTGATATAGTTTTGTATGGGCTATCGATTATTTTTTTTTTTTTTGGAAAATTTTCAGAACCCGTTCTGAAATTTTCCGTTTTTTAATAAAGTCAATTTATCAAAAATCCGGCCACTTTTTTTTTTTTTAAATTTTTTTTTTAAGTTTAGATGTTTGTCCATCCACACAAAAAAATATAGAAACACATTTTTCGTTTTTTTCTAGAAAATCGAATTTGAATTTTACACAGAGAAAAATAAATTTCCAATTGAATTTTTCAGTTGTATTAAATCAAAATTCGGTTGCTGCTACTACATTTTGATGTGGCTAACGAATTTTATAGTTGTATCAATTAAAAGACAGTTGTTATAACAACATTTTGTTGTAACTACCGATATTTACTTGTTTCAACCTTAATTCAAATGCATTCACCGATTTTTTGTTGCAACAACTGAATTTCAGTTGGAAATTAGCAAATTTGTTTTCTGTGTGTAAATTTCATAACAATTTAGTAATTTGCTTGTATTTTCTTGTTCCAACAGAGCGTATGAGGAATATTTATGCAATTAATAATACTCATTCGCAATGTTTAAACAAGAAAATACAAGCAAATTACAAAATTGTTATGAAATTTAAAATTCAAATGCGATTTTCTCGAAAAAAAATTAAAAATACATTTCTGATTTTTTTTGTGTGGATGGACAAACATCTAAACTTTAAAAAAAAATTAAAAAAAGAAAAAAAGTGGCCGGATTTTTGATAAATTGACTTTTTTAACAAATGGAAAATTTCAGAACGGGTTCTCAAAATTTTCTAAAGAAAAAAATTTTATTCGATAGCCCATACAAAACTATATAAGAATGTAAATTTTTAAGATTGTGGTGCATTCCGTTTTAATGTGATAAATATTTAATCAAGGCAAATCGCCTCAAATTTGACCGTTTTTCCAATATTTGACCATGCCTTCTTAGCCCCGTTTTTGAAAATTAGAAAAACCAAAAACGAAATTTTATTAGTTCCATAGGGCTATCCAAACAACCTATTCAGAAATTTACGGGACATATGCTTTTCTGTAGCGGGACATTTGGAGTGGAATGCCTCATATATTGTTTTAAACAAATCCATAGTTACTTAACAACAATTAGAAAAATTATTGACTTTAAGTAAATTAAATAAACTTACATACATAAATTAAACAAAAACTAAATTGGCAACCTCATTCTGTGTTTAATTTATATTTTGTCTCACTTACAGTATCTACTTATTGAGAAAAAACAAAAAACAAAAAAAAATAGAGTGAGGCTGTCTAACAACCATCAAACAGTATCAACTAAATCATACATTTTCACTTCAACATGACATTTAAATCAACAAAGAACAGCGTTTTTACATTAGCAGGGAGGTAAAGTAGCAGGATTGTTTTCTTCTTTTTGTTTTCCAAAAGTTTGATTTGGGTTTGGTAAGAAGGTTGGTTAGTTGGTTATTCAAGTTTGTTACGAATTTATACATATTGTTTTTGTTTTCTTTTACCATATTAACACCCAACATCCTCTATTCAATACAAAAATAAATCCTCTTCTCTCTATCCTCCTCCTCTTTCGCCTCCATCACTTTTTTCTAACATGGCTACATTAATAATATTAGAAATCGTTTTTGTGTGTGTCAACCGCTCCTTTAAACCAAAAAATATATTTTTTGTTGATAACCACAAAAAAAAAACTAAAACGCGACCTCATCTTATTTTTTGTCAGTTTTTTTTATTATTTTTCTGCCATAAAACTTCGATTTTTCTACCACCATCTATCTACAGTATGTTTGTGTCCTCCGCCTCCCCCCAAATATACAGTGAGATAGAGGTCATAATACCATCGAATGAACAAAATGAATGAACCAACAACCAATTAACCAAAAACCAAGCCTCAATGTTAAAAATCTAAACTTCTTTTAGAACTCAATTAGTTTGATATTGTTGTTACATATTGTTTCGTTGATGTTTTGTTGTTGTTCTTGTTGTTGTTGTTTTGGCAACAAACAATGTTAGCAAGATTATAAAATTCGGCAGTGACGAAACTTTAATAAGCTACACTTCGAAAAAATTTCTACGAATTTTGCGATATCCATTAATTTTTTTTTTTTTTGGTGGAAAGCAATACGTATTCCAAATCAAAAGACTTGTAAATTTTTTAAATGAGCAAAATCGGAACTAGGGGGGAAAAGTTTCATCTCGAAGAACTCATCTGTATATAACGCATCGTAATAATGGTGTATGGGGCTTACATGGGGCATTCACTGGAAAATCACACATTTTCGGACCAAAAACCCTTCGATTTCACTAATTTTTGGATGAGTTTTAGTCCGTATTAAATTCAACTTGTATACTAATTTTAAATATTTTATTCCAAGTCAGTTTTCAGCAAACAACTTCTTATAATTTCCATTTTTCAAATAAATTAAGAAATTAAAATTTTCAATTAATTTTGACCAGTAAAAAAATATTGATATCAAGGGCATATATTCAAAACCCTCTACCTAAAAAATCACAACTTTTCTGGACAGCCAAAAAACTGTTTATTTCGCATATTATTAGAGTAATTAAAATTCGACATTCTAAAATATTTTTTTAAATCAACTACTGAATACCGAATTATTATGATATCATTTACCACATCGCTAAATTTTTAAAGCGATTTATTAATGATAACAACTTATAAAAAATTCCGAAATCGCGGTTGTATTCCACAGGTGCTGATTTTTAAGACAAAAATTATTTTTTTACCGAATTCATCTCAAAAGTTGACAAACTGTTGAGTATGTTTTATAAAAAATAGTAAAAAAAATTAAAAACGCGAAAATATGTTGTAGGCAAAAACAAATGAAAAAAACATTTAAAACAAGTGATACAACAATTGAAACTATACCAGTAATTATTCATTTGTTTTAACAAAAATCAACATTACTGCTCAAAACAATTTTCTAAAATAAATAACATTGAACATTAAAAAATAACGTCACTTTCGTTTTTTTTACCAACAAATTTGAAAAAATAACCTACGAAAACATTAAAAATTCATGATTATTGTGTTATTTTTACCAACAAGTTAACAAAAAATTCCTACGAAAACATTAAAAAATAATTATTTCGTATGTTATTTTTATGCAATTTTTTTATTAAATTATTTCTTAAAAAATGTTTACTAAAATTTTGGGGAATCGATCCCGCAATCAACTAAATTCTGGCCAGACACTCTACCCATCGTGCCAAAGTCACCTGATACAAAAATGTTTTCATATTTCTATAAATAATTTTTTGATTTTTTTTCTGCAAAAAAATAACCCACACAAGTAAGTAACAACTAATGATATCTCCTTAAAAATGCCAACAATTTAAAAAAAAAAACAAGTAAGAAAATTATAGTCGGTCAAGACCGACCATATAATACCCTACACCAGAGTTTCCCGGAAAATGGGTCCCACGTTCAAACATGGACTGATTAGCTCTATATTTTGTTAAATCATTAATAAGTGTAAAAAGCACTCACTAATCAAATTTGAGTGGAATAGGCTTCTTTTTGTTGACAATAAATCGCTTCAACTGAATATCGGGCGAAATTTCTACATGGGACCTAAGTCCAAAAATGGTCCGATGATAATCAGATTTGATAAGGTTATTAAAGTACGCGTTTAACATACCCAAACAGAATTTTAATTAAATACTTTCTATTTTCATGAAATTTGAGAGATTTATGTGAAAATCGGGAAGGTGGTTTGTATGGGGGCTACAAGAAGAACTGGTCCGATTTCTTTAAAATTCGGAATGGTGATTTGTGTGGATAAAACATGATTACCTGCCAAATTTCGAAAAGATATATAAAATGCGGCTATTAATATCATTTGAGCCAAAACCAAAGAGGACCTTTGTATGGGGGCTAGGTCTAAATATGAACCGATTTTTTCCAATTTCAATAGGCTTTGTCCTTGGGCCAAAATTGATTAAGAATTGCGACCTGTATGGTGTTTACACCGTTTACATGGACAGACGGACGGACAGACAGACAGACGGACGGACGGACGGACATCGCTAAATCGACACAAAAAGTGATTCTAAGTCGATCGGTATACTTAAAAGTGGGTCTAGGACCAATATTTCGGGTAGTTACAAACATCAGCACAAACTCATTATATCCTGTACCACAGTGTAGTGTAGGGCATAAATAACGTACACAAATCATTAAAAATTAAAGAAAAATCACTTATTTTTACATACAGAACAAAAATAAATGACTTTAAAAATTGAATGCTAATGAAAGTCTTTATTTTTTATGTCGTTATTTTTTAAACAAAGAACAGAAATAGTCATTTAAAAAAACTGAACGTTAAAAAAATGGGTTTTCTTTTACAAACGACAAAACGTAAAACTTTTTAAATAAACTACAAACTGTTAATGACTTAATTTTTTGAGTGCAGATGCTGATAAGCTTCGCGATTTTTAAGAATCAAATTTTTATTTCATAATGACATCAACATTGGACTGGCCATAGCGTTATATAGAAAAATTAAAAAATGTTAAATCCATAAGTGTTCGCACTGAAAAATGTGAGGTTGGGGATAAAAATAATTATGCATATTTAAAAAAAAAATTTTTTTTGTTCCGAGTACCTCCGGGTTGAGCCTAAAGTTTGAAAAACGGATTACAAGGGAAAAATATGACTTTTTTTTCATTTTCTCAATTTTTTTGATATTTTAAGTACAGTTTGAATTCAAATGGTCAATGAATTTTGATTAGGAGTTAATTGTCTATCAAATAAGGTGTTAAAAATTAAAATCGGTTGAAAATTAGCCGAGTTATGACAACTTCCCCCGGCAACTAACGTGTGGCAAACCACCTGATCAAGGAATTCGAGCCCCATTTTTGAAATTTATTGAAATTATCTACTGTAATTAATTTGTTTTATTCCTCAAGTTCCAATGTACTAAGAAGATACATATTTTTCATATTGCGTTTTGCTAACTTGTTTTAAATAAATGCTAAAGTGGTCTGAATTTTTCAACACTATTTTCAAATCTCCAATTTTAATTTTTTATTTTTTTTGTTAAAGAAATTTTAAAAAATCGGCTATTGGAGTTTAGGGATTTGTTAAGCACATATAAAGGAATAAAAACCCCAAAAATTTTAGGGTTTGCTCTTTTCATTTGGCTATTACAGTGATGTAATTTCGGCGGATTTCGGGAAAGTAGTGATTTTTGGCCCTTTTTTAGCTTTCATTTATTTTTTTTTGGGTTTTTTTACAAACTTGATATGTTTTGGACCGAATTATATCAACACGAGATAGAATACTTCAATTTGCAAAAAAATGCAAATAAAAAAGCAAAAAAAAAATTTTGTTCTGAATTTAACACCATAGCGAAGGCCGTTTTACTGAATATTTTGCCATCAAAAGGTAATTTTCGTGAAAATGGAAGATAGAGGGTTTTGAATATAGGCCTTCGATATCCTAAAAAAAGTTGGACAACATTTTGTTGGTATTTAAATGTAGTTAAAAAAAAATAAAAAAATTATTCAAAGTAATAATCACTTAATTTTTAAAGTGAAAATATTAAAATCGACTTTTAAAAAAATTAATTCTTAAAATGCAATTCAAATAACGCAAGTTGCGTATTATTAAGCCATAATACGAGATGTGATCACAATTTGCTGTATTTTTTTTATAATTTTGAAAATTGTACCAAAAACATTAAGTTGTTAGCTATTAGCCGAAACTCCATCAAAATATATTTATCTCAATGTGGAAATACGTCTCACAAAATTTTTTGATAATCGGACATTAGTAAATCAAGAGCTTAAACAATTCTGTTGGTATTCATTTCGTGGCTGCAGGATTCACCGAGATATGTAAATTAGCCTGTCCCGAAAATGGCCTCTTTTTGGAATTTTGCTTGGTAATAGCAAAAAAATGATGCGTATTACAGAGCTGATAATACCTCCCTTCAACCGGTTGAAGCTCGCAATCGTAGTGTATTTTTTCAAAAAAAAAAAATAGTTTTTTGTTTTAACCGCTATTGGTGTTAAAATTCGCGGATTGTTTAGTACATTAAGGGAAAAATATTTAAAACGTTTTCATAGAATAATTTTGGTCCACCAGAGCATTTAAAGAAAAAAATCTAAGTTTTTGGCAATATTGAATTTTTAATTTTTGTATTGACGCGGATGTTACTCAACCAAGTTCAAACCGGTACTTTAAATCGTCCATGTTCTTTTACTGCCATTTTAAACTAATTAAAAAAGAAAAAGTTGAAAAAAGTAGAAAAAAAAATTTTTTTTTTTTGCTAGTACCTTAAATTTTATTTTTCCGCATAGGCTAATGTATATATACAAAATCTTTGGAATGTTAAATTTTCGATTCAAAATTAGGGGCTGTGAACCCCGGCAGTAGGGTTTTAGCTTTTTGCATTTTTTGCAAATATCTAATCTCTCAAGGTAATATTAGAAATTGCGTTTTTAGTTTTTCGCGATCGTCAAAAATTTTCACGCACCAAAATAAAAAACTAAAAAATATATTTTTTTATTCGAGCTTTAAAATATTATATATTGATTTTGGTTATTCAAGCTCGAGGTAATTTTTCTTTAAAAAAAAAACTAACAAGGGAAGTCTCCCTGGTGTCACCCTCCGATCTTCGTGAAATTTGGATATGTTGTTAAGAACGAAAATTAATTCGACACGTATTTTTTTTTAGCGGCCCAAACTCATTTTTAGGGGAGCTCGATTTGTATGGGGGGAAATTGACCTTTTTTAGTTTTTTACGCTTTACGCCTATTTTAACAAAATTAATATAGGCATGTGTGATATCAGATTAAAGGTATTTAAAATACCTATCTCGTGGTGCTAACAACGGGCCAAAGAAGTTAATATTTTTCGACTTATTAACAAAAATGTCCTAAAATTTTGGCATTTTACTCAATATGACGAAAAGTTGTGCATGTTTGGACACGTTTTTAGCACACGTAGATAGGTTTTCCAAAGACCTTTCATTTGGTATGTAACATGACTAGGTTTCTTTGTATAGTATAGGAGATAAACGAGAAAAACTGAAAAATGGCCTTGTCTTCCCCTCTCCTTTTTACCCCCTAAATATGAATTTGGGCCGCTAAGAAAAAATACGTGTCCCTTTATTTTTTCTGATCTACAAAATAAAACCAATTCCATAAAGATCCGCGGGTGACACTAGGGAGACTTCCCTTGTAAGTTAAAAGTTTACGAACATCAGCACAAACTTATTTTATACAGTACCAAAGAGAAGTGTACAAAGTACAAAAAATCTTTATAGGGGCTAAAGTTTCATGGACTTTAACAAAAACAAAAAAGTTGTTAGACTGTTTAGTTTTTAAACAACTTCATAAGAAGTAAATGACAATGTCATGTTTGAAATATCAAGTATTTTTTTGTTCGGCTTATAAACAATTTACGGACAGTTTTTTTTAAAGAGATTATATTTGTGTTCCACTTAAATATGGTTTTTACAAAATGTTGAAAATACAATGAAAGAAAAACAATGCCAAGAAGTCGGTTTAACGATGACTATTTGTATACCCTCCAACTACAGTATGGGGGTATACTCACTTTGTCATTCCGTGTGTAACACATCGAAATATCGGTCTAGGACCCCAAAAAGTATATATTTTATTGATCAGTGATCGATTCTAAGACATTCTAGCGATGTCCGTCCGTCCGTCCGTCTGTCCGTCTGTAGAGGACACGATACAGTCCAAAATAAAAGAGCTAGACTTCCGAAGTTTGGCATGAATATGTCTTATATTCCTAGGTAGGTTAAGTTCGGAAATGGGCAAATTCGGACCAAGGGGAAAAAAGTTCCCCCTTGGAGAACTAAACCAACCTAAGAAAAAACGCATTTTATGCAGGGTTTTTTGTACTTTTGCTAAGCAACTGCAACATTCTTGTCTCAGATGAAGTTCAAAATCGCAATGGGAAGGTGCCCCCAACGTCTCCCACCACGCCCTGGATTTTCTGTATATTGTTTTTTTTTACATTTTGGAGGGTATAAAAGATTCGGCACAGCCGAATGTAACACTCTCACTTGTTTTAATTTTTGTTGTAATTATTGAAGACATGACATAGATATTTAATTGTAACAAGAACAATTTTCAGAACCAGTTCTGAAATCTTTAATTTTGTAAAAATGTCAATTTAACGAGAATCCGGCGACTTTTTTAATTTTTAAGTTTAGATGTTTATCTATTCACACTAAAAAATTCAAAAGCGCGTTTTTTGTTTTTTTTTTTTCAAGAAAATCGCATTTGAATATTAAATTATATAATAATTTTATAATTTTCTGGTATTTTCATATTTTAATATAGCGTATGAGAAGTATTATTTGCGAAATTCGTTAATTTGTAACTCATACGCCATGTTGGAACGAGAAAATTACAAAACATATCATAAGATATTTAATATTAAAATAAGATTTTCTCGAAAAAAAAAAAACGAAAATCGAGATAATATTTTTTTTTTTTTGTGTAGATAGAAAATTTTTTTGTCCATAGTCCGTAAAAATTTTCTTAGCGAAAAATTTTAATTCATAGTATAGAAAAAAAAAAATTACTAAATATTAAAATTTGTGGATAGGAAAATTTTTATGGACTAACGATAAAAAAATGTTCTATCCGCACAAAAAAATTCATAAGCGCGGTTTTGGTTTTTTTTTCGAGAAAATCCCATTTATATACATATTAAATTTCATAATAATTTTGTAATTTCCTTTTTTCTCGTTGCAACATGGCGTATGAATTACAAATCAACGATCTTTGCAAATAATATATCTCATACGCTATGTTGGAACAAGACAGTACAAGAAAATTCCAAAATTATTATCAAATTTAATATTCAAATGAGATTTTCTCAAAAAAAACAAGAAAAACGCGCTTCTGAATTTTGTCGTGTGAATGGACAAACATCTCAACTTAAAAAAAGAAAAAGAGGCCGGATTTTTGATAAATAGACTTTTTTACAAAATTTCAAATTTCAGAGGGGCTTTTAAATGAGATGGGTTGGCGTGTAAAAAAATCTAGCGCTGAACTAAAAAAAACACCTTTAGGGTTTAGTTCCGATTTTGTTTGTTGCACTGTGTAGTTCATATAATCGAATCAAATGATTTATTAGTAAACAAAAATACAATCATAGTTTCAATTTTATTGTGTGTATCAATATCAAGAGAAGCTTATAACCCGAAAACGAAATATTAAGAACTATAAAGGTCAACTGATAAGCACAATAAGAAATATTCGAAGAAGAAGAAAAAAAATAATTAACCTGAAATTGGAAAACTTATACATAAAGAAGAAAGAAAGAAAAAGAAAAAAAAAAAATAAACTAAATAATGACCACAAAATAAAATGATAAAAGTTTTGTTATTAGATGTATATTTGTTTCTATCTAGTATATACAGTGGCCGACAAAAGTCTACGTACACTCAAAGAACTATAAAACAATTTGTCATAAAAGTTCGTCCAATGAAAATTTTTAATGAATTTTTCATAAATATTATGAAAACTTTCATAAAAACAATGAAATGTTTCATAAATACTATGAATACTTATGAAACTTTTCATAAATATAATGAAACAGTTTCATTGGACGAACTTTTATGATGATTCTCATTATATTAATGAAGCTTTTTCTTTGTGTGTACGACTCCATAGTAGATTTAATACGTTTACGAAAATGTTAAGTAAAAAGTAACATCTGAGTAATTTATTATGCCTTAATTAAAGCTCAATGGCGTCCAGATTAAGTAAAGATTAAATGTGCTACGAGGTTTGCAATGAAAATCAAAATTGATATAAAACCTTTTTTTCAGAAAATTTTTTAAAAATATTTTTAAGTCGATTTTTGGTCCTATAGTTTATATTCAGTTATCAAAAAAAAATTCCAACGATTCAAACAAAAATAGGGTATTTAATTAATCGGGTTTCTGATTTTAAAAACTTTTATTGTTTGGCCTTTGCAAAAATAGACTTAAAAATAAATTTAAAATTTTCAAAAAAAAAACCTTTCAATTATTTCAATTTCCATTTTGACGCTCCTTACTCAATCTTGACGCCACTGAGCTTAAATTTAAGTTTAATAAATTAACTTAGCAGCACTTATTATAAAGAAAACTTTCTTAATAATGGTCAGGTCAATTACTAGTAACGTTGTCGTTAACGAATTACGTGTACTATGTTGTCGTACGTAGACTTTTGTCGACCACTGTATATACGTTATAAGGGTAGGTCGATCATCCATCTGGCATAAATATCTATGTACTAGTCTGTATGTATATAATATTATTAGAAAGGAAAAAAATAAATTGTGGCCAAACCAAATAAAAAAAAAACTTTGAGCCAAAAACTATCCTAAACAGCAATAATATCACAGATAGATATAATACAAAATCCAAGGTGACAAATAACTTTTTTTATGATTACTATACCAATGATATATATATATACAAGGCGTGGACCCAGGGGGGATAAGGGAAATTTCTCCCGTCCCCCAAACCGATTTCGAAAAAGAAAAAAAAGATAAGAAAAAGAAAACAGGAAGAAACGAAAAGGTAAAGGAAGAGGAGAAAACGAGAAGAAAAACTGATTTGACATAGATGAAAATTTTTCAGAATCCAAAAAAAATATTATATGATATTTTTCTGAAAACCTGAAAAATTTTGTTGGGGAAAAATGTTTCGGGAATAGTGTAACAGAATCTGAATTATTCTTAAGCTTTTTAATTGGAAATCTAAAAATTTTACTAAAAAAATGTTTTTCCAGAATAAAAAAAAAATTTTTTTGAATTTAAAAATTTTGTTACGAAAAATATGTATTTACGTTTGGAGAAAGCCTTGTAGTCTAAAAAATGTTTAGCAGGGTATATGCATCAAATCTAAAACTTAGTATTTAGAACTGGACAAATTTTCTATTAAGAAATATTTTAAATAAGAATACATTTTTAGAATTACTTGTAAGAAAAATTTCGATATAATTTCTTAAATTCTAAAAACTAGTCTATAATAAGTGTGCTCGTATTTTAGACCTTTTCGATTGGAAAAATGTTTCAGACTGAAAGTTTTTCTATACAAAAAAGGCTCATAATCTCAAAATTAAAAAAAATAAATAAAATTTAATGATACGAGTCATTTTTTAGAAGCAGTTCTTTAATTTGTTCTATAACACTAAAATACATCCAATTATATTTTAAAAATATTCAAATGTATTTTAAAAATTTCCAAATGTATTATAAAATTGTCCAAATAGTAATTGTGTTCATATATTGTTGGGCTGTATATTTTATAACTGAATTTTTATTTAGTTCGGTTTGAGTTCATATTAATTATTTCTGAGAAATAATAATTGTTGTACAATGAGAAAATCAGAAAAAAAACATAATTTTCCGGGCTATCGACGAATGAAGTCAATATTTATGCCACCATTACATTATTATGTAAGTCATTACAAATAAATCTAAAATCAAAAAAAAAAAAATAAGAAAAAAATCTTGACAAGAAAAAGTCTTAAATTAATATGCCGTGTAACTACACAGAAAAAAATAAAAAAAAAACATAATTAAAAAATTCGTAGATTTAATTAAAAAAATAATTAAATCCGGACCAATCACTAAAATGCTCATATGAATTAAAAATATTTGTATGTCATTAATTAAAAATAAATGAATATTTATTTAATTAAAACTTAAAACTATAACCTAAAAAATTTAATTAAAATAAAAAAAAATGTTTTGATTATATAAATTAAAAATTTAATTAATTTTTTTTTTTTAAAACAATTAAAATTTTTAATTCTATAAATTAAAAAAAATAAATTAATACATTTTTTTAAAACAAATAATTTAAAAAAAAAAAAAACTTTTTTAAATAAAATAGTGTAAAAAAAATGTTTCTTCAAACTTTACCAAATATATTTATGCCGTAAAGACAAAGTCACTAACAAGGAAGGTATTTTACAGGGCACCAACCGATTGTCCTGAAACTTTCATATAAGAAAGAGGGGATCAAAATAAGAGCTACCAGTTTTTGTAAACGGAAAACGGGATTTTTTAGTTCTTTGAGGATTTTTCCCATTTCTTAAAAAAACTATATGAACATTTTATAAAGCTCGAACGTTTTTTTGAAGACCTACCCAATGGTGTATCGGCCGTGTCCAAATTCGGCCTTGTTAAGTTCGTTATTGTCAAAAATGTATAATCGTTGGGATGGTTTATATTAATACTAGCAGGCCCGCCCGGAACTTCGCCCCCGGTAATATTAAATACCTGATTAAAGAAAGATCAGGATTAGAGTCTCCATTTCTAAAACTCTCTCCTACAGAATTTTTATTTTATTTAATTTTTATCGTTGAAGTCTTTCATAAAAACTATTTAAAATAAACAATAAAATTAAAACAGACCCGTTTAGCTTGGAAACATGTTCGTTTTCTTAAAAATTTTCGAGCCCTTATATCGTAATTATTGAAACCATTTCATTCCCCGTTTCACTCCATTTAGTTCCCCGTTCTATTCCATTTCGTTTCCTTTTCTATTCATTTGGTCAACTTTTTATTCAATTTTGTTCTGAATTCCAATTCATTTCGTTCCATGTAGGCTTCATTCTTAAAAAAAATAAAAAAGTACCACATTACAATAATTTACCCTTATCCCCAATAAAATCTAAATTTCCAGAAGGTCCTTTTTAGAATGATTTTTTGGGCTGGAGGATCCAACATTTCAACTTTTTATGACCAACTTTTCAGGAGATAGAAAAAGTTACAAAGTTCACAACTTTGCACGTATTTGCCCCAGTAAAATAGGAATTTCCAAAAAGGTAATTTTTCAGAATGTTTTCAAATTGGGTGAGTAGTTTTGGAGATTTTAAAATTTTATGTCATTTGACCCAAATTGATCTTTAAAATGGGTGTGGTCAATGAAACCTACCCTAACTCACCCTGAAGGAAAATTCTAAATATTAGTGAAAACATTTTTGAAATTCCATAATAAGTTTCGTATATTTACAAATTTTACGTAGATGAACCGTAGCCTATGTCTAACCATTCTTAATGCTGGAGAAAACATTTTTTAAATGAGTAGTTTCGGATATTTCGAAATTTTATGTTTTTTGCCAAAAGTGGGCGTAGAGGTGAGTGTGGTCGAAGAGAGCTAACCCATGTCCACTCTGAAGGACCATTCTTAATATATATTTGTGATTTTAAATCGGATACGTAGTTTGATCATATTTAAATTTTACGTTTTTCTTGCCAAAGGTGGGCGTAGAAATAGGCGTGGCCAATTAAACCTAGAATATTTAAACTCTGAAGGACGAAACATTGGTGAAAAAAATTAAAAAATCAGATGAAAAATTTTGGAGATTTAAAAATTTAAGTTTTTTTTTTGCCAAAAAGTGGGCGTATAAGTGGGCGTGGTCGATGAAACCCAGCATATGTCCACCATGAAGGATCATTTCAAATATGTATTGGTGAAAAAATTTTTGAAATCGGTTCAGTAGTTTTGGAGATTTTTCAAGTTTACGTTTTTTGGCCAAAAGTGGGCGTAAAAGTGGGCGTGGTCGATAAAACCTAGCCTATGTCCATCCTGGAGGAACACTCTAAATATTGCTGAAAACTTTTTTGAAATCGGATGAGTAGTTTCATAGATATTTAAATTTTAAGTTTTTATCAAAAGTGGGCGTAGATGTGGGCGTGGTCGATGAAACCCACCATATGTCCACCATGAAGGACCACTCCAAGTATGTATTGTTGAAAAAAATTTTTAAATCGGTTCAGTAGTTTTGGAGATTTTTCAATTTTACATTTTTTGGCCAAAAGTGGGCGTAGCAGTGGGCGTGGTCGATGAAACCTAGCCTATGTCCATCCTGGAGGAACACTCTAAATATTGCTAAAAACTTTTTTGAAATCGGATGAGTAGTTTCATAGATATTTAAATTTTAAGTTTTTTTATCAAAAGTGGGCATAGATGTGGGCGTGGTCGATGAAACCCAGCATATGTCCACCATGAAGGACCATTCCAAGTATGTGTTGGTGAAAAAATTTTTGAAATCGGTTCAGTAGTTTTGGAGATTTTTCAATTTTACGTTTTTTAGCCAAAAGTGGGCGTAGAAGTGGGCGTGGTCGATGAAACCTAGCCTATGTCCATCCTGGAGGAACACTTTAAATATTGCTGAAAACAGTTTTGAAATCGGATAAGTAGTTCCGGAGATTACCCTCTTGAAACAAACAAACAAAAAACAAACATACAAACATTACCTCTTTATAATATTAGTATAGAGTATAGATGTATATACTAGAGCAGCGGTTACCAACCTTTTAGGCTCGCGTACCCCTAATTTTAAATTTTATCAGCCGCGTACCCCCTAACGAGTTTTTTGTTTTCGTTAAAAAACTTCACAAAGGAAAACAAAACAATGGCGGTATTTTTTTGGAAAATTTTTTTTTGCTCTTTGGGGTGTATCAATGCATCTGAATACGCGGATTTTGAGCTGATTTTTCTGCAGAGCAAAAACGGCTGAATACGTTACAAATCTGATTTTACCAGTCGATTCTACACCAAAAATTAAAACAACGGACGATTTTTGAATTCTTAAAAAAGTTCTGAAAACCCATCACAGGGGGGGGAAATATAATGTATTTATTTTTTTTTTTTTAATACGAGGGCAGATTCCGTGACTTTTCGAATGAAACACCCTCGTATATACATTTTGAGCTTAACAAAATGGTACCAAAATTTTCACTCTATCACAACACGTCCCAAAAATGCACAAAAACACGTTTTTTGAGAACTTTGACATAAATTTTCTCAAAAACCTGACATCATAGAAAAATTTGGGAACCATATTCGGAATCAGCATCGAAAAGTTTATCGAAAACAAGTGATCAGATATCAAAATATCATCAAAAAATATCGCAAAAAATGCTCTCTAAATTACACAAAAATAAGTTTTTCTGAACTTTTACCTCAACTTCCTTAAAAACCTGGCGTTATGGAAAACTTTGGAAGCCAGATGCGGAACCAGCATTGAAAGGTTAATCTTAAACGAATGTCCAAATTACTAAAATTTTGCGTACCACCGCGGACAGTTTCGCGTACCCCCAAGTGGTACGCGTACCATAGGTTGGTAACCGCTGTACTAGAGTGTCCCTTATTTTGGAAATGTTGGAAATGTTGAGACGGTACCCGCTCATTTTTTTCAATTTGACTTAAAAATAACTCAGGAAAAATTTTACGCCTCTACGACCACGCCTTCCCTACCCGACGGGGCCTTAAAGAGCGGGGCCTTAAAAATCATTTTTCCATACAAACCAAAAAAAAAAAATTTTAAAATATATTACGTGGTTTCAGCTCTAAAAATTTTTTCGGAAAAAAAAATTAGAGCCGTTGGGGTCCTACGGTAAAAAATTAAAAAAAAATATTTTATTTTTGTTTTGATCGAAAAAAAATCAACAATGCATTTTTTACCCTGTTTAAGAACACGATAAAGATGTCCCACATACAAAAAATATTTTTTTATGAATATATATAATTTAAAGGAACATAGCAACTAAAACTGCTGCTTGTTAAAACTAAAAAAAAAAATTTTTAGAAAATTTTAACCGTAGGACCCCTGCGGCTTTAAATTTTTTTCGAGCTGAAAGCCTTATCCCACCAAAATCAAATTTTTTGTCGTGAATAAGCTAAGCATGTAATATAATAATTAATCACAAAAAAATTTAAAATCAAAAAATAAATTTTTTGGTTTGTATGGAAAAATGATTTTTATGGCCCAGCTCTTTAAGGCCCCGTCGGGTAGGGAAGGCGTGGTCGTAGGGGCGTAAAATTTTTCCTGAGTTATTTTTAAGTCAAATGGAAAAAAATGTGCGGGTACCGTCTCAACATTTCCAACATTTCCAAAAGGGACACTCTAGTATATACGTACGACCGCCAAAATCATATTAAATAATCTCTATCAAAATTAAGCTGACCCATATTTTTTCGTTTGGCGAAATTCCTATTAGTTCGGCTTTTATACGGATTTTCCCGAAAGCCCTTAATTTTTCATAAGGTGGCAACCCTTTTTTAAATTTGAGATTGGGCACCTAAAAAAACATTTAACTCTAATTTTTTCTCCCTCATTCCTATATTAAAGTTTCAGGACAATCGGTGGGTGCCCTGTTCAAGACCTTGCTTGTAAGACAATTTTATAAAGTTGATTATAAACCTTTTATATTCATACACATAAAATTTTAAGCAAAATGAGAATTCAAAAAACTATATGAGAAATAAAAAAAAAACTTTCAGCAAACTGTTTATACTTACATATTTTTTTTTTTGTATGTAATACAATGCACACACGGAAAACAAAACAAATCAAAAACAAGTAAGAGTGTTAAATTCGGCTGTGCCGAATCTTTTCTACCCTCCAACACGTTTAAAATAAAAAAAAAATCACAGGGGCGTCTTTTTTTTTGTGGGGGGGGGTCGGCGGAGTTGGTGGGGGACACCTGTACCCCCCTATATATGTTTACAAATTATTTGTTTATGATATTTACGCTTAATTAATAAATTTTTATCGTTATTTTTAATTAATTTCTATTACCACTCCCCCAAAGGGGAGCGGCCCAAAAAAAATCAAATTTTCTAACCCCCTTGGTCCAAGCGCAGGTCTATAAACATAATATGGCATACAAATGTTACATTTGTTGGGCAAAAATTAAAAAAAACTCGTAAAAATATCGTATTTTTCAGGGGTCGTTTTAGTTCTTCAAGGGGGAACTTTTTTCCCCCTGGTCCGATTTTGCCCATCTTCGAACTTAACCTTACCAGTAACATGAGAGATATTCTTGCCCAATTTCAGGGGTCTAGCTCTTTTGGTTTGGACTGCATCGTTATTTCTACAGACGGACGGACGGACGGACGGACATCGCTAGAATGTCTTAGATTCTATCATGGATCAATATTATATATACTTTGTGGGGTCCCCGACCGATATTTCGATATGTTACACACGGAATGACAAAGTGAGTATACCCCCATACTGTGGTTGGAGGGTATAAAAAAACATTTTATTAAACAATTAATTATACTAATTAAATATTTAATTAATTTTAACTTTAAAAACAATTAAAATGTTAACTAAAAAAAAGTTAAAAATTTAATTAAACAATTAATTCTATTAATTAAAAAATTTTAATTAAAAACAATTAAAATAAAATATACGATATTATTTTCTGTGTAGTGTTTGGGGTCAAGAAATTCAAGAAATTACTTGTAAGTGGAGGACATAAAAACCAATTAGTACAATTATAATTGTTAGGTATAAATTTAAAAAAAATTAAAATAAATTAAAATTCATTTAAACTAGAAATTTTTAAATTATTAAATACTTAAATACACTTTTAAACTGATTTAAATTTTTGTTATTTTTTAAAGTTATTGCGTTTGTGTTTCTTTTTTGTAATGCAATTAAAATTGACATTATTACGACGCATTGCCATTACATGGACTGACTGGCAGGCATGGCATATTTCCATATTCTAAACTCATTCAAACGTTTAGCTACTCCCCCCATTATCAACGCAGAGGAGAAAAATAAGAAAACCTTCTGTTTCAGTTTGGTTGGTGAAATACTGAATTGGTTTGATTATATTAGTTTTTTTTTTTTGTTTTTCCTATAAGTTTTCTTCATTCTCCCCATCATAAACACTTATATTCACACTTTGTATTATGGCGTCATATCCTTGATTATTGATTTCCGCATGGTTTACCAATCCAACCATATGGCTCTTTTTCAATTTTTTCAAAAACTTTTTCAATATTTTTTTTTTATTTTGCAGTTAATAAAACTATAAGTTTAACTACACTACCATGTACTTCCTTCTTAACAGTGTTCATAAAGTTTTTGCACAGTTTTTATGGATGCAAATAAATGGAATAGTTTATTTAGCGGATGGCGAATTTAGGATGCCCTAGATTCAGGGTTAAAGTACACTGTTAGAAAAACGCTTCATATCTCTAATGAATGGAATTCATTAGCATTGTTTCATTACAACAATGAAAAATTTCATATGCCGAGTGAAATTTCATTTATATTGTGCAAGAATTAAATAAATTAAAATTCATAACTTCATTAAATCTTTTCATTAGATTAGTGAAAAATTATTCCTTTAATAAGAACAAATTATTTTGATTGCAATTATATCACCGTCCGACAAAAATGAAAAAAAATCGTTGAACACGAACTGGATAATATACGTTTGAAACTAGAGACTAACTGTTGTGAAACTGCATTTACAGTTTTCATTTCGTGATCCTGTTTCCTTTTAAAAGGACTTCAAATGAAAGAGCAGGATCTCCCTTAATTTTCTATTTTATTATTTTTACATATCAGGAAAAAGGAGGTAAGTTACGTCCATTCAAAAATGTGTCCTTCAATATCATTCAAAATGTTTAACAAAATATTTTGATAAAGTTTTCAAATGACTTTATTCACATCCTCTTATCCTGATACGGCAAAATAAAAAAATTAAAAATTAGGGGATATCCTCCTCTTTCATTTGCCATTATCAGTGGCATCCTAGGACAAGTACAAATGAAGGGCTTACTGCAAGAACTTGATAAGCAACATTTTATTTTATCGTTTTTTCGCCTTCTGCTGATGTTCCATTGACAGATTTTTGGCAGAAGTCTTGCTTTAACCCTTCGTACAAGTATATTTAGAATAAAAGTTCTGCAAAAGTTATATGTATCTTCTATATTATTTTAAAAAATTTAAGGCAAAAACCACCATAAAATGAAATGTTGCTTATCGAGTTTTTACAATAAGCCCTTCAAATATTTCATAAATATTTTACAAAGTGTATCCTTTAAAACTTTTTTAAAAGGAAACAGGATCACAAAATTAAAATCTGTAAATACAGTTATACTCCATTTGATGTCTACTTTCAGACGTATGTCATCCGGTCTATGTTTAAAATATCTTAAAAACGTTTTGTCTTCAGTTTTAGTTTCAACATGGAAAATTAGTGTTAAATATCGTTTTCAAAATTTGTAAACTTTGACCGGCGGGCGCCACGGGTTAATTTAATCCGATTGACCTCAAATTTGGACCATATAAGTTTTAGATCTAGGACAATAACAATTTGCCCGGACACTTGGGAAAATTGAAAG
This sequence comes from Pegoplata infirma, assembly GCA_963921195.1. Classification (NCBI taxonomy): domain Eukaryota; kingdom Metazoa; phylum Arthropoda; class Insecta; order Diptera; family Anthomyiidae; genus Pegoplata; species Pegoplata infirma. Next base: position 213,834,250 of record OY992536.1, on the reverse strand, counting down.
ATGACAAAAAAATGCCAGTCTAGTGGTGGCTATTACTTACAACAACGTTGCAGTCCCGTCTTAAAAATCACAAAATTCGCGTTTTTTTTTTTGTACACCCAAAAAAAACGTGGGTATTCAATACTAAAAATTTAACTAATTTTAGTCCAAAAGGACCTAGTGCAGAAATTGGTATTCAATACTAAAATTTTTAACTAATATTAGTCAAAACCAGTAAAAATTACTAATTTTAGTACTTTGAAGATACTAAAATTAGTAACTAATTAGTAGATTTTTGTACAATATCACTTACTAAATACTGCTAGAAAAGTTTTGATGGCTGATCGGATTCAGGAGGTCCATTTACTATAAAGTTTTTTGTTAACGATTTTAGAGAACGTTATAGTGGAAAGAAAGTACTAAAATAACAGTGGAGTCTGCAAACGCGAATATCTCGAAAACGGTGTATGCTATAAAAATTTTGAAAGCAGTTTTGGAATCAGGAATGGCAAAGTCTATTAAGTCCATATTAGGGTTTCTAAATTCCTGGACTTTTTCAATTCCCGGGAAAGCGTTTTAAGAAAATTGTATTCCCGGGAATTCCAGGGAATTTTTTGATTAAACAAATTCTGAATCTTGTCATATGTAAAATGTTATTTTTAAAAATATGGGCGCATTTTTCAATTTAAAATACCCTCAGATGTCTTCTTTTGAAAAATAGTTTTCTTTACTTCTATTTTAAACGTAGAAAATTTACAAAAATCTAATTTTTGTAGAAGTATTTGACCTTATCAAGATTGTCGTATTTGCCTTGGCGTATTTTCACTCCTTATCGAATGTTTTTTATTCTAAATTTATGATTTTTTAAATTTTTGTGTTTGTAAAAGATTTTTGGTAAATTCGAATAATGCTGACCAATTATTAGTGTCCGACCGAACAGTTCGGCCAAAAAACGGTGTTGGCCAAAATTTAATATTTGCAAGCATTTTTAACAGCTTTTTCTGATGGCCGTTTGTTTATGCGATAGAAGACTATTCTGACTTTCAAATTGAATGGCGAGGACGAAGTTAGGCACCAATTTAGATGTTCGGTAACCGAACGTTCGGTCAAATTGAAAAAAGTTCGGTTACCGAACTTCGAAATTGTGGCTTAACTTCGTACTCGTTCTTTAATTTTACACTCAGAATCGTTTTCCGTCGCCTCAACAATTCTACTCCATATAAAAAAAATTGTTAAAAGTACCTCCAAATACCAAATTTTTAATTAAATGACGTTTTTTGGCAGAACTGTTCGGTCGGACACTACCAATAATTATTTTTTCTGCAATAATTTAAATTTAATCCAAGTTTAAATTTTTTAATAAATCATACAAATTTTATTAAAAATTGGTAATTTGATTAACTTTTTTTAAAAAATGTTATTGAAATTTCCCGAAATTTCCAGATGAAAAAATCCCGGGATTTTAAGAAAAAATTCTCTGGAATTTTTTCCCGAATAGAAACCCTAGTCCATATATTCGAATTTTGAAGAGTGATTTTTTATGTTTTACAATCTAAACACGATTTTTTGCAAAAAGTGCTCTTTCGAATATTCTTCTTACACCCGAAATACTAATTTAAAAAAATAATGCCATATTCGCGCTTTTAGCCTACAGCTGGCTTGGACCACCCGACCAAAAATTGTTGAAATGAGGTATTCCACACTAAATGTTCAGCTAAAAAAAATATTATATTCAAATATTTGAAAAATGGTAAAATTTGTCTCGAGTTGCCTTTATTAAATATTTATCAAATTCAAACAAAAAACACCACAATCTCAGAACCCGTTCTGGAATCTTCCATTTTTTAAAAAAGACATTTTATCAAAAATCCCGCCATTTTTTTTTTTAATTTTAGCTGTCTATTTTTAGCTGTCTATCCACAAAAAAAAATTACCCAGCAAAAACATGGTAATGAGTTGTGAAAAGTAGTCATTGCCAAGTACATTATTTATAATGAGTACCCATTACCAATAACATTATTTTAAGCCCAAAGTAACTACTTCTCAGTAATATGTTATAAAAGCACTTCTAAGTAATAATATCTCCTTGCACTTGCAGTTTTTAACCTTTACAATTCAATTAACTTAAAAAGTACTTAAAAACTTAATAAAAATTAGGAAATTTTTAAGTTTTAGTAAAAACAAGTTAAATTTAAAATGTTTGAATTAACTTATTAATTTACTTCTTATTGGTAATGGGTTTTTACTCCTTATTAGTAATCCGAGTCAGTAGCTACTTATTTATCTCCATACTCTTCACTACTTATTTTTGTTTCACGCCCTTGTTAAAATAATTAGTGTTTCACTCAATAAGTAACTACTTATTAACGTCTGTTTCGGATTACAAAACCCATTACTAGTAATGCGAAATTTTGCTGGGTAGGCATGTGTTTTTCGTTTTTTTTGAGAAAATCGCATTTGAATTTTGATTTTTACGTCAATTTAGTAATTTGCTTTTATTTTCTTGTTTCAACATAGCGTATGAGTATGGAAATTTTATGCAAATATAATACTCATCCGCAATGTTGAAATTAAAAAATACAAGCAAATTACAATATTGTTATGGAATATAAAATTCAAATGCGATTTTCTCGAAGAAAAAAAAAAACGAAAAACACATGTCTTATTTTTTTGTGTAAATAGTAGAGTTTTTGTTTTCCCGGACTTTTTCATTTCCCAGGAAAGGGGGATTTATTTTTAAATTTCCCGGGATCCCGGGAATTCCCGCAAAAACTAAAAACCAAAATTTTTTGTAAAAAAAATATATAAATAAACCTTATGATTGCGATTACACTACCCAGGTAGAAAAATAAAACCGTTAAAACGCTTTAAAACCCCTTTGTATGGTAGTACGAATGCTCTCAGACCATACTGAAAACCATCATCAGAGCGCTTTCAGACTGTCCTAATGATAACACCGTTAGATGGTTTATTTAAAGCATTTTTAAAGACATTTATAATAATGATTTTAGAACGCTTCGTTATAGCGCTTTTAAAGCATTGCAAAAACCAAAAATGTATCACTTTTAAAACGGTATGTAAAGCAATTTAAAGTGCTTTATATGCAAAAAAAAAAAGCAATTTACAAGCATTTCAGATACAAAACCTAAAGTAATTTTCCATCAATTTAAAAACCAAATGAAAGTTTATTTTTGTTTTACTTTTTATTGTTTTAAGAAAAGATAAATATATTATTTTTTTTATAAAAAATAACTGTTTTTTTATACCAAAAACTAAATAGAATTTCGTTTAGTTATTCTCTCTTCTGCTGCCGCTAGCCAGCGGCTTGTTTTGGTCACGATAGACTTGTCGGACTCATTTTCAAATTGTAGAAGGTGTTCTGCAACTGGAAAACAAAATGAGTTTATTAATATAATAGGTATAAAGCATTTCTGATCTGACGAAAACTGCGATGTGTTTTTTTAAATCTTTTGAAAAGATCTAGACATTTGCTTAATTTGATGCTTTCGCCGTAAGGCAAACTTCACAAATATCAAAAAAAAATTGAAAAGTTTCTATTAACATAAATTTTACTTTAAAAATATAACGCGAAGGGACGAAATTAGGTTGATACCTAAAATTGTTTTGTGAAAAACACATACATGTTTTGGTCAAAGATATATAGTTGTTGGCCAGAATAATATTACCTTTCAATTCATTAAAAACTTTAATGGTGCTAAGATTTTTTTTCGAAACTCCTTTAGTCGGTTTTCCAACGCCGCTAAACATTTGCTGTAAACCTGGGGACATTATAACGGAAAGGATACTTCCAATGGCCTTATATCATACATGGGAATTTTTAATTGGCATTGAATTTTCATTGGCATTAGTTGGAACTAATGCCAATGCCAAAAAAAAAGCATTAAAATTTATTGCCAATGAAATTTTTGGCATTGGCATTATTTGTACTAATGCCAATGAAACGGCACAAATGCCTAAAAACACTATTTACAATTGATAAAAAAAGCATTTTTTTTACAATAAATATATATACATTTTTTATATAATATACATTTTTTAAAAACTTAAAATGGCGATATATCGATAACTAAGCCAGATAGAGCAAAATGGAGGGCATTTTTGGTTCTTTGAATCTCCATACTTTCGCGGGTCCTCTTCACATATGTTTACCCCAATGGGTCCTAACTTTGAATCCAAAAAATTTGGGATTCCGGAAAATTTAAAAATGCTTATGTTTCGGTAAATATTGGTGACACAACAAAAAGTCCAAAAGCATTTTTGTAGCTCTTGGTTTCTAGAACTCGTCTGCCAATACTAGAAAACCCTCAGAGCAATAGTTTTTAGTTATTCAGTTTCTAAAATTCTCAAGACCCTATTGGGCCTCTAAATTGCAGTACCTGGGAAAATAAGCAAGATAATGCTAAAGGTATGTGAATTTTTAAACTTTGAAGGGGACCGGCGAAACTATGGAGATTCTAAGAACCAAAAATGCCCTCCATTTTGCTTTATCTAACTTAGTTTTCGAGATATTATGCCTGTTCATTTACCAAACTACAATCATCTCATTTTTACTACTTTTAATAAAGCTGGAAATTTGTAATACAAAAAGTAAACAAAACTTTCCAATTGTAGTAAAAAAAGTAAGAAATTTGGGTAAACAAACAGACCTATAGCCATTTCAAGTTTTAACCATTGGCATTAGTTTCAATATAATGCCAATGAAATCGTCAATTAATTAGTCCATTTATTTAAATAGTCCCATGTATTCAATATATATATAAAAGAGTAATGTGACTGACTGACTGACTGACTTATTGACTGATTCATCATCGCCCAGCCCAAACCGCTGAAGCTAGAGACTTGAAATTTGGACTGTAGGTTCACCTCCCGGAATATAGATCCACTAAGGCTGGATTTTTGCCAGTGTTGATTCTAAGGGGGTAAAAAGGGTAAAAAACTGTACTTTTAGTACTTTTTATATCTCCTGAAATAATGGTCATAGAGACTTGAAATTTTGTTTGTATGTTCACATCCTGGAATGTAGATCCAGTAAGGCTGGATTTTTGCCAGTGTTGATTCCAAGGGGGTAAAAAGGGTAAAAAACTGTACTTTTGGTACCTTTTATATTTCCTTAAAAAATGGTCACAAAAACTTGAAATTTGGACTGTATGTTCACCTCCCGGAATATAGATCCACTAGGGCTTGATTTTTGCCAATGATGATTCTAATGGGGTAAAAAGGGTAAAAAACTGTACTTTTGGTACCTTTTATATTTCCTTAAATAATAGTTCTAGAAACTTGAAATTTGCAATGTAGGTTCACCTTCCGGAAAAAAGATTCACTAAGTCTGGGTTTTTGCCAATGTTGATTCAACGGGGCAAAATGGGCAGAAAAGTGTACTTTTGGTACTTTTTTTTATATACTGAAATAATGGTCATTCAAACTTCAAATTTGAAATGTAGGATCCTTTAGTGAAATAAAACATTCTGGAACAGGTACTTTTTTGAAAATTCTGTACCGTTTATAAAAAGTACCTTTTACAAAAAGTACCTTTTATAAAAAGTACCTTTTATAAAAAGTACCTTTTATAAAAAGTACCTTTTATAAAAAGTACCTTTTATAAAAAGTACCTTTTATAAAAAGTACCTTTTATAAAAAGTACCTTTTATTAAAAGTACCTTTTATAAAAAGTACCTTTTATAAAAAGTACCTTTTATAAAAAGTACCTTTTATAAAAAGTACCTTTTATAAAAAGTACCTTTTATAAAAAGTACCTTTTATAAAAAGTACCTTTTATAAAAAGTACCTTTCATAAAAAGTACCTTATATAAAAAGTACCTTTTATAAAAAGTACCTTTTATAAAAAGTACCTTTTATAAAAAGTACCTTTTATAAAAAGTACCTTTTATAAAAAGTACCTTTTATAAAAAGTACCTTTTATAAAAAGTACCTCTAATAAAAATTACCTTTTATAAAAAGTACCTTTTATAAAAAGTACCTTTTATAAAAAGTACCTTTTATAAAAAGTACCTTTTATAAAAAGTACCTTTTATAAAAAGTACCTTTTATAAAAAGTACCTTTTATAAAATGTACTTTTTATAAAAAGTACCTTTTATAAAAAGTACCTTTTATTAGAAGTACCTTTTATAAAAAGTACCTTTTATAAAAAGTACCTTTTATAAAAAGTAACTTTTATAAAAAGTACCTTTTATAAAAAGTACCTTTTATAAATAGTACCTTTTATAAAAAGTACCTTTATAAAAAGTACCTTTTATAAAAAGTACCTTTTATAAAAAGTACCTTTTATGAAAAGTACCTTTTATAAAAAGTACCTTTTATAAAAAGTACCTTTTAAAAAAAGTATCTTTTATAAAAAGTACCTTTCATTAAAAGTACCCTTTATAAAAAGTACCTTTTATTTAAAAGTACCAGAAGTACAATTTTTGATACTTTTTTTTTCCTAAAATTATATTTATAAAAACTTTTTATAAAGAAAATTGAAATATGGAAAAGAGGATCCTTCGGTGAAGAAAAAAACTTTCAGGAAGAGGTTCTTTTTGGAAATTCCGTTTATAACGGGGGTAAGAAAGTGTACTTTTGGTACTTTTTTTGTTCTTATAATAATGAAAAAGGGTAAATTTTGATTACTCTTATATTTCTTGAAATATTAGTTCGGAAACTTGATATTTTAAATTTTTAAATAAAGGATCACCTAGCACAAAAACACAGTTTTTGAAAAATTTAATTTTAAGGGGAAAAGGGGGCAATTGGTTATTTTTACCTATCTACCTATTAAACTCAAAGTCCCAGAAATAACACCCAAGAGAAGGACATATTTTAAAATTTAAACTTTTAGAACGGGGAACGAAATGGAATAGAGCAGGAAAAAATATGGAATGATACTTTTTCCTCAAATTTTTTGTATTTTACTTTTTTAACTCCGTAACTCATTTTGATTCCAATTTCTTTATTCACTGAAATATTTATTCACTCCAAATCCAAAATCCCGATATTAGGGCCCGAAAAATATTAAAATTTTATTGTTTAAATTTTTCATTGAAATATTATTTTATGAAAGACTTAAACGTGCACAAGTAAATTAAACAAAGACTACGTAGGGGAATTTTCTTGAAATCGGAAGATCAATTCTGATCCTTCTATTATCCGGTATTCAATGCAACCGGTAACGAAGTACCGGGATGGTAAGCTAGTGCCTCATATAAAGAGTCGGCCTTACATTTTAACTGCATCAGGTCACGCTGAATAACAAAATAAAAATTAGTAATTTTGATTCAAATGTAAATATAGAAAAATACATACCAGTGAATTGCAAAATTGCTGATCAGTTTTAACCTTGTTGTCAAACTCCTCAAACTTAACTAAATCTGTTATGGGGTCGTCTAGAGTTAATTTGCTTTTAATGTCGGCTTTTTGGTCGTCGTAAACCATATTTAAAAAGTAGTGTAAAAAAATGTTGTACAAAATTGTATTCCTAAACCAACATAAATTTGGCGAAAAAGTAATCTCAAAAAGCTTTTTAAAAACGTTCATAAAGCATTATGAAATAATGCTTTAAAAATGCTTTATTTTTGATAAGTCATGACTTTTTTTTACCGTCATGAATTTATACTTGGAAGTGCTTTAAAAATACTATTTTTTTATTACCGTCATGAGTTTCTACTTTGGAGTGCTTTAAAAACGCTTTTTTTTTATAACCGTCATGAATTTCTACTTGGGTATTTATAATGTTTATTAACACCATAAGAATCTTATTTAGTACCTTTAAAACAATAAAAAAAATAAGTTTCAGAGTTTTCATTAAAAAACGGACCAAATATGTCGAAGTCTTGTAAAAAGTATTTTTAAGGGAATATGTTATTTCACATCGCTTTATCTGTTTTAATAATTAAAATTCATCATTTATTCTAATTCATCTCAGTTCATTTTTACAATTGGTTTTTAACGCTTTGAACACAATGAAACTGATTCAGAGAAATTTCTCAATTATGTCTCTGAAGCTGAATGTAACTGTTTCAGAGAAATAAAATTATAAGAAAATTTACCCCAAAAAAACTATTAAAAAAATCAAAAATTATTGTTTCTAAAAGAAAAAACCGTTAATTTCAGAGTCATTCCTTAAACAGATTTTATATCAATTTATCGATTTAAAAAGAATCATGCCCAGAGACATAAATATTTTCTACAGAAACAAATAATCATACGGCAAATTTTTCTAATGCAGGTCTCAAAAAGAAAACTTTTCAGCTTCTAAAGAACAGTAACAGGTTCTGATAATTATAACTTTTCGAAGATTAAGATATTGTGAAACATTTTGTAAGTCTCAGATTTTATGACATTTTTTAGTTATAAGGTTTCCCTTGGAATACTTTTTAAGTCCTCGTGGTCCTTGCGTACATTTCTGAAATCAATTATCAAGAATTTTAATAAAATCTCTAAAAAATCACATACAAAATAATCAATAGAAGTCGAAAAATCAACAATTTCAAAGAAATGAAATTTCCCTGGAATTCCTGTTCTATTTCCCGGGATTTCGGGATCGAAAATTTACGGGAATTCCGGGGAAATCCTGTCCCGGGAATTCCCTGAAAAACTCTAGTAAATAGACAAACATCTAAACTAGGGTGGTTCATAAAAACAAAAGTTGGATTTTTGAATGGGGCACCCGGAATATATATTAAGCACCGTGAAAAAATGACACGTGATTTTTTTAAAATTTTTATATTAAGGTTTAGGGGTCGCTACCGGGCCCTGAACTTTGGGATATAAAAAAAAAAAAATTCACACAATGAAAAAAAAAAAAAATTCGTTTTTTTTATATTTTTTTTTTTTATTATAGTTTAACTTCATTAGCTTATTAACGGCAAAAGATTTCATTTTATTGGGACAAGTTTTTCAGTTCCAAAATTGACCATGAAAAAAAAAATTGAGGCTGTTTGGGGTCTTACTCTAAAATTTTTTAAAATTTTTTTTTTTTTTAGTTTTGATAAGCTTACGTTATAGGTCTTTAGTCCCTCTTGATAATACATTCTTTGTAAAAATTTTTGTTCTTTCCGAAACATCATTAACATGCGCCGAAAATCAAACGGATATTAAAAAAAAAAAAAAAAAAAAACGGTGAAAAAAATCGATTTTTTTTTTTTTTAATTTTTAATTATAATTTGATAAGCTAATCCAGCTTATTAACGGCAAACAAAAATTCGATATGGTCGGAAAAGTATGTAATTTCCAAAATTTACATTGAAAATATGTTTTTTTTTTTTTAATATCCGTTTGATTTTCGCCGCATGTTAATGATGTTTCGGAAAGAACAACAATTTTTACGAAGAATGTAATATCAAGAGGGACTAAAGACCTATAGCGTAAGCTTATCAAAACTAAAAAAAAAAAAATTTTAAAAAAATTTTAGAGTAAGACCCCAACCAGCCTCAATTTTTTTTTTCATGGTCAATTTTGGAACTGAAAAACTTGTCCCACCAAAATGAAATCTTTTGCCGTTAATAAGCTAATGAAGTTAAATTATAATAAAAAAAAAAATATAAAAAAAACGAAATTTTTTTTTTTTCATTGTGTGAAAAATTTTTTTTTATGACCCAAAGTTTAGGGCCCGGTAGCGACCCCTAAATGTTAATGAAAAAATTTGAAAAAAATCACGGGTCAGTTTTTCATGGTGCTTAATATATATTCCGGGTGCCCCATACAAAAATCCAAAAAAAAAAAAAAAGTGCCATATATGAACCACACTAATCTAAACTTTAAAAAAAATTAAAACAAGTAGCCAGATTTTTGATAAATTGACTTTTTTAAAAAATAAAAAATTTCAGAACGGGTTCTGAAAATATTCCAAAAAAAAAAATTAATCGTTTTTTTTTTTTTTTTTGCACAAACCACAAAAAAGTTGCATTTGTATATGTGTTTAACGAGAATTCCTACGACGACAATAATAATGATGAAGACGGCTATAATATTTTTTGTACAAAAATTCCTAATGTAATATAGTACTTCCTTCATTACTACTTGGAACATACTGACTGTGTAGTATTCATAAGTAGTAGATATTTGATGGTTGATGATGATATCATCAAGGTCAAAACTTACAACATGTTTTTAATAACACCATCAACAACGACGACGTAATTGTCCGTCTTCGTTTGCACTGCTCTGTTCCGTTCTATTCCGTGTATAAAATTTGTTTTTGGCTTTATTTGATGAGAGTGACGATGCACAGTGGGAGAAATGGCAATTTTTTTTGGAAATAATTTAGCCATTTGGAAATAGTTTAGCCATGAAATTTGAAACGGTTATAGTTAACGTATTTTTAAGCTTAAGATTGGAATTTAAAGCCCTAAATTTTTCGCTGTACAAAATGTCCAGCGAAAAAAACACGTGTACCGTTAACTTCTGAATAGGTTGTTTGGATAGCCCTATATGGAACTTAGAAAATTTCGTTTTTGGATTTTGAATTTTTCAAAAACTGGGCTTAGGAGGCGTGGTCAAATATTGGAAAAATGGTAAAATTTGTGGCGAGTTGCCTTGATTAAATATTTATCACATTAAAACGGAATGCACCACAATCTTAAAAATTTACATTCTTATATAGTTTTGTATGGGCATCGATTAATTTTTTTTTTAATTTAATTTTCAGAACCCGTTCTGAAATTTTCCATTTTTTAAAAAAGTCAATTTATCAAAAATCCGGCCACTTTTTTTTTAAATTTTTTTTTTTTTGAAAATTAGAAAAAACAAAAACGCAATTTTCTTAGTTCCATATAGGGTTCTCCAAACAACCAATTCAGAAATTTACCGGACACATGTTTTTCTGTAGCGGGACATTTGGTGTGGAATGCCTCATATATATGTTCCTCTAACTCCCACTGGAGCATAGGGCGTCCAAATATATTTTTAAATTATCCAAATTAATTTTAAAATTGTCCAAATATATTTTAAAATTGTCCAATTGTATTAAAAAATTATGCAAATGTTTTTAAAATTGTCCAAATGTAGTTTAAAATTGTCCAATTGTATTTTAAAATTGTCCAAATGTATTTAAAATTGTCCAAATATAGTTTAAAATTTTCCAAATGTATTTTAAAATTGTCTAAATGTAAATAAAGTTTGTTCCGATTTTCAAACCTTCCTTACCCATAGTGAATTTGGACTTTTAGAAAATTCTTTAGCAAATAACATTTTGTGTTTGTTGTTTTTGTTTTTTACTGGGTTATAAAACCAGCTGTTCCAAATGAGTTGTATGCCACATGCGGTGTTATAACGTCATTTATTTGTTCTTCTTTCACTATTAACTTGTAGTTTTTGTTGTTGTAGCTGATTTTAGTTTATTCTTCTGTTACTTAAAAACACACAAAAAAAGCACACACACATACACATTTCTAGTTTTTATAGCTGCATGGCGCCAAATTTATTTATCGACATTCGACATAAAGTTGAAAGGTCAACTGCATTTTGTTGTTATTTCGCCTTTGTTTCCTTTGGATTTTATTTTTTATGTATTTTTTTTTTTTGTTTTTTTGCTAAAAATGATTTAATAACCCGTGTAGTTTTGTGTGCAAAGCACAAACAACATTTTTTGGATAAGAAAGAAATTCAATCAGCCTTACCACAAGAAGTCATAAGTCGGTTTTAAATCGAAAAAGTCGACTATTATTTCAAATTTCGTACCATAAAAAATATTTAAAACAGAACCTTAGAGTTTTATTTTAAATTTTAAAATCAACTTTTGTTTTTTTTAATTGAAATAAATGTACACATGTATGTGTCAAATATTGTTTTTATACCCTCCAACTACAGTATGGGGGTATACTCACTTTGTCATTCCGTGTGTAACGCATCGAAATATCGGTCTAGGACCCCATAAAGTATATATATTATTGATCAGTGATCGATTCTAAGACATTCTAGCGATGTCCGTCTGTCCGTCCGTCCGTCCGTCCGTCCGTCTGTCCGTCCGTCCGTCCGTCTGTGGAGGACACGATACAGTCCAAAATAAAAGTTATAGACTCCTGAAATTTGGCACATATATGTATTATGTTCATAGGCTGGTTAAGTTCGGAGATGGGCAAAATCGGACCAGGGGGGAAAAAGTTCCCCCTTGAAGAACTAAACCAACCTCTGAAAAATATCATATTTTTACATGACTTTTTGTGTTTTTGTTTAACAAATCCAATATTTTTATGCTACAAGAATCTCAAGGTCCTGCATTTGGACCCACAGAATTAGAAAATATCGTTTTACGGTCCGCCCCCCCCTTTCATGGGCGTGGAATAATTTTTTTTTTATATAATGATAAATTTGTATTTCTTTAGTGCAAAAAGCATAAGAATTTTTTTTTTTTAACACTTATTCGAGAGGAATTGTACCCCCCCAATTACCACTACCGAACCCCCCCCCCCAAAAAAAAAAAAAAGAAGACGCCCCTGCATTTTTTTTTATTTATTTGCATGTTGGAGGGTATAAAAGATTCGGCACAGCCGAATTTAACACTCTTACTTGTTTCACTTGATTTTCTGCATATAATTTGGTCAAATGAAGATGATCGCCAAATACCACCCTTTTTTATTTTACCTTTGTATACAGAAATATTTGCTTTAACGTTTAAGCGTGCCTACATTTCTTCAGCTGCATTTCTTCCAAATTATGTCCAAGTGCACCGAATGAAGGACCTTAAAAGCAGTGTATGTAAAAATAACATTGAATTTATTTATCTTGCAAATTTGTTTTATTTTATTTTAACTTTATTTATGCCAATTTATCCATTTTGCAAAATTCATTGTTATTTTTTTTCGAAATTTGATGTTTATTGTATATTTTTTTATTATTTGTTTTTTCAAATTTTTATTTTTATTACTCTGACATTTTATTTTTTACTTTTATTCTTTTAAATTTTATTGACAAATATTTGAATGTATGTTTTTGACAACATTTTAAAAACTGTATTTTAAATATTTTTTATGGTACGGATAAAACAAAAGTTTTATTTTAAAATAAAGTCGACTTCAACAAAAATATGCTTTTAAATTTCTTCTTTGGTAAGGCTGAATATGTTTAAATCAAATTTCGAAAAACGACGAAAAAAGGTTTTATAAGAATGCTTTAAAGAAAACGTTTGATTATATCGCTCATAACTAAAAATTTTGCAGAAAACGCGTTTAAAGTTCAAAATTAAAACTGAGTTTCCATTGAAAAGGGCCGGTATATAAAAACTATAAAACTGACAAGTTCTCTTGTCAAACTGTGAGTTTGAAAGATATTAATATTGAGTTAGGACACTATACCAGTAAATGAGCAATATCATAACAATGGAAAATATAGTAGAGAAAATTTAAATAATTTTTTTGAAGAAAAATATGTTTGGGATCCACGGGGGGAAGGAATTTCCCCCCCCCCCCAACCGAATTCGAAAAAAAAGGAAAAAAAGAAAAGGAAAAGAAAAGTTAAACTCGACTTTGCCGAATCTATGAATACCCTCCACAATGCATTTTTTAAAGGATAGTACATTTTTAAGGTGAAAAAAATTAACAATTTTGATTAGAAATATTTTGTTTTGAGTAAAAACCTCTTCTTTTGTCATTAAAAAAAAAAAAAATTACGAATTTTTTTTTTGAGTGTAAAACTTTTTTTGAGTCTAATGTTTTTTTTTACTGTAAAAATATTTCTGAGTGAATGCATATTGTCATTTTTGTAAAAAAAAAATAATTTTTTTTTTGAGTGTAAAATTTTTTTTGAGTGTAAAATTTTTTACGAGTGTAATTTTTAAGTTACTAATGCTTTTCAAACTAAACAAGTTTAAAAAGCATTGCTTTAAAACTAAACAAGTTTGAAAAGCATTGCTAAGTTACCACCAATGCTTTTAAAACTTGTTTGCCACGTGGTATTTAAGATGAACAAAATCAGAAATTCGGGGTTTTGCTTATAACTTTTGAACCACTGGACCGATTGAGCTGAAATTCAATACCAAACAGACCTGAGAAACGACAAAGATACGTGCCATGTTTCATGTCTCATTATTGTCTTTCGAAAGTTATCGTGTTTTTTATCTTGTAAATTCGCGAAAAACCCTCGCCGAAATTTACTCTTCTGCTCATAACTTTTGAACCACTGGACCGATTTGGCTGGATTGCAATACTAACCTGACCAGATAAATGACCACATATATGTCAAACTTCAGTAGCCTCTGTGAAGTCTTTCAAAAGTTAGCGTGTTTTCTACGGACAGACAGACAGAGGGACGAACGGACGCTCATCGCTAGATCGACTTAAAATCGATCGAGGATCTTGAATATATACACTCAAAATAATTCTACAGTAAAAGGTTTAGTAAGTGATATTGTACCAAAATCTACTAATTGGTTACTAATTTTAGTATCTTCAAAGTACTAACATTAGTAATTTTTACTGGTTTTGACTAATTATAGTTAAAAATTTTAGTATTGGTTACCAATTTCTGCACTAGGTCCTTTTGGACTAAAATTAGTTAAATTTTTAGTATTGAATACCCACGTTTTTTTTTGGGTGTATACTTTATGGAGTCCTAGACCAATATTTCGATGTGTTACAAACGGAATGACAAACTTATATACCCTCTATCACTAGAGTGGAGGGTATAAAAAGTGAAAAAGAAATAATTTGAGATTTTTTTCCGAAAAATGTCTAAGAATCTTAAAATTTTTTTTTAACAAAAAATGTCTGGGAATGTTAAAATTTTTCTTTAGGAAAATTTGGAAAAAAAAAATTTCATTAATTTTTCTATTGGAACAACCTTCGAAATTTTTTATAGAAAATATCTAAAAAATTTTCTAAAAGAGAATTTTTTTTTTATAGAAATTATTCCATGAAAAATATCTAAAAACTTTTAAATTTTTCAAAAGTAAAAATGTCTTGGAATGTTAAAATATTTCTATATGAAAAAGTCTCGAAATATTCAAGTTTTTGTGAATTTTTTTATAGGTTAACCTAGAAAAAAATAGAAAATTTTTCTTTGGAAATAATTGCGATTTTTTTAAATTTTGTATAAAAAAAATCTATAGGAAAAATCTGACAATTTTTTTAAAATGTAAATGCCAAAACACTATGCAAGTGAACACCCTAGCGTATGAGTAATTTAATTGATATTACTCATACTCTTTGATATCCTCAGCAAATCTTAAGTTTGAAAGACAAATACATATAAAAACAAAATTTGTAAATATTATACGATTTTACTTGTTAAATTTTTAATTGTCCAACAAAAACATGATTTTTAGTTGTTAAATATGTATTTTAAAAAGTACAAATTTATATAATAACTTCAAAATATTTTCATTTGTTTTAAATATTGACCATTTCCAAACGTGTCTATGATATTTTGTGGAATACAAGAAGGCATATCTTAATAAAATTTTGCGCGTATAGCAAATAAGTTAGATTAATTAAAAAAGAGAGATATTCAACTTTAGAATCAACTTTAACCTCAAGTTGTGAACACAGTAAATATCTTTCTTGATTACGAATCGTGGGTGCCTCACTACTATGTTTTGCCAAACATCAAAATCTACGTCAAAAAATTTACATTTTATGCTTAAAATGTCAATTTGTTGACGTTTGTCAGTGATTTTTTTAAAAAAAGACATTTACAGTGTTCGCAACTTAGGTTAAATTCGGATCGGCCGAATCATGGTTTCCAAACAATTTTTTGCAGTTCACTAAGATCTAAGGTTCCACCATGAAGCATATCAAAGATAATCTCAACAAAAATTGTTATTAATTAAAAATGTTTGTAATACACTTTGAAATGGTGTATACCATTATAAAACTTTTGTTTTCACAAACTAATAAATTTTGTTGACTAAATGCAAAGTGAAGAAACGATGTAAACCAATTAGTAAACTAAAATACAAATATTTAAAATCAAATATAAATTTCAAAATAACATGTATGTCGAGGGCCTATATTCAAAACCCTCTATCTTCCATTTTCACGAAAACTACTTTTTGATGGCAAAATATTCAGTAAAACGGCCCTCATCTATGGTGTAAATTTCAGAACAAACATTTTTTTTTTTGCTATTTTATTTGCATTTTTGGGTTTCTCTATCTCTTACACAATTAATTTTTCTAAATGCAAAACCCTCTATCTTTTAAAATAATTAATTTATAAATATTTTTGTTGAATAACTTCATCATGCATTACATGTTTTCATACTATTTTTTGCATGCTGCACATGAATTTGTCAACAAAATTCCAGAACCACGATTTTGGTCCACGGATGCAAATTTTTTCTGAAAAATCTTTGTTAAGTCAGGTCGTATTGCATTTTTTATTTTTTTTGTATATTTCCTTTTTTATTTTGTATTATCTATTTATACCCTACACCGCTCTGTGGTACAGGGTATAATGAGTTTGTGCTGATGTTTGTAACTACTCGAAATATTGGTCCTAGACCCACCTTTAAGTATACCGATCGACTCAGAATAACTTTTTGAGTCGATTTAGCGATGTCCGTCCGTCTGTCTGTCCGTCCGTCCGTCCATGTAAACGTTGTAAACACGATACAGGTCGCAATTATAAACCCATTTGGCTGAAATTTTAAACTTAAGCTTCTTTTGTCCCAAGGACGAAGGATATTGAAACTGGGAAAAATCGGTCCATGTTTAGACCTAGCCCCATACAAGCGTCCCCTATAATTTGACTCAAGTGACTCTTATTAGCGTATTATAACAGATATCCTTTTGAAATTTGGTAGGTAATCGTTCTTTGTAATCACAAATTATCATTCCAAATTTTAAAGGAATCGGACCAGTTCCTCTTGTAGTCCCCATACAAACCACCCTCCCGATATTCACATAAATCTCTCAAAATTCATGAAAGTTGGAAATATTTGATTAAAATTTTGTTTTTAGGTGCTAAAAGTTCACTTTGGTAACTTTCTTTTATCTGAATATATTCAGATCATTTTTGGACTTGGTTTCCTTTATAAAAATTTCGACCGATATTAAGTTAAATCTGTCTATTGGAATCAAAAATACTAAAATTTTGTCTGTGTGTGTTTTCTACACTAATTAAAGAACTAACAAAAGATAGATGCAATCGGTCCATGTTTGGACTTGGGACCCATTTTTCGGAAAACACTGGTGTAGGGTATTATATGGCCGGTCTTGACCGACTATAACTTTCTCACTGTTTTTTTTTTTTGAATCTAACAGTTTTCTACTGAATTTTTCCTTTAACGTAAATACTCTTTTTCCCAACCAATAGTTAACTTTAACGTCATTTTAATTACATGAATTACCATATCTTTTAATTGTTAACTTGTCATTTTGCTTGGGAAATTTGTAAATAAACTGTTATACTTTAAGTTAGAATAAAGATCCATTTTGGATAATAAAATCACTCTTGTATAAACCTCAACCGAGGGTGTATTCAATTATAAGCGAAGTTTCAAATTTTTAAACAATCAAAAAATCGTCCACCATTTTAAAAAAAGTTAATTTCGGTTTTTATATCTTCATTTTAAAAGAACCAATCTTAAAAAATATTAAGGAAAAACAATCTTGTTTGAATTTTTTGAAAAATATGGCTCAAAAGTTGGATGTCTTCTGTACATTATGAAACAAAAATTTTAATCTTAAAAATGCCGATGCTGATCAGCATCTGTGGACCAAAATCGCGTTTTTAATTTTTTTACTATTTTTTACATAACATACTCAACAGTTTGACAACTTTTGAGACGAATTCGGTAAAAAAATAATTTTTGTCTTAAAAATCCGCACTTGTGGACCAAAACCGCGATTTCGGAATTTTTTATAAACCGTTATCATTAATAAATTACGTTAAAAATTTACCAATGTCGTAAATGAAATCATAATAATGCATTTTTATTAAAATTCAAAACCCTCTATCTGATCATTTTCATTCATGTACTTAATATTTTTGAGAAACAAAACCCTCTATCTATCCTCTAAAACCCCTAATAGTGCAAAATTTTGAAAACGAATCATATGTGAGAATCAGTAGTTGATTTAAAAAAATATTGTAGAATATCGAATTTTAATTACTCTAACAATACGCGAAATATATAGTTTTTTGGCTCTCCTGAAAAGTTGTGTTTTTTAAGATAGAGGGTTTTGAATATAGGTCCTCGATGTATACTTTAAACAAAACCCTGCAAGCATTTCGAAACGAAGAAGATACGCTAGCGTATCGCCTGGAAGATAAATTGTATTGCGGGGGATATCTTCTTCGTATTGCGGAAGAAACACCTGTGAGTAGAAATCGTGTCCCGAAAGCGATACGTCCAGGAGATACGAAGGCAATTCTTCTGGAGGATAAATACGCAATATTGCCAGATAATCATTTGGAAGATAACTTGAAGATATCACTCAAATTTTACCTAGAAGATAAAAAGATGTTGCCATTTTTTCTCATCGGAGATAAAAGTATGTTTATTATTGAAATTAAGGAAGACATTTTACAAACAATAGTGTTGAACGATAATTTATTCACTATTTCCATGATCTTGAAATTGATATTCTTCTTTAAAAATGACACATTGAGTTCTTCAAAATTTGCAGGACCTAATGGAGTAAAAAAAAGTTATTAAATTTTGCAGATTAATGCTTTTGTTGTTTGCGAATTCATTACTTACCTCTTAACAGCAATTTTTATGATTTTTAGTTGATTTATTCCGAAAAAATAATGAAAAACGAAATACAAAATATTTTTGACAATAAATAAAATGTATTGATATCGTATTTTTTACATCCGTATGATAAGAGGAAGATATCGTATATGTATCGCGCAGGTGAAAAATCACCTAGGAGATACATTTTTGATATTTTGGCGATTTTGTCTACTTTATAAATGACAAAAAAAAATATATATTTTTTTAAAAATTGCTAAAATATCCTCGAAATGATAAAAGGAAGATTTTCAAAAATACTACTTTGATAAATTTTTATTACGATAAAAAGAAGATATTGCCGCAATTTCTTCTAGGGAATATTTCTTCCAAATGCTTGCAGGGAAATATTAATTCATTTATTCATATCGAGGGCCTGTATTCAAAACCCTCTATCTTCTATTTTCACGAAAATGACTTTTTGATGGCAAAATATTCAGTAAAACGGTCCTCATCTATATTGTAAAATTCAGAACAAAAATATTTTTTCTGCTATTTTATTTGCATTTTTGGTTTTCTCTATCTCTTACACAATTAATTTTTCTGAATGCAAAACCCTCTATCTTCTGAAATAATTAATTTATAAATATTTTTTTGAATAATTTCATCATGCATTATATGTTTTAATACTAATTTTTGCATGCTAAACATGAAGTGGTCAACAAAATTCCAGAATCAAGACTGATGCTAATTTTTTCTCAAAATTCTTGTTTAATTTTTTTGAAAAATATGGCTCAAAATTTGGATGTTTTGTGTACATTATGAAACAAAAATTTTAATCTTAAAAATCGCGATGCTGATCAGCATCTGTGAACCAAAATCGCGTTTTTAATTTTTTACTATTTTTTACATAACATACTAAACAGTTTGTCATTAATTCGGTAAAAAACATATTTTTTTTGTTTCAAAAATTCTTTATAAGCCGTTAACATTAATAAATCACGTTCAAAATTTACCGATGTCGTAAATGAAATCATAATAATTCATTTTTATTAAAATGAAAAACTCTCTATCTTATCATTTTCATTCATGTACTTAATATTTTCGAGAAACAAAACCCTCTATCTTTCATAATATCCCCAAAAATGCAAAATTTTAAAAACGAATTATATGTGAGATCTAGTAGTTGATTTAAAAAAAAATTTAGAATATTGAATTTTAATTACTCTAATAATACGCGAAATAAACAGTTTTTTGGCTCTCCTGAAAAGATGTGCTTTTTTAGATAGAGGGTTTTGAATATAGGCCCTCGATATGTTTATGTACAATAGGGTGGAGAAAATTTATCTTTTTTCGAATTTCAAAATCGTCAGGATTGGAATAGTAACTTTAAGGGTCGATGAAAACACAAAAAATATAAGACTTGTAAGGCAATATCTTTTGGTTCCTTTTTTGACTTAAAAATCCGAAAGTTCCTTAGAAAGTGAAAACAAATATTTTTTTAGCTTAAAATATTAGTTATTATTTGGACATTGGTTTATTTTTTAACAATTTGGCAAAGTAGGTATTGGACCGATTTCATCGAAATTCATACCGGTTGTAGCTAACGTAATTTCGAGTTTGGACGCTGGATCCCACATGTTCAATAAGGGCGCCACCATGGGCCCCTAAAGCAGGACATATTTAGTATACAAAAACTTTTAATGATTTATAATCTCCAACTTCAAATGCTCGTAAAAAAAAATCTAGCACTGAACTAAAAAAAAGTTGAGGGTTTTGTTATGTAAAATGTCAACTTTTATTTGCCTTTGGTTTCATCCGATTCTGAAAGTTCGACTTTGTATTACTGACAAGGGAACTATCTTAACCCTTATGAACCGATTTGCATAAAATGTAAAATATATATAAAAGAGACAATTCTAAGGTTGGGGTGTCTCGTCTTATCGGTCATATCGGGGATTTAGGAGTTCAAAACATGGGTCCAAAAATGGCGCAAAATCGTTTTTTGGATTTTTCATCCATTTCTTTCTAAGAAACTATATAATATTTACATATGGGAAAAAAGGTTTTTTAAATTCCTATCCAACGGTCGCATTACCTCTTAAAAGTTTGGCTTCGTTAAATACTTTTTTCATGGAAATGTGTAAATTTTGGGTTGCATTTATATGAATACATAGACCTACGATGTCCATATGAATACGAAATAATCTTTATTAAATTCAAGTTGATACGTATTTTTGCTTTAGACGATATTTTTGTTAGTTCGGGAGTTATCGGAATTTTCCCGGAGGTCCACATTGTTTCATAAGGCAACAACGAAATTTTGAAACACTGATATGGCCCATTTTAAGTTTCAGGCAAATCGGTTCATATGGGTTGAGATACTTCCCTTGTGAGTTATTAACACTCTAATGCATATGGCCGCTTTTAGGAGGACTTATGCATTGGAATTGAATTCGATTGTAAATTTGAGTAACAAGCACAGCACTAGTATGCAAACAATGGTGCTAATTTCGTACTTTCCAACATGGTAATATGTTTTTAAGTACAGAATTATCATCGCTGTCTAGTGTGTGTGTGCCTATACGTGTGAGCTTTTGTGTATGTATTCATGTTGTTTGTTTACGTTTTGTATGAAACGTCAAAAGTTACACCGTGTGCTGTCACTAATACTTACACACATCAAATGTATCTATGTGAACCTACTACTCATGTACTGAAGTAACAAGGAAGGTCTTTCAGAGGGCACCCACCGATTGTCCTGAAACTTGCGTATGGGAATGGGGGAGAAAAATAAGAGGTACCTGTTTTTTAGCTGCATAATCTCAAATTTAAAAAGGGTTGCCACCTCATGAAAAGATAAGGACTCTCGGGAAAATCCGAATAAAAGCCGAACTACATTCTTGCAAATAACGAAGCCGAATTTGAGCCCTTCCTACACACCATTGGCTTGACCTTAAGAAACCCCTTTCGATCTGTATAAAATGTTCATATAGTTTCCTTTGAACAAATGTGTAAAATCCTTAAAAAACGAACAAAAATATCGTTTTCCCTCTCCATTGACCCGCTAAATGTGACATTGCGCAGCTAAGAAAAAACAGGTGACTCTTATTTTTACTCAAATATACGCCACTTTTACATTTTTCAACGGATTTTTTTTAAAGACGTCTTATTTTTTCCTAATAGGTTAAACTTGATATGTAAAGAAAAAATGAACTTAATTTTTTTTTCTTTCTGAAATTTACAATAGAGTTTATTTCTTTTAAGAATTTTGAAAAAATTTAAGCAAAATTGTCGATACATCCAATAATAGCTTCTAAGGTGATAATCAGATTGTTTTATGTAGATTGATAAAGCATTTAATTATCATTAATTTAAAACCAAAAAAATTAAATCCATCCATTTATTTTGAAGATATTTTTTTAATCACTTTTTTTAAAAAATGCTTTAAATTGCAATTAATAAAATTCCTCCCAAATTTTAATTCATTTTAGTAAATTTCTATAAACTATTATTTTCAAATCAACTCTAAGAACTCATTGATCCACCCTATAAATTATAAAAAATAAAATAACAAAAATTTATAGACAAAAATTCCATTTGTTTAAAAAATCACAACAAAATACATATGAACAAGAAAAATAAACAAACATAACAAAATTGCTCATATTATGACGCATTTAATTTGTTGGTTCTATAAATCAATTTTCTATACTAAAAAAGCAATAAACAAAAAATAATATACAAATAGCAGGAAAAAATAGTTAAATTCGTCTTTGCCGAATATACAGATACCCTCCAAAATTTAAAAAAAGATTATTGCAAATGAACAATAAATTGTTAAAACAAATTTTTGTGAAAAAAAATTTTGAAAAAAATCGATTGAATAAAATTTTGGTAAACAAAAAAAATTGCGTAATAAATTTTGGGATAAAAAATATGATTTGACTTTTCTAAATACCTTTCGATTACATATTTTGTTCATATATGTATGTCAACCAACCAGCATATGCAGCTAAATTTAAGCATTTTGTATTTTAAGGTTATGTGTAGGGTGACCATTTTTTTCTGAACTCAAATTAGTACGCCCAAATTTTTATGTTTTTTCCCTAAAAAAACTCTCTTAAAACTGTTTCCTATTGGAGAAACTTGGGGATAAATGGTATTTCATTACAACTTTTGAAAACAACTACCATAAACTATTTTCGTTATATTGCATTTCAATGTTTTACCGACAAAATCGTTTTAGTGGAGAAAAAATAACAAAACCCCACATGTTTTCAGAATAAGAAAATCTTTCAGATTATGAAGACATTTTCAGTTATGTTTTGAAATCTCATCCTTTTAGAAAACTTCCCAAATAATTAACACATGTTTTTTAAATAGCCCTGATGTTTTGAGCGCTCTTTCTAATTTATAATCAGAATCGTTTGGACTCATACAATTACGCTATCTTTCTAAAAGTATAGAAACTCTATCATCCTGTGAATTTGTATTTTACGGAAACTCACATTTTTTTAAGAATTCCCAAAAAAAATTATCTTTTATGTTGAAATGGTCAAAAATCAGTACAATCAGTACATATTTTAAAAAATTAGTACAAATCAGTACATCGTTTTTTGATCAGTACACGTGACCAAAAATCAGTACATCTACAGATCAAATCAGTACGAATGGTCAGCGTAGTTATGTGGAATGTACCAAAATTTTCAGGGTGTCCTTAAAATTTCGTTCATAACTTTTAAACCACCCAAAATGCAAACTTCTTTAATGCATAATTTCTTTAAAAATAGCACAATTTAAAAATTTTTAAGTTTTAAAATTTAAATCTCATTTTTGAAAATGCATAATTTCTTCAAAAATAGCATAAATTCAAAATTATTAAGATTTAAAATTTAAATCTCATTTTTGACAATATTTGTACTCTTTGATTTTTTCAAAGTTCTATCATCAATATTCTATCAATCATCTTTCCGAATTAAAGAGTTTACGTTAAGATAACGGCTATTTGTTTTTGGATATTTTTGCATATTTTGGTCTTTAATGCACATTTTGTGCATATTTCTAACTTTTAAGTGCACATTTTTGGCATAAATTAGCAAAAAAAAAAACACAAATTGAAATTTATTTGTTTCAAAAACTATTTTAAATTTTAAAAAATTATTTTGAAAATTAGAAAAACTATTTGTTTTCTTTTTAATTTTTTATAGATTGTCTTAATTTCTTAAAAAATATCGCTTAAGGTTTAAATGCAACTATTTAAATCCGGAGTTATGTTTGGTTTTTTTAAAAAGTTTTTCGTATAAAAACAAGATTTTTATTGCACACATTTTATTTTTTTGTGCATATTTTTAGGCTTTTAAGTGCATATTTTAAATTTTTTTTGCGCATATTTTGACTTCACTTATGGTAATAGAAGTTTGTGTAAACGCACAAGCTCCGTGATTTTGAAAATTCGATATTTTTTGAACCGGTCATCAAAAAAATCCGAAAATTTACGAGAAAAAGAGAACTTAAAACCGTTAAAATATTGGTAAAATCTAAAAAAATGGTTCAAAGAGACCGATTTGACATGGAATGCCCCATATTTTCTTTCTGGGATTGCACTATGGTTTCAAATCCATTTTTTTTTTGTTTTTTTGTTTGCAGAAATTAAAAAAAAATTTACAAAACTTTAAAAGCTTATACAGTTTCTTAATAGAAACACTCCAAGCCATTAAGAAAGTATACACTCAAAAAATTATGTCATTAACTGT
This sequence comes from Pegoplata infirma, assembly GCA_963921195.1. Classification (NCBI taxonomy): domain Eukaryota; kingdom Metazoa; phylum Arthropoda; class Insecta; order Diptera; family Anthomyiidae; genus Pegoplata; species Pegoplata infirma. Next base: position 213,809,887 of record OY992536.1, on the reverse strand, counting down.
TTGTAGTTTATTTAAAAAGTTTTCCGTTTAGTCGTTTTTAAAAGCAAAAACATTTTTTTGATGTTCAGTTTTTATTAATGACTTCTTCTGTCCTTTGTTTCAAAAATAACACACTAAAAAATAAAGACTTTCATTAACATTTAATCTTTAAAGTCATTTATTTTTGTTCTGTAAGTAAAAACTACTGATTATTCTTTTAATTTTTAATGATTTGTGTAAGTCATTTTTTTTTAAATTGTTGGTATTTTTTAATGAAATATCATTAGTTTTTACCTACACAAGTCAGTGAAATTTTTTGTAGAAAAAAAATCAAAAAATTATTTATAGAAATATAAAAACATGTTTGTATCAAGTGACTTTGGCACGATGGGTAGAGTGTCTGGCCAGAATGTAGTTGGTTGCGGGATCGATTCCCCAAAATTTTATTAAAAATTTTTAAAAAAATATTTCAAAAGAAAATTGTATAAAATAACCTACGAAATCATTAATTTTTAATGTTTTCGTAGGTTATTTTTTTGGAATTTTTTGGTAAAAATAACAGAACTATCATTAATTTTTAATGTTTTCGTAGGTTTTTTTTTTCGAATATGTTAGTAAAAAAGAGTGAAAAAACCGTAATTTTTTAATGTTTAATGTTATTTATTTTAGAAAATTTTGTCAACAGTAAAAAATAAATGTTGCTGTTTGTTAAAATAAATGAATAATTACTGGGATGGTTTTCAATTGTTTATTCACTTGTTTTAAGTGTGTTTTTCTTTTGTTTTTGCCTACAAAATATTTTGAGTGTAGTGAAAAAAATTGGTGTCAAATCTGTCAGTTTGCCATGGTTTCAAAGTTGAAAGTTTTGAGACGTATTATTAAATGGGGATCAAAACAATATTACAATTATACTAACAGCAAATGGGAAAAAATAATATTATAAAAAGGCTAAAAAGGGAAATTGAAGCCCAGGAAAAGTATTTCTTATTAAAAGCTCCAATTTTTAATTCCATGCATCTTTACCAGTATTTTTGGGGATTAAGACTTTGAGGAGTTTGAATCCAAAATAGCCTATATCTTTCGTGGACAAAAAGTTGTGTTTGGACACGAACTTGTATGAGTCTTAAATGTAAAAGTGTTTCCTAGATGATCTATTTAATGCTAAAATTATTATCTAGCCAGCATTTTTGGCAAACTCCCACAATTGCCATTTTAGTTAAGCACAAATTTCGCAAATTTTCGTTTTTTTGCGTGACACATCTTCAAAATTTTTTTTAATATAATTTTTTTGCCTTTGGCCGAGCTAAATGACTACGAGAAATTCATTTTTGTCAATATTTTTTTTTTTTTAATAAAAAAAATTAATTTTTTTTTTTTTTAATCGAATTTTACTTGCGTTAAGAGGTAAAAAAGCATTTCACATTCAAAACTTGCGACTTTGCTTCATTTTTGGAATTTATGCCAAAAAAAAGGGATTTGGAACCATAGTGGATTGTAGGCCAATATTTCAATGAGTTACTAACGGAATGACAAACTTATATATACCCTTTATCAATAAAGTGGATGATATTAAAAAAAATACTGAAAATGAAAAACTCACCAATACTTGCATACCTACACTCTAAAAAGTCCTTGTAAAAATACTACTATAAAGTGGGTAAATTTTTATGTAAAATAACACACAACGCCTAAAATTGAGCACCAAGTGTTTAAAATTTTAGTTTACACACAAAAATTTTAATATTACGCACATTATATAGTATTTTGTGAGTTTATAAATATATTTTTAAAATTATAAACACAAAATTTTTAAAATTACACATTTAATGTTTATTGTAAACATTAAGTGTTTAATTTTCAATATTAAACATTAAATGCGTAATGTTCAACAATTTTAAAATACAAATTGTCAAAATAAAATAAAAAAGGAAAATTTAACCAGAAAATTTTGTTATACTCGCAATTAAACTAAAATAACGCGAAAAAACCATAAAATGAAAACAAATAAATTAAAAAAAGTGAAAATATTAACCAACGCGTTGCTGATCAAAGACACAAAAACAAACCCGATTTTTTTAAATTCGTAATATTTATGAAAAATATACATTGCATTTTTTCTTAAATATTTGCAATTATAAATCAGAAAGGTAAGTACCACAAATGTCTTGGATTTTTTGAATTATTCTTTACAAAAATGTGTGGATATCAGAATCTGAGAATATTTTTTGGAAAGAAAAAGTGTCTCAGATTATGAGAATTCATCTACAGAAAAAATTTTTTCAAATCCTTAGCAGATTCTGGGAAGATTTCAATAAAAATTTTTTGATTCCAACAGATTTTTTTCTGCAAAAAAAAAATTACCAGTTTCCGAGAATTTTTCTATAGAAAAAATATTTCTGATTCTGAAAACTTTTCTATAGAAAAAATATTTTTGATTCTGAAAACTTTTCTATAGAAAAAATATTTCAGTTTCTGAGAATTATTCTATATACGAAATATCTCAGATTTTAAGAATTTTTCTATAGAACAAAAATATATTCTCATATTTTGTCTATAGAAAAAATATCTCAGAATCTTATATTTTGTCTATAAAAAATATATCAGATTCTGAAAATTTTTCTATAGAAAAATTCATTAGATTCTGAGAATTTTTCTATAGAAAAAATTCAATGGATTCTGAGAATTTTTTTATAGAAAAAAATAAATCAGGCTCTGAGAATTTTTCTAAAGAAAAAATTTCTTATGTTCTGAGAATTTTTCTATAGAAAAATATTTTAGATTCTGAGAATTATTCTATAACAGAAATATTCAGATTCTAAAACTTTCTGTAGAAAAAAAATCTCAGATTCTAAGAAATTTTCTATAGAAAAAAATATCAGATTCTGAGTAATTTTCTGTAGAAAAAATATATCCGATTCTGAGAAATTTTCTATAGAAAAAATGTATCAGATTCTAAGAATTTTTCTATAGAAAAAACAAATCAGATTCTGAGAATTTTTCTATGGAATAAATATCTCAGATTCTTAGAATTTTAATATAGAAAAAATATCTTCGATTCTAAAAATTTTTCTATTACAAAATATCTCAGATTCTGAGAGTTTTTCTGTAGAAAAATTATTTCAGATTCCGAAAATTTTATAATTTTCCCAGATTTGGAGAATTTTTCTATAAAAAAAAATATCTCAGATTCTAAGAATTTTTCTATAAAAAAATATCACTAAAAAATATTTTAAGAATTTTTCTAAAGAAAAAATATTTTAGATTCTGAGAATTTTTCTATAGAAAAAATATCTTAGATACCTAGAATTTTTCTATAGAAAAAGTATTTTAGATTCTGATAATTTTTCTACAGAAAAAATATCTCAGATTCTAAGAATTTTTCTTTAAAAAGATATAACAAATTTTAAGAATTTTTCTAATTTTTAAATATTTTAGATTCTGAAAATTTTTCATAGAAAAAATTCTTTAGATTCTAATAACTTTTCTATAGAAAAAATTCTTTAGATTCTGAAAAATTTTCTATAGAAAAAATATCTCAGATACTGATTTTATAGAAAAAATATCTCAGAATTTTACAAAGAATTTTTCTATAGAAAAATTATCTCAGATTCTGTCTCAGATTCTGACATATTTTGTAAAGAAATATTATCTTGAATTCTGAGAATTTTTCTACAGAAAAAACTTCTCAGATTCTGAAAATATTGCCTTGTATAATTTAAATATCAAAAATATCTCGTAAATAATGTGAAATTTTTTTATACTTGCAGTTTGAGACAACAACTTATGATAAGAAAGTAAAGTTCCAACGAATTCTCCACTCATTGCGATTGTCAATTCTTTAATTTAACAAATTTTATCTTTTATTTGGTTATTGTTACGTGTTATTTTTCATTTGTTATTAATATTTAGTTTAAGTTACGAATAATTTTATAACCCCAAAAAAATTTGTATTTAAATTATAATTTTTGAATATTATACATATTTCACTATTATACCCATTTTCATTTCAGTTTAAATAAAAACTATAAAAATAATAATAAAAATGCATTTTTGGTTTTATTTGTTTATAGGAATAAATTTTTTAGCAGGTTGTTAAAAATTAGGCACCTTTTATGTAAAAGAAAACATTTAAGATGCAATTTTAAACATTTTAAATCTATTTTTGAGCACAAGTAAGCTAAAATTACACATTTTGTGTGTATTGCCAGAGAATTTTGAAAGCAGTTCATTTGTAGGTTTACACACAAAATGTTTACAACTACACACTTTGTGTGTAAATTTAAACACATCGAGTATTTTTACCCACTTTATTGTAGGAGAACAGTTACCTACAATAAAGTGGGTAAATTTCAACAAAAATTTATAAGAGTGTACATATTTATTAAAATGATGATATAACACAAAATATGTACATAAAATTTTTATGTCGTCATAAAAGAAATTTCAATTCAATTAAAATAAAATAACGAATGTTGATTTTATCATCAACATAATAAACAGTTTTTCTTAATGGTAATTTTCATACCATTTCTTTTCTATCTCTCATTTTCCCTTTTTTTATTTTTTTGGTGACATTTTCAATTTTTCCTTTTATATGTATTTGTATTTTTTTTTTGTTTCTATATATTGATGACGTATTCGCCATTTGAAGAGTTTTTTTAACACACAAAGGAGAAAGTAGCCTTGTGGCACTTTTTTCTATTTTCTTACAAAATGTAAAGAATACTTATGTTGTTGTAATAAAGAAATTTCAATATAATGACGTCAGATTTTAATAAATGTAGTGAGTGCACTGAATTGTTTTATTTGTGCTCTGATTGTTTTCTAACAATAAGTGGTAAACAGAAAAATATATTGACGTCATTGTTTTTAAGTTGTAAGCAGAGTAGAAAAGGATGTAGTATTTTAAGCAGTAAAAGTAAGTGGTTGAGGGTTTATAGTGATCTGAAGTATTTACAAGATTGATATTACAGCGACTCAAACTAATAACGGAAGTGTATATATTTGATAGCAGTTCTTTAAAGGAAAAGTTATAAATGCTCGACTATTTTTGTAGAAAATTCTACACAGAAAAAAATTAAAAATTAATTAAAAAATTCGTAGATTTAATTAAAAAATTAATTAAATCCGGATCAATCACTAAAATGCGTATATATGTAACTTAAAATATTTGTATGCCGCTTAGTGTTTATAAAAAACCGACATTTTGGAAAACCGGTTTCTCGGTTAACCGAAAATCAGCTTTTTCGGTTAACCGGTTTTCTCAGTTAAACCGGAATAAAAAAAACCGGTTAACCGTTTTTTTTTTTCTTTAACTGAAAAAAACCAACAAATACTTGAAAATACCGGTTTTTTATAAAATAATAAAGCGAATATAGCTAAAGTTAACATATTTGTTTCTTTCAGCAAGGTTTGCAACTATTACGCTATAAAAAAGCGATATTTAAATAATGTACTTTAATTGACCATATTCCCTAGAACTTCAATTTTATTTGTATTGGTTTTATTTAGAAAAATACATTTATTCGTTATAAGTAAATTGCAGTTCCGAATTTTATTTTTATTTTCTTTTATTGACATTTTCGCCATTAACAGGGATTTTAGTATCTGGTTAACAGTCACTTATTAAGTTTTTCATGAAATGTTCAAAAAACGCTGACAACTGTGAGTATTTCAAATTTTTTATCATTTTCGGAAAAAAATCCTATTTAGAAAATTATTTCTTGAAGACAAAAAATATTTTAGACGTTCTTTCTCGCGGGTTTTTAATGTGTTTTCAACGAAATTTTGAAAATATCATAAAAAAATAAGTGTAAACCCTTAATATTTGCGAAAATATTCCGTGTTGAATGTATTAAAAAAACCGGTTAACCGACAAAAAAAACCGGTTTTCGGTGCACCGGAAATCTTCAATTCCGGTTAACCGGTTTGCAAAAAAACCGAAAATTTAGGAAAAAACCGATTTTTCGGTTAACCGGTTTATAAACACTAATGCCGCTAATTAAAAATAAATGGATATTTAGTTAACTAAAAACTTAATACTATAAATTAAAAAAAATTAATTAAAATTTAAAAAAAAATAATTTAAATATTAATTATATAAATAAAAAATTTAATTAAAAAAAAAAAAAAACTAATGAAAATTTTAATTGTATAAATTAAATTAATAATAAAATAAATTAAAAAATTAATTTTTTTTCAAAAATAGTCGATTGATAACACCGTCCGACAGCCAATATTAAACACGAACCGGATGATAAAAGTCTAAAGTAGAGATCAAATGGAGCAAAACTACATTAATAGTTTTCCATTTCGTGATCCTGTTTCCTTTTAAAAGGACTTCAAAATTTTAAAGGATCATTATTAAATAACTTAAATAATTTAAATAAACCCAGCAAAACTTTTCGGAGTCATTCAAAAATAACTAGTTCTAGAAGTACTTCAAAGCTTGTCACGATAGGTTCTCAAAGAGCATCCTGGAACTAGTGATGTCACAACTAGTTCTAGAAGTGATCCAAAAGGGTAATATTTTGATTCCAAAGAGCTTTTTTGGAGTAGTTTGGGAACTAGTGATTTGGAACTAGTCGTACATGACTTCTGCACCACTTCCATGAAACAAATACTGGTTCTAAAATAACATCTTAGAAGCTGTTTCAAAAACTTAAAATTTTTTTCAAAAAGAAAAAAATATATATTTGATTACGCATTTCTCTGTTGCATCTTCTATTTGGAAAAAGTCAAACCTTTTGAAATATGTACAGAGGGGCTAAAAATATAAGTATTGGGTAATTTGTTTGGAATTATTTAGTACTGGGGCATTAGTGCAAATAGGTTTTTATAGATCCATTCAATTACCTTACTACAATCTGCAATAAACTACTTTATTTACTACAGCTGGAATTTTTTATTACGAAAAGTAAACAAAACTTTCCAATTGAAGCAAAAATAGTAAGCAATTTGAGTAATCCAACTAAGCATAAAATCGTATATTTTTTCGTACCTTCAATATTTTTTTTTTTTTTCAAAAATCGCTTATTCTCCTTCTAGATAATTTCCAATTGCATTAATGACTAAAAAAACAAAAAATATTACTAATTTTGTTCAGTAAAGTGCTGATATTGCGTTATATTTTCAACAAAAAATATTTCAAAAAAAATTTTTTTGCAAAAAAAAAATGTACAAAATGTTCCTAGACTGCTTCCCTAATACTAGTTCTGATGGTAACAGTTTTAAACAAAAATCATGGGTTAAAGAATGGGATAAAGAATTGGTTCTAGAATGACTTAAAGAACCGTTCCATACATGGGTTCCTAGACTACTTTCCTAGAACTAGTTCTGATGGTGACAATTTCAAACAAAAATCATAACTCTGAGAACGAGATAAAGAACTAGTGCCACAATAGCTTCTTGGAAGTAGTTCCTGTCGTGACAATTTCAAAGAAAAGTCATGGGTTAAAGAATGGGATAAAGAACTGGTTCTAGAAGTAGTGATGGAACCGTTCCATAGGAGGGGTGATTGTTCCCAGACTACTTCCCTAGAACTAGTTCTGAGGGTGACAATTTCAAACAAAAATCATGACTCTGAGAACGAGATGAGAACTAGTCGAGCAAAAAAGAAGTACTCCAGCACTAGTTCTGAAAGTCATGCAAGTTTTGCTGGGACTACTCTCAAACACTCAAAATAATCACTCTGTTAAAATACAGAGATACTCTGCTGAGCCAGCAGAAAATACCATAGATTTCCAACCAGCAAGATTTTTTGTTATTTTACGAAATAAACTCTGTAAAATGATTTCGATAAAAAAAACTGTAAATTTACAGAATTATCTGTAAAATGTGGATGAAAGCGAGCAGAATTTTACTAAGAAGCATGGATAGTAATAACTTGACATAAAGGCAAATGCCATCATTTAAATGTGCCCGCTTAAATGTTTCGCACGCGAATGTTTTAATTTGTAGAACTTATTTGTAAACTTGCTAGATGTTCTAACGTTTTTTTTTCATAAACTTATCATGTTCAGCTCCACATTTGAGTGGGGTCATTCCAATAAACACTTTTATAAAATTAAAGGGAACACGTTTAAGAATGCCTTGACTTCTTATATATCTTTTTATTGCGCTTGATATGGCTTTTACACAACGGTGACTATTTGATTCCTGATCAATTTCTCCTTCCTTAATGTGCAAGTTGTGGTGACAATTGAGAAATGACATCGTGTAAATTTGCCCGCTTAAATACATACTTCCAAATTGTAAATTTACTTTTTTTTTTGTGAAAATTACGAGTTCTTCCAATTTTGCACGACATTTTCTTAAAATTTAGCATCTTTTATTGTAACTTAAGACGTTTTTTAAGAGGGCTTTAAATACTTGGAAGTTTTTTTAAAAGATTTTAATTTGTAAACTGTATTACAGAGCAATAGTATAATTACAGATCAAAATTTAGTATTTTGGTTACGAGGAAAAAAAACAGTTATTTTCTAAAATCAGTATTTTAACAAAAAACTCTATTTAAAAATACAAAGTATTTTCCTAAAATCTGTATTTCGGCAGATAACCTTGTCAAATATCTGTCGAATTGAGATTACAGTCATTGTACAGAGTATTTAACAGAGTAATTATATTGAGTGAATATATGTTGTTCCGTTATTAGTTTGAGTCAATGTTCGTCTGTAACATATCAAAATATCGGTCTTACTGTTAGGTCCACGTGGTTGTGCTGACCTAGCCATGTTGAATGTCTGTAAAAGTGGGAAAATAAGATTTCTGCCAAAACTAAAAGATCGTTGTGCCCGACTTATCATTAGAGTAGGATTATAACAATCCAGACACGACTTTTTCCATACGATTGATTTAATTATTTAACAGTAATTTTACTATCTGTTTCTCCGAGTAAAGCCACTTTTAAAAATTATGCTATAGTGGAAAACTTTTCGCTTCAACTTCGAATGCTTTCCTCGAAGTCTTATTAAAATCAAAAAAATTCTTGGACACCCACATCACGAAGAAAAGAAAAATCTTTACGACCCTTTGTATTAAATTAAGAAAATAAATTAAGAAAATTGTATTATTTAATCCGCGATGTGGTGCCCAAGGATTTTTTTATTTGTATATAACTTTGGGGGAGGCATTTGAAATACAAGCAGAAGGTTTTCCTCAATAGCTGAGGAATTTAATCTTAAGTAGTATAGATGCCACAGTTCCCCCGTCATGCTCGGAAATAGAAGCTGCTTTGAACGTGCTGAAAAACAACAAAGCCTCTGGTCCGGACAACATTCCTTCGGAACTGTTGAAGTATGGTGCAGGTACCCTAGCAGAGGTTCTTACCCCAATAATTCGCGAGGCCTGGATTTTAAATCGTATTCCGGATGAATGGAAAGAAGGTTTAGTTATTACATTGCCCAAGAAAGGCGATTTGACGCAATGCAAAAACTGGCGTGGAATAACTCTCCTTAATTCCATTGGTAAAATTGTAGCATCCCTAATTAATCAACGTATCTCCCCTATAGCGGAGCAAATACTGCGTAAAAAACAGGCTGGTTTCCGGCAAGGTCGGTCGTGCGCAGATCATATCAACACGTTGCGCATCATAATTGAGCAATCTGCCGAATATAACACTCCCTTGTATCTTCTTTTTGTTGAGTTTGAGCGCGCTTTCGACACAATATTCCGTAATTCAATGTGGTCGGCACTGTTATGTAAAGGCATTCCCGAAAAAATTGTAAACCTGATTCGTGAACTCTACAGGGATGCTAAGTGTAAGATTCGTTTTAACGGAAATGAGAGTCGCCCGTTCTTTCCTAACACTGGTGTAAGACAAGGTTGCAACCTTTCGCCAACGTTATTCTTAATACTACTCGATTGTGTCATGGAAAAAACCAATAGAGAAGCTCCTTTTGGTATTCGCTGGACCTTATCCGAATTTCTTTATGACATTGACTACGCCGATGACATATGTCTGATGGCCAATCGCTTTCAGGATATTGAAGCAAAACTTAGGTGTCTTTCCGAAAATGCTAAAAAAGTTGGATTGAGAATTAACATTAGGAAGACTAAGCTTATGCGAATAGGAACAGATGTATCAACTCCATTGGTGGTAAATGATGTTACTATTGAAGACGTAGATTCTTTTTGTTATCTTGGTAGTAAGATAACCAAAGATGGAGGGTCTCAAGCCGATATTGCTGATCGTATCAATAAAGCACGCAGCTCTTTTTTATCGCTTTACAAAATTTGGCGTAGAAACAATATCTCGCGAAAAACTAAACTACGCATTTTCAACTGCAGTGTTAAGTCTGTGTTATTGTATGGCTGTTCTACCTGGAGCTTAACAAAAGAATCCATTCGTAAAATCCAAACATTTATAAACAAATGCTTAAGGCAAATTCTTCACATCTTTTGGCCTAATTGGATTACAAATGAAGCGCTGCTGCAGATGGCGAACTCTAAGCCGGTAAAAATCGAAATTCGCAAACGCAAATGGACGTGGGTAGGTCATATATTGCGAAGACCACAATCAGAAATAGCAAGAATAGCCTTAGATTGGAACCCACAAGGACAGCGCAGACCTGGTAGACCCCGAAACACCTGGGTGCGCTACCTGAAACAGGAATGTGAACTTGCTCGAGTTTCATGGAATCAAGCTAAGGCGTTTGCCAGAGATAGACAAAGATGGAGAGAATTTGTTGACGCCCTATGTTCACTTTGAACTGTTATTTAAGTATTAATTAAAAATCGATATGTATTTCTATTTCTATTAATATTTAATTAAATAAAGGACATATATATATATATATATATATCTAGTATAGATGATTCTTAACAACATATATTATTTCCAAGATTTTAAAAATATCGTTTTTTGAGATAGAGGTCTCCAAAAATTAAGTTTTAAACCAATGACCTTTGATCTTTTTCAAAAAAATTATTGGGAATTCAGTTTTAAAGGCTGTCTCATTACCTATTATTTGAAACCTGAATGAGACCTGAATTTTTATTTATTTTCGAGATATCTTTATTTATGTCAGAACACTTTTGTCAAATATATACGATTTTGACCGCATATCTCGAATACTGGAATGACCAGAAGCCTGAAAAATTGGCAAAAATCTATTTTTGTTGTAAGCCCCAGTACTTAATTTCATTAAATTTGGAGGGTGTGCGGTCAACTCCCTTGTTGAATTGAGGTGTTTTAGCTCATACAGCAAATCAATGTTAAACGAATTTTATAAATATGACTACTTACAATTCCACGTGTATTGCGTTTTCATATATGAATATTTATTTACCTGAAATAGAAGAAAGAAGAAATTAATTATAAAATATTGCAATATTTGTAAATGAAAACGTATTAAGGAAGTATAAGGATGTATCGATAGGTCTCAATTTTTCACTCATTTAAAAATTTTACAGACTGCAATTTATTTGCTCTACTAAATTTTTTGTGAAATAAAGAAAACAATTTCCGCTCTTTATGTCGAAGGCTTATGTTCAAAACTTGCTATCAACAATTTTCTCGAAATTGAGTTTTTATAAGCTACTTGTTCACCCGATTTATTTGTCATTTATTATATTAGTTTTTCACTGAATTAACCTGCTTACTTATTTTTCAAAAAAATTTTATTATGCTATCTCCATTACATAGTTTTTTTAACTAAAAAAAAGTGCTATCTACATAACCAAAAAAAAAAATAAATATAATATAGTCCATTTACGTTTTTTATAAGAATATAAATACTTTACTCGTAGATGAGACCTCGCCAGAATCACTTGGAAAAGGAATCAAAAAAAAAAACCTTAAAATCTTCATTAATGAATTCCTTCAACATGCATTTTCAAATACATAAAGGACCCCCAGTAGCAATGCTTACAACCACAATGAATGTCCTTGTCACCAAACATAAAGTGTTATAAAATATGACAAATATGAATGAAGGAACTTTCAAACGAAAAACATGAAAAATTTTGAATGTATAATTTATGATATTCTATTTTTTTTTTTCACTTATTCTTTAGTGTAAGAATTAGGGTTTCTAAATTCCCGGACTTTTTCAATTCCCGGGAAATCGTTTTAAAAAAATCGTATTCCCGGGAATTCCCGGGAATTTTTTAATTAAAACAAATTTTGAACTTTACCATATAAAAATTGTTGTACTACAAATTATGCTCGTATTTTCCAATTTAAACCCATTTTAGATGTATTCTTTTGTAAAATAGTTTTACTAACCTCTAAAATATACGTAAAAAGTCATAAAATCTATTTTTTGTAGAAATATTGCACCTAATCATAGTTCGAGTATTTGCATTGATGAATTTCTACTCCATGCAAAATTGTTCACAATTCGGAAATACACGATTTTGCATCAAATGCGGTTTTAATAACTTTTTGGAAAATTTTTCTAATTTTGACTACGCCAACCGTAAGAAAATTATATCTTGAAGATATATTTAATTAAACTTTCGAATTATTAAAATTAATTGGTTTAAGGCATTCCGGCCAAAATGAGAACACCATTATAACGACGTATTTTCACTGATTGCTGGAATAGAACTCGCGGCGGCCAAGGTTCGTTACAAAATATTTTTTTTTCACGGCCGATAGATGTCATATATGAAATTTTAACTTGAAAACCAGGTTTGTTATATATTTTTTAAAATATCGATATTTTTGTTTTGTTCTGAATATAAAATACTAAATTTCGGAAAGAAGAAATCATTGGAATTTTAGATTAAGAAAACTTTTGCCAATTTTAAACCAACATTTGAAGTGAAATTTTGTTTGATTCCGTATTTTGTCACGCAATCGATTAAAGAAAAATAATTGTTAGGCCTAAATAATATACAAGCAGAAGCATGTCCTCACTAGTTCTTCTTTTAAAAATTTTAATTCTTTTAATGTCATTTTTGTTAAATCATTTAAGATTGTATTAAAAATGTGTAAACTAAATATATTTTTATTAAAAAATTAGCGACGAATTCCCGAAATTTCCCGAAGAAAAAATCCCGGGATTTTAAGAAAAATATTTCCCGGGAATTCCCGGGAAATTTTTCCCGAATAGAAACCCTAGTATGAATGCATTAAGCTTTGATTATTGAGAATCAATAAAAATGATTGACAACTTTAAGTGTTAGTTAATTACTTTAGTTGAACATACATACACTCAAAAAAAAAAGTTTGTAAAATGACATAAAATCCCCGTGATTTTACGGTGCAGGTTTTGTAAAATATGTACTAGCAAGAATCCCCGTAATGTTACGGGGATAATTTGTAAATTGATTTAACAAAAAAATTACGGGGAGAAAGTGTAAATTTACAATTTTTTTTGTAAAATATTATTGTAGACTTACAAAAAAAGTTGTAAATTTACGAAATAAAGTAGAAAATCAAAATTTAAAATTGTAGATTTACAAATTGTTTAGTTTAACTACAGTTTTTTATGGCAAAAAACTTGTATATTTACAGTAAAAAGTGGTAAATTTACAATTTTTATTGTAAATATACCATTTTTTCTTATTTTTTTGCCGTAAAAACAGTAGTTTAACCAAATAATTTGTAAATTTACAATATTGTTTTTGTATTTTCTACTTCATTTTTGTAAAATTACAACTTTTTCTGTAAGTATACAATTTTGTTTTATAAACTTTCATATTTGTTTTGTAAATTTACAAAAAATTTGGTATATTTACATATTGGTTTTGTAAATTTAAAGGTTTTTTCCATTGGTGAATCTTATTTTTCCTTCTTCGGCAGCTGGAGTAGCACTTTAACAACCTGAAATGATTTTTTTTTTCACTTGAACACTTTGAACAAACTTTTTAAAGTATAACACTGCATTTTTTTTCGGAATTTCGTTTTTCTTAAGTAGAACAAATGAGAATTGCGAAGGAGGCTACACAAGAAATTTCTTATATTTTCAAGAAAAACTAGTCAAAAAAATTAACTTTTTTTCGAATTTTTAATTATTTTAGCAAGTATTTTTAAAAAAATTATAAAAAAAACTTTGGATATTGTAGATTGGACGTTTATGTACCTGATAAAAAAAGAAAAAAACTTAATTTTTCATAATTGACAGCTTTTGATTGACATTTTAGTGCCAGATTTAAAAAAAAAGTACCAAAAAAATATGGTAAAATTACCAAAAAATGGTAAAAATACGAACAAAAAAACTAGAACAATAATATAGTAAAACATATAAAAATTGTGGTATTTTACTTAAAGCAAGTTACCAAAAAATTGTTTTGATATTCAATTTTTTTAATAAAGCTTACAACTAATTGAAAAATGTTTGTATCCGGAACTTAAAAAATTTTCAAAATTTTTTTATGAAATTTTTTATTTATAAAAAATAATTTTTAACAAAATATGGACTTAGAAAATTTTTGCGTCTCCTATTGTTGCATAATTATTTTTCAATACAAATTTTTGTTTAATTACATTTTTTTTTGTCAAAATACTGAAAACCTTGTAAACTAAAAAATCTTGAAAAAAAAAAAAATTGTTTGTAATAAAACATTTTTTGTGTAGAAAGACTAAATACTATCAAATAAAATGTTGTTGTACAATTACAATTTTCTTGTGTTAAACTGTTAAACTAAACACCTTGTAATTTTTTTTTAATTTGTAAAATAATTATTTTTTTTTGTTAATTTACCAAAAAAAATTGTTAAATAAATTTACCAACATATTAAAGTAAAACTACAAAGCGCACGGTAGTTTTTGTTTTATTAAAAATACAAGAATTTTTGTAAATAGACAAAAATATTAGTAAAATAGAATTACAAGACCTTTTGCTTGTAATTTTACAAACTTTTTTTTTTGCGTGTATGTATAGAAATAAAATAAATTGACATTTAATTAGTTTAATTTAAAGTAATAAAATTTATAAATTAATTTATGTTTATGGACAAAAAAAAACAAAGAATTTTATTGTAGAAATTATAGGAAAATGCAATTATTTACTTCCCATACATATTAAGTGTTTTCTTTGTTTTTAAAAATTTCCATCTAACAAATTGCATGTGTGTGTGTTAAGTGCATGATAAATACACTAACATAAATCAACTTTTATAAACGATAAAATGCAGGCTCACACATACATACTTATATAGATGTATGCTAGGGTGGAGCAAATTATCGTATTTTTTAAATTTCAAATTCGTCGGTGTCGTAAAGGCTGCCACAATATTAACAAAAAAACAAGTAGAAAAGTTAAATTCGACTCAGCCGAATCTATGAATACCAACAAATTGCAACTTTTGGCTGTACACATGAACCGGACCCGAAAATTCGGAAAGTTGGCCAAAATTAAAATACCCGTGTCTCCCAGTTTTTCTAGATCAATTCGCGTTTTCGCGAAAAATGCAACAAAAAAAAAGTTTCCACAATAGAAAAAAATTATGCTATTCAGAAAGAGGGGTAAAAAAAAAACACCCGTGTCTCTCAGGTTTTCGCGATCAATTCGCGTATTCGCGAAAAACGCAAAATTTTTTTTTTTTGCGCTGTTAAAAAAAACAAGTAAGAGTGTTAAATTCGGCTGTGCCGAATCTTTTATACCCTCCAACATGCAAATAAATAAAAAAAAAAATTGCAGGGGCGTCTTCTTTATTTTTTTTTTGGGGGGGGGGGGGTCGGTAGTGGTAATTGGGGGGCACAATTCCTCTCGAATAAGTGTTAAAAAAAATAATTCTTATGCTTTGTGCACTAAAGAAATACAAATTTATCATTATATAAAAAAAAAAATTATTCCACGCCCATAAATGGGGGAGGCGGAACGTAAAACGATATTTTCTAATTCTGTGGGTCCAAATGCAGGACCTTGAACTTCTTGTAGCATAAAAATGTTGGATTTGTTAAACAAAAACACAAAAAATCATATAAAAATATGATATTTTTCAGAGGTTGGTTTAGTTCTTCAAGGGGGAACTTTTTCCCCCCTGGTCCGATTTTGCCCATCTCCGAACTTAACCAGCCTATGAACATAAGACATATATGTGCCAAATTTTAGGAGTCTAGCACTTTTATTTTGGACTGTATCGTGTCTTCCACAGACGGACGGACGGACAGACGGACAGACGGACAGACGGACGGACGGACGGACGGACGGACAGACGGACATCTCTAGAATGTCTTAGAATCGATCACTGATCAATAATATATATACTTTATGGGGTCCTAGACCGATATTTCGATGCGTTACACACGGAATGACAAAGTGAGTATACCCCCATACTGTAGTTGGAGGGTATAAAAATTGGGTTTAAATCTAAGCATTTATGTCTCAGTTATTTCATATCAATTCGCAAATTTGTAAATAAAAAAAATATTTTGTTCTTTTTAGCACACTCGCAAAATTTCAAGTAGAGTTAAAAAGAGATTTCCCATGTATCAGAGTTTTTCCAGCTAATTTGCGTACTTGCGAAAAATGTAATTATTTAAAATTGTGCCTTAATAACAGATTCAATATCAGCATAATCAATCTGTTCACGTGTGGTGTATCGAAATCCTACAAATCTCGTTGAACAAAAAAAACAACATTCAGATGAATGTTCCGTTCGGCGCAGCCAAGTTGTAGATCGGACATATTTTGGCTTAAGCCGATTTTGCACACACTTTGCTCCCATTAAAGCTCGATAGCAATAATCACATACCACTTCGGGCGCGCACCACAAGTTCGGGACATACGAAATAATAAAAAATTCTTCAAATGCATTAACAAAACTTTTGTTTATATTTCTCATATATTTTGTAGGCGCAAATAACAAAAATGAGTTCGTTTAGAACACTCCATTATAAAATAATTTATTTTTTTTAAGAAAATTGAAAAAAATACAGAAAATCACTTAGTACTTACATTTTGAACTAAAACTTTAAAAATATTTACTCATTACTTTTACAACAGAAGTTAATATTTTTTTTCTGAAATTGAGGCACTGTAGTTTTAACTTTAAAATATAAAAGATTTTTGTCATCATAATATTATTAAGTCAAATTTTATATTCTATACTTATAAAAATAAAAATAATTCAATAATTTTTTTCAAATTGCATTGTTCCTAAATTAATTTAAAACAAGTAAAAAAGTTAAATTCGGCCTTGCCGAATGTAGTGATACCCTCCACAATTCCAAAAAGATTATTGCAAAAAACTTTATTTAAAAGGAAATTACTTTTGGAAAAAAAAAATATTTTTTGTGAAAAAAAATTTCCGCGAAAAAAAATTTTGTTAAAAAAAAATCCGCGATTTTTTTCTTTCTTTGTCAAAAAATATGTTTGTACTTGCTTAAATACCATTTGGTGTTCAATTATGTTCACATATGCCAACCAGAAGCCGAATTAAAGCATTTTGTATTTTTAGGTTATGTTGAATGTACTGAATTTTTTGAGGTGTGCCTACATTTTCGTTCATAACTTTTGAACCGCTAAACCGATATCGCTCAAATGCAATACCAAACTTCTCGGGAGAACTTCCAATAAATATGTTAAGTTTCAGTCATCTCTGTGCAATATTTTGTACGTGACAGCATTTTCCACAGACAGACGGACAGACGGACAGACGGACATCGCTAGAATGTCTTAAAATCGATCGGGCATACTTTATGGGGTCCCAGATCGATATTTCGATGAGTTACAAACAGAATGACAAACTTATATATACCCTCTATCACTAATTGTAAGTGGAGGGTATAAAAAATTAGGTGAATATTTTATTTTTAGTCCCACTTTTCAAATGTAGTACATTTTTTTTTAAGTGTGCAGAAAAATGCAATTTCGCGAAAACGCGAATAGATACCTAAAACATTGTATAAGGACCGTAATTCTACTTTAAATCATGTATATTTATGTTATATATTTTAGAGATGGGATCGTGAGTGACTTTTCAATCACGATCACGCACGCTCACGAAAAAAAAATTGTAATCACGCACGATCACGCACGAACATTTTTTTTTCTGCTCACGCTCACGCACGCTCACGTGAGTAGAAAAAAAATTTAGTCACGCTCACGACGTAATCACGATCACGAAATACTCACGAATTAAAATATGCAAGAAAAAAATTTTGTCATATTTTTTATGCATTACCCAGTTGGGAAAGTCCTTGAGCCATCCGTGGTGACGACTTGCTGACATGTCAGAGTCACACCTGACATCTCCATAACATCTCCAATTACCGAGTTGAGGACAGTTTCATAAAAAAATTGAAAATTTCCTCAATCATAATCGGCAGTTGTCAGGGGGTGTTGACATTTCCCCTAAGTCGTCTTTGTGGAAATGTCTGATATAGGTCAAACGAAAATGCAAAAAATCTTCGTATTTCCATTAGTTTTTACTGCCATCCATTTTCTTTATAAATTATCTTTATCATATTAAGAAATAACTTTTCGACTTTGCGATGTTTCTCTCAGAAATTAAAAAGTTACCATATTCTGGGCCGTCTTAAAGTATGACGCTGGGCACATAAGAACTTGGGGCTCCGCTGGAAAGTAAAAAGTCGCACGAAAAAAAAACATTCTTTTGGTACAAATTAAATTCATGTGATTGCCTGTTTTAAGAAAAAGAAACTAAAAAAAAATATTTTGGGCAGTGAGGTAATTTTTCTTAACTTATTAAAACCATGATATTCGTGAAAAAAAAATTTCCTGTACGAAAAATGTCTCAGAATCTGAGAATATTTTTATACGAAAAACGTCTCTGAATCTGAGAGTTTTTCAATACGAAAAGTGTCTTAGAATCTGAGTCTTTTTATTTTGGAAAAACTTCTCTGAATATTAGACTTTTAAAATCTCAGAATCTGAAACTTTTTCTGTACGAAAAATAGTTCACATTCTGAAACTTTTTATGTAGCAAATATTTCTATGGATTTGAGACTTGATAAATTACAAATTTCTACTATAGAAAAAGTCTCAGTGAGATTTTTTTCTGTAAGAAAATAAGAAAATTTCTTTTAAAAGATATTAAAAAAAAATCTTTATTTTCGTATAACCGAATTTATTGCCTTTTCGGGCCCCTTATGGTTAAATCGGTACTGCCCAGGTAGATGTAAAAGTTTAGTTTGATATACTGCTATTGTGAAGACATTTCCTTATAGATGAGGATTTTTTCACAATCTTAAAACAAACATTCATTGATGACAATGTTAGAACATGTCCTCAAGAAATACCTAATATATGTCAGAATTTGAAGACATTTCCTGATGGAAGCACGGTGCATATTCCTCAGTGAGCCATTTACAAAACTTATTAAATTTATAATTTTTTTAAAAGACCATAAAAAATCAAGAAAACGTAACCGAACAAAAAAATCTGGGAAACAATTAAAATCACGAAAAATTCACGCAAGTATTTTACTCACGCACGATCACGCACGAACTTTTTTTTGGTATTCACGCTCACGCACGGTCACGTGAGTAGAAAAAAATTTACTCACGAATCACGTGATTCATGCGTGATTCACGTGAATCACGCAAATCACGTGAGCAGCACCCATCTCTAATATATTTATAAAAAAAAATGCAATAAATTTTTTCAAAATTGCATTTTTCGTGAATTTATATGGAAAAACTAGAACAATATTTTATTTTAAGCCCTATTTTCGGAATGTAGTAAATTTTTTCAAGTGTGCAAAAAAAAAAAGCATTTTCGCGAAAACGCGAATTGATATGAAAAAACCGGGAAACACAAGAATGTTATTTTGAGCCCCACTTTCTGAAAAGCGAACATTTTTTTTACATTGTAAATTTTTTTTTTTTTTTGCGTTTTTCGCGAAAACGCGAGCTGATCTAGAAAAATTGGGAGACACGGGTATTGTTTTTTTGGCCCTACTTTCAGAATTTTCAGGTACGGTCCATGTGTACAAAAGTGTGTCGGACGGTGTAATATATTTTTAATTTGAAAAATATTAACAATTTTGATTCGAAATATTTTATTTTGGGTAAAAAACTTTAAAAAAAATTGACTAAATTTTTTTTGATTCTAAATTTTTTTTTAGTGTAAAATTTTTTTCGAGTGTAATTTATTTTTAAGTGTAAAGATATTTTTGAGTGCCAAAAAAACTTTGTAATATTTTTTTCATCAATATTTTTTATATCAATATTTTTTTTCATCAATATTTTTTTTTATCAATATTTTTTTTTCATCAAAATTATTTTTCTTTATCAAAAAAAACAACAAAAACAAAAATCTTTTTTCTTCATCAAAATTTGTTTTCATCAATATTTTTTTTTTTCATCAATATTTTTTTCACCAATATTTTTTTTTATCAGTATTTTTTTTTTTCATCAATATTTTTTTTTATCAATAATCTTTTTTCATTAAAAACTTTTTTTCATCAAAAGCTTTATCGACTAACTAGTGTTTCTAATTATTCGACCCTGCAGGTTAACCGGTTAGGGCATTATTCGAAAAATGACGAAAATGGAATAATCGGTTATTCGGGTCGATTAATCGGAAAAATTGGCGATTAATCGATTAATCGTAAAAATAATAAAAAACAAAAGTATTTAAGGTAAAATTTCATTTTCAGTCTTTAAAAAAAGTAAAACAAAACAGAATTTAAAAAATACAACAAATTGAAATTTAAAAATTTACAATATTTTTTGCATTTCAATTAGGCTCTCTTGAATTTCAATCGGGATTTTTGAATTTCAATACGCAATCTCTGAATTTCAGTTGGGATTTCGGAATTTCAATTGTGCCTGTGTGAATTTAAATTGTTCTTTTCTTAATTTCAATTGTGATTTCCAAATTTAAGATTTGCTTTTCTAAACTCTTAATTGGGATTTTTGAACATGAAATTGTATTTTTGAATTTCAGCTGGCTTTTCTAACTTTTAATTGGGATTTCTAAATTTCAATTGGGATTTCTGACTTTTAATTGTGATATTCTGAATTTCAACTGGTTCCTTCTAAATTTGAATTGTGATTTCTTGATTTTTATTTTGCTTTTCCAAATTTCAATTGGGATTACTGAATATCAACTAAGATTTCTGAATTTCAATTAAGATTTCTAAATTTCAATAGGCTTTTCTGGATAACATTTGGATTTTAAATTTAATTTTAGCTTGTATCAATTTCTATTGAGATTTCTGAATTTCAGTTGATTTTTCTAACTTTCAATCGAAATTTCTAAATTTCAGTAAATCAATCGGTCGTGATTACTAAATTTAAATTTTGTTTTTCTAAACTCTTAGTGGGGGGGTTTCTGAATATTAATTGGCATTTCTGAATTTTAATTGGGTTTTTCATATTTTTAATTGGGCTTTGTAAATTTCAAGTGGGCGTTTCTGAATTTCTCTTAGTTTTTCAAAATTTCAATTGGAATTTTTGAATTTCAATTAGGATTTATAAATTTCAATTAGCTTTTCTGAATTTCTGTTAGGCTTTTCTGAATTTCAATAAAGCTTTTCTAATGGCGTTTTATTTTCTGAAACAAAATGTTGCACCCTTAACCCATTTCGATCCTCGGTATGATTTTTCGAACAGTAGAGAACACCATTTTCAAAAAAATATTTATGTATGAAAAAGGTGGAATTTTGGTTAAATATGGTTACCAATGATAAGTCTCATCTTCCTGCAATTAAAAAAAATTCCCACTTGACCACCGCAATTTATATGTCCATGAAATGCAATGCAAATCAGCACAGAAATTGTTTCAAGTAAAAACGAAAATTTAGCATTTTTTGATTTTCGGCTTTTAATGTTTTTGATTAATTTAAAATTTTTTTTAGATTTAATTTCCCAGGAAAAACTTGGTAATGTGTGGTGCAAAGTAATGATTACCAATCACATTACTTATAACCACTACTCATTACCATCTGCATTACTTTAGTCCGAAAAGTAACTAGTGTCTTTTATTATCATATAAAATTACTTATTTGTAATAATATAAATAACTAGTTGTTAATAATGTGAGAAAAAGTACTTATTTTCAAGTTTAATTGGGAAATTAAGACTTAAGCAAACAAAAAAAAATTGTATAGATTTCGGTTTCAGAGTAAATCATCACGTTTTCTGTAATTTTCTTTTGTCTTACTTACGTCTGTAAATTGGAATAAGAATTCAAGAAAAATTTCGGCCGTAACATATCGTTCATTTACTTGTATATTGTCATAACGCAAAATGTTTGATTTTACAGAAAACCTGTTCAAAATTTACAATTAAAACTTGGTTTACGTTGCAAAAGGCCCGTGAGTAGAAAATGTTATAGTGCCGTGTTCTCTCCTCAAACTGTGAGTTTAAAAGATATTAATACGAATTTTTGACACAATATAAAGCAGGATATAACAAATAATTCTGTATGGATTACCCAAAAACGACATATTTTGAGTTATGACACTATACAAGTAAATGAGCGATATCATTTATAAAATGTAAAAAAAACTAAATTTTATTAAAAAATAACAAAAATATCAGGACGTTTTAGATCCGGGTTTGTAAAATATACAAAACTAGTTATTTAAAAGCTCAAAGTAACTACTTTTTAATCCCATTTGATGCCTAGTTATTTTACTCCTTATTGGTAATGGCATTTGACTACTTATTCGTAGTCCGAGATTGTAATTACTTATTTATCTCTTTACTCTTCACTAGTTATTTTCGTCTCACGCCCTTGTTAAAATAATTAGTGTTTCATTCAATAAGTAAGTAGTGATTAACATTTGTTTCGGATTACAAAACCCAATTACTAGTAATGTCAGTTTTTGCTGGGTTATTATCAAAATCCACTATTTTGAATCATTTTGAAACTATTTATTTTGAAAATTATGAAATAAATTAGTAAAATAGCAAATAAATCGAAATATTAAAAATGCATAAAAAGTTGAAATGCTGACTTTTCTGTGATAACGGCACATTGAAAATTTTTTTGAGAATATTTTTGAGATCAGCGGGTGCTAATTACCCTAAAAAATTACCTTTTTCCAAAAAAGAAAAATAAAATTGAATCTTGGTCTAAAATGGGTTAAACAGTATCATTTGTAAAATGTAGCCACAACCCTTTTAATATGTTGCCAGTTTTGTGATTACAAAAAAACAAAAAATTGAGAAAAATTTCCTTTCGCCCAAAACATTGGCAATCAGCTCTTTTTATAGGCAACTTTACAACCCCGTCGTTATATGAACGTGTTAAAAGTGTTACATTTTTAAACTTTTTATATGCAACATTTTTAGAAAAAAACATAATGAATTTTTAAAGTGTTGCCAGTTTTTTAGAAGGGACGCTAAAATGTCACATTTTTTGCCAGAAAAGAAAACGCAATAAATTTAAATACGGCATTTTAATTGGGATTTTTAATTTAACAGACAAACAGAGAGATAGACAACATTAGATTATCTTATCAACCTTTTCGGATCAATAATATAAACATAATGGTGTCCTCGACCGATATTTCAATGCGTTTGGCATGATATGACAAATTAACGCTAAAACATCTATTTATATAGCAAACCATTATCATGATTCAAAGGTTTTGGCAGGAGTATAAACTTTGCAGACGTTTTTTCACTTTTTTCGATTTTCAAGTCAAAATACGTACCCAAAGAAATTTCTCTTTAGGTCCAATATTTTTGTGTTAACATAGACCGTAAAGGGCAAATTTACCGACCCCCTTTGATTTTGAAATTTGAAAAAAAGGAACATTTTCTCCACCCTAGTGTATACATAATAGTGTGTGATTCCAAGCATAAACATTTGTCATACTTTAAACAGTAAACTGTAAGGCAGAATAACATTTTTTGATAAAGGCATACTACACCATTTAAAGATGTAATTCGAAAAAGGTTAATTGTAATTCGAAAAAGATCAATTGTAATTCCAAAAAAATCTAATGTTATTATTAGAAAAACATTCAGCCTTACCACAGAATAATAAAATATATTTAAAATCAGCTTTTTATTTTATTTCCATACAAATGGTTTTTGTTTTTAAAATCGGCTTTCAAAATATGTATGAAAAATTTTTAATTTAAAATAAAACTTTTGTTAAATAGACTTTTTGTGTTTCTGTGGGCCATTAATTTTAATTAAAAAAATATAAATTGTAATTCGAAATAGATCAATTGTTATTTGAAGATTTCAACTGTAAGTCGAAAAAGATCAATTGTTACTTAAATAAGATCAATTGCAATTCGAAAAATATTCTTATTCGAAAAATATAAATTGTAATTCTAAAAAGATTAATTGTGATTCAAAAAAGATCTATTGTTATTCAAAAAAGATCGATTGTAATTCGAAATAAAGCAATTGCAATTCAAAAAAGAGATCAATTGTTGTTCATAAAAATCAATTGTAATTCGAACATTATAATTGTAATTCAAAACAACGCGATCAAAATTAAGTTGATTTTTTCAAATTACAATTGAAATCTACGATTTACAATTGATCTTTTTCAAATTTCAATTGATATTTTTGGAATTACAATGGATCTATGTCAAATAACAATTGATCTTCTTCGAATTACAATTCGCAATTGTTTTTCTTCGAATAATAATTGATATTTTTTTGAATTACAAATTATTTCGAATTTCAATTGGTCTTATTTGATTTACAATTGATCTTATTTAAATTACAATTAATTTTTTTCCACGTACAATTGATCTATTTCAAATTATAATTGGAATTTTCGAATTAAATATCTTAATATTTTAAATGGAATCTTCAAATTACAACTCGAATTTTTGAATTACAATTGATCCATTTCGAATTAGATCTATAAATTTCTTAAACAAATTCATTTACAAATTTAACGTTAAATTAAATAAATTTATATTCTTATTAATTTTTGAATCCGCATCAGAAACTCTGTGTGTAAAATGTATCTTATGAATTAGGGTGCACCAAAAAAACGAAGTTGTTAGATATTGACCGGGCCCCCCTCTAGAAATGTGCATTTGGGGGCAAAAACATGTCTCACAAAATTTTAGGAAAATCGGATATGGGTAAGACCTGCCGCATCGGCCCTGAAGTTTGAAAACCTAATTACAAGGGGAAAATATGACTTTTTATCCATTTTCTTAATTTTTTTGATATTTTGAGTTAAGTTTGAATTCAAATGGTCACAGAATTGTGATTTGGAGTAAAATGTCTATCGAATAAGGTATTAAAAACTAAAATCGGTTGAAAATCAGTCAAGTTATTACAACTTCCCCAGGCAACTAACGTGTGTCAGACCATTTAATCAAGGGATTCGAGCCCCATTTTTGAAATTTATTGAAATTATCTACTGTAACAACATTTTTTTATTCTTCAAGTCTCAATGTACTAAGAAGATAAATATTTTTCATATTGCGTTTTGCTAACTTGTTTTAAATAAATGCTAAAGTGGTCTGAATTTTTCAACACTATTTTCAAATCTCCAATTTGAAATTTTTATTTTTTTTGTTAAAGAAATTTTAAAAAATCGACTATTGGAGTTTAAGGATTTGTTAAGCACATATAAAGGATTAAAAGCCCCAAAAATTGTAGGATTTTCTGTTTTCCTTTGGCTATTACAGTGATGTAATTTCGGCGGATTTCGGGAAAGTAGTGATTTTGGCACTTTTTTTAGCTTTTATTTATTTTTTTTTTGTTTTTTTTTTACAAACTTCATATGTTTTGGACCGAATTATATCAACACGAGATAGAATACTTCAATTCGCAAAATTAGGGCGAAATTGAGATATAAAAAGTTGCCCCTGTTATGGGTCAAAGGTCAAATTTTAGAAAATTTTTAATTTTTAAACATTAACAGATTTGCTAGGCGAATTTTGCTGAATCTACTTGATGTTAATCTTAATTGGTCTAAACTATATGGCAAATAATTAAAATTTAGAAATTTAACCCTTAAGTGCTGTTGGGGCCTATAATTTTTTTCATTTAATGGAGATAATGTAAGTGTATTTTGTTCAAAGGGTCGAATAGGCCCCACCAGCACCAAAGGGTTAATATTCTGAATTTAAATAAAAATACATATGTTAAGACCTTTTATAACCCTGCAAAAAAAGTCATTACCACTTCTCAGTGAAGTGCTTTAAAACTATAACAAATGTAATGAAATACAACAAAAATAACAAAAAACACAAGACAAAAACACACAAACAGTTTTTTCTACTCCAGAACACATAGATATTCAGCACTTAACTCATTACCTATCGCGACACCTCCATACAAATGTAAGTAGATATTCAGTAGATAAGAACTACTCCGTGGAAGTAGTTGGAAGTTGTTTGAAAGCTCGGAGTACTTCTTATCTACTGAATATCTACTTACTTTTGTATGGGAGTGTCGCGGAAGGTAATGACTTAAGTGCTGAATAACAACTTTTTATGGAGTAGAAAAAACTGTTTGTGTGTTTTTTTCTTGTGTTTTTTGTTATTTTTGTTGTATTTCATTACATTTGTTATAGTTTTAAAGCACTCCAAATAGAAGTACTCCGCACTTTTTTTGCTGGGAATGACATCAAGTAGTTTCATATATTTCCACTCAGAAAATCTGTTAATGTTAAAAAATTCAAAATCTTCTAAAATTTGACTTTTGACCTTTAGTTGGGGCAATTTTTAATTTCTCAATTTTGCCCTAAATTTGCGAATTGAAGTATTCTATCTCGTATTGATATAATTCGGTCCAAAACATATGAAGTTTGTAAAAAAAACAAAAAAAATAAATAAAAGCTAAAAAAAGTGCCAAAATCACTACTTTCCCGAAATCCGCCGAAATTACATCACTGTAATAGCCAAATGAAAACAGCAAATCCTACAATTTTTGGGGTTTTTATTCCTTTATATGTGCTTAACAAATCCTTAAACTCCAATAGTCGATTTTTTAAAATTTCTTTAACAAAAAAAATAAAAATTTAAAATTGGAGATTTGAAAATATTGTTGAAAAATTCAGACCACTTTAGCATTTATTTAAAACAAGTTAGCAAAACGCAATATGAAAAATATTTATCTTCTTAGTACATTGAGACTTGAAGAATAAAAAAATGTTGTTACAGTAGATAATTTCAATAAATTTCAAAAATGGGGCTCGAATCCCTTGATTAAATGGTCTGACACACGTTAGTTGCCTGGGGAAGTTGTAATAACTTGGCTGATTTTCAACCGATTTTAGTTTTTAATACCTTATTCGATAGACATTTTACTCCAAATCACAATTCTGTAACCATTTGAATTCAAACTTAACTCAAAGTATCGAAAAAATTGAGAAAATGGATAAAAAGTCATATTTTCCCCTTGTAATTCGATTTTCAAACTTCAGGGCCGATGCGGCAGGTCTTACCCACATCCGATTTTCCTAAAATTTTGTGAGACATGTTTTTACCCCCAAATGCACATTTCTAGAGGGGGGCCCGGTCAATATCTAACAACTTCGTTTTTTTGGTGCACCCTATTATGTATGTTTCGTTTCGTTTTACTTTGTGGCTCTGACCCATTGTACAGTAATGTTATGTAAATCTTAAAATCAAATATATTGTGTATTTTACAAATGTACTTGTTATGCCTAAGTTCATCTGGGTTATTTAGTTTGTATGTATTTGTAATCTAAGGATTTATTTTGAACATGACATGCATGTTCATGCAAATATATGCATCACACATTTTACAATTGAAATTTAAAAAATACCAATTAAAAATCACAAAATTTTGTTCACAAACTTCACAAAAGACCAACAAAATTCCGAAAAAAATTAAATTTTAAATTAAAAAAATTGATATTCGGAAAACCCCAAATAAAATTCCTTAAGTTTGGCACGAATATGTATTATGGTCAAAGGCTGGTTAAGTTCGCAAATGTGCAAAATCAGATCAGGAGAAAAAGTTCCCGAATTGAAAAATTTCTTGTGTTTGTTTGTGATCAGCAGATTTTTCTGCTGTCTCGACAGATTTCTCTGCTGATTTCCCCTAGATAATCAAGACAGATATTTCAGCAAATCTAGTCTGCTAAAATCAGCAGATTTCTCATATGACTCAAAATGGTTGTATTTTCAGCAGATTTTTTTGCTGTTTGTACAGAGAATTTTTTTTGAGTGCACATTTTTAACACCATTATCGCGATTGAAGCAATTAATTGATATATCAACAATTTCATCGAAATTTTGAAACAATGGAAAATTTGTCAAAATACAAAAATATAACTGTATTTGTATAAAAACTGAATTTATGTACATATATTTACTTAAATGCATGTAACTTTCACAATTTTCATCACATTTTTTTTAGAAGCCCTCTTATTTTCTTCGTTAAATAAAAAACTGAAATTCTGCATTTTTACTAAAATTTAAATGCATGTAACTTTTACAATTTTCAATATATTTTTTAAAAATCACTCTTTTTTTCTTTGTAATAATAATAAATCAGACTTAAAGTGAAAAGAGAGAAATAAATTTGTCCTAGAGCTTGTCTATTAATATAGAATTGAAGATATCATGCGCGGGTACAAGAAGAAAAAAGGAAAGACAAAAGAAAGAAAATAAAAGAAAAAGAAGAAAAAAATAATTAAAGAATAATTGAAACTTTCTAAAATAAATTTCCAAAGGAAAAACATTTTGAAATCCGAAAAAATGTCATTAAAAAAATTAGCATATTTTTAAAGGAAAAATCTGAAAAACTATAAAGAAAAAATGTGACTAAATCTGAAAATTTTTTGTAAAAAAATATCCGTCAATTTAGAAGTTCTTATTATGAAGAAAAATTGTTGTGAACGTGACATTTTTGATATAAAACAAGTAGAAAAGTTAATTCGACTTGTCCGAATTTATGAATACCCTCCACAATGCCCTTTTAAAGTGACAGTAAATTTTCAAACGTGAAAAAAATAAAATTTTTGATTAGAAATATTTTATTTTGTGTAAAAAAGCTTTTTTTTAATTAATTTTTGAAAAAAAAAAAAATCCTAAATTTTTTTTTTGAGTAAAATTTTTTTGAGTGAGTGTAAAATTGTTTTTGAGTGTAAAATTTTTTCGAGTGTATTTTTTTTTTTTTCATTTAGTGTAAAAATATTTTTGAGTGACAAAAATACGTTGTAAAATATTTTAATGACTTACCAATGTTTTTAAAACATGTTGAACGAGTTTTCAACACGTGAATTTAAGGTGAACTAATCTGAAATTCACGGTTTTTGCTAATAACCACTCATCCGATTTACCTGAAATTTAATACGAACCAGGCCAGGGGAACGACAAATATATATCCCAAGCTTCAGCATCCTCAGAATTGCCTTTCGAAAGTTAGCGTGTTTTATGTCTCGTAAATTCATACGAGACATAAAACGAAAAACCCTTGCCGAAATTCAGTCTTTTGCTCATTACTTTTGAACCACTGGACCGATTTCGTTGGGTTGCAATACCAACCTGACCAGGAAAATGCCCAACATATATGCCAAACTTCAGGAGCCTCCGTAAAGCCTTTCAAAAGTTAGCGTGTTTCAACAGACAGACGGACGGACGGACGGACATCACTATATTGTCTTAAAATCGATCGAGGATCATGAATATATATACTTTATGGGGTCCTAGACCAATATTCCGAGATGTTACAAACGGAATGACAAACTTACATATACCCTCTATCACTAGAGGAAAAATGTATCAGAATCAAAGACTTTTCCAGAATCAGAGACATTTATGACTTATGTTAGATTTTTTTCTATAAGACAAATGTATCAGATTCTAAGACTTCTCAGAATCTGAGACATTTTCTATAGGAAAAATGCCTGAAAATATGAGACTTTTCTGTAGGAAAAAAGTGTCAAAAAATTTCTCAGAATTTGAGACTTTTTCTATAGGAAAAATGTCTCACAATCTATATGAAAAAATTACTTAGAATCTCAGAAGATGTCTCAGAATTTGAGAATATCTCAGAATAGAAAAAAATATCTCAGAATCTGAGACTTTTTTTATATTTTTCTATAGAAAAATGTCTTAAAATCTCAGACTTGACCTATATGAAACATATCTCAGAATATAAGACTTTTTCTATAGAAAAACTGTTTCAGAATCTGAGACATTATCTAAAGGAAAAACGTCTCAGAATCTGAAATTTTTTCTATACGAAAAATGTCTCAGAACCTGGGACTTTTTCTATAGAAAAAAATATCTCAGAATCTGAGACTTTTTTATATTTTTCTTATAGAAAAATGTCCCAAAATCTGTGTCAGAATCTGAGACTTTTTCTATAGGAAAAATGTCTCAGAATCTAAAACTTTTTCTATAGAAAAAATGTCTCAGAATCTAAGACCTTTTCTATAGGAAAAAGGTCTCAGAATCTGAGACTTTTTCTATAGGAAATATATCTCAGAATCTAAGACTTTTTCTGTAGGAAAAATGTCTCATAATCTGATACTTTATCTACAGAAA
This sequence comes from Pegoplata infirma, assembly GCA_963921195.1. Classification (NCBI taxonomy): domain Eukaryota; kingdom Metazoa; phylum Arthropoda; class Insecta; order Diptera; family Anthomyiidae; genus Pegoplata; species Pegoplata infirma. Next base: position 213,779,587 of record OY992536.1, on the reverse strand, counting down.
AAATGTTTCAGAATCTGAGATTTTCTGTAGGAAAAATCAATGCAAAATACCGTTTGTTTAATTTGATAAATTGTGCTATCTCCAAAAATGTATGTCCATTTACAGAATTAATTTTTAAAGATTTCTCAAAAATTTTTACAAAATTTTAAACATAAATTTTAAGATGTTAAGTTAACATCAACATGAATGATTGTCATGCAATTTTATTAAAATCAGTTTTTATAATTTCCCAAACTAACAAGATGTTAAATTAAGGAAACATTTTTCCATAGTATCTGACAGAGCACAGCATACAGCAACAACAAAAACAACAACGAAATTACAAAAATCTTTGCTGTTGTTGTGTAAAAATATGAAAAAAAATATCTAAAGGGATTGACCCAGTTAAGACAAGATGAAACGAAAATGAAGAAAAAAAGGAAATGATACAACAGATATTATACACTTTGGATATGAAAAACAACAAAGCAATAAACCAACCAACTTATTTCATTACTTAACACACACTCACTCACACAAACACAGATAGACAGACAGGAACACACTTAAATGCAGTTATAGTAAAGTTTATGCATTTGCATAGACACGACGATGCACAATGTGCATTGCACATGTTTCATACACATGCAGAGTTACACATTTAAAATGATCATCATTATTATCATTAACATGGTATTAAGTATACAAGTATAAGAGCAGTTGATTATACTATCATACACACTAGGGTGTTCAATTAATCGGGTAATTTTATTGTTCGATTAAACGATTAATCGACATTTGGCATTTTTGATGTATTCGATTAAATGAATAAAATTTTAAAATTAGTCGATTTATCGAATAATTTGAAATTCAGAAATTTTCTAAAGTACAAGATTAACATTTTATTAACAAAAAACAAACGTAAAAACATTAAAAATTTATAAAATTTAATTTTTCTGCAATTTTGTTTGAGAAAATTTTAGAAAACAATTTTGGAGATTTGAAAAATGTGTAAAATTCTAAAAGTATATTTGTTGCCAAATTTATATGAATAACCAATATCACAAACATTTTATATTTAGTATATGACTACATTTAGGAAAATTTTTAATTAAAAAATATTTGATTTGAGCATATTTATAAAATTTGTAACTTTTTTTTTTATAACTTAGTGGGTTTTTGCTTAAAACTTGACACTTCACGATTTTAGCGCGATCATAGAGTTAACTAATTTGGTCCAAAATTTTATCAGGTACTTGTTTTAGGTTGTTTGACAAATCCAAGCTTCGATTAATCGGCACAAATTCTTCTATTAATCTTTAAATCGAAATTAGCAAGTTTAAATTAATCAAACAATTATTCGTCTAAAGTTGTTCGATTAATCGAAAATAATTAATCGACTGAACACCCTAATACATACTACCACACTGACATATACCAGTTAAATGTGATTTTATTATGTGTGTGTGAGTATGTGTAGTTGCTGTTGTTGTAATGTTGCTGCTCTTTTCATTTTAATTTTGTTGTTACTGAAGTTTAAAATTGCATTTTGTGTTCTTGTTGTCAAGTTGTTTAATGGGTGTTATCCAGTGTTGCCAGTTTTTGGGTATTTTTCGGGTATTTTCTGGTTCTTTTTTGGTTTTTTTTTTACCAGGAGTTTTTTTAATACTCTTTTTTGTAAAAATGGTTAAAAATTAAAAATACTGAAAATTAAATATTGAAATGTACCAAAATTGGGGATTAATTAAAAAGCTGAACTTTACCCTACACAGTCATTTTTGGTACCGCGTGAAAGGTAATTAAATTCCACATCACTATTTGCCAAAAACTTTTGTTTTGAGTAAATAACTCTACTAAATAATTTTTAAAAATTTTGTGTGACGTGTCTAAAAATGAAAATTGAAATATTTCGAGTGCTTATAATTTTTATTAAGCGTTCTAAAAATAAAAATATTATTATGCAACCACAAATTAGGTTTTGAGTACAAAATTAATTTTGCTTTAAGATAAATGTTTGCAGATATTCACCGCGTTTTTTTTACTAATTTAAGTTTTTATGAAAGAACTCTACACCTTTTCCAATTGAAATTCAGAAAAGATCAATTGTAATTCAGAAATCCCAATTGAAATTCAGAAAAGCACAATTGAAATTCAGAAATCATAATTGAAATTCAGAAAAGCCTAATTGAAATTCAGAAATCACAATTGAAATTCAGAAAAACCCAATTGAAATTCAGAAATCACAATTGAAATTCAGAAAAGCCCAATTGAAATTCAGAAATCACAATTGAAATTCAGAAAAGCCCAATTGAAATTCAGAAAAGATCAATTGAAATTCAGAAAAGCACAATTGAAATTCAGAAAAGCCCAATTGAAATTCAGAAAAGCACAATTGAAATTCAGAAAATCACAATTGAAATTCAGAAAAGCCCAATTGAAATTCAGAAATCGTAATTGAAATTCAGAAAAGCCCAATTGAAATTCAGAAAAGCACAATTGAAATTCTGAAAAGCACAATTGAAATTCAGAAAAGCATAATTGAAATTCAGAAATCGTAATTGAAATCCAGAAAAGCCCAATTGAAATTCAGAAATCGTAATTGAAATTCAGAAAAGCCCAATTGAAATTCAGAAAATTACAATTGAAATTCAGAAAATCACAATTGAAATTCAGAAAAACCCAATTGAAATTCAGAAAAGCACAATTGAAATTCAGAAAAGCACAATTGAAATTCAGAAAAACACAATTGAAATTCAGAAAAGCACAATTGAAATTCAGAAAATCACAATTGAAATTCAGAAAAGCCCAATTGAAATTCAGAAATCGTAATTGAAATTCAGAAAAGCCCAATTGAAATTCAGAAAATCACAATTGAAATTCAGAAAATCACAATTGAAATTCAGAAAAGCCCAATTGAAATTCAGAAAAGCACAATTGAAATTCAAAAAAACCCAATTGAAATTCAGAAAAGCACAATTGAAATTCAGAAAAGCCCAATTGAAATTCAGAAAATCACAATTGAAATTCAGAAAAGCCCAATTGAAATTCAGAAATCGTAATTGAAATTCAGAAAAGCCCAATTGAAATTCAGAAAAGCACAATTGAAATTCAGAAAAGCCCAATTGAAATTCAGAAAAGCACAATTGAAATTCAGAAAATCACAATTGAAATTCAGAAATCACAATTGAAATTCAGAATAGTCCAATTGAAATTCAGAAATCACAATTGAAATTCAGAAAATGTAAACAAACCAATTATGAGTCACCACTACATATACACATTAAACAAATGCTGTACAACTATGAGAGTATTTAACTTTATTCTCTTGCTACGTATTGTAGAGAGCAGACAGACAATAATACACTCATAGAATGTTGTAGGTAAAATTTAGTTTAACAGAATTTTTATTATTTTTTGTAAATTAATTAATATAGTGAACAAAAATATTTACTCTACCTTGACAAATGCATTAATGAAAAATTAGTTTTAACGAAAAATAATAAAAAGTCAGTTTCACTTGATGTTACCTTAAGCATTTTATGAGTGTATTGTCTGTCTGCTCTCTACAATACGTAGCAAGAGAATAAAGTTAGATACTCTCATATACACATTTCTGTACTGCATTTGCATAATGTTTCTATGTTTGTAGTGGTGACTAATAATTGGTTTGTTTACATTTTCTGAATTTCAATTGTGATTTCTGAATTTCAATTGTGATTTCTGAATTTCAATTGGGCTTTTCTGAATTTCAATTGTGATATTCTGAATTTCAATTGATCTTTTCTGAATTTCAATTGGGCTTTTCTGAATTTCAATTGTGCTTTTCTGAATTTCAATTGGGCTTTTCTGAATTTCAATTGGGCTTTTCTGAATTTCAATTACGATTTCTGAATTTCAATTGTGCTTTTCTGAATTTCAATTGTGGTTTTCTGAATTTCAATTGGGCTTTTCTGAATTTCAATTGTGCTTTTCTGAATTTCAATTGTGCATTTCTGAATTTCAATTGTGTTTTTCTGAATTTCAATTGGGCTTTTCTGAATTTCAATTGTGATTTTCTGAATTTCAATTGTGATTTTCTGAATTTCAATTGGGCTTTTCTGAATTTCAATTACGATTTCTGAATTTCAATTGGGCTTTTCTGAATTTCAATTGTGCTTTTCTGAATTTCAATTGTGCTTTTCTGAATTTCAATTGTGTTTTTCTGAATTTCAATTGGGCTTTTCTGAATTTCAATTGTGATTTTCTGAATTTCAATTGTGATTTTCTGAATTTCAATTGGCCTTTTCTGAATTTCAATTACGATTTCTGAATTTCAATTGGGCTTTTCTGAATTTCAATTGTGCTTTTCTGAATTTCAATTGTGCTTTTCTGAATTTCAATTGGGCTTTTCTGAATTTCAATTGTGATTTCTGAATTTCAATTGTGCTTTTCTGAATTTCAATTGTGATTTCTGAATTTCAATTGGGCTTTTCTGAATTTCAATTATGATTTCTGAATTTCAATTGGGCTATTCTGAATTTCAATTGGGATTTCTGAATTTCAATTGTGATTTCTGAATTACAATTGATCTTTTCTGAATTTCAATTGGAAAAGGTGTAGTTGCTAAGAAAAATGCTAAAAAAATTTTAAAAAGAGCATTATGTGTCCCGCAAATATCTGAATAGGTTGTTTGGATAGCCCTATATGGAACTAAAAAAATGCGTTTTTGGTTTTTCAAATTTTCAAAAACTGGGCTTAGAAGGCGTGGCCAAATATTGTAAAAATGGTCAAATTTGTGGCGAGTTGCCTTGATTAAATATTTATCAACTTTAAACGAAATGCACCACAATCTTAAAAATTTACATTCTTTTATAGTTTTGTATGGGCTATCGATTATTTTTTTTTTTTTTTGGAAAATTTTCAGAACTCGTTCTGAAGTTTTCCATTTTTAAAAAAGTCAATTTATCAAAAATCCGGCCACTTATTTATTTCTTTTTATTTTTTTTTTTTTAGTTTAGATGTTTATCGATCCACACAAAAAAATTCAAAAACACGTTTTTCGTTTTTTTTTTTCGAGCAAATCGCATTTGAATTTTAAATTTTATAACAATTTAGTAATTTGCTTGTATTTTCTTGTTTCAACAGAGCGTATGAGTAATATTTATGCAATTAATAATACTCATTCGCTATGTTAAAACTAGAAACTACAAGAAAATTACAAAATTGTTATGAAATTTAAAATTCAAATGCGATTTTCTCGAAAAAAAAAACGAAAAACGCATTACTAAATTTTTTGGTTTGGATGGACAAACATTTAAACTTTAAAAAAAAAAAATTTAAAAAAAAGTGGCCGGATTTTTAATAAATTTCCTTTTTTAAAAAATGGAAAATTTCTGAAATTTTCCAAAAAAAAAAAAATTTAATTGATAGCCCATACAAAAATATATAAGAAAGCAAATTTTTGAGATTGTGGTGCATTCCGTTTCAATATGATAAATATTTAATCAAGGCAACTCGCCACACTCAAAGAAAAAGCTTCTTCATATTGATGAAAAGTTACATCAATATGATGAAATATTACATAATTTTTCGTCCAATGTAACTTGTCATCAATATGATGACGCGGTGTCATCAATAACATTTTTTTTATTTGAAAAATAAGAAAAAAAAAATAAAAAAATATTTTTTTTTGTTATTTGATTTTATTTAATTTATTTTTATTTACTTATAATTGTTTGTTATTTTCTAATTTGAAACGCAAATTGACGACACTTTTTGATGATATGATGAAATGTGTCATCACTTGTTTTTCCAATTTCGATGACATTTTTCATCATATTGAAGAAAAGCTTCATCAATATGAAGAAATTTGTCATCAAAATTGATGAAAGCAAGTGATGAAACCGTATCATCAATATGATGAAGCATTTTTCTTTGAGTGCACAAATTTGACAATTTTTCCAATATTTGATCACGCCCAGTTTTCGAAAATTTGAAAAACCAAAAACGCAATTTTCTTATTTAGCCTTATAGGGCTATCCAAACAACCAATTCAGAAATTTACGCGACACGGGGTTTTCTGTAGGGGGACATTTGGCGTGGAATGCCTCATATGCCTATATTAATTTTGTCAAAATAGGCGTAAATCGTAAACAACTGAAAAAGGTCAATTTCCCGCCATACAAATCGACCACCCCTAAAAATGAGTTTGGGCCGCTAAAAAAAAATACGTGTCTAATTAATTTTCGTTCTGAACAACGCACAGTGTTTCGTTTCATTGGCAAAAATCAAAAAAAAAAGTATGTCTTCAATGTTGATGATTTTTTGTATTTTTACAGTTTAATAGTAAACTAAAAGAAATGTGTACTTTTCTGATTTTTAAGAAGTCATATGTTGCCACAAGAGGGCGCTAAAGTATGGAAATTCAACGCTATTGTGTTTAATCCTAAAAATTGATTTTTATACGTTTGCTAAAATAATTATGAAAAATCGAATTTTAAAGAAATCAACGAACTTTTTTTTGAAAAAGTTACTTTAATATAATAGCCAAATGTTGTATTTGCATTTTTTTAGAATTAATCATAAAATACATTTTTGTATTGCTCTGAAATCTATATTTTTTCTACCGAATTCCCAAAAATTGACAAATTTTGATGGAATGCATAAAAAAAGTTCGTGAGTCAAAAAATTATTTTTTTCGCTTTTTCGATAGCTCGGACTATGGTTTATAAGGCAAAACAATAAAAATAACTATGTTTTTGTCTGAAGTTGGAAAAAAGTTAGGTTTTTTTTGTATTTATTTAATTTTTTTCAAAAACTATATTATTAATGGAAAAAATATTAGAAAAAAAATCCAATATTAAGTATTTTTTCTTTACACATTGATATATTATATAGTATTCTGTAAAAATATATTAAAAATCAGAAAAAAATATGCAGTACGTGGGCCGTTTTGCTTTAAAAGTTATCTATGACTTTTACTAAAATCCCCAAAATCACCAAATTTTAATGGCCTTCATAAAAAAAGTTCGTGAATAAAATTTTTTTGTTTTTTATTTTTTTTGTAGCTTTAACTATGTTTTATAAGATCAAAAAATAAAAATAACTAAGTTTTTTTTTTAAGTTGAAAAATTTTTTTTTAAAAAAAATCTAAAATTGGATTATTTTTTTTTTTAAATTTATTTTATTTACTGTAAATATATTTAAAAAATACATCAACATTTTAGTGTTTTTTTATATAAAGGGATTTATTGTATTGTATACCATAAATTTATAGTAAATAATTCGATAAAATAAGTATACAGTGGGCCATTTTGCTTTAAAACCAGTATTTGATTTTCGTTGGTATCCCAAATCGAAACCAAATTTTTTTTGAGATACATAAAAAAAGTTCGTACTTAAAAATTATTTTTTATTGATTTTTTTAACATCCTGGACTGTTTTCTATACAATCAAATAATAAAAATAACTAAGTTTTTGAAAAAAACGAAAAAAAAAAAATAAAAATTTTAAGTACCCAAAAAAAATTTTTTTTTTTCAAGTTTTTTGTTATTAACGGGGTATATACTTAGGAATAAAGCAAATATTAAACGAGTTTACTTAAAACTTATTTTGAATAAATTTATTTTCGTAATGCAATAGGAAATGAGTGTTGCGAATGTTTTGTTTTTGCAGTTATTATGTATTTTTATATTTTTGACTATATTTTAAAAAAGGATATATTAACAGCTTTTTTGTTACCGCAAGCAACTCAACGAAATTTGGCACACTTATTAACGTCATTTGATCTAATCTATATTAAAAATTTGATAGCAATTGAAACATTTTTAAAATAGTTACAGCGATTTCAAGAAAAAGGATATATGGCAGCCACGCGAGTCCTTGCTCAGATTAAAATACAAATGTTGTACGTCGATAGCTATCAAAATTCCCAAGACAATAACTAAGTTTAGTAATTTTATAGCAAGTTTTTTGGCTAAAACTCCTCTTTTAAGTTTCAGGATATACGACAGGTACAAGTGTCCTTCTACCGATTTGCTCAAAATTTTTATTTTTTTTCTACTAATTAATTTTGTGCTAGCGTACCAAATTTCGAAAATCGTTGACAACTCTTTCTATTTTATTTTTGTGAATAAACTATATTAACACTTTATTGCAGTTTTTAAAAAGGATATGTAAATAACTTTTGTTTTACAGAACCGATTTCAGCGAAATTTGGCACACACATTGACATCACTTATTGAAATTTTTACAAAAAATTTCAAGGGTATCGAGTAATTTTTGAGCGATTTACAATATTTTTAAGAAAAAGGATATATGGCAGATACGCGAGTCCTTGCTTCAATCTAGAAAAAAATTTACACATAAAATACTATATCAAAATTGGTAACAATGACAAAGTTTGGGAATTTTGTGACCATTTTTGTAGTTTTAATCACATATTTAAATTTCAGGATATATGGGGGGTAGGCGTGTCCTTGCTCCGATTTTTCCAAAAACTCGTTTTTTTCTTGATTAGATAATTTAATGCTTGTGTACCAAATTTCAGAAATCTGCGACTAATATTCTATTTTTGCCCACTCGATATATGGGAACGAATCACTGTGCAACGTATCCAAATTTCTTGAAGATCGGGGGGTGACACCAGGAAGACTCTCATTTTTTTTGGTTACAAAAAAAAAAAACAAAATATTTTGCTTAAATCTGTATTTTAGGAGAAAACTCTGTTAATTATCGGTAAAATAAAGATCACAAAGTTAAAAGTAATATAACAGATGAAACTTTGTCTCTTTGATAGAAGAAAATACAAAGTATTTTCATTAAATCTGTATTTTGACAGAAAACTCTGTCAAATATTTGTTGAATTAAGATAACAGCCATTTTGCAAAGTATTTTACAGAGTTATTTTTTTGAGTGTGGGCATTAATGGGTTAAAGATAATTTCTCAAAGTTTGATCAACTTTTTACTAATAATTTAATTCCCATAGACAAACGTAAGTGTTTCTTTGCATTTGATAATGTCATTCAAATCAAAATCAATTAAAATTTAATTTATTCCATTTCTATTAATACTTGATTTTTTTTCAATATTTCTTCAATTCCATTATTTTAGTTTTTAAAATCATTCAAAAAAAATCTACGAGTACTTATGCATGACATTCTTATCCTTGTACTAATTTTATTGTATAATATGGCGATGAGAATGGAGAAATGATGCTGACGATGAAGATGGTGATGTTGATGATGATATTGTAGCAAAAATGCCTGCGGTATCATGAAATGTTTTTTTTTTTATTACAATATTCAGAAGTATTTTTTAGTATTTTCTTTTTTTCATTTAACAAAACAGAAAAATTGAATACAATGATGCAGTCGTTGTTGGAAATGTTTTAAATGTTTTTTGTTTTTGTGCTACTACATGTTTTCAAAACCTACAGAATAAAAAACAATGATACTTAAATTAACAATTCCTAAATTTGCCATTGTTGTAGTTTGTTGGCGTTGTTGGTTAATGCTACTATTTTACTATATAGAAGTACTTCAGCATTAACTAGTGACAATTTTATTACTAGCGTTGTTGTTATTGCTACTCTAGCTACTGCTGATGCTGCTGTTGTTCACAATGATGCACAGTGGTATATTTTCGATATTTTTTTTTTTAATAAAACTTAAGCTCGTAGCTATAACCGGTATAAGTTTCACTGCAGTAGGTATAGTACTTACTGAAAAAAATTTAAAATAAACCACTGTGCGATGCCATGAAATTTAAGTTGGTCATAGCTAACGTATTTTCTAGCTTATGTTTGGAAGTTGAACACCAGCGGTTGCACGAAGAAGGCAGCAGAACCAGCCAAAATAAGGCCCCCTTTGCAAGTGAAGATAGGGAGTAGGACCTACTCAGTTGGTATATTTTAAAAAAAAGTTTAGGGGAAAAAATTAATAGAGGTTGGTCTTTCATTGAGATTGGTATTTTATTGGTTGGCCCTCGAGAAGGCACCATGGAAGCGGTAGGAGCAGATTTAACAAAATAAGTTTATAAAAAATAAAAAAAAGTATAGGGATCGCGTTAGGGATTGAAGATGGAGGATAGATATATTTTAAGAAAATGCTGGAGCTAAAGTATTGGGGGTCGGTCATACATTTGATTCATTTAGGGGCATCCCTAAGACAGTTCGAGCCATGGGACCAACTATCATAAAAATTTCATTTTGTATGGGAGCTTTCTTGGGGTAAACAAATTAATCGAAGTCGGTCTAACATTGCACCCTACTAGGATCGACTCCGAGGCAATTGTGGGGCTTTTTGTGGGTCAGTACTCCCCATCACTCCTCCTCAATGGGGATCCCATACAAAATTACATTATAATAAAATTTGCTCTCATCACTCTAACTGGTTCAAGGATGCCCCTAAATGAATCAAAGTATCAACGATCCATAATATTTTTTCAACCCTAGAATTTTCTCAAAACAATCTAAAAAAATGGGTCCAGTTTCCTTTTTTTTTAACGTGATAATGTTTTTAGGATGGTGTCTAATTTTAAAAAAAGTAACAGGACGCCACCTCAGTTTGACTATACACTCAAAATAATACATTAGTATATTTACTAATTTTTTTTTTTTTGCTAATGCTGGTTAGCTAACTTTTAGCAAATTTTTAGTTGAGATTAGCATGTTAGCAAAAATATCTTGTAAACTTAATTTAGCGCATTAGCAATTTTAAACAAAATTTGAACTAATTTTTTTGACCAAATTTTTACAAGCTTTTTTGCTAATATTAGCAAAATAAATAGTCAATTTTTTTTTATTTTCAGAAATCTTAACATGGTGCTATCTCGGAAACTAAGCCAGATAGAGCAAAATGGAGGCCATTTTAGGTTCTCGGGCTCCCCATAGTATCGCCGGTCCTCTTCATATGTGTGGACCCTAATGGGCCCTAACTTTGGATCCTAAAAAGTTCGCATTCCCGAAAATTTTAAAATGCTCATATCACGGTAAATATTGCCGACACAACAAAAAGTCCAAAAGCATTTTTGTAGCTCTCAACACGTAGAAAAATAGTCAGAAGCTCTCCGAGTAATATTTTTAAAGTTATCGAGTTTTTTAATTCTCAAGACCCCAGTGGTCCCCTATAATCACGTATCTCAAAAACTAAGCAAGGTAGAGCGAAACGGACACAAATTTCGGATCAAAAACTATGACGATTTTTAAGGCACCCAACTAGGTCTAGGCCCATCGGGGTCTGGACCTATCGGGTCCGAACCCAATGGGGTCCTCAGATGTGTATGAACTAAGTTCAAAAAAAAAAAAAGTTAGATAACTAATTATTGGCAAAACATTTTTGCTAACTTTAGCAAAAAAATTGTGGGTTCAAAATCAGCAAATTTTCTTGTAGGTTTACAAGCTTTTTTTGTTATATTACAGTTTTTTTTTTTTGAGTGTATCCACTTAAAGGGGTTTATTGTCAACAAATAGAAGCATATTTCACTCAAATTTGGTTTGTTATTGTTTTTTACATTTATTAAAGATTTGACAAAAGATAGATCAAATCGGTCCATGTTTGAATTTGGGAATCATTTTCCGGGAAGCACTGGTGTAGGGTATTATATGGTCGGTCTTGACCGACTATAATTTTCTTACTTGTTTTATTTATTTTCTACTATAAACAACATTTTTTGTCAAAAGAGTTTCGACATCCTGCACTTGGACCCAGTGGATTAGACTTGTTTTTCCTGCAGCCTTTTGTAAGAGTGGATATGAAAAATGTATTTAAATAATGATAAAACTGTATTACTTCAGTGCAAAAAGCATAATAAATGAACTTGTATTTCAATTTCATACTTCTTGTCTATCGTTCCAGTACTGCACTCAAAAAAAAAAAACTGTAAAGTTAGCAAAAAAGCTTGTAAACCTACAAGAAAATTTGCTGATTTTGAACCCACAATTTTTTTGGTAAAGTTAGCAAAAACGTTTTGCTAAAAATTAGTTAACTGAAATAATTTTTATTTCAACTTAGTTCATACACATTTGAGGACCCCATTGGGTTCGGACCCAATATGTCCAGACCCCGATGGGCCTAGACCTAGTTGGGTTCCTTAAAAATCGTCATAGTTTTTGATCCAAAATTTGTGTCCGTTTCGCTCTACCTTGCTTAGTTTTTGAGATACGTGATTTTAGGGGATCACTGGGGTCTTGAGAATTAAAAAACTCGATATCTTCAAAAATATTACTCGGAGAGCTTTTGGTTATTTTGCGGTCTTGTGTTACGTGTTGAATGCTACAAAAATTATTTCGGACTTTTTGTTGTGTTGGCAATATTTACCGAGATATGAGCATTTTAAAATTTTCGGGAATGCTAACTTTTTTGGATCCAAAGTTAGGTCCCATTAGGGTCCACACATGTGAAGAGGACACGCGAAAGTATGGATATTCTAAGAACCAAAAATGCCCACCATTTTGCTCTATCTGGCTTAGTTTCCGAGATAGCGCCATTTCAAGTTTTCTGAAAATAAAAAAAAATTTACCATTTATTTTTGCTATTGTTAGCAAAAAATCTTGTAAAAATGTTGTCAACTCAATTTCAAATTTAGCAAAAGAAATTAGTTCAAAGTTTGTTTAAAATTGCTAATGTGCTAAATGAAGTTTACAAGAATTTTTTGCTAACATGCTAATCTCAACTAAAAATTTGCTAAAAGTTTGCTAACTAGCATTAGCAAAAAAAAAAATTTGTATCTACTAACGTATTTTTTTGAGTGTGCATGGCTGAATTATTTCCCAAAAATAAGCCATTTCTCCCACTGTATGATGCTACTGTTGTTGTTTGTGTCATGACTTTAACGCTATAATCTCGTTAAAGGCAAATAAATGTTTTATAACATTTTAATGAAGCTGACCTCGGTAAATATTTCATTATATATAAAAAAACAAAAACAAACAAATTCATACCCTTAATAAAGTATACACTAATACATTCACAAAATACCATACAATCAAATATGAGCTTTAGTGTGTCCCGGTCATTGGGAATTAATGAAAAAACATCCAATACAGGAATAATCTGACACGATTTACGTATTTAAAAAATTTCGAATTCAAAAAAATTTCATAACTAAGTAAAATTTTTTAACAAAGAAAATTAAATTCAAAGACTTGATTCCAGAAAAATATTTTAAGATGCTAAAACAAATCAAGAATCAAATAGTCTCCCGATACAAAAATTTCAGATTCTTACAATTAGACATATTTTCTAACAAAACATTATTTTTTTTTTTTTAATTTAACAAACTTTACTTGGATACGCTAATGTTCATTTGTGTAAGAGATTCAAATGGTTTAATTTTTATATATAAGAATTACTAGAAGAAAGCAAGTTTCGTCAATTAATTCTAGCCAAAAATGATTAAATAACCCCTTTAAACGATCAAATATCATACTGAAATATGTACAAAGTTCCTTATTGTTTTTCTTTAGCAAAAATCGGTCCAAAAAAATTTCTATTTGGATTAAAAATGATTCTACCAAATTTTTATCTGCCTAAATAAGATCATATGCAGGGATTGGCCAAATAATTATTTTCCGCGGAATGTGAGCATTTTAGGTAATACAAATCGTGAAATCTATACAAATTGACATAATTTTGTCTTAGTCAAATCAATTTTAAATATTCCCTGGTGAAAAAATTTGAAGCTGAGACTCTAAATTCCTCAAGTTTTATAAAAAAAAAACATAAAAATCCTTGGGCACCCTTACCAAGGCTACACAGAGAAAAAAATTAAATTTTCAACTGAATTTTTCAGTCATATCATCTCAAAATTCGGTTGCTGCTACTAAATTTGGCGGTGACAATCGAATTCTATAGTTAATTGAACCGATTTTTTTGTTAAATAACTTAATTTTAGTAAGAAACCAGAAAATTAGTTTTTTGTAAGTAAAATTTCTATCTTTTTAATGGGCATGCCAGAACTTCATTTTCGGTGGTTTTCATGCATTTTTTTTTTTTGTAAATTTTAAATTTTTTTTTTGTTTTTTGCTATTTTTACAAAGTTAATTTTGTCGTTATGTCTTTTTTTAATGTAGACTCCGAAAGTTTGACACAAATATTTTAAATGGTCATAGTTAGGCTAAGTCGTTACAAAAGCAAAATCGGACCAGGGAAAAAAGTTATCCTCACTGATTGTGAGAGGATTAAAATAAATAATTGTTCTTGTCTCACCCCCTTTTGTAAATATAAAAAAAATATTTTCTATTATGATACATATAACTATATAAGCTAACAAGGAAGCTCTTTCACAGGGTACCCACCGATTGTTCCTGAAACCTGCATATGGGAAAGAGGGGAGGAAAATAAGAGTTACCTGTTTTTTCTTAGCTGCCCAATCTCACGTTTAGCGGGTCAAAGGGAAGTGAGAAAACGGGATTTTTTTTAGCTTTTTGAGGATTTTTCATTTCATTTTTCATTTCCTTAAAAGAAACTCTATGAACATTTTATACAGATCGAAAGGGTTTTTAAGGACTATCCAATGGTGTATAGGTCATGCCCAAATTCGGCTTCGTTAAGTCCTTATTTTCAAAAATGTAAAAGCTTTAGGGTATTTTATATGGAGAGGTCTATTAAAATTAAGCTGATCCGTATTTTTGCATTTGGCGAAATTCCTGATATTTCGGATTTTATTCGAATTTTCCCGAAAGACAACATATTTTCATACATTTGAGAATGGGCAGTTAAAAAAAACAGGTAACACTTAGTTTTCGCCCCTCATTCCCATCTGCAAGTTTAAGTGCAAAAATCGCATTAACAGCATTTATCAGGAGGTGCAGGTTTCTCACAGCGCCCCGCCCCCCATAAAAACACTCCCCCCCCCATTTTTTATACCCTACATCACTCTGTGATACAGGGTATAATGAGTTTGTGCTGATGTTTGTAACTTCCCGAAATATTGGTCCTAGCCCTACCCCAAGGACGAATCCTACACTCAAAAAAATAAACTGGTAAAACGCCTGGTAAAATGCCTTGTAATCCCGTTCTACCAATATTTAACAATTTTCCTTGTTTTTTAACAAAAAATCTTGTACTTTGCTCAAACGTGAACTACAGTTTTATTGGTAATTTTACAAGTTTATTTTCGTAATTGTATTCTACCATTTTGAAAGGTTATTTTACAAAAAAAACTGTAATTTTACAACAAAGTTTTTATTACGAGGAATCTAGTTGAATTACAAAAAACTGTTATTTTACAAAAATTATCTTATACGAGGATTTATGTTGTTTCACAAAAAAAAAAAAAAACATTTTTTTTTTTTTTAATTTTTCAAGTCACGGATAAAAATTTATTTTATTATTGAAAAATTTAAAAAAAAAAAAATTTGACAAAATTTTGAAAAATTTATTACGAGGATTCTAGTTAATTTACCAAAAAACTGTTATTTTACTAAAATGATTTTATTACAAGGATTTATGTTGTTTAACAAAAAATTTTTTTTTTTGTAAATTTACCATTTTAATTTGTAAATTTACCATTTTTTTAAACATATTTACCATTTTTTCTTGTAAGTTTTCCGTTTTTTTTCCGGTTTTAAAACAATATTTTTACCAATAAAATTGGTTATTTTACAAATTTTTGGAGCATTCAAAATTACCAGGAAATCCTCGTAATTTTACGAGAATTTTACCTACCTCCTATTTTACGAGAATAGCCTCGTAAAATCACGAGATTTTTTGGTAGCTTTACAAGGTTTTTTTTTGAGTGTATTGAAATTGGAAAAAATCGGTCCATGTTAAGACCTAGCCCCCATACAAACGCCCCCTTTGAATTTCGCTTAAATGCCTCTAATAACCGTATTACAATGGATTTTGTTTTAAAATTTAACAGGTAATAAAATTTTGTATGCACAAACCATCATACTCAATTTCAAAGGAATCGGGTCAGTCCTTCTGGTAGTCCCCATACAAACCACCCTCCCAATATTCACATAATTTCCTCAAAATTCATAAAAATTAAAATATTTGATTATAATCTTATTGCACTGAAAGAATTATTGTTCATAATATCTATGAACATTTTTCATAAAACCAAATTCATAGAATCTATGAAACAATTCATTGGCTGAATGAATATTCATTAGTATTGTGAAGTATTTCATAGAATTTTATTCATAGATTTTGTAAGATTCATAGAAAAAATTCATAGAAAAAAATTTCATCAATAGTTTTTTAATAATTAAAATAATGTTACAATAATTATATAATTTGAATAAATATATTAAAAAAATATAAAAAATTAAAAAAAAAACATAAAAAACATAAAAAAAAATTGCTGCCCTGGCGGGGTTCGAACCCAAAACCTACCGGCTGGGAAATTTATAATCGACGCCTTAGCTATCAGCGCCACCAAAGGAGGAAAACCTCGCCAACTAACACTTAGTTTTGTAATGTTCGTTATTTTTTTTTGCAAATACACAAAGATTTTGTTTGAAAGATTTTGTTTGTAGAAATATCAAACACACACACAGATTTTTGCAGAGCATTGTGGCAGAGCATAGAAACAAACTCAATATGTCAAAGCAGAAAATGCATTTTAAGTGTTATAACTTGTTTATTTACTTTAGCTCAGTGGTTAGAGACTAAGCTTCACGAACAAGTGGTTTTGTGTTCGAATCTCGGTGGGGATAAGTAAAAAAAAATAAATTTTTAAAAATAGAATATTGTAAATAAATAAAAATAAAATAATAAAGTAAATAAAAATTAATAATAAAATAAATAAAAATAAAATTGAACAATAAAATTTTTTTTTTTTCATAGCCTATGAACTTTTTCATAGGTATCTGGTTTCTATGAATTTGATTCATAGATTCTATGAAGCGCATCATTGGCTCACTTCTAATGATTTTTTTCATAGAATCAATGTACGTTTTCATAGCCGTAATGAACAAAATTCTTTCAGTGTGGTAGGTGTTAAACGTGTACTTTAGTAACCATATCAAATTGGAATACATTTGGACCATTTTTGGACTTAGTCCCCCATATAAAAATTTCGACGGATATTCAGTTAAATCGGTCTATTGGCAAAAAATAAACCAATTCCACTAAAATTTGATCTATGTGTGTTTTATACACTGAATAAAGATCGAACAAAAGATAGGTACAATCGCTCCATGTTTGGACTGGGAACCCATTTTCCGGAAATCAGTGGAGTAGGGTATCATATGGTCGGTCTCGACCGACTATAACTTTCTTACTTGTTTTTTTTTTTTTTTGTATATTAGTTTTTGGAGTGTATAAAAGATTCGGCACAGCCGAATTTATAATCATATAATAATCTTTTTTGGGGTATATAAAATTATTCTTTGTCTGTTTTGGTGTGTAAAATAAAATAAGAAGCATGAAATCTCAAGTGTTTTATATGCTTTGAGCGCATTTCAACATCCGCAGTTTGTTATTTTGTTTATGAATATTCTACTAAACTAAATGGTTAAACCTAAGGCACGCCAGAGAATCAAGAATTTTTCTATAGAAAAAATCTCTCTGAATCTGAGAATTTTTATACAGAAAAAATATCTCAGAATTTGCGAATTTTTCTACATAAAAAATATCTTCGAATCTTCGAATTTTTCTACATAAAAAATGTCTTCGAATCTTCGAATTTTTCTATAGAAAAAATGTTTCAGAATATGAGAATTTTTCTACAGAAAAAAATGTTTTAGAATCTAAGAATTTCTATAAGGAACAAATGCCTCAAAATCAGAGAAAAATAAAAAAAATTCCCAGAATATTAGAGTTTTCCTATATAAAAAATGTCTTCGAATCTTAGAATTTTTCTATAGAAAAAATGTTTCAGAATATGAGAGTTTTTCTATAGAAAAAATGTCTTAGAATCTGAGAATTTCTATATGAAATAATGTATCAAAAACTGAGAATTTTTCCAGAGAAAAAATTAATTGTTCTAAAGAAAAAATGTCGCAAAATCTAAAAATTTGTCTGAAGTAAAAATGTCCCAGAAACTAGTACTTTTTTTAGAAAAATATATAAGAGCTTCTATTAAAAAAATGTCTCTGAGACTTTTTCTATGAAACAAATATCTCAGATTCTGAGACTTTTTTTACAAAAGCTTAGATTTTTTTTAAAAAAATGTCTCAGATCAGAGAACTTTTCCATAAAAAAAATGTGTCAGATTTTTAGAATTTTTCTATAAAAAAAAAGTCTTAGGCTCTAAGAATTTTTCTATAGAATTTGCTGTAGAAAAAAGTCTCAAAAGCAGAGTATTTTCCTATAGAAACAATGTCTCAGAATCTAAGACTTTTTAATAAAAAAATGTCTCAGAATCTAAGACATTTTCATCAAAACAAAAAAATCTGCAAATTTTTGTTTTAAAAAAATATATACGATCTGAGATTTTTTTTATAAAAACTCGTGGTAAAATCTAAAATGAAAAGATATCTTTAAATCTAGGATTATTTTTATAGCAAAAATGTTTCGGAACTTGAGGTATTGAAAAAATATCCTAAAGTCTAAGAATTTTCAGCAGAAAATATATCCCAGAAAATTAAATTGTTTCTGAATAAAAAAAGACATTCGCAGAATTTTGCTATTGATATAATATTTCTGAAACTTTCTTTAATTTCTAAAATTTGTTTATATAAAATATTAAAAAAATTAAAACAGCTGTAAAAAAAACAAAAGCAGTGTTTTTTAATTCTGTTTTTTATTTAAAGATAATTATCGCAATATTTTAAACATTTTATAACACAAAATTTGTTCAACCATAATTGCCAGGAATGTCACTCAACAGAAAGACATTTTTTAACATGATAATGTTTTTAGGCTGGTGTCTAATTTTAAAAAAGTTGCAGGATGCCACCTCAGTTTGACTATATAAGCTAACAATTAACGAAAAAGAAAACAAGAATTACTATTTTCATTTTCTTAAAACCAAAAATTTTAGGAACTTGGGTTTGTAACTTGGATAATAATTCACCTCGTGGTGAATAAAACCGTTTTTCACCGGTTTTTTTTTCACCAATTTTTTTTTTCATCGATTTTTTTCATCAAATTTTTTTTTTTTGCATCATTTTTTTTTTTTTTTTTTTTTCATTAATTTTTTTCCATAATTTTTTTTTTTATCAATTTTTTTTTTTTCATCAAACTTTTTTTTCATAAATTTTTTTTTTTTCATAAATTTTTTTTTTCATCAAACTTTTTTTTCATTTTTTTATCAATTTTTTTTCATCAAATTTTTTATCATATTTATTGCATCAAATTTTTTTCACCAAAAAAAAAAATTTTCATATTTTTTTTTCAAAAACATTTTTTCATTAATTTTTTTTTTCACCAAAGATTTTGGGTTCATTAAATTTTTTTCAACATAATTTCGTTTTTTGTGAAAAAAAATCATTTTTTTTTACCAAAACTACTTTTTCACCAAGTCTAAGCTTTTCGCATAAAAATTTTCCATTTGTTTATCAAATGTACATAAAACAAGTGAGACTGTTATATACTTTGGTGCCGAATCTTTTATACTCTCTAAAATGTAAAAACAATTACTCTCTAAAATGTAAAAACACTTTTTTGCACTTATTTTTGCACTCCCTTACGAAATGTACAGCTCTTTTGGTTTTTTAATGGGGTCCTCGACTTATATTTCAATTCGTTTTGCATGGAATAGCAAAGTAATCGTGTCTGTCATGACTTTCACATCCACGTGAAAGTGAAACACTTCCGAATATTTTGGTGTCCTGGGTTTCACTTCCGAATTTTTTTTTCGTTTTACTTTCGTGTGCAAAATGCTAACTGAAAGTAATTAGAATTGACTTTTTCCCCTATAAATATTAACTTAATAATAAAAAACCCATGTTTAATTAAAAATTTTATATATATTCTTTTTATTTTCATTTAAAAATCAACATTTTGTTGAGACTAAATATATGTAAAAATTATTTTAAAAACACTCCATAATTTATCGAAATTTTGTTCGGAAGTTGAACAAAAACAACAACAAAAGTACACAAATTAAAAAAATCACATATTTCAATAACTACACGTTTCCCCGGCTGAGAAATACTTTCAAAAGAAAGAGCACAAAATTTTATATTTTTTAATGCACAACACTTTTAGTTTAACTCACTTAAATTACTTAAAAATTTTAAAAATAAATTAATTATAAAATTTTACAAAATTCAACATGGCGTTGTTTATCTTCGAAAATTTTTCGATAAATGGTGATGCCAATCCATGGTGTTGCCACTTCCTATTACTATTGAAAAGTACTACATTTTCAACTGCGGTTTATTACCATATGTTCATAGAATTATCAAGATGCGAAACATTGTTGAGTTAAGGTGCGTAAGAGTAATTTATTCAACTCATATTCGTGAATATATAGACTGGTTCCATTTAAAATAGCATAGGCAATCAGCCGATAGTGGTTCAATTTATCCAAAAATTAACATATCCATTCTTCTGATTTTTATTGAATTTCGGTTTTTGTTATTTAGTCGAAATTGCGAATGGTTCGCGTTTTATCGCTGTTCAAAGTTGGTATTTCGCCACAATTTTATGAGAAATACATAATGTTTAAATGATCGTATCTTTGGAACGCATCATCCGATTATCACGAAATAAAGCGCAAAATAATGGTTATGTCCTGTACTTAAAATAGAATTTTGAAAAAGGATAGGATGCTTAGCAAAAAGGATATTGAAATTAAAAAAATGTCCTTAATTTGCAAATATCTCAAAATGCGTATATTTAATTTTCCTTTATTTTTTTGCACATATAGCCCAAAATGTACTTAACAACATATGCAAATCCCAAATTGGGGTGATAAGCGGTTTGTTTATAAACGTGGTTACATGAAACGACTTATTGATTTTTGTTAATAATTCTTGTTTACAAATGAAAAACAATTTCTGCGAACTAACCGCGAATAATTTTTTTGTATGTATTTTGGATCGCTAAACTCAAAAATTTCATTAAAACGACATTTCGCGAATACATTTTTGTTTTATTAATTTTTTAGCGTTTTTTTGAGGTATTTTTACTATTTTGCTTATATCTTAAGTTCTGTTTATCTGATCTTCTCGCAATAAAAACCAAAACTAAAGACAATCAAATTTCCAACAAATCCTACATTCATAATTTTTTCATCAGTTCATAGCTTTACGCGCAAACAAATTTTTTAGCGTTATTTGGAGTTATTTTGACTATTTTTCTTATATCTTGAGTTCCGTTTATCTGCTCCTTCCGAAATCAGAACCAAATTAAAGACAATCAAATTTCCAACAAATCCTTCATTCATTATTTTTATATCAGTTCATAACTTTACGCGCAATAGGCAAACAAGGAAAAACTATTTTTTATTAACAAAGCTCATTTTTTAAAAATTTTAAAAACAGAAATTGTAAAAAATTATCATTTTTTTTTGTATTTTATCATGTATATTCATATAATTTGTGATTACTTCGGAGTAAACCTATAGATTTTCATCAAATCAACTTTATTATATTTCTAAATGTTCAGGCTTTGCAGATAAATAAAAAGATGTAATTAATTGCAAAGATTTATATATCTTAAACTTTTTTTTAAATGATTTGTAAAGCAAAAAACTTATTTTAGTCATATGTTTGCGGAAAGCTTTGAACTGATAAATGATGAATGTTGGATTTGTTGGAAATTTGATTGTCTTTAATTTGGTTCTTATTTCGGAAGGATCAGATAAACGTAACTCAAGATATAAGAAAAATAGTCAAAATACCTCCAAATAACGCTAAAAAATTTGTTTGCGCGTAAAGCTATGAACTGATGAAAAAATGATGAATGTAGAATTTGTTGGAAATTTGATTGTCTTTAGTTTGGTTTTTATTGCGAGAAGATCCGATAAACAGAACTTAAGTTATAAGCAAAATAGTAAAAATACCTCCAAAAAAACGCTAAAAAATTAATTAAACAAAAATGTATTCGCGAAATGTCGTTTTAATGAAATTTTTGAGTTTAGCGATCCAAAATACATACAAAAAAATTATTCGCGGTTAGTGCGCAGAAATTGTTTTTCATTTGTAAACAAGAATTATTAACAAAAATCAATAAGTCGTTTCATGTAACCACGTTTATAAACAAACCGCTTATCACCCCAATTTGGGATTTGCATATGTTGTTAAGTACATTTTGGGCTATATGTGCAAAAAAATATAGGAAAATTAATGATACGCATTTTGAGATATTTGCAAATTAAGGACATTTTTTTTAATTCAATATCCTTTTTGCAAAGCGTCCTATCCTTTTTCAAAATTCTATTTTAAGAACAGGACATAACCATTATTTTGCGCTTTATTTCGTGGCAATCGGATGATGCGTTCCAAAGATATGATCATTTTAACATTGTGTATTTATCATACAATTGTTGCAAAATACCAACTTTGAACAGCGATAAAACGCGAACCATTCACAATTTTTACTAAATAACAAAAACCGAAATTCAACAAAAATCAGAAGAACATATATACCAATTTTTAAGACACTTAAAATAGGTAAGGCCGAAAAAGTGTTTTTTTGTAGTCAAAAATTTTGGAATTCTTCTATATTATTTAATGAAAAATTCAATTATAAATTTTTGTTAAATATGTATATTTTTTTAAAATAGTGCAAAACTTTTTTATTTATTTATTTTATTTAATTTTATTTATTTTTAAACAAAAGCCCGTGTTTCGCATCTAGCATATCTTAGTAAAATTTTTCGAACACATAATGAAGAAATATGTGATTTGGAAACACCAAATCTTTTTTTATGTGATTCGAAAATTTTCGCTCTAATTGAAAACGTTCTGAAGTCATGACAGACACGAATATAAGTAACATTATTTTTTCTAAAAAAACTTTGCTTTGGCAAGTACACCCAAATCTTCCGCAAAACATTATCATGATTTAATGTTTTGGGCAAGAGTTCAAAATTCGCAGGCATTTTTTAAGGACTTATGTAATTGGCTGCAGTTGTACAGCAAAATCTACCCAACCGATTTTGATGAATTCTTTTCGATCTGTATAATTTTAAATTCTCTAGTACTTGCCGTGGCCATTTTTTGAAAAATATTGATTTTCGTTGAAGTTATGCTAATGTGAACTTAGAAATGGAAAAATTCAATTTCATTCTTTCAACAAAAAAAAATAATTAGGTTAAAATGTTATAGAAATAGCCACGATAAGGAAAAATCTTCAAAACAAACAAAAAAACATATCTCAAAATCTGTTAACTGCTGCCGATTTTGTCCTTAAAAAAATAATCTCACAATTGAGTGATAATATTGGATTCTAATTGACCAAATTTTGTGTTACAAAATTTTAAAAATTTTAGGTTAATTTATCTATAAAATAAAAAAAACAGAATTAAAAAATATTGCGAATTAATTTTTAATAGATTTTTAAAAATTGTTAATAAGTAGCTGTTTTAGACGTTACAATCCATCTTAAAAATTTGCAGATTCTACGAAATTTTTGAACCCACATTTATTTCAATTGTCAACCATCTCTGCTCTAGTGGATTAACATTTTGCATGATTCTCTTCGTATATTCAGTTCGTTTTAAAAACAGTTCGTTTTAATATAAAAAGAAACACACATACACGCAACACTTAAAAAATGTTGAATATTACTGTAAGCAAACTTTAACACACACACACACTCACACACATAATATATAAAAAAAATATGCACGTGTATGTCTGAAAGACTTAAAGGATTCACGAAAACATTGTTGTTGTTTTAAGTAAATTTTCTTAAGTATTTAGTGTGTCTGTGTGTGTTTGAGTTTCGATATGTATGTTTTTCTATTTACTGCTTGTATTTACTATATTTTTGTTGTTGTTGTTTCTTATTATAATCGTATGTTGACTAAAAATTTATTTTTTTATTATTTTTTGTTTTTATTATTCTTGTTGTTGTTGTTGTTATTTTTTTGTTGTACAAACATCCTTTAACATGCCTGACAAGCTTAAATGGTATTGTATGAGTTTCAAATACATTTGCATGTACAAAAAGATGTTTGTGTGTATAAAATACACTGTGTATATGTGTTTAGCCTTTATCTATGTATGTTATTTTGTGTGTAAACGTGCTTATACTTGTTTTTCTATTTTTTTTTTTTTGCGTTTTCATGTTTTTTTTTATTATATTTTACTTCTTTTCGTGTTTTTGTTTCTTTTTTTTTTTTTGTAAATATATCCCCAATCTTAAATTGCAAAAGTAGAAGAAGCAAAAAAAAGGTCTTGTTTTCTGTATTTGATCTACATTTTATTCTTTTATTTTGTTTGAGTAGCATGTATGAACATTTGTATATTTTTTTTTATATAAATTTTGTATTCATTTTCCTCCTTTTTTTTCTATGTTTTACAACCATAAATAGGCCATTTTTTGATTGCATAATGATGTTTGTAAGACATGTTATCGTTGTTGTCGTTTATACACTCTATACAATCTACAAATTTAACATTTTTATTTTACATATTTTTTTTTCTTTATACAACTGCAAACAGAAAAATTACACTTAATAGAATTTAAGTAAGAGATTTTTTTTTAAGGAAAATTTCTTATAATCTGTGAATTCTTCTATAAATAAAATGTTTCACTTTTGAGAATTTTCCTATAGCAAAAATGTCTCAGAATCTGTGAATTTTTCTATAAAAAAAATGTTTTGGAATCTGAGAATTTTTATATAACAAAAATGTCTCAGAATCTAAGAATTTTTCTACAACAAAAATGTCTCAGAATCTGAGAATTTTTTTTTAAAGAAAAATGTCTCACAATCTGAGAATTTTTCTATAAGAAAAATGTCTCAAAATCTGAAAAATTTTCTATAAGCAAAATGTTTCAGAATCTGAGAATTTTTCTGTAAGCAAAATGTCTCAGAATCTCAGAACTTTTCTATAGAAAAAATGTTTTAGAATCTGAGCATTTTTCTATGGAAAAATGTCTCAGAATCTAAGAATTTTTCTACAAAAAAAAATGGAAAGAATCTGAGAATTTTTATATAGAAAAAATGTCTCAGAATCTGAGAATTTTTCTATAAGAAAAATATCTCAGAATCTGGGAATTTTTCTATAAGAAAAATGTCTTAGAATCTGAGAAATTTTTTATAAGAAAAATGTATCAGGATCTGAGAAGTTTTCTATAAGAAAAATGTCTCAGAAGCCGAGAATTTTTCTACACTCAAAAAATTATGACGGTAGATTCCACTACAAAAGACAGTTAAAACTACTGCAATTGTTGTTGTTTAGGCGTCCACTACATTTTACGGTAAAATCAACCAAAAGTTGTTGTTGTTTTTAACTATTGATTAACAACTACATAAAACGGTAAAAACTACTTTAAATTACAGTTGTTTTTACTGCAACTTAAATTGTCTGAATTTTCTTCTCAACGCCAAAAACGGTTACAATTATTTGGTAAAAATTCCAGCTTTATCTGACTTTTCCAACACATCCGTTCTTCTAAAAATTTCTAGAAAATTATAAGTTTTTTATATACTAAAAACAACTACATAAAACAACTGTTACTACAATGTAGTTTTTTTTTGTGTTTATTTTTTAAAACGACTACAAAAAACAGTTGTTTGAGATTTTTCATACAAAAACAACTGAAATTGTAGTTGAAAACAACAACTACTACTTACTACACAAATGACCGGCATGTAATAACTGCAATAATTTTCTAAGTGTATAGAAACAATGTCTAAGAATCTGAGAATTTTGCTATATGAAAAATTTCTCAAAATCTAAAATGTCTCAGAATCTGATCATTTTTCTATAAGAAAAAATGTCTCAGAAACTGAGAATTTTTCAATAAGAAAAATGTCTCAGAATATAAGAATTTTATTTTAAAAAAATGTTTCAGAATCTGAGAATTTGTCCATAAAAAAAGTGTCCCATAACATGAGAATTTTTCTTTAGAAAAATTGTCTAAGAATCTGAGAATTTTTCTTTAGAAAAATGCTTCAGAATCTGAGAATTTTTCTTTAGAAAAAAATTTCATAGAATATGAGAATTTTTCTTTAGAAAAATTCGCACACTCTGAGAATTTTTCTACAGGAAAAATGTCTTAGAATCTAAAATTTTTTAAGAAAAATTCTCAGAATCTTAAGAAGAATTTTTCGAAATCTGAGAATTTTTCTATGGGAAAAACATCTTAGAATCTGAGAATTTTTTGGAGGAATAAATTAAAATTTGTCTCTAGGAAAAATGTTTCGCAATTTGAGATTTTTTTACAGGAAAAAAGTCCCAGATAATTTTTCTAAAGGAAAAATAATTTAGAATCTAAGAATTTTTCTTTAGGAAAAATGTCTCAGAACCTGAGACTTTTCCTTTAGAAAAAAGACTTAAATCTGAGACTTAAAAAACTTTCTTGGAATTTTTCTATAAAAAAAAAAATGTCTTAGAATCTGAGAATTTTTCTATAGGAAAAAATGTCTCAGAATCTGAGAATTTTTCTTTAGAAAAAATTAGAATTTTTCTGTAAGAAAAATGTCTCAGAAGTTGGAAATTTTTCTATTGGAAAAAAGTCTGAAAACCTAAGAATTTTTCTGTTTCAGAATTTGAAAATTCTTCTGAGGAAAAATGACTCCGAATTTGAGAACTTTTCTATTAGAAAAAAGTCTCAGAATCTTAAAATTTTTTTACAAGAAAAATAAACTTGAGAATTTTCTATAGAAAAAATGTCTCTAACAGGGAAGTCTCCCTGGTGTCACCCTCCGATCTTCATGAAATTTGGATATGTTGTTAAGAACGAAAATTAATTCGACACGTATTTTTTTTAGCGGCCCAAACTCATTTTTAGGGGGGGTCGAATTGTATGGGGGGAAATTGACCTATTTTAGTTTTTTACGATTTAAGACTAATTAAACAAAATTAATATAGGCATGTGTGGTATCAGATTAAAGGTATTAAAAATACCTATCTCGTGGTGCTAACAACGGGCCAAAGAAGTTAACATTTTTCGACTTATTAACAAAAATGTCCTAAAATTTTGGTATTTTACTCAATATGACGAAAAGTTGTGCATGTTTGGACACGTTCTTAGCACACGTAAATAGGTTTTCCAAAGACCTTTCATTTGGTATGTAACATGACTAGGTTTCTTTGCATAATATAGGAGATAAACGAAAAAAACTGAAAAATGGCATTGTCTTCCCCCCTACTCTTTACCACCTAAATATGAATTTGGGCCGCTAAAAAAAATACGTGTCCCTTTATTTTTTCTGCTTTACAAAATTAAACCAATTCCATAAAGATCCGCGGGTGACACTAGGAAGACTTCCCTTGTAAGTCTGAGAAAAATGTTTCATAATCAGAGAATATAAGAAAAATGCCTCAGAATCTGAATTGTTTTTTGATAAATCTTTTTTATAGAAAAATTCGCAAATTTTTTTTTTCCTACAGAAAATAATAATTTTTTGTGTGAAAAAATTCTCAGATTCTGAAAAATTTTTACTACAGATATGTTTTCAGATTCTGAGACATTTTTTCTGTAAAAAAAAAATTCAACTCTAAAAAAAAAGTCCCGGAATCTGAAAACTTTCCTTTAGAAAAAATGTCTATATTTTTAGATTTTTTTATAGGGAAAAAGAATTTGTCTGTATTAAAAATTTTCTCAGAATCCTAGAGTTTTTATATACACTCAAAAAAACCTTGTCAAAATACTAGAAAAAGTCCCGTAATCACATTTTACCAATATTTGAGAGTTTTCCTTTTTTTTTAATAAAAAAATTTCCATCGAAATTTAAATTTTTCTTTGTTATTTACATTTTTTTTTTTAAATGTACAAATTTCCAAGGTAATTTTACAAAAAAAAAAATCTAGTTAAGTCACGAGAATTCCTTGTTAGCATCAAAAAACTTGTAAATTTACAATTTTATTGGAAAAAACTTGTAAAATTTCAAAAAAGCTCGTAATTTCTATTAGAAATTCTCGTAACAAAAGAATTTCTAGTAAAAATGTAGTGAATTCACGAGAAGTCCTTGTAATTTTTATGGCGTCAAAAAGGTTGTAAACTTACAAATTTTTTGGTAAAAAATTATAATAAAATTTTATTTTTACTACACTCAAAAAATTATGTCATTAACTGTTTGTAGTTTATTTAAAAAGTTTTCTGTTAAGTCGTTTTTAAAAGAAAAAACATTTGTTTGATGTTCAGTTTTTATTAATGACTACTTCAATCCTTTGTTTCAAAAATAACACACTAAAAAATAAAGACATTCATTAACATTTAATTTTTAAAGTCATTTATTTTTGTTCTGTAAGTAAAAACTACTGATTATTCTTTTGATTTTTAATGATTTCTGTAAGTATTTTTTTTTAAATTGTTGGTATTTTTTAATGAAATATCATTAGTTTTTACCTACACAAGTCAGTTATTTTTTTGTAGAAAAAAAAATCAAAAAATTATTTATAGAAATATAAAAACATGTTTGTATCAAGTGACTTTGGCACGATGGGTAGAGTGTCTGGCCAGAATGTAGTTGATTGCGGGATCGATTCCCCAAAAATTTTATTAAAAATTTAAAAAAAAAATATTTCAATAAAAAATTGTAAAAAATTACCTACGAAATCATTAATTTTTATTGTTTTCGTAGGTTATTTTTTTGAAATTTGTTAGTAAAAATAACAGAACTATCATTAATTTTTAATGCTTTCGTTGGTTATTTTTTTCGAATTTGTTGGTAAAAAAGAGTGAAAAAAACGTTATTTTTTAATGTTTAATGTTATTTATTTTAGAAAATTTTGTCAACAGTAAAAAATAAATGTTGATGTTTGTTAAAACAAATGAATAATTACTGGGATGGTTTTCAATTGTTTATTCACTGGTTTTAAGTGTGTTTTTCATTTGTTTTTGCCTACAAAATATTTTGAGTGTAGGAACCAATTATTTTACGAGGCCTTTTTGGTAATTTTACAAGATTTTTTTTTTTTTTTTTGAGTGTAGGAAAATATTCTTGTAGTCTAGGAAATTTTTTATTAGAAAAATGTCTCTGGATCTGCAAATTTTTTATGGAGAAAATAAGGCAGATCATTTAAAAAAAAAAAAGCCTAGAACCACCTCTAATTTTATTTCCCTTACTGTGCGTTGGTTTTTTTTTTATTTGTCAACATTATGTTCTGTTATTTGTGTAGTTTTTTTTACTATTTTCTGAAGTTTTTATTATTATATTTTTTATCATTTAACCAGAAGGATAATAATTTTTTCTGTCTTTAATATTTACCTGCCACTTTCAAACTTTATATTCATTTTAACATTTCTTTTAAAGTTTGTTTTGTGTTCTTATTACATGTCTTTTTTTTTTTGAAATTTGTTTGTAAAAATAAAACATGAAATAAGAATTTCTTGTCTTATTTCAAAATTTCAAATTTGTTTTTCATTTTGTTTATAAATTGTTATGGAATGCAGGAATTGTTAGCTTAAGGAAAAAAGGAACACGAATATATATATTTTTTTAATTTAAACAATTTTAACTGAAACAATGTCCACTTTAAGGATTCAATTGTCAAAATTGGGTAGTTTTATAAACTTTACAAGTGATTATCTAGTATTTGATGCGAAAAAATTTTCGATAAAACCACATAAAATTTTACAAATGATTATATGAATAACTTGACGTAATTTTCGATTTTATCAAATCACAAATTGTGTTAACGGAATCTTTAGTGTTAGTTTACCATTCAAGGGATAAACACAATTCTCAAAAGTACTCAAAACATTTTTTATAAACACTTTTTTTTTTTAATTTATAAAGCAGGTTTTACATTATCACATCTTGTATAATGAATTTTGTATAAATAACTTTTTTTGAATTGTATAACGTATCAGAAAATTTTTTAAAATATTTCAGAAAATAATATTTTGCTTTCGACATTTCAATTTTATTATGTTTATTTAAAATTAAAACAAAATAAAATAAACTTTTTAATAAAAATGGCAACGGATAATACTTTGCAATTATACAATTTTTGATGTGTTTTCGTTTGAATAATACATTTTAACATACAAAGTTCTTAAGTCCTTATAATATGAATTCATGTCTGAACTTAATCCAAATGGAGAGATCTCCATAAGTGGTGTGTTTTATATTAATAATTTTTAACAACACAATAATTTACAATTTTATTTTGTTTATAATTATCCTTGAATAACTAAACAACTATAAAATATCTTCATGTTTATTAATTTTTTTTTTTGAAGCACAATAATTTTTACAAGTTTATAAAAATGTTTGCAATAAAAAAACTCTTGTAAATATAAATGTTATTGAAGGGAATACATTTTTTTAATAAAAATATAAGTTTTTTATTTAAACAAAAGAGCCCATTTACCGAAAAAAATTACATCGAATTATATCAATCTTTGTATAATATCGTATTTGAATTTCGAAAACGTCGTTGTCTGAAAAGTTGCCTTCTAGGGTCGATATTAACACACAAAATTATTAGACCTGTAGGGCAATGGCTTTGAGTTTCTTTTTTGACAATGTGAAAAAAAAAAATTACTCGGACATTACTTAAGCAGGTTTTACATTGTCACATTTTTATATTTTGTATAATTAACTTTATTTGAAATGTATAACGTAAAAGAAAGTTTTTTGGAATTTTTCAAAAAACATAATATTTTGCTTTCGACTTTTATTTATAATTAAAATCAAAATAAAATAAATTGAGAAAAGAAAATTTATATTTTTGTGTGTTTTGCAAAATTTTAAATTAAAAATGAAAACGGATAACACTTTGTAATTATACAATTTTAAATGTATTTTGGTTTGAATAACACATTTCAACACACAAAGTATAACAATGTAAAACCCCATTTAAAAGTTGTTTTTATGGTAACTTTTTTTTTTTTGGTCAGTAAAAATTTTTTTTTTTTTAAAATAAAGTTACTTTAAAGAACATTTTTTTTTAAAAAAAAATTTATTTAAGTGTTAAGAAAAAACCGATCGAGCTCAAATTTTTGTCAATCTATTCCAGCAAAAAAAGTGCGGAGTACTTCTATTTGGAGTGCTTTAAAACTATAACAAATGTAATGAAATACAACAAAAATAACAAAAAGCACAAGAAAAAAACACACAAACAGTTTTTTCTACTCCATAAAAAGTTGTTATTCAGCACTTAACTCATTACCTTCAGCGACACTCCCATACAAAAGTAAGTAGATATTCAGTAGATAAGAAGTACTCCGAGCTTTCAAACAACTTCCAACTACTTCTACGGAGTAGTTATTATCTACTGAATATTTACTTACATTTGTATGGAGGTATCGCGATAGGTAATGAGCAGGGCAAGGGGGTTAATGTAAATACATGTTTGTTGTCGTTAGCCTGAGAACAACTTAAAGTATTTATCTTCGCGAATCATCGAATTTGCTTAAAAATGGCATTGATTTGTTAGTGCATATTTTTGCATATTTTGATGAAAATGCATGTTTTTGCTTAAACTGCATATTTTCTTGCGAATTTTTTAATATTTATCAAAAATTTTTTTTTTATTATTTTTTGAAATTAGCTATTTTTTTTATTTGCTCAAGGGCTGCATCTAAAAGACGGAAAGGAGTGTTCCTATTTTTTTTTATTAAACTGCACTAACAATGAGATAAAAAAAACTTAATTTATAACTGAATTTTTATTTAGTTCGGTTTGAGTCCATATTAATTATTTCTGAGAAATAATAATTGTTGTACAATAAGAAAATCTGAAAAAAATCAAGTGACTACACAATTAATGTATTTTTTTTTTTTTAATTTTTCCCGTAAAAGGGTCCTAATTGCCGATCGTTTTCAAATTAGAAAAAATCAGAATTAGGGATTTGTTAATGTTTACACTATGGTGGAGCAAATTTAGCTTTTTTTGAATTTCGAAATCGTTGGGGTCGGGAAAGTTGCCTTTTCGGGTCGATATTAACACAAATATATTGGACTTGTAGAATCATGGGTTTTGAACAAAGTTAAAAAAAAAATTAGTTTATATTCGGACATTACTAAAAAAGTGTTTTTATGGGAATTTTTTTTTTGTCAGTAAATTTTTTTTTTTTTTTGTTTCTTGCTTTACAAAAAAATATTTTATTAAGTTTTTGCTGAAAATATAACGTAACATTCTCTGTGGAGAAGAGTATATTTTTAAATATCGTATTATTTAATTTGGCCTTTAATGCATTTTGAAATTAATAAGAAAAAAAATATATATTTTTAAAGAAAAACAAATTTACAAGCAAAAAAAAAATTACAAATTTTTGTTCACTTTATTCGGAACTTTCCGATTTTCAAGTCAAAAAAGGAACCCAAATCCATTGTCCTACAGGACCAATACCCTAAAAGACAACTTTCCTGACCCCGACGATTTCGAAATTCAAAAAAAAGCTAAATATGCTCCACTGAATTTTATGTTTTCCGATTTTTTATGAATAAATATTAAAATAAATCAATTTTTTAATGCATACTTTTTTAGTTTTTACCGCATATTTTTAAATTTTTGATACATATTTTTAGCGCTAAAAACGCGATTTTTAGTGCATGAACTTCCTTGCCCTGGTAATGAGTTAAGTGCTGAATACCTATGTATTCTAGAGTAGAAAAAACCGTTTGTGTGTTTTTGTCTTGTGGTTTTTGTTATTTTTGTTGTATTTCATTACATTTGTTATACACAGAGAAAAGTAAATTTCCAACTGAATTTTTCAGTTGTATCAACTCAAAATTCGGTTGCCACTACCACATTTCGCTGTAACAAACGAATTTTATAGTTGTTTCAATTAAATAACAGTTGTATCAACAAAAGTCAGTTGTAACTACCGATATTCAGTTGACAAGACCTTAATAAAAATGAATCAACCAAATTTTTGTTGCAATAACTAAATTTCAGTTGGAAATTAGCAAATTTGTTTTGTGTGTGTAGTTTTAAAGCACTCCACTGAGAAGTGGTAATGACTTTTTTGCAGGGAATTTTTACCCAAACCTCACACGAAACTGGGCTAAAACTTTGAAAAATCTAAATAAAGCAATATAAGGTGAACCTTAAAGTATTAAGTTTTTCAAAATCATTAAGTCAATAATTTACCTTTTTAAAATAGATTTTTGTCTGGATTAATATTTGAATAAATTACCTGAAAATAGAGTAAAGAAAGAGCAACATTAACAAAATGTTTCTTATTGAAAATCTTAAATATTTTTAACACAGAATAACTGTCAAAATTAGAAGAATATAAATTTTTCTCAAAAAAAACAACATTTAGTCACGCACGCGAGCTCTCACGATCACGTGAGTAAAAATAAATTTCACTCACGATCATGCGTGATTCACGCGTGAATAAATATATCCAGGTGGAGTATCTAACAGCTTATTTTTTTTGAAGCACTACATTAAATAAATTCCAGGAAAATTTTTCAGAACCGATTCTGACAACACTTGTTCTAGAACAGGTTCTTCGGTAACCATACACTATTACACTTTAATTATTCAGAACAAGTTAAGTGAAAATAAGTTTTAAGCTTGTTCTCTGCAATCAAAGTTTCATAACATTTTGGTTCTCAGGAATTAAAAAAAAATTATATGTCAAAAAAATGAAAAATAAATATCAATTTATTTTTGTTAACCAAGAAAAAACACGAATTTCTACTAAAATAGCGGAATGTAATCGTGAGAATTGTTGAAACAAAGGTGAGTAAATTCAATTTTCATTGTCTGGGTCGGGTCAAATACTAAAATTATTATGTTTTTTATTTTTGTTTTGCAGAAAATTCATGTTCTGGTATGTGATTATTGTAAGGCCCAAAATGCAACTTTGGAGGCGAAAAAGAATAAATGTGTGTTAAAATAATGTAAATATTCCATGTTATAGTATATGATTGTCTTAATCTTTGTTTAATAAATAAATGCAATTCACAATATTTCTTTAATTCTCATTTCTGTTCCAAATTTTACTACTAGAACCGATTCCAAGGAACAAAAATATGTTCTAATTTTGCTTACAAACACCTGTTGCTTTTGGGACAATCCCTTTGTAAAAAGAATCGGTGTTGCACAAGAATTAGAACAGGTTCTAGGGAAGTATAAGTTGTTACACAATCGGTTCTTTGCAACAGAAAATTTTATTGGGATTAAAATCAAAAATATAAAAGGTACAATTTTTAAAAATTCGAAATTTTTGTATGTCCCACTGAAGTTTTGAATTTTTTTCAAAGGCGTTTGAAAGAAAATAATGTTCAAAGATGTTTTCAGTGAAATTTAATGGCGGTTCCTTTCTTAGAACATATTAACCCTCTATCTGCCATATATAGGGGTCATTTTGGTATTTTTTTCAAATATCCTCATACAACACCAATAAAACTTGCGATTAAATGGTTAAAATAATCTACAAAAATTTTCCCCGGAAAACTCTTACGGGAATTTGAAAGAACACGCTGAAAATAACAAACGGCATAACTTGCTTAACTCATTAGGTAATGAACTGTTTGGAGCTTGGAAGGTCTTGGATAGTGTTTTGCTAAGAGTTTTTGTCCCGGGAATTCCCGTGGATCCCGGGAATTATGAAAAACTTAAAATTTTTTTTAACTAATTCGAATTTATAGATTTTTTTACAAATTACAATGCAATTTTAAATATTTTTTAAATCATTAACAAACAAAAAATAAGATTATTAGTTATTAAAAAACATATTTAAGCATATTTTAACAGATGTATTAGCCATCTGCAGATTTAATTAAAAAAATCAATTGTATTTTAAAAATTTAATTTAAAAATGAATGAATACATTTATAATTTGAAAACGATCAATTCAAATCCTCTTAAAATCAAATAAAGTTAAAAATGAATATTAATTCAAATTTCAAAAATATCAAATTGATCTTCAAAAAAAGTTAAATTGAAGTTAGAAAAAGTCAAATTTTAAGATATTTATTGAAACTTGCAAAAAAATTAATTGAAATTTATAGATCAATTAAATTTTGAAAAGGTTCAACTGAAATTCTAAAAAAAGAAAACGAAACTTGAGAAAATCAATTGATACTGGAAATAAAAATCAATTGAATTTAAAAGATCATATTTAAATTCTTCTACTTGAGAAAATTTTAATACTAATTTTACCCAAACGCCTAAACACTCTTTTTTAAAATGGAGTATATTGTCTTCGTTATTCCGTGTGTAGCAGACCGATATATAGATGTAAAATGCTATAAATAAAATATTTTTATTATCCTTGACGATATATTTAGGTCAGCCCCTTTGTTCAAAGAACAATATAGAAATGAAGACAGCAGATAGAGTACAGGGAAGAATATGCTTTATAGTTATACGCAGGTTAAGTTCATTAATGTACCCAATCGGTCTAGGGGGGAAATGCTTTCCCATGTCAAACTGATACCATCTCCAGAAAATAAAATCATGGCATTTTATTAACCATATAACACATTTTGATGCCAAAAAAGTTCATCGATATTTGTGTATCCTCCCTCCACAAAAAATCTTATTGGTTTTATTGGCTTTCCTTTCGGCCGGGAATTTCCGGGATCCCGGGAAATCTTAAAAAAATTCCCGCTTTTCCGGGAAATGAAAAAGTCCGGGAAAACAAAAACTCTAGTTTTGCTCCAAAACGCAAAAAAATTAAAAACTTAAATTTTTTAATTTTTCCCTCTACTCTTACTTTAATTTTACTTTTTAATTGATTTTTTGTTTTAATTAGTTGTACACATACAGCCTTACTACAAGAAAATAAAATAAATTTAAAATGAGCTTTTAATTTTATTTCCATACAAATTGTTTTTGTTTTTAAAATCGACTTTCAAAAAATGTATTAAAAATTTGAAATTTAAAATAAAACTTTTGTTAAAATAGACTTTTTGTATTCTTGTGGTAAGGGCCATATTGTTTTTTTAATAAAACCGTTTTAAACAACAATTTTGTGAATTTTAATGCTTTTTAAGGATTTATATTGATAATGAAAATTTTTTGAAAAGTCCGGGAATTCCCAAACACTACTCAAAACTAATTGGAATAAAAGGCTGAAAATGGGTGTGGACGTTGCATTTTATGCGTACTAAATAGAACACATCAAAAAACTATCAAAATCGATTTCGTGTCGGAAATTGTGTGATTTAGCATGAATTGCCCCATATATACTTAATTCATAAAATTATAATACTCATACGTTTATTTGTACCTGTTCGTATAATTAAATAACACTTATACGCATAGAGAGCACTACTACTACTCCTCCACTGGTGGTAGATTTATGAAATATATATTAATCATACGCAATAGATGATAAGATAAAAGTTTGTCTAAAAAAATCTATCTTATTAAAATTTCAAGGTTATTTGTTATTCTTGCAAAAAAAAAAAAAAGCAAAAGAATAATAATAATACAATTGTAGTAGTATAAGTATTGTATACAATGTCATCTTCAAACTCCCAGCAGCATTATTTTCCTCTTCAAAAATGTTTTAAAAGAAAATTTTTTGTTTCACCTTTTGTGCTGTGTTATTTTTCTGGTTTAAATAAGCAGGTAACTGTCGATAGATGAGACTAAGTTGCTTAAAATTTAAAATTTTTTAGACTAATTTAACACCATTTACAAAAAACCGGTATGGGAAATACCAGAAATGTCTATAATTTTTAGAAATTCAATTTTTCTTCTGCATTTTTTTTCAACTTGAACCCTTTTAACAAATATAATGCTCGATCTGTACTTACAGAAAAAATCAAATAAAATTACTGACAAAATATGTCACCATTAGGCACGTCTCCAAAACAGAAAATGCAAATTCCTTCATTTGTGTCTGCAATTCCAGATCATGTTGGTAACCCTTGCGAAATAATGTAAGAGACAAAAAAGTTGAAAGAAAGTATGAAGTGAGGTTGAGATTGCTAGAAATAGAATTGTAGTGTTGGAAACTGTAAAAATTTATTCTGTAGAAACTATATATATTCACATATATAAAAAACACTTTTCATTAACAAGACAAACCGACATTTAAAATCCTACTGATGATAACACTAACTGGGGTGTTTGAAACCGGTATGGGAAATACCAGAAATGTCTATAATTTTTAGAAATTAAATTTTTCTTCTGCTTTTTTTTCAACTTGAACCCTTATAACAAATATAATTAGAGCCCGTGCTCGATCTGTACTTACAGAAAAAATCAAATAAATTTACAAAAATAATTCGAAATTATATTTCAAAGGTTCTACTTCTACTCGATTATTTCATTTGTAACACCGTCCGATGTACGTTTAAATGTGTAGATCAAAGGGACTCAAAATGTATTT
Organism: Pegoplata infirma; assembly: GCA_963921195.1. Lineage (NCBI taxonomy): Eukaryota > Metazoa > Arthropoda > Insecta > Diptera > Anthomyiidae > Pegoplata > Pegoplata infirma. The sequence goes on along the minus strand of OY992536.1, from coordinate 213,742,358 downwards.
TAAGTTTTTTCAATTCGTGATCTTGTTTTCTTTTAAAATGACTTCAAGGATAACATTTTTGTAATTATTTGTTTAAATGTATGTTGTTGTCCTCGGATGCAACTATTAATGCCAAATTCCAGAGAAGGATTTATTATTTTGCATTTTCAGGAAAAAAAGGAGGTGAATAATATCCTTTAAAACTTTATCCTTTAATATCCTTTAAAATTCTTAAAAAAATCTTTTGAAGAAAAAATATGTTAAGCAAGTTAATATTTAGCAACACATAGTGGCTTATTTTTTTTTGGAAATAATTCGGCCATTTAATAAGTTTAGGATTTAAGCATAATTTTGAGCTTAAATTTCAATGGTGGATCCCAAATGTCTTATAAGGGCAGTACCAGGGGCAGTACCAGGGACAGTACCAGGGCAGTATCAGGGGCAGTATCAGGGGCAGTACCTGGGGCAGTACCAGGGCACCTTAAGTATGATATCTTTAGCATACACAAACTTTAAATAAATAAAATAACTTTCTAATTTACAGCCATTTGAATGGGTGAAAATCAAAAAATTACGGTGGTCGTAATTTTAGTTACAGTAGGCTCAGCCAAGCCGCTTCACTAATACATTCGACTCGTATAGGGGCAACCCTGGGACAGTTAGAGCGGTGCACAGTAAAAAAATGTAAATTGCAGTTTCATAATCACATTAAACTAGGATTACCTGTATATAGACAAATAATACAAACGAATATAACGCAATAAATGTTAAATTATTTTATAGCTACAACTACACCATTCAAACATTCATACTCTAATAACTGTTTGTGTATGTGAGTGTGTGTATATTTCTGTATTACAAATACAAACAAAGAAAACATAAGGATATAAGACAACAATTTATCAACACATTTGGAGAGACATTTATAAATGTCTAGTAATGTTAACACCGCACTCACTCTACACATACATACAGCAAATACACAATCACACACACACACACACTACACACAGGGAAAAAGCTTCATTAATAGAATGAAACTCATCATAAAAGTTCGTCCAATGAAACTGTTTCATTATATTTATGAAATGGTTCATAAATATTCATAGTATTTATGAAACATTTCATTATATTTATGAATATTTTCATAATATTTATGAAAACTTCATTAAAATGTTTCATTGGACGAACTTTTATGACAAATTGTTTTACAGTTCTTTGAGTGTAGCACACAATCGTAGAAATTCCTTAAATAAACAACCAAACAACAACATCTACATTGACAATAATAATAATAACGACAACACCAACAATAAAACAAGTATTGATAATACAGTTTTTTTGTTCCACTGCGGAAAAATTAAATAAAAAAAAAATTCTATATTCAGTCAGTCATTCAGTTAGTTGAGTTCAGTCATTTTATTATATTGACATTAAAATAACAATACAATTTTTCTGTTTTATTTGTGTGTGTATTTAGATGTAGATTTTATGTCTTTATTTTATGAGTTTTATTTGTTTTTTCCTTATCGATTTTTTTGTTGTTATTTTTTATATATTTTCTTTTTGTTTTCTTTGTTGTTGTAAATAAGTACTATTGAACATTTTATTTGCAGTACAAAACCATATTTTTAAAGATGAAATATTTTTAGAGAAAATGGATTTTTAAATTTTAGTAATCAGAAATATAACACCGTCCGACAAAAAGTAGCAAAGGGGATTTAAATGACAAAGTGATAATGTTCAAATTAAAATATTAATACATATTCGACTCTTCTACCATAGGGAATTGGAAGACGAAAATTGTACCATCGTAGTAAGATTACAAAAAAATCCGGATCCTAAAAATCCCCTAGCACTGTACAGGCGCGGATGCAGCTCTTAGGTTTGGAGGAAAAATTTTTTTAACATGATAATGTTTTTAGGCTGGTGTCTAATTTTTAAAAAGTTGCAGGACGCCACCTCAGTTTGACTATATGTTAGCTTATATAGTCAAACTGAGGTGGCGAAAAAGAAAACAAGAATTACTATTTTCATTTTCTTAAAACCAAAAATTGTAATAACTTGGGTTTGTAACTTGGATAATAATTCACCTCGTGGTGAATAAAACCGTTTTTCACCAGCTGGTGAATAAAAAGTAACATCATTATTTTTCAACAAACAAAATTTTTTTTTTTTTCATAAAATTTTTGTTTTTCATATTTTTTTTTTATTATTTTTTTTGTTTTTATAAATTTTTTTTCCAACAATTTTTTTTTTTGTTCATCAATTTTTTATTTTTTTTCATCTAATTTTTTTTTCATAAATTTTTTTGTTCATCAAACTTTTTGTTTTCATAATTTTTTTTTTATCTAATTTTTTTTTTCATAAATTTTTTTGTTCATCAAACTTTTTGTTTTCATAATTTTTTTTTTTATCAAAAATTTTTTTTTTTATATTTTTTTTTTTTTATCAATTTTTTTTCATCAATTTTTGTTCATCAAATTTTTTTTCATCAATTTTTTTTTTCATTAATTTTTTTTCATCAAATTTTTTTTTTTTTCATCAAAAATTTTTTTTTCATCAACATTTTTTTTCATAAATTTTTTTGTTTTTTCATCAAATTTTTTTTTCATAAATTTTTTTTCATTAATTTTTTTTTTCATCAAATTTTTTTTTCATCAAAATTTTTTTTATAAATTTTTTTTTATCATATTTTTTTAATGGGCTCCTCGACTGATATTTCAATTTGTTTTGCATGGAATAGCAAAGTAATATAACATTATTTTTTTTTTAAACTTTGCTTTGGCAAGTACACACGGTGAGCCTCAGCGATGTTCAGGTTGAACTTTAGTGTCGACGAAAAGTGTAAGCGCAGTTCGATTTCTACATGAATAAATGTCACAAAACTGTTAACAGCGAAATCGTAGCTGATCGCATTCGCGAGATATCGCGAAATTAGTGTTTTTGTATTTTCTAAAATTTTGACAATGAAGTTTTTTAAATATCTTCAAAAACTGGGTATGCAGTTTTAATTGTATTTATTTACATGTCACAGCACAGTTAACAGCGAAATCATATCTTCTCAATTTCGCGAGAAATCGCGAAATTACTTTTTTGCTGTTTTTATTTTTGTTTTTATCTTCATATATGATTTTTTAAAATTTCATAAAAACATGGTATGCAGTTTTACTTGTGGTTGATCAAAGGTCACACAGCTGTTGACATCAAAATTGTAGGTGCTAAATTTCGCGAGATATCGCGTAATTATATATATTTTTTTTTTTTTTTTATTATATTTTAAACCCGGTTCTTTAGAAATGATAAAAAAAAGTGGTAAGCAGTTTGATTTGAACATGCTGGAAGAAATTTAAACTGCCCCCAAAAAAATTATAGCTGCTCACTTTCGCGAGAAAAAGCGAAAAACAGCTTTTTGGGGGTATTTCTTGTTTTGATTAATAAAAGAAGTTTCTTTAACATTGTTGAAAAACACGAAATGCAGTTTGACTTGCTATTGATCAAAGGTCATAAGGCTGTTAACATTTTAATTCTAGCTGCTTAATTCTTCGAGATATCGCAAAAAAACTCGCTTATCTACTATTTATTCATTAATTTGTGTTATTTGTGGTCTGTAAAAACATATACTTCAATTAACGACAAAAATGTGGTATGCAGTTTGAATTCGAGGTTATTAGAGGTGACAAAACTGCAAGCATAAAAATTATAGACGATCAATTTCCCGAGAAATCGCAAAATTACTGTACGAGCTTTTATAATAAATTACTTTTTTTTCTTTGGTATCAAAAAAAAAAAAAATTTAAGTAACGACAAGTATATGGTATGCAGTTTAAATTGCCCGTAACTGAAGGTGGAAAAACTGCTGAAATCTATATATTGACGCTAATTTTCGCGAAAAATCGCGAAAAATTTTTCAATTTTTTTTTTATTTATTTTGTATTGTAATATTATTATGCACTCTCTTTTTCTTCAAATAATTCATAACCATTTATTAACTGTCATATTATTTTGAATTATAAGAAATAATTTTTTGGTATCAAATGCAGTTTAATGTCTTTTTATCATGTACAAATAAAAATGCATACCACGTTTTTACACCATTTCAAAAGAACATGCAAAATTGAAAAATAAAAAACAAAAATAAAAAATATATAAATAATTCCGCGATATCTTGCGACAGTGTACACCTACAACTTTGATGTCAACACCCTTATGACCTTCGATCACGTACACATTAAAGTGCATATCAGCTTTCCACAACATTTGAAAAAAACCTACAAAAAGTTGAAAAACAAAAATTGACAAAAAAAGTTATTTCGCGATTTCTCGCGAACTAAAGAAGATAGGATTTCGATGTTTACTGTTTTGTGACCTTAAAATAAGTACAATGAAAACTGTATACTCAGTTTTTGAAAATATTTAAAAAACGTCAATATCAAAATTTTTTAAAATATAAAATCACTAATTTCGCGATATCTCGCGAATGCGATCAGCTACGATTTCGCTGAAAACAGTTTTGTGACAACTAATCATGTAGAAATCGAACTGCATTTACACTTTTCGTCGACACTAAAGTTCAACCTGAACATCGCTGAGGCTCACCGTGTACACCCAAATCTTCCTCAAAACATTATCATGATTTAATGTTTTGGGCAAGAGTACAAAATTCGCAGGCATTTTTTCTCAGAACCTCAGGTCGGATTTGAATCATAAATTTAAATCATCGGATTTAAATTAAAATAAATAAAATATTTCTTTTATATTTGGAACAATTCCAAATTTTAAAAACTTATTCCTAAAGAAAAGGTTTAAGAACTTAAGAAAATTTTTGATATTTTGAAAAATGTTTCCTCAAAAAATTCGCATTTTTCTGATAGCAAAAGATTCAGATTCTGAAATATTTTTCCAATAGAAAATATATCAGATTTCAGATATGTTTATTCAAAACAAGTTTCCTGGTTTTGAAATTTTTTTGAGTCATTTGCTTAAAGAAAAGTTTAAGATTCTGACACATTAACCCAACAAAAAATTCTTAAGGTTCTGAGGCATTTTGCGACAGAAAAGGTATTAGAATTTATAAAATTCTTGGTAAAGACAAATATTAAGATTCTGATACATTTTCATATAAAAAATTTCAAATACTTATGCAATTTTCCCACCAAAAAAATTCTATATTTAGATAAATTCTTCGTATAGAAAAATTCTCAGCTTTAGTGAATTTTTAGAAAGCTTTTTAGGCTCTGAAATTTGTTTTTATACCCTCCAATCACAGTATGGGGGTATATTCACTTTGTCATTCCGTTTGTAACGCATCGAAATATCGGTCGGGGACCCCATAGAGGTAAAATCGGGAATGGGGGAAAAAATTTCCCCCTTGAAGAACTGAACCAACCTCTAAAAAAATACACTTTGTTCACATGTTTTTTTATATTTTTGTTAAATAAATGAAACATTTGGTATATTTATCGCGATGGGAAGGTGCTCTTAACGTCCCCCATCACCCCCCCCCCCCCAAAAAAAAACGCCCCTGACAAAATTTTTATTTTTTTACATTTTGGAGGGTATAAAAGATTCGGCACAGCCGAATTTAACACTCTCACTTGTTTATTCTATTTTTCTTCAGAAAAAGTTTAAATTACCGAATCGTTCATTCCCAGCAAAAACTTTGCTTACCAAGTAATTAACTTAAGGGGTTAGCAAAAGCATGAGTAATAAGTTACCTCCAAATTTCCATGTTAATTACATTAACACGGTGATGTCATTGGAGGTAAGCACATTTTGCCTTTTTGAGCGTAATGCAATGCTAATGGTAATTAGTAGTATTTAAAGCCATTACCAAGTAAGCGAGACGGGAAGGAGTAGCCATTACCAAGTTTTTGCTGGGTTCTTCACCAAAATTTTCAGGTTTTGAGGTTTCTATTCTATAGAAAGTATCTAAGATTAGAAAAATTAGACTTTAAAAAATTTTTGAGGCAATTTCCTAGATTCTGAGAAATTTTTCTATAGAAAAAGTAGTTTTTTTTTAGACAAAGGGTAAGATTCTCAAACATTTTCTGGGATATATTTCCTATTAAAAAGTCTAAGATCTAAGAAATTTTTCCTACAAAATATCAAGGATTCTCAGACAATTTTCCTATAGAAAAGGCAATTTTCAGGGACATTTTTCCTATAGAAAATATCTCACCTCCACAGACATTTTTCTTAAAGTAAAAGTCTTCGATTCTGAGACTCCGAAATTTTCCTACAGAAAAGTGTTAGATTCTGAGACATTTTTCTAAAAGAAAAAATCTGAGAATCTAAGACATTTTCTCAGGTTCTGGAATATTTTTCCTTAAAGTCTTAGAAGTCTAAAGCATTTTTGCTATAGAAAAAATCTCAGATTCTTTGTTATTTTTTTATATAGAAAAAGTCTCAGACAATAGAACATTTTTTTTTTAAATGAAAACTCACAAATTCTAAGACATTTTTCCTATCGAAAACGTCTGAGATTTTTTTTTTTTATTATTCTAAGTTTTTTTTTCCTATAGAAAAGGTCCAACTTTTCCTAATTAAAAGTCTTATACGCTGAGATATCATTCAGAGAGAAATTGTCTTAGATTCTGAGACATTATCTCAGAATCTAAGAAATTTTTCTTAAAAAAGTCTTAGATTCTAACAATAAGAGATTTTTTTAATAGAAAAATCTCAGATTTTGGGACACTTTTCCTATAAAAAAAGCCGCATATTCTGTGCAATTTTCCTTTAGAAAGTCTCAGATTCTAACACATTTTTTCTATAGAAAACTTCTCAAATTTGCCTTAAAAAAATGTTCTTATTTTTCCTATAGAAAAATTTTAAGATTCCAAAAAATTTTTCCTATAAAAAATTCTAAGATTCAAAAACGTACCTAAGAAATATTTTGAAATTCTTGAGAAAAATTCTCATATAAATTCCCTTTATTTTTCTTTTTCCTTTTTACCAATCTTTCTCTCTAATTTTTTCCAAAGAAGAATTTTTAGATTTCTTCTATTAAAAAAATCCTGAATTCTAATATTTTTTCTAAAAAAATCACCAATTATTCCTATAGAAAAACTCTCAAATTTTGCGTCAAGAAAAATTCCCACATTTTTTGTCAAAAAAAAATTCTTGTATTTTTTTCAAAGAAAAATTGTAATATTCCGAGACTTTATAGAAATACTTAAACATTTCGAAACATTTGGTCTTAAGAAAAATGTTAAGATTCTAAGAAATTTATCATTAATCATTTCTATAAAAAATCAAGTAAGAGCCCAGCAAAACTTAGATTACCAAATAAGGTATAAAATAAGGTATAGGATCTCTTATTTTATACATTACAGCATTGATGATTTTAACAGGCGATGAGACTCAAAGTAATGCATCCACATTATCACAAAGAATACAAGTAAGGTATAAAATAAGTCGTAAATTTATAACGAACAATACGAGTAAGGTGTAAAATATATGATATTTTATAGGTTACGAGAAATGAAATAATATAGCATACCAGAAGATAATATATAAGGTGTTACGAGTAGTGAAAAAGTAATTTTGTATTAAATTTACTCACGTGATTGTAAGTGAGTGTAAGTAGATAAAATATGCTCGTGAGTGTGTGTCGTTAGAAATTTACTGTCGTGAGCCCATCTCTAGTTTAAACTTATGCATTTTTTTGTAAAATAATTATTTTTTATGTTATTGTAATGCATTATGCATCCAATTATAAATAATGCATTATTTAAAACTTTCAAATAATTCATAATGTAACCAAATATAAGTCATCCATGATTTAATGTTTAGAAATAATAAATATGAAATATATTTTTTCCAATAATCATGCATTAAGTAGCAAATTATTAGTAATACATTATTTTTCACTTTCAAATATTACGTTGTTGAACAAATGTTTGGTAAGTCATCCCAAAATAATGCTACAAATAAGGGATATACATTACCTGGTAATGTGTTTTATAATCACTACCCATTACCAAAGTTTTGCTGGGAGAGTTAAATTCGGCTGTGCCGAATCTTTTATACCCTCCAACACGTTTAAAATTTAAAAAAAAATTGCAGGGGCGTCTTTTTTTTGGAGGGGGGGGGGGGGGTCGGTGGAGTTGTTGGGGGACACCTGTACCCCCGAGTTATATGTTTACAAATTATTTGTTTATGATATTTACGCTTAAATAATAAATTTTTATCGTTATTTTTAATTAATTTCTATAACCACGCCCCCAAAGGGAGGCGGCCTGAAAAAAATCGAATTTCCTAACCCCTTTGGTCCAAGCGCAGGTCTATGAACATAATATGGCATACCAATGTTACACTTGTTGAGCAAAAATTAAAAAAAACTCGTAAAAATATCGTATTCTTCAGGGGTCGTTTTAGTTCTTTAAGGTGGAACTTTTTTCCCCCTGGTCCAATTTAGCCCATCTTCGAACTTGACCTTACCAGTAAGATAAGAGATATTTTTTCCCAATTTTAGGGGTCTAGCTCTTTTGGTTTGGACTGCATCGTTATTTCTACAGACGGACGGACGGACATCGCTAGAATGTCTTAGATTCTATCATAGATCAATATTATATATACTTTTGGGGTCCCCGACCGATATTTCGATATGTTACACACGGAATGACAAAGTGAGTATACCCCCATACTGTGGTTGGAGGGTATAAAAAAAAAATCAACTATAGAACAATTCTCAGATGTTTCTTAAGTTTTTCCTACAGGAAAATTCTCAAACTGTTTCATAAAGAAAAATTCTAACATTCCGAGACATCTTTCCTTTAGAGAAATTTTAAGATTCTTAGACATTTTTTATAGAAAAAAAAGTCTCAGATTATTTAATTTTCTTTTTTCCCTCTCCTTTTTTCCCCCACTACTTTCATCTTATCTCCTTTTTTTTCTTTTTTTCTTTTTTCCTTTTTATTCTTTCGTATTCGGTTTGGGGGGGGATTTTCTTTTCCCACCCGTGGATCCGCGCCTGACTATATCTATTGGTATCTATTAAGGTCCTAGAACTATAGATTTTTTAGAAGTTTCTTATAAGGTGGCAACACTTTTTTAAACCACCGAGAAACGCCCTAAATAAAAATGGGTTGCACTTAGATTTCAGTACTTGCTTATATATCATAGATGGGACTAATTAATTGATTGTTTATTTACCATTTAATTGATGTCAATGGTAATGAAATTGTTTTCATTACCATTGGTATATTAGCGATATTCGCGATTTAAAATGTTGATGCTCAAGTACAATAAAAACGATATTTTTAAACTTTTGCGATAATTTTTAAATTTAAAACCATTCAAGTCCAATACCGTGAATTTTTTTGCAAAAAAATTTTTTGTTCGCGAAAAGTCTTTATTTTCGAGACAAAATTGGTTCAATACAAATATTTTTAGTTTGATTTGAATTTACGACAGCCGTCTGGTAAAGCTAGTTCGTGTACACTAAATCCCATTTTGTAATATCAGTTTTTTCAAAGTTAGCGTATTTATTAGCGATATTCGCGATTATTTTTTTTTTTTTTTTATTTTTAAGTAAAAAAAAAAACTATTTTTTTATATTATTTAGACAATTTCTGAATGTTTATTTAAAAAATAAAATATTCGCGGAAATTTTTTTTATTTTGCTATTAATTTATGAAAATGAGGAGAATACAATACATAACAGACACAATTTTTTTTTCCGAGAAAAAATACAATGCATTTTCTAAATTTAGATTTAAAAACTATCCCAACCCAGCAAAACTTAGATTACCAAATAAGGTATAAAATAAGGTATAGGATCTCTTATTTTATACATTGCAGCATTGATGATTTTAACAGGCGATGAGACTCAAAGTAATGCATCCACATTATCACAAAGAATACCAGTAAGGTATAAAATAAGTCATAAATTTATAACGAAGAATACGAGTAAGGTGTAAAATATATGATATTTTATAGGTTACGAGAAATGAAATAATATAGCATACCAGAAGATAATATATAAGGTGTTACGAGTAGTGAAAAAGTAATTTTTTATTAAATTTACTCACGTGATTGTAAGTGAGTGTAAGTAGATGAAATATGCTCGTGAGTGTGTGTCGTTAGAAATTTCCTGTCGTGAGTCCATCTCTAGTTTTAACTTATGCATTTTTTTATAAAATAATTATTTTTTTATGTTATTGTAATGCATTATGCATTTAATTATAAATAATACATTATTTCAAACTTTCAAATAATACATAATGTAACCAAATATAAGTCATCCATGATTTAATGTTTAGAAATAATAAATATGAAATACATTTTTTCCAATAATCATGCATTACGTAGCAAATTATTAGTAATGCATTATTTTTCTCTTTAAAATAATACGTTGTGGAACAAATGTTTGGTAAGACATTCTAAAATAATGCTACAAATAAGGTATATACATTACCTGGTAATGTGTTATATAATCACTACCCATTACCAAAGTTTTGCTGGGAAAAGCACAAAAATTTAATTTTTGTAGTACCTAGGCTTTACAATTTTAAATCGCGAATATCGCGAATACGAGCGCTAACTTCGAATAACGGCTAGCGCCTTTGAAGGGGTGCCCAGCTTGTTAATTTTTGCGACTAGCACGGTGTAACAATTAAACCAAAAACTGTTTCCCTAGCAATATTTTTAAATTTCAATTGAGCTTTCTAAATTTTAATTAAATCCACTTCAAACCCTTTCTTACGCACTAAAACATGTAAGCATATGAAACTTCATCACATGTTATACAAACACTTATTCAATATTTAAAAGATTAAAACGCATGTTTACAATACTTTAAAAATTTTCCTTTAAAAATCATTCTCTCACATTTTCCAGTTTTTTTTTTTCATTTTTTTATTAAATTATAGTAACTTTATTATGATGCCTTTTTAAAGTTGTTATTTTATTGTAATTTCGTTACATTTCGTTTTATTTCATAAATCGTTTACACTTGATTAAATCTCTTGAGAATTTTCACAGGTTCAACATAAACACAATAATTTAATATGTTAATGGGTGTGTGTGTGTGGGTGGGTGGTGTATGTGGTGAAGTGAATGTTATTTTTTTTAACTCTTATATTTTTAAAATAAAAATATTATGCGAAAATATAAGATAAACATACAAAGATGGCAAAAGAGACATCATCAGAAATGATTATGCGGAACGAAAAAATAGAAATTCACATTAAAGAGTTAAACTAAGCAGAATAGAATTTAAAATACCCTAAACGGAATGTTTGATAATTGAGAGATGCACTTTTAAGCACATTTTTTTTCAAAGAAGTTACACAACGTGAAACTTTTATCTTAAAGTGTAATGTTACAAATTAAATTGTGTAATATTGCATTCTATAATGTTACACACGTTACAAAAAAAAATATATTGTAAACAAAAGTACACATTTAAAGTGTAATATTAAACATATTGATTATTTTTAGAAAAATTAAGGTGTGCTACAATTATGATTGCAAATATACACAATCAGTGTAATATTACACATTTAATGTGTAAAATTACACGTTCTATGTGTAAAATTACATTTTATACTTAAATTTTAATAAAAACTTAAAAAAGTGTGCTTGAATTTGTCATAAATGGAAGTTAAAATTTGTTTTCAAAATCTATAGGCCTCTTTACCGATCAATAACATAAGCGAATTTAATTCACAATCTCATACGATTTTCGCTGATTTCACTTATGAAAACATTGTGTCCTAAGAAACTCAGTTTACCCTTTAATCCTTTGAAGTAGAGCATAACTGGAATAAAAACAATTGTTAAAATGTTTGTGTTTTTGTCGTATCGTAAAAATAAAATATAAAACATTTAACATTGTAGTTAAAGCTAGCTATTCATATTGGTTTTCATATAATGTACATAAGGTCGGATCAATTTAACTTTTTTACGATTTTCCAAAGCGAGTCAGAAGAAACGGTTTGGTGTTTTTAAAAGAAAAACCATTTGTTCAATGTTCAGTTTTTTTGAATGACTATTTCTGTTCTTTGTTTCAAAAATAACAACATAAAAATAAATACTTTCAGTAGCATTAAACTTTTAAAGTCGTTTATTTTTGTTCTGCAAGTAAAAATAAGTGATTATTCTTTAATTTTTAATGATCTGGTACGTTATTTTTTTTTATTTGTTGGCATTTTTTACAGAAAAATCATTAGTTTTTACTTGTGTTGGTTATTTTTTTGTAGACAAAAAACTCAAAAAATTATTTATAGAAATATAAAAACATGTTTGTATCAAGTGACTTTGGCACGATGGGTAGAGTGTCTGGCCAGAATGTAGTTGATTGCGGGATCGATTCCCTAAAATTTTTATTAAATTTTTTTTTTAAAATAAGATTTAATAGAAAATTTTTCAAAATAACCTACGAAATCAATTATTTTTAATGTTTCGTAGGTATTTTTTTTAATTTGTTGGTAAAAATAACACAACAATCAGTAATTTTTAATATTTTCGTAGGTTATTTTTTTATTGGTAAAAAAAATGAAAGTGTCGTTATTTTTTAATGTTCAAAGTTATTTATATTAGAAAATTTTATTAACGGTAAAAAATAAATGGTGATGTTTGTTAATACAAATGAATAATTACTGGGATGGTTTTCAAATGTTTTATCATTTGTTTTAAATATGTATTTAATTTGTTTTTGATTCCAAAATATTTTGAGTGAATGGTATAATTTTAATGTAAATGCATGTTTTTTGTTAATATTTTAAAAACAAAATCGACAAATTACCTTTCCGAATCAAGAAATTTGCATTAAAAAGGCATCGATTTTTTGCATATTTTGGTAAAAACACATGTTTTGGTAAAAATTGAAATTCATTATTCTAACCCTATAAAATAAATAAGAAATGTCTATACCACTTTAGTTCAAAAAAATTATAAAATTACAAGAAAAACTTGTAACTTTTTTTTTTGCTACCTCCCATTTGACAAAAATTCCTAGTAATTTTAAAATTTTGACCTAATAATGTTTTAAATGAAACAAAAAATGTAACTTTTTCGATTTTTTAAGTTTACATTAGCATAACTTCAACAAAAATCTTCAAAAAATGGCCACGGTAAGTACTAGAGAATTTAATAACCTTCAAATCCAAAAAAAAATTTCATCAAAATAGGTTCAGTAGTTTTTGCTGCACAACTGCAGCCGATTTTGTCCTTTAAAAAAGCATTCTGCAATTTAGTGGCAACCCTGGAAATTCTAGTTGACCAAATTTTGTGATATAAAATTTTTAAAATATTTAAATAGTTTGTCTTTCAATTTAAAAAAAAAAGCAGAATTAAAAAATATTGCGTATTTCTTTATAGCTGTTTAAAAATTGCTCTCATGAAGGCGGTTTTCTTGTTTAAACCCCCGCATCGACCAAAGGTTAGAGTTTTTGTCAAAATGTTTCTAAAAAAAAATCTAAACTTTGATTGAAGGGTGCCACGGGTTAAAATTATTAAATTTGGCTCAAATTATTTTAAATGGATGTTTGTCTTAAGCCTACACTCAAAAAAAAAACCTTGTAAAATTACAAGAAAATCTTGTAACTTTTTTTTTGCTACCTCCTATTTGACAAAAATTCCAAGTAATTTTACAAGCTTTTTACCAATAATTTTGTAATTTTACAAGGTTTTTACCAATAAAATTGTAAATTTACAAATTTTTTGACACGATAAAATTTACAAAGAGGTTTCGTAATTTTACTAGATTTTTTGCTTCTTGCTATTTTACGAGAATTCCTAGTAATTTTACAAGCATTTTACCAATAATTTTGTAATTTAACAAGATTTTTACCAATAAAATTGTAAATTTACAGTTTTTTTGGCGCAATTGAAATTTCAAGGAATTCTCGTGAATTTACTAGATTTTTTTTTTTGTAAAATTTTCTTGGAAATTTGTAAAATAACAAAAAAAAATTGTAAAATTATAAAAAAAAATGTAAATTTCGATCCAAATTTTTTTGTTAAAAAATAAGGAAAACTGTCAAATATTGGTCAAATGGGATTACGAGACTTTTCCTAGTAATTTTACAAAGTTTTTTTTTGTGTGTAAATTTTAAGACCTTTTTAAATAGAAAAAATTTTAGATTCCAAGACGTTTTTGCTATAAAAAAAAGTCATAGATTCTGTGTATTCTCAGATATTCCCTGAAAAAAATTTTCTTAATTTTTGCTATAGAAAAGTTTGAATAGTCCAAGACTTTTATTTATAATAAAATTATCTCAGAATCTAAGACATTTTTCCTAAAGAAAAAATTTTAGATTCTGAGATATGCTTAAATAGAAACATTTCAGATTCCTAGAAATTTTTTCTATGAAAAAATTCACAAATTCTGTGTACTTTTTTCTTTAAAAAAAATTTCAAATTCTGATCATGTTTTCTATAGAAAAATTCTAAAATTATCACTGCAAAAAATTTTCTTTTTTTGCTATAAAAAAATATGATATTCAAAAACATTTATCCTGTATAAAAATGTTGAGAGTCTTCAAAATTTTTCCTAGAAAAAAATCTTGTATTATTTATTGTTTTCTCTTTCCTTTTTACCATTCTCTTCTTAGATTCTTTTAAAAGAAGATATCTCAGATTTTCCCTATAGAAGTCTCAGATTTGTCCTATAGTAAAATTTTCCCAGATTTTTTTTATAATTTTCAGAGTTTTACTATAGAAAATTTGTCAGATTGTTCCTATACAAAATTGTCACATTTTTTCTATAAAGAATTTTCCTATAAAGAATTTTCCTATATAAAAATAGATAGATTTCTCCTACAGAAAATTTAAAAAAAAAAAAAAATTTCTTATAGAAATTATCCAAAACTTTTGTCTAAAAAAATCCAAAATTGTTTGCCAAGAAAAATGTTGGTGTGTATTTTTTTCTAAAAAAAATATTCTATGACTTGTTGTAAAATTCCAAGACAATTTTCATTAAGAAAAATTTCAAGATTCGTAGATATTCTCTATAGAACAATTTCTAAAGAAAAACTTTTCTATAGAAAAAAGGTTCAGATTTGGTTTTTCTAATTTTCAAAAACTGGGCTTAGAAGGCGTGGTCAAATATTGGAAAAATGGTAAAATTTGTGGCTAGTTGCCTTGATTAAATATTTATCACATTAAAATGGAATGCACCACAATCTTCAAAATTTATATTCTTATATAGTTTTGTATGGGCTATCGATTGATTTTTTTTTTTTTTGGAAAATTTTCAGAACCCGTTCTTAAATTTTCAATTTTTTAAAAAAAGTCAATTTATAAAAAATGCGGCCACTTTTTTATTTTTTGATATGATAATAATTAGGTGATATAGCCCCGATATCATATCGCTATCGGTTATTTTATTGGGTTATTAAAAAAACGCATCCGACTTTTTAATCAGAAATCTGAAATCTTGACAAAAACTATTTTTACGTTCATTCACAATGATTCCATCAACAAAAAAAAACCAAAGTCACTCCGACCTAATGTTGATATAAAAGTATGTGTCTTTCTGTATCAGTCGTTAGTATCGCATCAGTTTATAGATGTATTAAAATGCTTGTGGCATGTTATAGCACAGTACGAGTAGTAGTATAACTCTGAATATAAACAAATACGTATGTACACAGAAAAAAAACGAATTGTTATATTGACCACCATATTTGTGAATAGAATTAATTTTTTCACTGAAAGTGCTACTATACAGAAATTTGTTAAATCAACAAACGTTTGTAAATTTTGATTGTTGGAAAAAGAATTTTGTCTTTTTTCAACAAAGAAATTCAACAAACACAATTTGTTGATCTGGCAAAAGTAAAAAATCTTATTTTTTTTCAACAAAGAAATTCAACAAACATAAACACAATTTGTTGATCTGACAAATGATTTTTTTTTTTTCAACAAAGAAATTTAACAAACACAAACACTATTTGTTGACATGATAAAATAATTTTGAAATAAAATTACTTGACTGAGTTTGTTGAAAACAAGATCGAAGTTTTGGCAGCCATTTTAACTAAATGTTTAGTTGATTTACAATTAATGTTTGTTGATTTAAATTTGACGATTTTATTTTCTGTGTATAAATCGATGTTGAAAAACATTATCGAAATTTTTTTTTACAACTTTGTTATAGACGCAACACAATAACAGCAACAAAAAAAAATAGAATGTGGAATGTGGTTTAAGTACTTAATACAAGACATGACCATTTATTTCTATATACAGTTCTTTTTTTCGGTTTTGCTATTGTTTCTTTCTTTCCAACCCCAAAAAAAAATAAAATGTAATAAAATAAATAATGCTATTAAGTTATTTAAATTGTATGTAGTAGTATGTCATTATATAATGTCAGAACAAAAAAAAAGGACCAATGAAAGGATGAAAAATACTACAGATAACCAACAGCATACTTTACTTTAATATGGAAACTTTTAAAGAAAAAAATATATTTTTCTGTAAATTTTGTTAAAAACCCGAAATTGTTTAAGTTTTTTTTAAATGCGTTAAATTAAAGTTTCAACTAATCAAATTTTAAATTAACTCCTTTGGACCGTCTAAAGCTTAACCAATAAAAACAAATATAAGTAGAAAAAGTTTCAACTTGGCCGAGTCCATGAATACACAGAAAAAAACGAATTGTTATATTGACCGCCATATTTGTGAATACAACTAATTTTTTCACTGAAAGTGCTCCTATACGGAAATTTGTAATATCAACAAAAGTTTGTAAATTTTGATTGTTGAAAAAATAATTGATAAATGAGATTGTTATAGTTCTCTTTAATTATTATTTGTATGTATTGACAAACGTACAAAATCTTAAATTTTTTTTCAACAAAGAAATTCAACAAACACAACACACAATTTATTGATCTGACAAACGTAAAAAATCTTATTTTTTTTTTTTCAACAAAGAAATTCAACAATCACAAACACTATTTATTGACATGATAAAATAATTTTGAAATAAAATTACTGGACTGAGTTTGTTGAAAACAAAATCGAAGTTTTGTATTATAGACTAACAGGCGGCCGTTTTTACTAAATGTTTGTTTAATATCATGTTTAGTTGATTTACATTTGCTGTTTGTTGATTTAAATTTGACGATTTTATTTTCTGTATACCCTCCACCATGCCACTTACACTAAAAAAAAAACCTTGTAAAATGACAAGAATAACTTGTAGCTTCTATTTTTCTGCTTCCTATTTGACAAAAATTTATTGTAATTTTACAAGCTTTTTACCAATAATTTTGTAATTTTACAAGCTTTTTACCAGTAAAATAAAACTTACAAGGAGGTCTCGTGATTTTTTTTTTTCTGGATTTTTTGCTACCTCCAATTTTACGAGAATTCCCCAGCAAAAAAAGAGCTTACCATTCACTACAAAATTCACCACAACTTCCCAGCAAAACTTTGGTAATGGCTAGTGATTATATAACACATTACCAGGTAATGTATATACCTTATTTGTAGCATTATTTTAGGATGTCTTACCAAACATTTGTTCCACAACGTATTATTTTCAAGTGAAAAATAATGCATTACTAATAATTTGCTACGTAATGCATGATTATTGGAAAAAGTGTATTTCAGATTTGTTCTTTCTAAACATAAAATCATGGATGACTTATATTTGGTTACATTATGTATTATTTGAAAGTTTGAAATAATGCATTATTTATAATTGGATGCATAATGCATTACAATAACATAAAAAATAATTATTTTATAAAAAAATGCATAAGTTTAAACTAGAGATGGGCTCACGACAAGAAATTTCTAACGACACACACTCACGAGCATATTTTATCTACTTACACTCACTTACAATCACGTGAGTAATTTTAATACAAAATTACTTTTTCACTACTCGTAACACCTTATATATTACGTTCTGGTATGCTATATTATATACCTTACTCGTAACCTATAAAATATCATATATTTTACACCTTACTCGTATTCCTCGTTATAAATTTATGACTTATTTCATACCTTACTGGTATTCTTTGCGATAATGTGGATGCATTACTTTGAGTCTCATCGCCTGTTAAAATCATCAATGCTGCAATGTATAAAATAAGAGATCCTATACCTTATTTTATACCTTATTTGGTAATCTAAGTTTTGCTGGGTTATGAACCAGATGTACTTCTTCTTCAACTGAAACATTGATGAATTTAATATGGGCGTGACACACAAAGTATGTTCTTTTTATCGCCACTTTTCAGTGGCGAAAGATTGACAATTAAGTATAACATATATCACTAGTGTTTTTATCACAACTTCTAACTTGATCTTTTGGAAGCACTTATTTCATTACTTCTTTAGAAGTACATATTTCCTGGCATTTTGGGTGTGATTATGTCATTTTTATTTGGTGATTTAGAACTTCTAAATTAGAAGTTCTTTTTTCACTTATTTTTGTAAGATTGATTGAAAGAGAATTTTTTGTAAAATTTACACTAAAAACACTGTTCGACAGCAAAAACCTTCCAGTGAAATTTCTAACTGGTCCTTGTAGATTTTGGTTTCCTGCTTCCAATCTACCGTTCAAATTTTTCTAGCACGTACCGTTTTTGAGATATTCGCTGTTAAAAAGTAAAAAAAGCACTTTTAGATGTCCACTGTTACGTATTCTTACGTTGCTTCCACGAAATAGGACTTGATTTCATATAAAATGGACCTCCTGATTCCAAAACTGCAATCCACAATTTTTAAGCATGTTCTGTTTTTGAGATATTCGCGTTTGAAAATTTAAGTGTGATTTATAAAGAATATACATAAGTGCGTAACAGTAGAGTTTGAGTTTTTCAAACGCCAATATTTCAAAAACAGTACGCGATAGAAAAATTTGGATGTCAGATTTGGAATAAAGATGCCTTATTTTTACTAAATCGAGTTCTATTGTGTTTGAGCAACTTAGAACACGTTACAGAGGAGACCCAAATATTTCAATATTAAAACGCGAATATCTTAAAAACCTTACGTGATAGAAAAATTAATTTCATTGATAATCTAACGTATATACTTCGAATTAAAAAAGGAGTAATTATAGAGATCACAAAACTATAAAAATTCACGGCGAATTGATTCACAAGTTTGTTTTAACCACAAGCCTATACCTCAATTTTCTAAAAAGCTTAAACAATCTTTAATAATGTGATGCAGCAACATCCGCTTTAGTTCGTAAATGTATTTACATATTTAATTTAGGACCAACTTTTTTTGATATAAGAAATGAAATTTGAAAAATTTATCAATAATCGATTTTCGTCTTTTCGATTTTTTAAGCTCTATGTAAATAAAGAGAAATGAAATAAATGCCACTACCAAATTTTGTCACCATTTTTGCAAAACCTAAATCTATTTGAAGCTGGAAGTAGAAAAAATTGCATACTTCGTGTATCACCCTCGTTCTAATTGTTTCAGTTGAAAAAGAAGTTCATATGGTGTGGTGATTTGATTCCTAAGAACATATGAAAAAGGTACTTCAAAATCATTAAGCAAAGAACTGGTGAAAGATGTTTTAATTGTTATTTTGTAACATTTTTGGAAGTGATTTTAAAAGTACTTCCTACGGAATATGAAGTTCGGCACCTATCGCTACGTTGTATGTAGTGAAACCACTAATTCTTTTTGCACCACTTCGTTTATTTTTTGCTGGGTTCCTGGTAAAAATTACGAGCTTTTTTGTAATTTTACAAGCTTTTTACTTAGAAAAATTGTAAATTTACAACTTTTTTGGCAAAATAAAACTCACAAGGGATTCTCGTGAATTAACTAGATTTTTTTTTGTATAAAAAATTGGAAATTTTTTAAATTACAAAAAAAATTATAAAATTACAAAAAAAAATGTAAATTTCGATCGAATTTTTTTTGTTAAAAAGGAAAACAAGAAAAACAAGGAAAACTGTAAAATATTGGTAAAAATGGGATTACGAGACTTTTTCTAGTAATTTGACAAGGTTTTTTTTTAGAGTACCATTACACATTTTTTTCCAGAAAAATAAAAAAAAAATGCCAATACTAAATGTAGAATGATACTTGCTAGTTTCTGTATTGGATTTTTTTAGGATTTATCGAATGAAACAACAAATGCGAGAAAGAACAAGAAATACAATAAAATAGAAACAAAAAAAAAAACAATATTGCCAACTTTTATTTTCAAAATAACTCGCCCAAAATAGCTAAAAAACGCCCAATACAAATGTAAAACCGCTTCATTCGAGCAAAAACTAATAAAATTGGCAACACTGTTAACATTTTATTCTGGAAATGTAAATTTTAAGTTGAAAATTTTTACATTTTTTTTGACAGTCACTGCAAAATTATCGATAACACACGTATATTTTTTGACGTTTTAAGTTTTTTTCATGATATTGTCATACTCTTTACACTTGGTCAGTTTTCCTATGAAAATATATTTGCACTGTTCTCCAAAATATAAAAAATACAAAAACTAGCAAGTATCATAACACCTTAACTTTACGTTTTCGTGCCTTAGTTAAATTCACCAACACTGGTGACTTTATAAATGAACCATATCTCAAAAACTCAATTTATAGTTTAAACTCCGCTTAAACCAAAAACGAATATTATTGACATTTCAAATCCCCACCCTTAGTGAATGTTATTTTTACAAATTTCTATCCAAAGCCAAGTTCGATATAAATTAAAAAAAAACATGTAAGAAAATTATAGTCGGTCAAGACAGACCATATAATACCCTACACCAGAGTTTCCCGAAATATGGGTCCCAAGTTCAAACATGGACTGATTAGATATATATTTTGTCAAATCTGTAAAAACACTCACAAATCAAATTTGAGTGAAATATGCTTCTTTCTGTTGAGAATAAACCGCTTTAACTGAATAACGAAATTTTCCAAAAATGGTCCGATGACAATCAGATTTGATAAGGTTATTAAAGTACGCGTTTAACATACACAAACAAAATTTTAATAAAATATTTTCTATTTTCATGTAATTTGAGAGATTTATGTAATAATCGGGAAGGTGGTTTGCATGGGGGCTACAAGAAGAACTGATCCTTCAGAATTTGGAATGGTGATTTGTGAGGACAAAACACGTTTACGTGCCAAATTTCGAAACGAAAGCTATTATAGTACGGTTATTAGAGTCATTTGATCCAAAACTGAAGAGGACCTTTGTATGGGGGCTAAGTCTAAATATGGACCGATTTTTTCCAATCTATAGGCTTCGTCCTTGGAGACGGCTTAAGTTTCAAATTTCAAGTCAATTGGTTAAAAATTACGACCTGTATCGTATTGGTTAAAAATTACGACCTGTATCGTGTTTATATCGTTTACATGGACAGACAGACAAGCGGACGGACGACCGGACAGACAGATGGACGGACGGACATCGCTAAATCGACTCAAAAATTGATTCTGAGTCGATCGGTATACTTGAATGTGGGTCTAGGACCAATATTTCGGGTAGTTACAAACATCAGCGCAAACTCATTGTATACAACAAAATCGTTGTATTCAAAAGTTTTGAATAGAATTCAATTAAAATGTCCCCAAAAATGCATTGTTAATTCTGCTACAATAAAAACTTCATACAAGAAACATTGTCAAAAAAAAATTTTTATTGAAAAAAATTTCAACTAACATACACATTTAGTATGTGTAGTATGTGTGTGTGTTGTGTGTGAGTAAACCCCGCCTAGAGACAGTTTTTTTTTAATCATATCGTTCATTGGCTTTTATGTTGTTGCTGGAAAAGTTTATTTTAAAAAATGTCATGTTGCTTTGTTGTAATGACTCTGTCATATGCAATTTATTATTATTATGTTTTTTTTTTTTGGGTATTGTTGTTGCTGCATCTAAAAAACAGTGGATTATTTATTTAAGCTTTAAAATCATCATTATGCATTTGTGTTTGTATTAGCGGTTCGAAGGGAGGGAAAAGTTATGATTTTATTTATTTTTAAAAACTTTTCTTTAAACTTTAAAAAACTAAAAAAGCTCTAACACTGCACTCAAAAAATTATCTCATTAACTGTTTGTAGTGTTTTTAAAAAGTTTTACGTTTTGTCGTTTTTAAAAGAAAATCCATTTGTTTAATGTTCAGTTTTTTCAAATGACTATTTCTGGTATTTGTTTCAAAAATAACAACATAAAAAATAAAGACTTTCATTAGCATTCAATATTTAAAGTCATTAATTTTTGTTCTGTAAGTAAAAATAAGTGATTCTTCTTTAATTTTTAATGATTTGGGTACATTTTTTTTTTTTTTAAATTGTTGGCATTTTTAAAGAGAAATCATTAGTTTTTAAATACTCTTGTGGGTTATTTTTTGTAAAAAAAATTTAAAAAATTATTTATAGAAACATAAAAACATGTTTGTATCAAGTGACTTTGGCATGATAGGTAGAGTGTCTGGCTAGAATGTAGTTGATGGATTCCCCAAAATTTTATTAAAAAATTTTTAAAAAATAATTCCTTAGAAAATTTGTAAAAAAATAACCTACGAAATCATTAATTTTTAATATTTTCGTAGGTAATTTGTTGGTAAAAAAACACAACAATCATTATTTTTTAATGTTTTCGTAGGTTATTTTTTCGAATTTGTTGGTAAGAAAAATAAAAGTGACGTTAGTTAGTTAGTTTTGTTCAATGTTATTTATTATTGAAAATTTTTTGAACATTAAAAAATAAATGTTGATGTTTCTTAAAACAAATGAATAGTTGCTGGGATGGTTTTCAATTGTTTTATCACACAGAAAAAAACCAATTGTTATATTGACCCCCATATTAGTAAATACCATAAATTTTTTCACTGAAAGTGCTCCTATATGGGAATTTGTAATATCAACAAACGTATGTAAATTTTGATTGTTGAAAAGAGAATTTTGGTTTTTTTCAACAAAGAAATTCAACAAACACAATGACAATTTGTTAATCTGACAAAAGTAAAAAATCTTAATATTTTTTTTTTAACAAAGAAATTGAACACACACAAAACACAATTTGTTGATCTGACAAATGACATTTTTTTTTTCAACAAATAAATTTAACAAACGCAAACACTATTTGTTGACATAATAAAAGAATTTTAAAATCATATTACTTGTTGGGATTACGACCGAACTTTTTTCGGTCATAACCCCCATTCACATTATGTGGAGTAAGTATAAAGCAATTTTGGACATAATCCCCGTTTTCTGCAGAGAGAGTGGGTTTAATGCATGGAGTTTGTAATTCTTAAGCCCGGCCGAAGGCCGGCTACACAGACAAACTTTTAAGTAAAAAAAATCCTTTAATGTTGGGGATTATGACCAACTAGTATAGAAGACATAACTTGTTACGTGGTCATTATCCCCATAAATCTGGGAATTATGTCCGTTTTTTATTGGGTTTATGTCAAAATAATTTTCGGTCATAGTCCCCACTACCATTATGGGAATTATGACCTAAATGAATTTGGTCATAATCCCCATAACGGAAACGGGGATTATGTCCGTGGGGATTATGCCATGTCACCAACTGAGTGAAATCTATAGATAAAACAAAAAATATGTGAAAGTGTTTTTTTAACTTGGTTATTTTGTGATTTTTTCAGATTTTTTTATGAAATTTGAAATAAAAAGAAAATTATTAGTTTTCTATTTACTAAATTCGCGCTGCTGAGTAAAATTTTGTTCGAGATTCACTTAGTTTTTTTCTTATTTTTTATTATTTTTGATTCTATAAAAAGAACTTTACAATTTCAAACATATATTTAATTTTAAGAATAAAAGTAGCATATATTCAATGAAAGTATTTCATTTTAAAAATAAAAAGTAGGATTTATTCAATGGAAGTATTTCATTAGAATTAAATACATTTTTCATTAAGTAATGAAACATTTTCATAAAATACAATTTTCATTAATTTAATGAAACCTGTTCATGGAATTACATTTTATGATACCTATTTCATGAATTCAATGAAACCCTACAAAGGTTCCTTTTTAAAGTCCTTTTTCATAGCATTAATGTAGATTTTGATTATTGTCATGTACAAATTTCCCTCAGTGTAATAGCACAGTAATACAAAATCGAACTTTCCGAATCGGAAACCAAAAGCAAATTAAAGTTTACAGTTTATATAAAAAACCCTCAAGAACTTTTTAACATGATAATGTTTTTAGGCTGGTGTCTAATTTTAAAAAAGTTGCAGGAGTCCACCTCAGTTTGACTACTTATATAAGCTAACAATTAACGAAAAAGAAAATAAGAACTACTATTTTCATTTTCATAAAATCAAAAATTTTAGTAACTTGGGTTTGTAACTTTGATAACAATTCACCTCGTGGTGAATGAACCCGTTTTTCACCATCTGGTGAATAAAAAGTAACATAATTATTTTTCAACAAAAAAAAAATTCATCAAAAAAATTTTTTTTCATCAATTTTTTTTTCATCAATTTTTTTTTTTTATCAAATTTATTTTTTATCAAATTTTTTTTTTTTTTATTAATTTTTTTTTTCATAAATTTTTTTGTTTTTTCATCAATTTTTCCCCCCATATTTTTATACCCTCCAACTACAGTATGGGGGTATACTCACTTTGTCATTCCGTGTGTAACGCATCGAAATATCGGTGTAGGACCCCATAAAGTATATATATTATTGATCAGTGATCGATTCTAAGACATTCTAGCGATGTCCGTCTGTCCGTCCGTCCGTCCTTCCGTCCGTCCGTCTGTCCGTCCGTCCGTCTGTGGAAGACACGATACAGTCCAAAATAAAAGCGGTAGACTCGTGAAATTTGGCACATATATGTCTTATATTCATAGGCTGGTTAAGTTCGGAGATGGGCAAAATCGGACCAGGGGGAAAAAAGTTCCCCCTTGAAGAACTAAACAAACCTCTGAAAAATACCATATTTTTACATGATTTTTGTGTTTTTGTTTAACAAATCCAACATTTTAATGCTACAAGAAGATCAAGGTCCTGCATTTGGACCCACAGAATTAGAAAAAATCGCTTTACGGTACGCCCCCCCCCCCCCCCCCCTTTTATGGGCGTGGAATAAATTTTTTTTTTTATATAATGATAAATTTGTATTTCTTTAGTGCAAAAAGCATAAGAATTATTTTATTTAACACTTATTCGAGAGGAATTGTGCCCCCCAATTACCACTACCGACCCCCACCAAAAAAAAAGACGCCCCTGCAATTTATTTTTTTATTTATTTGCATGTTGGAGGGTATAAAAGATTCGGCACAGTCGAATTTAACACTCTTACTTGTTTTTTCATAATTTTTTTTTTTTTTTTTTCATAATTCTTTTTATAATTTTTTTTTATCAAATTTTTTATTACATTGATAATTATCAATTGTTTTCTCACCAAAAATTTTTTTTTTCACACATTTTGTTCATCAATTTTTTTTTGCGTCACCAAGTCTAAGCTTTTCACATAAAAGTTTTGCATTTGTTTATCAAATGTACATAAAACAGGTGAGAGTGTTATATTCTTCGGTCCCGAATCTTTTATACTCTCCAAAATGTAAAAACACTTTTTTTTTGCATGAAATAGCAAACACACAAAAAAATTTTTTGCCCATGAAGGATTTTCATAGTATTTATGAACAAATTCATACAATTTATTACTTCTTCATAATATTTATAAACTTTTTCATAGTATTTATGAATAAATCATAATATGTGAAATATAAGAATTTTTAATATTTTTCATAAATGCTATGAAAAAGTTTATAAATATTATGAAAAAGTAATAAATTGTATGAATTTGTTCATAAATACTATGAAAATTGTTCATGGAAAAAAAAAATTTTTGTGTGAAGTAATATAACATTATTTTTTCTAAAAAAAAACTTTTCTTTGGCAAGTACACCCAAATCTTCCGCAAAACATTATCATGATTTAATGTTTTGGGCAAGAGTACAAAATTCGCAGGCATTTTTTAGTTCAGCGCTAGATTATTTTTTACACGCATTTAAAGTTGGTGATTTTAAAGCATTTAAAGTTTTTTAGGGGCCATTGGTAATGCCCTTATTGGACATGTAGGGTCAAGCGTCGAAACATAAGCTCGAAATTACATTAGCTATATCCGGAATGATTTTCGCTGCAATCGGTCCCGTTCCTACTTACTGAATTGCCAAATTATTAAAAATAATCCACTGTGCAACGTTGCGTATGATTGTTATTTAATTAGTGAAATTCCTAACTCCAAAACAAAGACACTATAAAAGACGTTTCATACGGGAATTCGAAAACGCTGGAAATAATAAGAAACGGCAAAATTTTCTTAACTCATTAGTTAATGAGCTGTTAGAAGCTTGGAAGGTTCTAAGGGAAGAATTTCAATTAGTGCTATAATTTATTGGAAAAATAAAAGTCATTTAGGTGGGTCGAAAGCTGAGAAACTAACAATCATAACACGAAGATGACCTCAGAGGTCAAAACCAGATATGGGTCAAATTTAGTACTCCCTGAGGACTTTCTAACAAATTTGTTTTTATAATGATCGGCCATCAAATGACAAAGCTATGATCAAATAACGATTTCAGAGGTAGCAAATCGTGACCTAAAAGTCTAATGTTTTGGCTATAGAACTTTTTCGAGGTAAGCTTTAAAATTAAGTGCTCCCAATGAGACCTTTTTTTTGACCGGTCTTTTGATTTATGACACTATACTAGTAAATAATTGAAATGTTAAAAAAAAAAAAAACACAATCACGAACTTTTTCCCCCTCCTCCTACTTACATGACTCACGAAAATTTTGTTATTCACTCCCCCATCACTACAGCTAAACATATTTAATGACCATTATGATTATGTTGTACAAATATTACGGACATTCAATAAACTTAAGTTTGTGATACATCATAATCATCATCATCATCGTGCACTGCTGTAAGTAGCCATAGTAAGTAATACAGAGTGTAGTACTCATGTGGGTGATATTCACACATTTGATTTATTTTTTACATGAATTTTAGTGGCGGTTTTTGCTTTTATACAAAATATTATGTGATTCAATTCATGCTGTGTCTGAATTTAAGTAGTTTTTTTTTTTGTATTTGTTGTATTATTTTCATTAAAAATATAGACATGCTAGTGGCGTTGATCTCATACTGTGAGAAAATTTGATTTATATTCAAAAAATAGTAATTAATACCAGTTCAGACTGATAATGAATGAATGATTATATTTACATGTTTCTGTCAATAGTTAATGTACACGATATGGGTGCAGCAGATGGTGAAAAGGGAAAAAATTATATGATTAACGACGGGGAAAATTTGGTATAAAAATATTTTATAATTTTAAAATAAATATAAATAAATATTACTACTATATTGTATTTTATTCGACCTTTTTAATAATATATTAATAAAAGAAAATATAAGACCTCGAGCTCGAATATTTTCTTTTATTACTATATAAATATAAATATTTTGATTTTTATATATTATTGATTTAGATTTTTGTTTCATTCTTTCTGTGGGGAAAAATATCCCAGTCATAAAAATTATTACTTATGACAGTCATAGCACAATTTGTTGATCTGACAAATGAAATTTTTTTATTCAACAAAGAATTTAACAAGCACAAACACTATTTATTGACCTGATAAAAGAATTTTAAAATAAAATTATTTGACTGAGTTTGTTGAAAACAAAATCGAAGTTTTGTATTATGGACTAACAGGCGGCCGTTTTTATACCCTCCACTCTAGTGATAGAAGTTTGTCATTCCGTTTGTAACACCTCGAAATATTGGTCTAGGACCCCATAAGGGTTATATATTCATGATCCTCGATAGACGGATCTGTTGAAAACACGCTAACTTTTGAAAGACTTTACGGAGGCTCCTGAAGTTTGGCATATATGTTAGGCATTTACCTCGTCAGGTTGGTGTTGCAATCCAGCAAAATCGGTCTAGTAGTTTAAAAGTTATGAGCAAAAGACTGAATTTCGTAAGGGTTTTTCGTGAATTTACGAGATAAAAAACACGCTTACTTTTGTAAGGCAATTCTGAGTATACTGAAGCTTGGCATATATATTTGTCGTTCCTCAGGCCTGGTTCGTATTGAATTTCAGCCAAATCGGTCTAGTGGTTCATCAAAAGTTATTAGCAAAACCGTGAATTTCAGATTAGTTTTACCCAGTGTTGCCACTTTCTGGATAATTATCCAAAAGTGGGACAATTTCAAAATCCTTGGATAATTTTTGGATAATGATATTTTTTGTGTAATTTTACCTCAATAAAGTTCCAACTTTTTTTTATCATTTTAACGACATGTTTGGCTTAAAAAATCATTGAAAACATCAACTTTAAAAATTTTGATTAACAAATACAAGATAATAAATGACGAACTTGCATATTTGGACCATTAAGACTTTAATTTTCTTCATGAATTAGATGTCGAAAAACAACGCTCTAAAATTTTATAAATTAAAAATTGTTCTGGAGAATCCCTATTGCCTAATTTGAAAATTTTTATTTAATATCTTTTAATATCCCCATATTGGGGGACACTTCCACCACGCGATAAATGTTGGCAAGTTGATTTATAATGATTTTTGCACTTAATTATTACAATTCTATCAAATTGAAACCAATTTTATCATTATTAAAATTATTTTATTTTATCCACGCCTACAAAAGGAGGCGGACTGAAAATTGTTTCGTTTGTTGAACAAAAATACAAAAAAACATTAAAAATTTCGTTTTTTAGAGGTTGGTTTAGTTTTTCAAGGGGAAACATTTTTCCACCTGTACCAAATTTTCCCATTTTTAAACTTAGCGTACCTATGACCATTAAACAAATTCGTGCCAATCTTCAGGAGTCTAGATTTTTTTATTTTGTACTGCAGTATGTTTTATTCAGACGGACAAACATTCAGAGAATGTCTTAGAATCGATCAAAGATCAATAATGAAAATACACTTTAAGGGCTCTTTGACCGATATTTCGATATTTTAGTGTACACAACTGATTTAACGTCAAAATTTGTATAGCAATAATTGCTTGGCCATTTTCCTGAGCAACTATTGCTGACAATTAAACATCAAAATCATACGCCATCTTTGTTTGGAATTCATCAAAATAGACGCAAAGCTGTTTTTTGTTTATTTTGCATACGATGTTGCTTATTGCCACCAAAAAAATCAGGTGTAGACCAAGGGTTACAAACGGAATGACAAAATAAAAAATTTTGTGTAATTTGTGAGATTTTGGATAATTTTTTGTGTAATTTACAATTCCATTGGTGGCAACACTGGTTTCACCTTAAATTCACGTGTTGAAATCCTATTAAATATGATTTAAAAACATTGATAAGTCACAAAAATATTTTGCAACGTATTTTTGTCACTCAAAAATATTTTTACACTAAAAAAATAAAACACTCAAAAAAAAATTTTACACTCCAAAACAACTTTAGTAATTTATTTTTTTTTTTTTTTTCAAAAATTACTTTAAAAAAATTTAATTTACACAAAATAAAATATTTTTAATCAAAAATTTTATTTTTTTAAAGTTAGAAAATTTACTATCAGTTCAAAAGGCCTTGTGGGGGGGGGGGGGTATTCATAGATTCGGCCAAGTCGAATTTAACTTTTCTACTTTAATCATTTTGGAGCATATTACCTATGTAATAAGGAAATAAAAACTAAAATCGGCTAAAAATCAGCCAAGTTATTTCAACTTCCCTAGGCAACTAGCGTGTGGCAGACCACTTGATCAAAGAATTCGAGTTCCATTGTTTGAATTTATTGAAATGATCTACTATAAAAACATTTTTTTATTCTTTAAGTCCCAATGTACTAAAGTGATAGGTATTTTTCATATTGTTGTATGCTAACTTTTTTTAAATAATTATAATTGCTAAAAAGGTCTAAATTTTTAAACCTTGTTTTCAAATCTCCAATTTTAATTTTTTTTTTTTTTTTTTTGGTAAAGAAATTTTAAAAAATTTACCGTTGGATCAAGGTTTTGTTAAGCACATTAGGGAATAAAAAGTTTTTAGTAAAACTTCTAAAATTGTAGACATTCCTAGTCCAACGATTTTATTTTGGCGGATTTCGAGATAATAGTGATTTTGATAACCTTTTTAGCTTTTAGTTGTAATCCGTTTTTCATTTCATATACGAACATTTTCCACCGGGATGTCAAAGATTCGGTGCAGCCGAATTTAACACTATCACCTCTTCTTTGCCTTGTTTTGAAAAAAAAACAAGTGAGAGTCCCAGCAAAACTTTGGTAATGGGTAGTGATTATATAACACATTACCAGGTAATGTATATAACTTATTTGTAGCATTATTTTATGATGTCTTACCAAACATTTGTTCCACAACGTATTATTTTCAAGTAAAAAATTATGCATTACTAATAATTTGCTACGTAATGCATGATTATTGGAAAAAATGTATTTCATACTTATTATGTATTTCTAAACATTAAATCATGGATGACTTATATTTGGTTACATTATGTATTATTTGAAAGTTGGAAATAATGCATTATTTATAATTGGATGAATAATGCATTACAATAACATAAAAAATAATTATTTTATAAAAAAATGCATAAGTTTAAACTAGAGATGGGCTCACGACAGGAAATTTCTAACGACACACACTCACGAGCTTTTTTTATCTACTTACACTCACTTACAATCACGTGAGTAAATTTAATTCAAAATTACTTTTTCACTACTCGTAACACCTTATATATTATCTTCTGGTATGCTATATTATTTCATTTCTCGTAACCTATAAAATATCATATATTTTACACCTTACTCGTATTCTTCGTTATAAATTTATGACTTATTTTATACCTTACTGGTATTCTTTGTGATAATGTGCATGCATTACTTTGAGTCTCATCGCCTGTTAAAATCATCAATGCTGCAATGTATAAAATAAGAGATCCTATACCTTATTTTATACCTTATTTGGTAATCTAAGTTTTGCTGGGGTGTTCGGCCTACTTAGGGAGTTGAGATAGGGCATAGGTATATTTTGAAAAAATGTTGAAGGGTAAAAATAAATGGGGGACCGGTAGATGCTGATTAAATAAAACAAATTTACAAAAAATAAAAAAAATTGTATGGGGACCTCCTTAACAATTAGAGATAGAGAGTAGGTGTGTTCAGAGAAAATGTTTGGACTAAAAAAATATTGTGGGTCGGTCATACATTTTGTTGCTCTAAGGGCATTATTAGGGCAGTTAGAGCGGTTGGAGCAGATTTTAAAAATGTCGTTTTGTGTGGGAGAAATTGGAGATAGGGTATTAGTTTGTTCCAAAGAAATGTTAAGACGTAAAAATTAATGGGGGTCTGTCTTATAAAGTACCCCTCTATGACGCACCATTGTAGCAGTAGAAATGATTTTAAGATTGGAAAATTAAAATAAAATTTTTTCAAAAAATTTAAAAAAATAGTAATAATTGTATCTTACGATCCTCCTGGGCAAAAAATTTGTAGAATCGATAGATATTTTACACAAAAAAATTTCAAAAAAATCGAAGAGTACAAACATTTTCAAAAATGAGATATAAATTTTAAAACTTAAAAATCGCATACTAGAGCGCTTTTAAGAATTTTTTGGGATTTTTTTTTTAAAGTACGTAAAAAAACAAAAGTTTTGAAAAGATTGAAATTTGGACCATTATTGAAGAAGCTATGATTAAAAGAAGTTTGAGTAAAGGAACCATAGAGAAACATAGAGGCGAAGGTGAAAGACAAAATAATATCACTATCTTTTTCTAATTTCTCACACGTACGTTGTCGATGTGAATTCACCACACAATACATGTTTACAAGTCGTACTTTGACAACAAATACATGTATACAAGTTGTACTTTGACAACTCAATTTTTGACGCCTTCGCCTCTATGTTTCTCTATGAAAGGAACTCCATGAAGGAGTTTTCGAAGGGTACTAAAAACTGTAAGCAAATTGGGAAAATCTAAAAAAAAAAGTTTTTCAAAGTGTTCGATTTGACATGGAATGCCCCATATGTACTTTATGGGGTCCCCGACCGATATTTCGATGCGTTACAAATGGAATGACTAAGTGAGTATACTCCCATACCACAGACTAAATACAGACTCGACAGTAGAGTTTTATAAGAAAAAATGGGGAAAAACTAAGCGATTTTAGGAGAAAACACAGCGGTTTTTAGTCCGTTTTACGCTAACATGACAACACTTTCTACGACTTAGGAGTGAGTGAAACAACAAAAACCGATCTGGCATCCATTGTTCTAATGGCGCATTATATTAGCTTTCTCTTTCTAACCTAATTCGTAGAATAATTTAAAAACATTAACCATATGGTTCAAGACTACTTTTTTGACATCTGTCACTTATGTCGAGTCTGTATTAGTCTGTGCCCATACTATGGTTGGAGGGTATAATAACGGTTCAACTGTTTTTTTTTTCAATTTTAAAAACCGAAACCAGTTATTTTTAAATGCTGATTTTTGAATTATCAGTTTTTGAAAATCAGTTTTTGAAAAAAGTCGAATAATCGATTACCCAGGGGGTTTATTGCATAATTCGATTCGAAAGAAATTGTTCGAATTCGGAAAATTTTGATCCTATGTCAAATATAATTCGGTTTGAAAAAAAATATTTTTTTTGTTTATTTTTAGAATGAAAGGACAAACATTAATATGCCAAAAGAATTTCGCTCAGATAAAAATTATTTTATGTACTTTAAATTGGAAACAAAAATGTCGTTCGAATAACTTCTCTTTTCGAATCGAAATACGCAATTACCCCCCTTATATTTTTGTATTCGACCAAATCGAATTTGGATTTTTTACGTCTTTAAACTTAATTCAAAGCCACCAAACATTTTTTCAGTTCTACTATATCAATAAATGTTTGAAGTAGACATTTTTCGCTATAAAACACTTTGTATTTTTTGCAAAATGCTCTAGTTGACAAAAAAAATCATAATAATAATAAAGGTTGTCATTGTATACATTATTTGCAACAAAAGCAACAAAAAATCATATTCATTGTGCGTATGAATATGTACATTGTATATAAACATAAATTCATAAAAGAAACAAAATTTACCGACAACGACACCAAACACACACACACACGCAGTCAGACAGACAAAAAAACAATTTACTGTTTGGTTTGTTGTTCAGTTTATATGACTGCAATATGTTTTAATTTCCGTTGCAGTTTTCATTTGATTTTATTTTTTTTTTTGCTGTTGTTGTCGGGCTTTGATATAAATATTTGCAATGACGGAAATGATATGTTTAAAATAACAAATGTAATTTACAGCTTTTCTTTTTTTTATTTCATAAATTAAAATTTCAAAACTGAAAATTATTTTAAAAATCTGTGAGTTTAGTCACACTCTCTCTCTCGTTTTAATTAATTAAAATTATATACAGAACAAATATTTAAATTAATTAAATTTAAATATTTATAACATTTTTAATTATTTAATGAATTTTATTCATTTGTATGTATTTAAATTAAAAATTTCTAAAATTTTATTTCAAATATTTGTTCTTTATTGAATAATATTTTTTGTATTTGGTTACGTTTGCCACTCACTATGAAAAAAATACACTCAAAGAATTATGTAGGTAAATTCCACTGAATATTCACTTAAAACAAATGAAATTTTATTTAAAAACCATTCCACTGTTTTTTCATTTAAAATAAAAATACATTACAGTCAATTTTAAATGTTAATTTAATGACTAACCAAAACATTAAAAAACAAGTGAATATTCAGTTATTTTGTATTGAAAAACAGTAAAACTATAGAAGAAATTTTTTACTGCCAAAATTAAATGTAACAGAAAATTCGTTTTTAATACAGTAAATTATTTTTTTTAAACTACAGAAACAGTAAAAAAATTAAATCCTTTATAAAATAAGTGATTTTTCTTTTAAAATGACTTTACTGATTACTTTTTAAAATAACCTACAAACAGTTAATGACATAATTTTCTTAGTGTACATATTTTTATTATTGTGATTTATGAATATTTTTGTGGTATGCATTTATTAATATTTTGTGGTGTATTTACCAACATACACACAAAAAAATTACTCTGTAAAATGACTGTAATCTCAATTCGACAGATATTTGACAAAGTTATCTACCAAAATACAGATTTTAAGAAAATACTACCGAAAAACAAAATTTTATCTGTAATTTTACTTTTTACTTTGTAATCTCTATCTGACAGATAATAAACAGTTTTTTTTTGTTAAAATACACTAAAAAAAGACATAACTAAAATTTAGGAAAAAATTTCTTTAAAAATTTTTCATAAAATTTCCTTAAATTTAGTTAAATTTAACTAAAAAATGGGAAATTTTCTTAACTGTGAGGAAAAAATTTTAGTTCATGTACTTATAAATATTACATAGTTTTCCTAAAATGGACTTCTTAAATATAAGGAGAAAAGTTCTTACTGCCAAAGAAATTTTCCCCAAATCTAAGAAACATACACCCAAAAAAAAACGTGGGTATTCAATACTAAAAATTTAACTAACAGGCCTATTCACAGTTATGACTGGTTATGACTAATTTTATTATTTTCAAACTTCATATTCCCTGTGTTTGTTGTAAACAAAATCATAAAAAGTCTCAAAATTTAAAATTATTTGTCAATTTTGAGACGATGTTGGTAGCAGGTCTTTATTTTTTTGAAATTTTCAAACAAAATTTAAATTTTTTTATGATTGTTTACAACAACTACAAGGAAAAAATTGAGTTATGATTGAGTTATGACTTTTTTTGTGAATAGGTTCCTAAATTTTAGTCCAAAAGGACCTAGTGCAGGAATTGGTAACCAATACTAAAATTTTTTACTAATATTATTCAAAACCAGTAAAAATTACTAATTTTAGTAATTTTAGTAAAATTAGTAACTAATTAGTAGATTTTGGTACAAAATCACTTACTTAACCTTTTACTTTAGAATTATTTTGAGTGTACATATATTTTTAAGACTCATTTATTAAATATACCCAGCCAGAAATTGCCAACCGTACCAAAACAAAAGTACTGGCAAAGTAATTTATTTTTTGTATAGCAAGCTCTTTTTAGTAAAGTACTTGGTTTTACCGAATTTAGTACTTTTCCAGTACTTTTTTACCAAACTAAAGACGGTTTCTTTATTTGAAATATTTTTTAATAATTTAATTAAATTTTAACTTAATTATGTTGTAAAGTTATTGCAATAGTGTCATTATCAAATTTATTAAGAATACATTTTGATTCTACTTTGTGGGTACTGATTTCAATGTTATTGGCTACATTCAATTAAAATATTGACGTTCAAAAAAATATCAGGTCTATTCGATTACCTTTCTACAATCTACTATTTTTGTAGTTTTTGTTAAGATAACTTTTGCAAATGAAACCTTTTTTGGACAAATTTTTGGTCAGTTAATTGCTTAAGGTTCCATCATTATATACTTTAAAAATGGACCATTAATCATCATTAAAATGATTCTGCTATATTAAAAATAATTGCGATTTTTAACATGATGGTCCATATCATATAGATGTTTTTTGTTAACTATTCTTAGTGTTAGGGATGCCTTTATGATCCACTAAAAGCAAGATTTTTATCAAAGACCAATTTAGAGGTTAATTTCGCGAGAACCTTGAAAAATAAAGAAATTCGCGAATTTAAGTTCCAAAGATGAAAAGCTTTAAACCAAATTTTGCAATTTTTTTGTTACAAAACAGGCTGGAAATAAGATAATCTTTAAGCCCACTTCAGACCATAATACTGAGTCGTAAGAAAATTCGTATCTTAAATAATACGAAATTTTCTCCGCTTGTCAAAAAATCTTTTAAAAAATCCTTTGCGTATTTACACTATCACATTTAAAATATTATCAAAATAAATACAACCCTGATCTTATGAAAAGCGTATACGTTTTCTCATTTTTAGAGAAATTTCTAAAAATGAGAATACGTATCCGCTTGTTATTTTTCAATCCGTATTTCTCTTGGTTTTATACCGATTTGTGTTTACACCATACTATTTTATAGGTTTTACACAAAATTTTGACAGATATTATTACAAATATTATGGTCTGAAGCCACCTTTAATGACATATTGCAAGAAAACTGTACCGTACATCAAAAAACGGAGTACGCCATTGGACTCAGAATGTCTCAAATAAATGGAAATGTTGGTCATACCTCTTATTTTCTAAAATAGTGGTCACTTTTGTCATGCTGTGTTAATATATAATTTATTTAAAATGAAAAAATTAAAAAAATACTTCTAATGTACAAATTATGAAATAAAAAAATAATTTTCTTCATACATTTTTAATTTTAATTTAAGTTAAAAAGCTATTTAAAAAAATCTCGGATAATACTTTTCAAAGTACAGGGAAAGCGCTTTTAAAAGTACTTTGCCACTACAAAATGGTGTTATCATTTAGCATCTTAGCAAGTACTAAAAACCCAAAAAAAAGGTACTTTGCCAGCATTAATACCACCTTATTAGGTACTTTGCCAGATCTGGCCCGTATGTATTTTTCTGCCTGGGTATGTTCATACAAAATTTAGTTCAAGTTTAGTTAAAATTTACTACAAATAACTTCACCGAATTTCACTTCTTTGAATTGAGGAAGCGGACTTCTAGAATTTAGTTAAAAACTAAAATTTATCTTTTTAGAATTTAGTAAAAAAACTTCTTAGGATTAAATAAAAACTTGATAGAATTTAGTTTAAACTTCTTAGAATTAAGTTAAAAATTTCTTAGAATTTATTTAAAAACTTATATTTGTTTTTTTAGAATTTTGTGAAAAACTTCTTACATGGGAAGTATCCCAACCCTTATGAACCGATTTGCTTGAAACATAAAATATATATAAAAGAGACGATTTTAATATTGGGGTGCCTCGGCTTTTCGGCCATATCAGTGTTTCAAAATTTCGTTGTCCCCTTATGAAACAATGTGGACCTACGGGATAATTTCGATAACTCCCGAACTAACAGGAATATCCTATAGAGAAAAAATACGTATTCATATGGACATCGTAGCTCTATGTATTCATATAAATACCTCCCAAAATTTACACATTTTCATGAAAAAAGTATTTAACGAAGGCAAACTCTTACAAGGTTATGCCACCGTTAGATATTCATTAAAAAACCTTTCTTCTCATATGTAAACATCATATAGTTTCTTAGAAAGAAATGGCTGAAAAATTCAAAAAACGATTTTTTCGCCATTTTTTGACCCATGTTTTGAACCCCTAAATCCCCGATATGACCAATAAGCCGAGACACCCCATCCTTAGAATTGTCTCTTTTAATTATATTTTACGTGTCATGCAAATCGGTTCATAAGGGTTAAGATACTTCCCTTGCTAGAATTATGTAAAAACTTTTTAGAATTTATTGTTTTTTAAAATTTATCGACCTTTTTCTACTAGTTAAACTTCTTAGAATTTGGTTAAAAAAATCTTAGAATTTAGTTAACAACTCTTATTTTTTTTTTTTTTTTGATAGAATTTAGTTAAAACTTCTTAAAATTTAGTTAAAATTTCTTAGAATTTCGTTAAAAATTTGAAAATGGCGAAATCTTAAGACCCTATTAGACCTCAAATTCCCTTTTTTAAAAAAAAGCAAGGTAGAGAAAAACGGACAAAAATTTTGGAACAAAATCTGTGGCGACCCTTAACGACCCATCGGGTCCGAACCCAATGGGGTCTGTACCCATGGAGTCTGGACCCATGAGGTCTGGATTAATGGGGTCCGATTCCAAACTACTTAGAATTAAGTTAAGAAACTACTTAGAATTAAGTAAAGAACTCTTTAGTTAAAAACTTCTTAGAATTAAGTAAAAACTTCTTAGAATTTAGTTAAAACTTTTTAGAATTTAGTTAAAAACTCATATACATTTTCTTGGAATTTAGTTCAAAAATTTTGTAAAAACTTTTAAAATTTAGTTAAAACTTCTCAGAATTTTTCTATTTTTTAATTAAAATTGTTTTCCCTATTTTTAAGAAAAATATCATTCCTTCCCTCTTTTTCTCAAAATTTAGTTAATTTTCCCAGTTTTTAGTTCACTTTTTTTTATTGTACTGATTTTAGCAAAATACTTTGTTTTTTTTCTCGAAACCAAAATACAAAATTGCATCTGTAATTTTGCTTATTGCTCCGTAATACAGTTTTCAAATAAAAATCTCTTCAAAACACTTCCACATATTTCAACCCAGGGATGTTAAATGGGGTTTTCAATTTTGTACCAACTTTCAAAAAAAATTGTATTTTTTGGACCCTCACGGTACCATTTTTTGTTATTTATAAAAACTTAACTGAAACACATGAAAGTGTTAGTTCGGTTGTACTGAATCTTGTATAACCTTCAAAATGAAAACAAATTAAAAAAAAAACATTTTCGGTGGCGTTTTTGAACAATTTCTTTAAATCTATTATATTTTTTTCGGCGTAAGCCAAGTGTTTTAAATTTGTTGTTTGTGATTTTTCTGATTGAAGAAGAAAATTGTGTCTTCTAAAGATTAAATTAAATGTGGATTTACCCTAGACCATGGTTTCTGTAGCCACTTCTACGTCATCAGTAGGCAATTACATTAAATTGATTATTTGATATTTGCTAGAAAAATTCTTTATATGTTTTTTATCAACTTTTCTGCAGAAAATGTCTCATAATCCGAAACTTTATCTACAGGAAAAATTCTCAGAATTCTACAAATTTTCAACAGAAAAAATGTGTGTAAACACGAAAAATGTATCAAGATCAGAGAATTCAGTTTACTGGCATTGATCAAAAAAAAAAAAGAAAAAAAAAGGAAAATAGCCCTTTTAACGATGATTTAAAAAAAAAGTAGTCGGTGACACGTATTAAGCGAGTTATCTGGATTTGAAGTTTTTTTTTTATATCTTCGTTATTTATTGTTCGATTTCAAAAATATTGGTGTCATTCGAAAGGTAATTGAAATATCTTTCATTTTGGCAAAAAAAAAAAAAAAATACCCCATAAAAGGCCAAAAAATTTTTTTTTTAGAATTTTTCGGCCGGGCTTAGGGATTACAAACTCCATAAATTAGTTTACCGGCTTCGATAAATAAAGTTTTTTTTGTGTATTAAGCCTTTTTCCAGTCATAATATTCGAATTTCAAGTCGACATAGCTCGCGAACCAGATCTCGCCGACAAAAAATCACCCTAATATTTTCGATTTGTAATCAAAAGATCTATCTCTGGTAAAAATTTGGGATCAATCCGACCAATGCCAGTAAACTCAACTTAAGCCAATTCTTCCAAAGATAAAAGGTCACACAAAATCTGCAATTAATACTATCTTCATTAGTTGTCTATAAATAACGGACCTTTGTGGAAAATTCTGAGACCTTTTTGTTTGACAAAAGTGAGTAAGAAATTTTTCTCAAGTGTTTAGTTTTGATACCATTTTTATAAAACAAATTTTTAAAATTCGGAAATTTAAAAAAAAAAATCATTTGAAAACTACTATAAATGGCTTTAAAACAAGAGGCAAAAACTAAAAAAGAGTCTCATTTATGGTATTAATCGGTCTAGCATTATTACCCTTGTGAGCAATTTTTTTAAAGTAAAGAAAGAAGCTGGAGTCTTTTACCGATATTTCGATGAGTTATAAAGAAAAAAATTGGAAATTTTAAAATTGTACCAAATGAGTCGCGGTAGTACCACGGTACTTTTGAAGGTCAAAATGTACCAAAAAAAGTACAATTGTACCAACTTTAACATCCCTGTTTCAACCCCTCTTTATAAAGCGTTCTAAATTACAATATAAGCTGGTAATATTGACGTAGATGTGTAAAATTTAAGGTACTCGTAAAAAACTCATAGGTTAGGTTAGGTTGTAAGTGGCTGCTGACGTTTTACGTCAACACACGTAGACTCTGAGGTCCATTGTGATACCACGGGATCGTAATAGGTTTCCCTACTAGTCCCTGTCGTTAAACCAGTTTGAGCTTCTTATGAAACTCCTTAGATGTTGAATTTTGACATCCGACAAATCTGAAAGATCGTACAGCTCCCTAGATCCCAGTGAAGCAAGTCGCTGACCAGAAAGTGCCGGGCAATGGCAAATAAAGTGTTCGATAGTTTCCAACTCCTCTTCATCCATGCAACTTCGGCAAAAGTCATTCGACGGCACATTTAACCGCTCTGCGTGCTTCCCTATAAGACAGTGTCCGGTAATTATAGAAACCACCGTTGAAATCTCTCCTCTTGGAAGCGATATCAGCTCACTTGTGCGCCCCTGATTAAGAGAAGGCCAAATCAGTCGTGTTGTCTCACACGTCCATCCATTTGCCCATCTTTGATTAGTCTCCGTCGCAGAACAAAGCCGTAGGTTTTGCTTGCAAGTTTCTAGAGGCATACCAACACATTCCAATTCTGTTGGAACCTGTAAGGTAGTTCCTAGTCTTGCAAGCTCATCGGCTTTGCAATTCCCTGGAATGTCTCTGTGCCCTGGGACCCATATGAGTCGTATGTTAAACTGCTTGGCCATCTCATTTAAAGACGTGCGGCAGTTAAGGGCAGATCTTGTTTTCAGAAACATTGAATCCAGGGACTTGACCGCGGCTTGACTGTCAGTATAGATGTTGACTGCGGTTGTAGACAAGACATTGCAGCTCAACCAGTCAGCCACTTCCTTTATTGCCAGCATCTCTGCCTGGTAGACACTGCAATGATCTGGCAATCTACGAGCCAGGCTCAATCCAAGCTCTTCCGAATAGACCCCAAAGCCCACTTGTTCGTGCAGCCTCGATCCATCTGTGTAAAAATTTATGGTAGCTCCACTTCCGGGAGTATCCCCCATCCAAGACTCCCTGGATGGTATCATAGTGGTAAAGTGGCGCTCAAAGAGGCTCAAAGAGGGAGCACAATCCACATTTTGTGGTATTGTTATCTTTTTCAAGATCGCGCTATGGCCACAATCGCTGCTCCTCCATTGCAGCGTGCTATTAAGTCGAATTGCCGACGCAGCTGCATACTGCCTACCCAATATGTCCAAGGGTATCAGGTGAAGGAGGATTTCTAATGCAGCCGTAGGTGTAGTACGAAGAGCACCAGTGATGCACATTGACGCCATTCTCTGTACCTTCGTGATAAAGACACAGTTCGCTTTTGTTTCTAAAGCAGGCCACCAGACAATGATTCCATACAGCAAAATTGGACGCACCACTGCTGTATAGATCCAATGAACGACTTGAGGGCTAAAACCCCATCGTTTTCCAATGGCCCTTTTACAGGAATACAAAGCAATCGTTGCTTTTCTCACCCGTTCCTCAATATTACGCCTGAAATTCAGCTTCCTATCTAGAAATACTCCAAGATACTTGGCTCCATCTGAGAAGGTGATTTCAGTACCGTCCAGAGAAATAGGATCAAAAGCAGGAATCTTATTTTTCCTTGTAAATAAAACAAGCTCTGTTTTACTAGGATTAACTCCTAGACCACAGTCTCTTGCCCATTTAGACAGATCTTTCAGAGAACCCTGAAGAATGTCCCGCAATGTTGGCAGATGCTTCCCCTTTACCGCTATCGCGACATCGTCAGCATATGCGACAACATGACAACCACGTGCTTCTAGAGATAGTAGCATTGAATTCAGTGCCAGGTTCCAAAGAAGCGGCGAAAGAACACCTCCTTGTGGTGTGCCCCTATTGACAAATCGAGATATGACGGACGCTCCCAATTCAGACGTTATACGTCTACTGGCAAGTAGGCTTTCCACCATTAAAACGATTTCACGCTTTACTCCCAGACCAGACAATGCCAATATTATCGATTCTGGGATGACATTATTAAAAGCCCCCTCAATATCAAGAAAGGCCACCATAGTGTACTCCTTTACCGAAAGCGATCTCTCGATGGTACCAACGAGCTCATGAAGAGCTGTTTCCGTTGATCGTCCCTTGCTGTATGCATGTTGCTTTGTCGAAAGCAACCTCGGGTCAATCACTCTACGCAAATATGAGTCTATCATTCGTTCCATTGTCTTTAACAAAAAAGAAGACAGACTAATTGGTCTGAAATCCTTCGGAGCTGTGTGGGAACTTTCCCCAGCCTTCGGGATAAATACGACTCTGGTATCCCTCCATTTTAAAGGAATGTACGACCAGTTGATGCATGCTGTGTATAGATTATACAGCAACGGGGCTATATAGTCCGACACTTGCTGCAACTCAGCCGGGATTATACCATCAGGTCCCGGGGATTTATAGGGCCTGAAGCTTTTTATCGCCCAGATTAATGTTGGCATATTTATTATTTCCGAAGCAATTTCAGATGCTTGGGCGTCAGAACGTTCCAAAGCTTGAAACGGCGTCATGGAATTGCCCGGAAAATGCGTGTTTAAAAGGAGATCCAGCGACTCTCCACTGGAGGAAGACCACACCCCATTAGGATCTTTCAGGTATCCCAGGGTGCAAGGAGAAGAAGCCAGAACCTTGCGCAGCCTGGATGCCTCAGAAACGTCTTCTATGTTTCCACAGAAGTTTTTCCAAGAATCACATTTTGCATTTCTGATCATCTTTTTATAACTCTTAAGTTGCAGCCTGTATGCAGACCAGTCCTCGTCCGCTCTTGAAAATTTAGCCTTATTAAAGAGCTTTCTGCAGGAATCTCTGCTCGTCTGCAACTCATTTGACCACCAAGGTGGCTTTTTTTTCCCTCTAGGCTTTGCAGAAGGGCAAGACGCATCCAGGCACCTATTACAAACATTTGTTATATGGTCAACCAGACAGTCAATTTGCGCCAAACTATGTGGTTTAGATAAGGGTACTTCATCCAAAAGCAAAGAAAAAGTCTCCCTATATTTCACCCAGTTTGTTCTCCTCAGATTTCTAGAGACTGTCTCAACCGGGGCACGCTCCCTGAGTAAAAACTCAATGTAGCGATGATCTGAGAAAGAATGCTCTTCCAAAACTCTCCAGTCATCAATTCTATCAGACAATGTATCTGATACAAGTGTTACGTCAAGAACCTCTTGCCGCGTACTTGTAACGAAAGTTGGTTCACCACCCTTGTTACAAATATAGAGGTTAGTGCTTAACAAAAACTCCAAAAGTGATTCGCCTCTATCATTTGTGTCTGTACTTCCCCATATCGAATGATGTGCATTAGCATCACAACACACTACTAACTGGTGTCCCCTAGATTCAGACTCCCGAATTAGACCGACAACCTTCTCCGGGGGTATTGACCCCGGATTAGGAAAATACGCAGAGGCGAGCCAAATAGACTTCCCATGAAGCTCTAAGCTAGCCGCTGTAACATCCATATCACTAAAAGTTGATAAAAAGAAAATATTTAAGCCATTTTTTGCCAAGATGCAGGCTCTTGGTGAGCCCTCACCTTTGGCAACCACCAACTTAAACCCAGGGGTCTTCAATCCGCAAACCCTGCCACCCCGCACCCAGGGCTCTTGGATAAAAACCAAGTCAACTGCTCCTGTCGTCAGGCGCAGCAAGAGTGCAGCTGAGGCTGCCTTACAGTGATGGAGGTTTATTTGTAGGAACCGCAACATCTTGCTTTTTTTCCACCATCCTTTCCACCACCGTGTTATTGGCTTCATCCTCCGTGTTATCATAGAGGTCGCATTCGTCTCCAGATTCGGTTTCGAATAAGCCAGATATATATCCCATCTGTTCTGAATCGGAGGCAACAGAACTCTCCGAATTCCTCACTGCATGGGCCTCGTCCTGAATGTCACCCATCGTGGCATCGGCTTTATCCTCCATGCCATCACAGAGGTCGCATTCGTTACCAGATTCGGTTTCAAAAATGCCAGATGCATCTTCCATCAGCCTAGAATCGGCCAGCTGAATATCAGCCTTTTCCAGATTATCCTCCCCAGCCGACTCTGCCACTGGCTTGTCTGCGTCCAAAATAGTCTTCTGGTCGCCCTTGTAGACATTGACTCTTATATGAAAAAATCCAAATCTAATAATGCCGTCAGTCCTGGCTAAAAGCGGAAGCGATTCCTCATTAACCAAGACCACTGCTTGACGACGAGCGCCCTCCATCTCACCCAATCTGGCAATTTGCCAATTCTGAGTTGGAAGGTCAGGATTGCAGACTTTTATCATCTTAAGAATCACCGCAGTGTCATTTGTAGCCATTGGGATCCATGCATGAGCTCTGGGTTGCGAGGGGATATCATGTTTTTCCACAACGTCCAGTCTGGCTCCAGGCCATAACTCTCCCACTTGGCTAATGGCAACCTTAAACACGGCTGCGGATCTTTCGTTCCCAAAAGCAACGAGTTTTACTCGCCCCTGATACCAACCTGCGTTGACAGTAGTAGGTAGAAAATCAGGCATACTCTCAAGGAGCCTATAGTAGATTTCATTTAGTTTAGTTTCAACTAAACTCCACTTGTCCCTTGGAATACTACAATCCCCATTTTGCCTGTTTATCACAGCCCTAACGAAGTTACCTTTAACCACTTCACTAAAAGACTGAGTCCAGACGTTGCCGGTCACCTTAGATCTCTTAGGTAAAGGTTTCTCGTCGGGCGAGCGCAACCTTTTACCAGACTTCGATGACGAGGCCGAAACAGCGCTCTGTTTGTCAGATGCGCGCATTGCCGAAAGTTTGTCCTGTTCTTCAATGACTCCTTTCGCCCATGATAGCGACGCCCTCTCACGTTCGGAGAGCTTCGTTCCATCAAGTTGGCTTAGACTGTTAATTATTTTCAAACAAAGCCGTCTCTGGTTGTGCCTGACCTTTGATGGTTTAAGTTTCTTTTTCTTTTTACCACCAATATTAGGCTGAGCACCCCTACCAGAATCAAGGTCGGACTTCAAGGTCGCAACCCTAAGACCAGTGCTATGACCAGCACCAGTCGGTGAGGCAGAGCCTCGAATTAAATCGGTATCATTTGTGTCCATATTTTCA
Organism: Pegoplata infirma; assembly: GCA_963921195.1. Taxonomy (NCBI): domain Eukaryota; kingdom Metazoa; phylum Arthropoda; class Insecta; order Diptera; family Anthomyiidae; genus Pegoplata; species Pegoplata infirma. Next base: position 213,697,474 of record OY992536.1, on the reverse strand, counting down.
TTTTCCTGGATGTGGTCATGAAAATATTACAAAAATACCTATTACGAACAATTTCAAAAATTCAATTAATAGCACGGAGATAAATTAAAACACGTCCACACTTGTCAACAGTTGAACGAATTTCCTAAAAAACTCATACTTTTCAAAAAACTAAAAATAAAAAAATTTACAATTTGAAAGCATTAAAACGGGCAAACTACACATCGTATTTCCCAATTGTCAATACTACTTGATATTAAGGAAGGAGAAATTAATCAGGAACTAAAAAGTTACCGTTGTATAAACGCCATATCAAGCGCATTAAAAAATATATAAGAAAGTCAAGGCATTCTTAAACGATTTCCTTAAAATTTTATAAAAGCAAATGAATGAGTGAAGTGACACAAAAGTGACACTTAAAATGAGAAGTTTAAAAAAAAAAAGTGAGAACATCTAGCGAGTTTATAAATAATTTCTACAAAGTTGAACATTCGCGTGCGAAACATTAAAGCGGGCTCATTTAAATTATTGCTTTTGCCTTTATTTTGTATCAAGTTCTTACTTATCCATGCACAGAAAATAAAATTGTCAATTTGATATCAACATACTTACATCAATTGTAAATCAACCAAACATTTAGTAAAAACGGCCGCCTGTTAGTCCATAATACTAAACTTCGATTTTGTTTTCAACAAACTCAATCAAGTAATTTTATTTCAAAATTCTCTTATCATGTCAATAAATAGTGTTTGTGTTTGTTAAATTTCTTTGTTGAAAAAAATTTCATTTGTCAGATCAACAAATTGTGTTTGTTAATTTTTCTTTGTTGAAAAAAAAATTAAGATTTTTTACTTTTGTCAGATCAACTAATTGTGTTTGTGTTTGTTGAATTTCTTTGTTGAAAAAAAATATAATTCTTTTTTCATCAATCAAAACTTACAAAGGTTTGTTGATATTACAAATTTCCGTATAGAAGCACTTTCAGTGAAAAATTAATTGCATTCACAAATATGGGGGTCAATATAACATTATTTTTTTTCTGTGTGCTTCTTGCACATTACAGTTTAAGAAAATTATTTTTGTTTTTTTAACGTGTATAAAATATCAAAAATTCCGCAAAGTCGATTTAACATTTTCGCTTCTTCGAATTACAGTTGGTTTTTTCGAATAACAATTGATCTTTTTTAAATTACTGCTGATCTTTACCGAATTCCAATTGGAATCTTCGAATTACAATTCGCGTGTGTTTCTTAGACAGACGGACATCGCTTAATCATCTTAAAATCGTCCAATATTTTGAGGTGTTACAAACGAAACAAAAATTTCATAAAAATCTTAAATTTTGTTTTGTTTAAAGATTTCTTGGAATCTTGAAATACACATTCATACATAAATATTTTTGTTTTGTTGTGTACCCAGCAAAACTTTGGTAATGGGTAGTGATTATATAACACATTACCAGGTAATGTATATATCTTATTTGTAGCATTATTTTATGATGTCTTACCAAACATTTGTTCCACAACGTATTATTTTCAAGTGAAAAATATTGCATTACTAATAATTTGCTACGTAATGCATGATTATTGGAAAAAACGTATTTCATATTTATTATTTCTAAACATTAAATCATGGATGACGTATATTTGGTTACATTATGTATTATTTGAAAGTTTGAAATAATGCATTATTTATAATTGGATGCATAATGCATTACAATAACATAAAAAATAATTATTTTAGAAAAAAATGCATAAGTTTAAACTAGAGATGGGCTCACGACAGGAAATTTCTAACGACCCACACTCACGAGCATATTTTATCTACTTACACTCACTTACAGTCACGTGAGTAAATTTAATACAAAATTACTTTTTCACTACTCGTAACACCTTATATATTATCTTCTGGTATGCTATATTATTTCATTTCTCGTAACCTATAAAATATCATATATTTTACACCTTACGCGTATTCTTCGTTATAAATTTATGACTTATTTTATACCTTACTGGTATTCTTTGTGATAATGTAGATGCATTACTTTGAGTCTCATCGCCTGTTAAAATCATCAATGCTGCAATGTATAAAATAAGAGATCCCATACCTTATTTTATACCTTATTTGGTAGTTTAAGTTTTGCTGGGTAAGTTCTAATACACACAAAAAATCACACAAACACGAGCCAATTTACACATACTACATTTAAAAGCATTTAAATTGTATGTGTGCTTAAAAAAATTTGTTTTGTTTTTCAAATACGTATGCCGAAAATATTTTTATTGTTATTTGTACATAGTTTTTTTTTTTGTTTTTAGTACACTATAGTTTTCATTAATATAACATACGAGTGGCAGCGGCAGTATGGAAATACATACCACAATGTTTCCAGCTGTATTTGAGGATTAAATTAACGTATGTCTGTTGAAATGGTGATTATGGCCATAATATGGCACATATTCGACTGGATCTATAATATAGGCATTTGTCGATGCTTTAAAAAGTTTGTTATTGCATTTCAGCGATATCGGTTTAATTGTTCAAAAGTACTGGACAAAAGTGTAAGGGCACCTTAAAAGTTTATTATATTACACATAACCTGAAAATACAAAACGATTTAATTCGGCTGGTAGTGGACGCATGCGAAAAGGATTTGATACAAAATGTTATTTTACAAAAAAAGTTTGTGTTTTTCACCGAAATTTTAATTCACCAAAAAAATTATTAACAACTTTTTTTTTAACTATTTTCGTTTATAAATAGTTTTTCAACAAAATTTTTATCAAAAAATTTTTTTCTATCAAATTTTATTTCATTAAAAAAATTTTTGGCTAAAATTTTTTTCACCAAAAATTGTATTTTACTAAAAAATGTTTACTACTTTTTTATTTTCTTTTACCTTTTTTATACCCTTTATATACAATTACACTCAAAAAAAACCTTGTAAAATTACAAGAAAAGTTTGTAACTTTTTTGTTTTGCTACCACCTATTTGACAAGAATTCCTTGTAATTTTACAAGCTTTTTACTAATAGTTTTGTAATTTTACATGCTTTTTACCAATAAAATTGTAAATTTACAAATTTTTTGACGCGATAAAACTTACAAGGATGTTTCATGTTTTTACTAGATTTTTGCTACCTCCTATTTTACGAGAATTTCTTGTAAAAATTATGAGCTTTTTCGTAATTTTACAAGATTTTTACCAATAAAATTGTAAATTTATAACTTTTTTGGCACAATTAAACTTACAAGGAAATCTCGTAAATTTGTTAGATTTTTTTTGTAAAAAAAACTTGAAAAATTACAAGAAAAACTGTTAAATTACAAAAAAAATGTAAATTACGATCGAAAATTATTTGTTGAAAAAACAGTGGTTTCGGCTGGGCGATGTATTTTGTATATATGGGGCATTCCATGTGAAATCGGACACTTTGAAAAACTTTTTTTTCGATTTTCCCAATTTGTTTACTATTTTTTAGTACCCTTCGAAAACTCCTTCGTGGTAAATTTTCAGATTTTTTTGATGACCCGTTCAAAAGATATCGAATTTTTAAAAATTGTTAGTTTGTTCCTTTACTAAAACTTCTTTTAATCATAACTTCTTCAATAATGGTCCAAATTTCAAATTTTTTTTTTTAAAAATTTTTGTTTTTTTACGTACTTTCTAAAAAAAATCCCAAAAAATTCTTAAAAGCGCTCTAGTATGCGATTTTTAAGTTTTAAAATTTAAATCTCATTTTTGAAAATGTTTGTACTCTTTGATTTTTTTGAAATTTTTTTGTGTAAAACTTCTTTCAATTCTACAAATTTTTTGCCCAGGAAGATCGTGGGATTACGATTATTACTATTTTTTAAAATTTTTTGAAAAAATTTTATTGTAATTTTCCAATCTTAAAATCATTTTTACTGCTCCAATGGTGCGTCATAGAGGGGTCCTTTATAAGACCGACCCCCATTAACTTTTACGTCTTAACATTTCTTTGAAACAAACTAATACCCTTTCTCCAATTTCTAAGGGGGCTCCTGCACAAAACGACATTTTTTTAAATTTGTTCCAACCGCTCTAACTGCCCTAATAGTGCCCTTAGAGCAACAAAATGTATGACCGACCCACAATATTTTTTTAGTCCAAACATTTTCTCTGAACACACCTACCCTCTATCTTTAACTGTTAAGGCGGTCCCCATACAATTTTTTTTATTTTTTGTAAATTTGTTTTATTTAATCAGCTTCTACCGGTCTAATGGTGCGTCAGAGAGGGGTCATTAGTGAGACCGACCCGCATTTATTTTTACACTACAATATTTCTTCAAAACATACCTACGGACTATCTCCACTCCCTAAGTAGGCTCCCATACAAATAACAGTTGGAGCAAATTTTATAAAAATGTAATTTTGTATGGGAGCCTACTTAGGGAGTGGAGATAGGGCGTAGGTATGTTTTGAAAAAATGTTGTAAGGTAAAAATAAATGGGGACCGGTCCCACTAATGACCCCTCTTGGACGCACCATTGGACCGGTAGAAGCTGATTAAATAAAACAAATTTACAAAAAATAAAAAAAATTGTATGGGGACCGCCTTAACAGTTAAAGATAGAGGGTTGGTGTGTTCAGAGAAAATGTTTGGACTAAAAAGATATTGTAGGTCGGTCATACATTTTGTTGCTCTAAGGGCACTATTAGGGCAGTTAGAGCGGCTGGAACAAAATTTAAAAAATGTCGTTTTGTGAGGGAGCCCCCTTAGAAATTGGAGATAGGGTATTAGTTTGTTCCAAAGAATTGTTCAGACGTAAAAATTAATGGGGGTCGGTCTTATAAAGGACCCCTCTATGACGCACCATTTAATTTTAAGATTGTAAAATTACAATAAAAATTTTTCAAAAAATTTTAAAAAATAGTAATAATCGTTATCCCACGATTTTCCTGGGCAAAAATTTGTAGAATTGATAGAAGTTTTACACAAAAAAATTTCAAAAAAATCGAAGAGTACAAACATTTTCAAAAATGAGATTTAAATTTTAAAACTTAAAAATCGCATACTAGAGCGCCTTTAAGAATTTTTTGGGATTTTTTTTAGAAAGTACGTAAAAAAACAAAAATTTTGAAAAAAAAAAATTTGAAATTTGGACCATTATTGAAGAAGTTATGATTAAAAGAAGTTTGAGTAAAGGAACAAACTACCAATTTTTAAAAATTCGATATCTTTTAAACGGGTCATCATAAAAATCTGAAAATTTACCACGAAGGAGTTTTCGAAGGGTACTAAAAACTGTAAACAAATTGGAAAAATCTAAAAAAAAGTTTTTCAAAGTGTCCGATTTCACATGGAATGCCCCATATAGATAGATTTTGTCAACAACATTTACAGATGTAATTTGAAAAAGATCTATTGTAAAAAAGATTCTTCTTGTAATTCGAAGATTTTATTTATAGTTTGGAGATTTAATTGGAAATTCGAAGATTATACTTCAAATGCAAACGATACATGTAGTTTGAATACTCCATTTGTAATTCAAAAATAACAATCGAAATTCAAAGATTCCCACTGTAATTCAAAAAATTGGAAATTCAGTTTATATTTTTCGAATTACAATCGGAATTTTTCAAATACAACTGAAATATTCGAATTACCAAATATAAATTTCCAAATAAATTTTTTGAATTGCAAATTGAATCCTTGAATTACAAGTAGAATCTTCGAATTACTATTGATCTTTTTCAAATAACATCTGTAAATGGTGCAAAGTTTTTTTGAAATTGAAATTTTCAAAAATTTTCAAATCCATTTGGAAATGGTTTTTAATAACTACTCTAGCTACTTGTCGTCTATTGCTAATTTAAAATACTGATGATAGTTATGTTGCTGTCGTTGATATTTTTTTGATGGTGATGATAATGATGAGGGTGTCTGGTTTTGTGATAATTATGCCCTTGTTTTTTTTTTCGTTCTACTACTATCCAAACATTCTATTGTTTTCAACATACTAGTGATAATTTTGTAATGTACACTCTTTTGTAGGGACAAGTTTGGTTTAAGGCACTTTTTTGTTCTATTTACTAACATTAGTTACCATTACACATAAAGCAAATAACATTTGTATGTATATAGGGGATATTTCATGCAAAAATGTTAAACTAATTTTAAAAACAAAAACCAATTTCAATCAAAGTTTAATTTTTTTTTTGTAATTTTACAATTTTTTTTTGGTAATTTTACAAATTTCCAGGTTTTTTTCAAAAAAAAAATCTAGTAAATTCACGAGAATTTTTTGTAAGTTTCATTGCGACAAAAAATTTGTAAATTTACAATTTTATTGGTAAAAAACTTGTAAAATTACGAAAAAGCTCGTAATTTTTACTAGAAATTCTTGTAAAATAGGAGGTAGCAAAAAATCTAGTAGTCACGAAACCTCTTTCTAACCCGAGTAAAAATTTTCTGGTCTAATCATATATAATTTGATACAATCCCGAGCAAAAATTTTCTGGTCTAATCATATAAAATTTGATACAATCTTATATGAGTTAATATGCTTCCGTATAAATTTATATAAAATTTTATCTATCACTTTGATACGGTTGATCCACTTTATATGGTTAGATATTGCTCCATATATGATTAGATTCGTATTTTGGTTTTGCTCATCAAATTATATAAAAATAGATATTATAAGATCAATTTGATCTAATTAGATTTGACCAAATTCAGGATCAAATTGTATCAATTTTTATATTTTTTGATCTAAAGTAATACAATTAGATATTATTTGATACAACCATTTTACGGATCAAATTAGATCTATTTAGTAAAATTAGCATTATATTTTTACTAGGGATCTTATATGAGTTAATATGCTTCCGTATAAATTTATATAAAATTTTATCTATCACTTTGATACGGTTGATCCACTTTATATGGTTAGATATTGCTCTATATATGATTAGATTCGTATTTTGGTTTTGCTCATCAAATTATATAAAAATAGACATTATAAGATCAATTTGATCTAATTAGATTTGACCAAATTCAGGATCAAATTGTATCAATTTTTATATTTTTTGATCTAAAGTAATACAATTAGATATTATTTGATACAACCATTTTACGGATCAAATTAGATTTATTTAGTAAAATTAGCATTATATTTTTACTAGGGATCTTATATGAGTTAATATGCTTCCGTATAAATTTATATAAAATTTTATCTATCACTTTGATACGGTTGATCCACTTTATATGGTTAGATATTGCTCTATATATGATTAGATTCGTATTTTGGTTTTGCTCATCAAATTATATAAAAATAGACATTATAAGATCAATTTGATCTAATTAGATTTGACCAAATTCAGGATCAAATTGTATCAATTTTTATATTTTTTGATCTAAAGTAATACAATTAGATATTATTTGATACAACCATTCTCATTTCATCAGTCATTTTAACCGCTGGAGCACTATTTGCCGTTTAATAATTATTTTATTAACTGTTTGTAATTTATTTAAAAAGTTTTACGTTTTGTCGTTTTTAAAAGAAAAACCATTTGTTTAATGTTCAGTTTTTTCAAATGACTATTTCTGTTCTTTGTTTCAAAAATAACAACATAAAAAATAAAGACTTTCATTAGCATTTAATTTTTAAAATCATTTATTTTTGTTCTGAAAGTAAAAATAAGTGATTCCACTTTTCATTTTTAATGATTTCCCGAGTAAAAAAATTGATATGACACAATATATAATTTAATATGGGTTCGTGTCTATTTTGATATAATCTTATACGAAAAATGGTTTCATAAGATTTGATCGAATAATATCTAATAATATCAGTTTATATAACTTTATATCGACTTTGATACGAATTTTGGTCTAATCCAATGATATAAAATTATATCCAATTATATTAAAATTTATACAATTTTATAAATCGGATGTTTTTTTTTTAGTTTTTAATAAAAAGATGAAAAATTAAAATAATAAAAATAAGTTGTTCTTTGAAAAAAACTTGGAAAAATTTCAAAAAATGGAGTCATGTTAAATTTTATATAAAACACTTAGAAAATATTTTAAAAAAAAATTTGTCCTTGGAAAAAACTTAGAAAAATTTTAAAAAATGGAGTTATATAAAATTTTATATAAAACACTTAGAAAATATTTGCGATAAAAAAATGTTCCTTGAAAAAAACTTAGAAAAAATTTAAAAGATGGAGTCATATAAAATTTTATATAAAACACTTAGAAAATATTCGTGATAAAAAAGTGGTGCTTGGAAAAATCTTAGAAAAATAAAAAAATACAAAGTCATATGAAATTTTATATAAAACACTTTGAAAATATTTGCGATAAAAATATGTTCTTGGAAAACACTTAAAAAAATTAAAAAATAATGGAGGCATATAAAATTTTATATAAAACACTTAGAAATTTGAAATGATGCATGGGACCAGATGTTAAAACATATAGTTATGTATGGCGATATCTTAAAAAAATCCCACATCAAAATTTATTATATAAATTTATCTTGCAATACATAGTGTCACACATGATCATATATCAAATTATATGACTATATAAAAGTATATAAGATCATATTAAATTATTTTTACTCGGGTTGTGTACATTATTTTTTTTTTTTATTGTGTGCATTTTTTAAAGGAAAATCATTAGGTTTTACCAACTTGTGTGGGTTATTTTTTTGTAGAAAAAAAAATCTAAAAATTATTTATCTATATATATAAAAGAGTAATGTGACTGACTGACTGACTGACTCATCATCGCCCAGCCCAAACCGCTAAAGCTAGAGACTTGAAATTTGGACAGTAGGTTCACCTCCCGGAATATAGATCCACTAAGGCTGGATTTTTGCCAATGTTGATTCTAAGGGGGTAAAAAGGGTAAAAAACTGTACTTTTGGTACTTTTTATATCTCCTGATATAATGGTCACAGAGACTTGAAATTTGGACTGTATGTTCACATCCCGAAATATAGATACAGTAAGGCTGGATTTTTGCCAATGTTGATTCTAAGGGGGTAAAAAGGGTAAAAATCTGTACTTTTGGTACATTTTACATTTCCTTAAATAATGGTACTAGAAACTTGAAATTTGCAATGTCGGTTCGCTTCCCGAAAAAAAGGTTCACTAAGGCTGGGTTTTTACCAATGATGATTCTACGGGGGTAAAATGGGTAAAAAAGTGTACCCTTGGTACTTTTTATATCTCCTGAAATAATGGTCATAGAGACTTCAAATTTGGACTGTATGTTCACTTCCCGGAATATAGATCCACTAAGGCTGTATTTTGGCCAATGATGATTCTAAAGAGGTAAAAAGGGTAAAAACTGTACTTTTCGTACCTTTTACATTTCCTTAAATAATGGTACTAGAAACTTGAAATTTGCAATGTAGGTTCACATCCCGGAAAAAAGATTGGCTATGGCTTGGTTTTTGCCAATGTTGATTCTACGGGGATAAAATGGGTAAAAAAGTGTACTTTTGGTCCTTTTTTTTATTTACTTAAATAAAGGTCATACAAACTTATGTACCTTTTATAAAAATTACCTTTTATGAAAAGCACCTTTTATACAAAGTACCTTTTATAAAAAGTACCTTTTATTAAAAGTACGTTTTATTAAAAGTACCTCTTATAAAAAGTACCTTTTATGAAAAGTACCTTTTGTAAAAAGTACATTTTACAAAAAGTACCTTTTAAAAAAAGTACCTTTTATAAAAAGTACCTTTTATAAAAAGTACCTTTTATAAAAAGTACCTTTTATAAAAAGTACCTTTTATAAAAAGTACCTTTTATAAAAAGTACCTTTTATAAAAAGTACCTTTTATAAAAAGTACCTTTTATAAAAAGTACCTTTTATAAAAAGTACCTTTTATAAAAAGTATCTTTTATAAAAAGTACCTTTTATAAAAAGTACCTTTTATAAAAAGTACCGAAAGTACACTTTTTGGTACTTTTTTACTTCCTGAAATAATAGTCACAGAAACTTTTTATATTTCCTGATAAAAGTGGTTCTAGATTCTTAAAATTTGTAATGGAGGAAAACTTGGTAAAAAAACATTGTGGGAAAAATACATTTTGGGGGTAAAATGGCTAAAAATGTGTATTTTCGGTACTTTTGATATTTTCTGACGTAATGATTCTAGAAACTTAAAATTAGGAATGTAAAATTCTTTTTGTACTTTTAATATTTGCTGAAACAATGATCCTAGAAAATTGAAAAATCGAATGTAAGATTTTTCGGTGAAGAAAGAAACATTCTGGAAGAGGTACTTTTTGGAAATTCCGTTTCTAACGGGGGTTAGAAAGTGTACTTTTGGTACTTTTTTTCTGTTCCTTTAGTAATGATCGTAGGAGCTTGAATTTTGGAATGTAGGAGCCTTCGGTGAAATAAAAACATTCTGCTAAAGTATTTTTCAAAAATTCTGTTTCTAAAGCTGTAAAAAAGTGTTTTTTGATACTTTTTATATTTCATGAAGTAATGATCCTAGGCACTGAAATTTTGAATGCTGGAAAAAGTTGTTTTTGGAAATTTCGTTTCTTAGGATCGCGACCGATCGTACAGGGGATAAAAAAGTGCAAATTTAGTTATTTTTCTATTTCTTGACATAATGGTTCATAAGCTTGATATTTTAAATATAGGATTACCTAGCACAAAAAACAGTTTTTTGGAAAATTGAATTTTAAGGGTGAAAGGTGGCAAATGGTTACATTTAGCTATCAACTATTAAACTAAATGCCCCAGAAATAACACAGAGAAGGACATATTTTAAAATTTAAAATTTTTGAATGGAACGAAAGAAGATGCAATTGGAAATGAAATGGAGTAGAACGGGGAACGAAATGCAATAGAGTTGGGAACAATATGGAATGATACTTTTTACTCAAATTTTTCGTATTTAGTTTTTTTTACTCCATATTTTTTCTCTCTATATGTTTTTCCACTCAAAATTTTTTTTATTCCAATTTCTTTTTTCACTGAAATATTTATTCACTCAAAATCCCAAAACCCGTTATAAGGGCTCGAAAATTGTCAATATCTCTTGTCACAACGAGCATGATGGCGTACCAGCGAAGTTATTCAAATTTTATGGTTCAAATTATTCATTGAAATATTATTTTATGAAAGACTTAAACGTCCACAAGTAAATAAAACAAAGACTACGTAGGGAAATTTTTTTGAAATCGATAGAGTAATCCTGATCCTTCTATTATCCGGTATTCAATACAACCGGTAACGAAGAACCGGGATGGTAAGCTAGTAGAAATATAAAATCATGTTTGTATCAAGTGACTTTGGCACGATGGGTATAGTGTCTGTCCAGAATGTAGTTGATTGCAGAATCGATTCCCCAAAATTTTATTAAAAATTTTTTAAAATATAATTCAATAGAAAAATTTTTAAAATAACCTACAAAACCATTAATTTTTAATGTTTTCGTATGTAATTTTTTTTTGATTTTGTTGGTAAAAATAACAAAACAATCATTAGTTTTTAATGTTTTCGAATTTGTTGGTAAAAAAAATGAAAGTGACATTATTTTTTAGTTTTCAGTGTTATTCCTTTTAGAAAATTTTATTAACTGTAAAAAATAAATGTTGATGTTTGTTAAAACAAATGAATAATTACTGGGATGGTTTTCAAATGTTTTATCACTTGTTTTAAATATGTTTTTCATTTGTTTTTGCCTACAAAATGTTTTATGTGTGCCAAAATTGTCATGTTCGCAACAATTTTTTTCAAAGAAAGTTTCTCACAAACAATTTTCAGATTAACAGGGGAAGTCTCCCTGGTGTCACCCTCCGATCTTCATGAAATTTTCATATGATGTTAAGAACGAAAATTAATTCGACACGTATTTTTTTAGCGGCCCAAAATCCCCCATACAAAATCGATTTGTATGGGGGAAATTGACCTTTTTCAGTTTTTTACGATTTACGCCTATTTAAACAAAATTAATATAGGCATGTGCGGTATCAGATTGAAGGTATTAAAAATACCTATCTCGTGGTGCTAACAACGGGCCAAAGAAGTTAATATTTTTCGACTTATTAACATGTCCTAAAATTTTGGTATTTTACTCAATATGACGAAAAGTTGTGCATGTTTGGACACGTTCTTTGTAGATAGGTTTTCTAAAGACCTTCCATTTGGTATGTAACATGACTAGGTTTCTTTGCATAATATAGGAGATAAACGAAAAAAACTGAAAAATTGCCTTGTCTTCCCCCCTCCTTTTTACCCCCTAAATATGAATTTGGGCCGCTAAAAAAAAATACGTGTCCCTTTATTTTTTCTACTCTACAAAATAAAACCAATTCCATAAAAATCCGCGGGTGACACTAGGGATTTTTCCTCTAACATTTTTCAGATGTTCTGTATACAAATTTTTCCTTTAGAAATGATTATTTTATGAAAAATTTTAAAATTGTTTTTCTTTGAAATTTTTTTTTAGGAAATTTCATTCTCTCTTCTTTTCTTTTTTTCTTTCTTTCTTTCTTTCTTTCTTTCTTTCTTTCTTTCTTTCTTTCTTTCTTTCTTTCTTTCTTTCTTTCTTTCTTTCTTTCTTTCTTTCTTTTTTCTTTCTTTTTTTCTTTCCATTTTTCCCCTTTCCCCCCTGTACCCGCGCATGTCCTAGTTAGATAATTATTTATTAAGTCCAACTCCCAATGCTTGATAAACACTTCTTATAATGCTTTCTGCTACCGATTATTTTGAATAGAATTTTTTTATGAACACCTTACTTCTTAAAATGGATTGCCCCTTATGTATGTATAAATTAATTTCCACAATTCTTTGTGTATTCCATTTACTACATGTTTTTTTGTACACATGGTACACAGTTAGTTTTGAATAATATAAATTTCATTTAAATTTTTAAACGATAAATCATTTAGAAATTCATTTGCTGACAACTTTTAAAAAATTTGTATAAAATAAATTCTATATCAGTTGAATAAGGAAATGATTTTACAAAGTAAACGCAATTGCATAATGAAATTTAAAAATGAAATTCGAGTCAGATTTGAATCATTTCTTGGCTATGATGCACTAAAACATCGAAAATATCAACTAAAAAATCTAAAATATGCACAAAAACATCAAATATATGCAAAAATTAAAATATACAAAAAAAATTTCATTATCAATGTCAATATCATGTCATTTTTGCAATTAAAATCAAAATAAACAAAAAAAAATGCATTATTATCAAAATAGTGTTAAGATATTTTGTCAATATCGTTTTTAGACAATTGAAAAAAACGTGCATTTGCATGGAAATTGCAGCCATTACTGATAACTACATTATCCACTTTTTTAGTATCGACCATTGATCACGATATCCCATTGTCCGCCTGTCTATATATATTGAATTTCTGTGAAATCAGTCAATCTGTGAATTGGAGATCAAATTTATATTGATTCACTTTCTGAAAAACACACAAACTTTCGAAAAAGATTGGTAAGCCACAAAAACTGTATATACCCAGCAAAAACATGGTAATGAGTTGTGAAAAGTAATCATTACCAAGTACATTATTTATAATGAGTACCCATTACCTTTAAAATTATTTTAAGCCCAAAAGTAACTACTTCTCAGTAATATGTTATAAAAGCACCTCTAAGTAATAACATCTTCTTGCACTTGCAGTTTTTAACCTTTACAATTCAATTAACTTAAAAAGTAATTAAAAACTTAATAAAAATTTCGCAATTTTTAAGTTTTGGTAAAAACAAGTTAAATTTTTAAAGTTTTAATTAACTAATTATTTTACTTCTTATTGGTAATGGGTTTTTACTCCTTATTAGTAATCCGAGTCAGTAACTACTTATTTATCTCCATACTCTTCACTAGTTATTTTTGTCTCACGCCCTTGTTAAAATAATTAGTGTTTCATTCAATAAGTAACTACTTATAAACATCTGTTTCGGATTACAAAACCCATTACTAGTAATGCCAATTTTTGCTGGGTACTAAGGAAAAAAAAACATATTTAAATCAAAAATATTTAATTTTATTTTAAACATGCTGCATATTTTTGAAAAAAAAAAATTCTACTTATTTTGATCCAAGACATTTTGCATTTATTATCCATGTAAAATCTGCCGCTGATTCCGAAAATGATATCCAAAGTTGCAAAGCAGAACAGTTTTCGCGATATTGCCAACTTTTTAAATTTTAAATTTTTTTAAAAAGTTGTTTATCTTAAAAAGATTTCCGGACCAAATAAATGGATTTGATATTTTTGGTTTTATATGAAAACTAAATGGTTGATCAATTCTATATATAACTTTTTTTAAACTGATTATCGCCTTAAGCTATTTATCGATAAATCGACAATTTTGCTTCAATTTTACGGAAATTTGGAAAAAAAACTTAATTCTATTGAAAATTTTAAAAAAGAAAAAAAAATATTACAAAGTTCAAGTCTGCTCTATTACAAAAAAATGCCTGCGAATTTTGTACTCTTGCCCAAAACATTAAATCATGATAATGTTTTGCGGAAGATTTGGGTGTACTTGGCAAAGCAAAGTTTTTTTTAGAAAAAAAAATTTTATATTACTTTGCTACTCCATGCAAAACGAATTGAAATATCAGTCGAGGACCCCATTAAAAACCCAAAAGAGCTGTACATTTTGTAAATAAGTGCAAAAATAAGTGCAAAAATGTGTTTTTACATTTTGGAGAGTATAAAAGATTCGGCACCGAAGAACTCTCTTACTTGTTCTTATGATGGAAAATTTTTATGTGAAAAGCTTAGACTCCGTGAAAACGTCGTTTGGGCAAAAAAATGGAAAAAAATATATTTTTTTACACGAAAAACTAAATTATGATAAAAAATATTTTATGAAAACAAAATTTTTGGTGGAAAAAAGCTCTTGATGAAAAAAAAAATTTGATAAAAACAAAAATATTTTTTTTGTAAAAAAAAATTTTTTGATGTAAAAAAAAAAATTATGAAAAAAAAAATAAATGAAAAAAAAACAAATGAAAAAAAAAATTTGATGAAAAAAAAACTTGAAAAAAAAATTTGATGAAAAAAAAACTTGAAAAAAAAATGATGAAAAAAATTTATGAAAAAAAATATTTTTTTTGTTGAAAAATAATTATGTTACTTTTTATTCACCAGCTGGTAAAAAACGGAAAAAAAATTTGAAGAAAAAAAAACTTGAAAAAAAAATTGATGAAAAAAAAAATTGATGAAAAAAAAATTTGATGAAAAAAAAAAATTTGATGAAAAAAAAAAAAATTGATGAAAAAACCATTTGATGAAAAAAAAAAAAATTGATGCAGGACTGTTTTTTCAGGGCCCAACAACAACAACAAAAAAAATTTTGTTGTTCTTTTCGTGAGATTTGTGTTTTCCAATACATATAAAAAAATATTTTTTGTTGTTGTTGTTGTTGGGCCCCCCCCCCCCCCCTCTAAATACGCCAATGGCTTATATAGTCAAACTGAGGTGGCGTCCTGTCCTGCAACTTTTTTAAAATTAGACACCAGCCTAAAAACATTATCATGTTAAAAATACGACAATTTTTAAGAAAATCCGTTGAAAATAGTAAAACTTACTTGCATTTGAGTAATAATGGAGAAATTCAGATTTTACTCATATTTAGTTTATTGAGACACCAGTTTACAAATTTTAAAAAATCGTTTGATTTCCGATATTTGAAATTTATTTTTCATGTAAATCGAGTGCTGAATCCGAAAATGAAGTCAAATCCTTTGTCAAATCTTTAATAAGTGTAAAAAACACTCACAAACCAAATTTCAGTGGAATAGGGCAAAATTTTCACATGGGGCCTAAGTCTAAAAATGGTCCGATTTTTGATTAGGTTATTAAAGTACGCTTAAACACACACAAACCAAAGTTTAATAAAATATTTGCTATGTTCACAAAATTTTAAAGACCAAAAAAACTTTTTTATACCCTCCACTTAGTGATAGAGGGTATATATAAGTTTGTCATTCCGTTTGTAACTCATCGAAATATCGGTCTGGGACCCCATAAAGTATATATATTCATGATTTTAAGACATTCTAGCGATATCCGTCTGTCTGTCTGTGGAAAATGTGAACACGTCCAAAATACAAAACAGAGGTGACTGTTATTAAACACATATATTGGAAGTTCTCCCGAGAAGTTTGGTATTGCATTTGAGCGATATCGGTTCTGCGGTTCAAAAGTTATGAACGAAAATGTAAGGACACCTCAATAATTTTAGTACATTCAACATAACCTAAAAATACAAAATGCTTTAATTCGGCTGCTGGTTGACTTATGTGAACATAATTAAACACCAAATGGTATTTAAACAAGTACAAACATATTTTTGGACAAAAAAAGAAAAAAATTGGGGGTTTTTTTACCAAATTTTTTTTTCGCGGAAATTTTTTTTTAAAAAAAAAAAAATTTTTTTTAAAAGTAATTTCCTTTTAAATAAAGTTTTTGCAATAATCTTTTAGAAATTGTGGAGGGTATCACTACATTCGGCAAGGCCGAATTTAACTTTTTTACTTGTTTTACCATAAAAACACTTTTTCAGTAATGTCCAAATATTAGTTAATATTTTAAACAAAAAAAAAAAAAAGTTCGAATTTTTTTTTTTTTTTTTCAATTTGTTCGGGACTTTCCGATTTTCAAAAAAGGAACCCAAAGCTATTGCCCTACAGGTCCAATAGTTTTGTGGGTTAATATCGAACCCAAAAGGCAACTTTCCCGACCCCGACTTTTTCGAAATTCGAAAAAAACTATATTTGCTCCACCCTACTATAAATAATTTTATTTTCCAGTGTGACCCTCGCATCTCATTTAATATTTGCGCAATCTGGACGCAATTAAGCTTAAATTAAAGCTTGGAAATTTCCTATATAACATTTTCGACAAAAACTAGTCGATTTATAAAAATATGGTTAAATATTTACAACGTTTCATTTAAAGAACCGCTTTCAATTATATATGTTAAATATATAATTTTAGGCAAAACAAGTGAGAGTATTAAATTCGAATCTTTTATACCCTCCAACACGTTAAAAAAACAGGGGCGTCTTTTTTTGGCGGGGGTTACGGCGGTGGTAGACAACCTTCCTGGATCCAACTGCAAGACTTTGAACATCTTTTGACATAAAAATATTTCGTTTGCTAAGCAAAAGTACAAAAAACCTTTAAAAATGGCTTTTTTTACAGTTTTTTTTGTTCTTAAGAGGGGAACTTTTTCCGCCCTGATCTTGCCCATGTTCGAACTTAACCCAATACCTTAAGACATATTCGTGCCAAACTTCAGGAGTCTAGCTCTTTTACTTTGGACTGTATCGTGTCTTCCACAGACGGACAGACGGACGGACGGACAGACGGACATCGCTAGAATGTCTTAGAATGGATCACTGATCAATAATATATATACTTTATGGGGTCCTAGACCGATATTTCGATGCGTTACACACGGAATGACAAAGTGAGTATACCCCCATACTGTGGTTGGAGGGTATAAAAAGGAGCTTGCCTTTAAGATTCTTCAACAATTCTATTAATTAAATAATATCTTAATACTTTTTTTTTTAAAAAACTTTCCATAAATTTTAGTCCTTCAAATACGTTCATTAAATATTGTTTTGCATTTTTTTTTTTTATAAATAAAATTGTTCACTTTATATCGACCTACTAAACTAAATGTTATTAAATACAATGAAAATTTGTTTTTTAACAAAAAAAAAAAACTGTAAAAACGAGTACTTGGCATACATAAAATGCAAAAATAATATAAAGTAAATACAAATATGCTACATAAGTAGGTAAATAAACATACATATTTACATACATACATATGTATACTATACATCTACCTTAAGTACATACATTTATAAAAGTACACACAAACATACACATTTAAATACAAACGTATTTATTAGTAGAAAATACAGAATACAAAAACAAAAAATTGTGCCTTTTCATCAGAATATTTAATTTTATAAGGTAGGACGAACGAACAAACGACCCACTAACTGATTGACTAACACTGAACGATGGCAACACAAGACACCAGCAACAACCAAAAAAAAAAACAAGGTACAACGAAGCAACAACAACAACAAAAGTGAAGAAAAATTATGAATTTATAAGATATTTTATTATGGTAAACATTTCCTTTTTTTTATTTTTCTAAACATTTTAAGTGTATCTCTCTGTATGGCAAAGGTTGTTCGGGAAATAGTTTTAAATAAATTTTAAAAATAATTGGAATTAATTTCACTCAATCTTCATCATATCCTTAAAAAAAACTTAATAATCTCGTCAGCACACGTCGCTTTCGACCCGATATAGTTTAACTTTAGCCGATTTACATTTACAAAATCTCCTATAAAAAAGGTTTTCTTAATACACACACTGAAAATAAAATCGTCAAACTTAAATCAACAATAACACTGTGCTACAAAAAACACAAAATCAAATATACTTTTAAAATGAGGTTGTAGGTCTCGTCGAAAAGATCACAAAAATGCCCATCAAACTTGCCAGACACCCTCAAATTTTAAAGTTATTGTCAAAAAACGATTTTATGGGACTTTTCTCACTAAAGCACGTGTAACTTAAACATTTTTCAACCGATTTTCAATTTTTCAACTGTTTTGGATAGTAGAAGGATAGGGCTTTTCATGTGTGTGAATTGGTCTATACATATATAAAAAAGATATGTATTGATTTTTTCAACAATACCTAATTTTTTGTTATTTTTTGAAAATTTTTTGAGTTTATCAATTTTTTTCTGTTATATTTCGTTTAACAACATTTATATTTATAAACATATTCTTAAAAAAAATTTAATTGTGAATACGATGAGCTTTATGCCGAAAAAATCGGATAATAATTGACAGAGTTGTGATAATTTTTCTAAAAAAGAAAATTAAGATTTTGCTTGAAATTGCCGTTCGGATAACCCAGGCAAAAAAAAAACGAACATACTAAGAGGTCGCAGGGGGCCCCTGTAGGCTAGTTGGTAGCGTGCTAGCCTATGAAACAGGGGGTCGTGGGTTCGATTCCCACCAAAACCCTTGGTCGATTTCGCTACAACGAGACGACGGTCATTGTTACCAGTTCTCGGTTAGGGTAAAATTATTTAAAATGAGTTGTAAATAAAAATTGGAAAAATAAATAAAAACTGATCATTGGATCAAATTATTATATTATATTATTATATATATACTAAGAGGTCGCGTATCATTATTTTAAAGGTTTTTCGAATTTGACCTTGAAATTGCGCTATCTATTTTGAAATATCAATTTATGTTAAATATCTCAAAAACCTGACGAGATAGAGCAATTTAAAGGCCAGATTCGGATTCAGAGCGCCAAAAACCTTTAAAAATATTGTACATGACCTCTCATGATAAAATAATGTTTTTTGCCTGGGATATCTGAACGGCGATTTCCTGCAAAATTTTAATTTTATTTTTTAGAAATATTATCACAACTCTGTCAATTGTTATCCGATTTCTTCAGGATAAATCTTATCGTATTCAGAACCAAATTTTCTTTAAAAATACATTTATAAATGTAAAGGTGGTTAAACGAACTATAGCAGAAAAAAATCGATAAACTCGAAAAATTTTCAAAAAATAACAAAAAAAATTAGATTTTATAGAAAAAATCAATAAATATCTTTCACCAATTCACACAAATGGAAAGCCCCATTCTTCTTCTATTAAAAACAGTTAAAAAAATTTAAATCGGCTTAAAATTTTCTGAATTACAAAAGGTTTAGTGAAAAAAGTCCCAAAAAAGGTTTTTTGACAATAACTCTAAAATTTGAGGGTGTCTGGCAAGTTTAATGGGCATTTTTGTGATCTACTCGACAAGACCAACCACCTATACTATGTCACATCAGAAGTATTTTTTCACTGTAGCACAGTGTAATTAATTGTAAATCAACCAAACTTGATATCAACCAAATATTTAGTAAAAACGGCCGTCTGTTAGTCCATAATAAAAATTTGTTTTCAACAAACTAAGTCAAGTAATTTTGTTTCAAAATTCTTTTATCATGTCAATAAAAAAAGTGTTTGTGTTTGTTAAATTTCTTTGTTGAAAAAAAATCAGATCAACAAATTGTGTTTGTTGAATTTCTTTGTTGAAAAAAAAACAAAATTCTTTTTTCAACAATCAAAATTTACAAACGTTTGTTGATATTACAAATTTCCGTATAGGAGCACTTTCAATGAAAAAATTAATTGTATTCACAAATATGGGGGTCAATATAACAATTCGTTTTTTTCTGTGCAGCATTTTGTGTGTAATGCACCAAAATATCGGTCTAGGGTCCTATAAGTTACTTAATTTTTGATACCCTTCACTTTAGTGATAAAGGATAGATATAAGTTCGTCATTCCTTTTGTAACACCTCGAAATATTGGTTTAGGGCAGTATAAAGTATATGGGGCATTCTATGTCAAATCGGACACTTCGAATAATTTTTTTTTAATTTCCCAATTTGTTTACAGTTTTTAGTAACTTTCGAAAACTACTTCGTGGTAAATTTTAATGACCCGTTCAAAAGATATCGAATTTTTAAAAATCGGTAGTTTGTTCCTTTACTCACAATTCTTTTACTCATAACTTTTTTAATAATGGTCCAAATTGCAATTTTTTTCCAAATTTTTGTTTTTTACGTACTTTTAAAAAAAAAAATCCAAAAAAGTTGTTAAAAGTGCTCTAGTATGCGATTTTTAAGTTTTGAAATCTGAATCTCATTTTTGAAAATGTACGTACTCTTTGATTGTTTTGAAATTTTTTTGTGTAAAACTTCTATTGATTCTACAAATTTTTTTTTTTAATTACTATTTTTTTAAATTTTTTGAAAAAAAATTATTGTAATTTTTCAATCTTAAAATCATTTCTACTGCTCCAATGGTGCGTCATAGAGGTGTCATTTCCAAGTCTGACCCCCATTAATTTTTATATCTAAACATTTCTTCGAAAGAAACTAATACCCTATCTCCAATTTCTGAGGGGGCTCCCACACAAAATGACATTATTTAAAATTTGCTCCAACCGCTCTAACTGCCCTAAGAGTGCCCTTAGAGCAATCAAATGTATGACCGACTCACAATATTTTTTTAGTCCAAACATTTTCTCTGAACACACCTACCCTCTATCTATAACTATTAAGGCGGTATCTATACAATTTTTTTTATTTTTTGTAAGTTTGTTTTATTTAATCAGCTTCTACCGTTTCAATAGAGCTTCCGAGAGGGGTCATTAGTGAGACCAACCCCCATTTATTTTTACCCTCCAATATTTTTGTAAAACATACCTACGCCCTATCTCCACTCCCTAAGTGGGCTTTTATTCAAAATTACATTTTTATAAAATTTGCTCCAACTGTAATTTGTATGGGAGCCTACTTTGGGAGTGGATATAGGGCGTAAGTGTGTTTTAAAAAAATATTGATGGGTAAAAATAAATGGGGGTCGGTCCTACTAATGCCCTCTCGGACACATCATTGGACCGGTAGAAGCTGATTAAATAAAACTAATTTACAAAAAATAAAAAAAATTGTATGGGGACCGCCTTAATAGTTAAAGATAGAGAGTAGGTGTGTTCAGAGAAAATGTTTGGTCTATAAAAAAATATTGTGGGTCGGTCATACATTTGATTGCTCTAAGGGCACTCTAAGGGCAGTTAGAGCGGTTGGAGCAAATTTTAAAAAATGTCATTTTGCGTGGGAGCCCCCTTAGAAATTGGAGATAGGGTATTAGTTTGTTTCGAAGAAATGCTTAGACGTAAAAATTAATGGGGGTCGGTCTTGGAAATGACCCCTCTATGACGCACTATTGGAGCAGTACACTCAAAAAATTATGTCATTAACTGTTTGTAGTTTAATTAAATAGTTTTACGTTTAGTCGTTTTTAAAAGAAAAAACATTTGTTTGATGGTCAGTCCTTTGTTTCAAAAATAACACACCAAAAAATAAAGACTTTCATTAACATTTAATTTTTAAAGTCATTTATTTTTGTTCTGTAAGTAAAAACTACTGATTATTCTTTAAATGTTTAACGATTTGTGTAAGTAAGTTTTTTTAATTGTTGATTTTTTTAATGAGATATCATTAGTTTTTAACTACACAAGTAGGTTATTTTTTTGTAGAAAAAAAAATCAAAAAATTATTTATAGAAATATAAAAACATATTTGATTCAAGTGACTTTGGCACGATGGGTAGAATGTCTGGCCAGAATGTAGTTGATTGCGGGATCGATTCCCCAAAATTTTATTAAAAATTTTTAAAAAAATATTTCAATAGAAAATTGTAAAAAATAACCTACGAAATCATTAATTTTTAATGTTTTCATAGGTTATTTTTTGAAATTTGTTGGTAAAAATAACAGAACTATCATTAATTTTTAATGTTTTCGTAGGTTATTTTTTTCGAATTTGTTGGTAAAAAATAATGAAAAAAACGTAATTTTTTAATGTTTAATGTTATTTATTTTAGAAAATTTTGTCAACAATAAAAAATAAATGTTGATGTTTGTTAAAACAAATGAATAATTACTGGGATGGTTTTCAATTGTTTATTCACTAGTTTTAAATGTGTTTTTCGTTTGTTTTTGCCTACAAAATATTTTGACTAGTGTTTATTAACCGGTTCACCGGTTAACCGAAAAACCGGGTTTTTCAAAAAATTTCGGTTTTTTTGCAAACCGGTTAACCGGATTTGAAAATTTCCGGTGCACCGAAAACCGTTTTTTTTTTTCTGTCGGTTAACCGGTTTTTTAAAACGGACTGTTTTTGTAAATATTAAGGGTAAATACTATTCTTTTATGATAATTTCAAAATTTCGGTGAAAACACCTTGAAAATTCGTGAGAAAGAAAGGAATTTTATTCTAAATCTGGTAGATATTTGAATTACTCACCGTTGTTATGATTTTTTTAGACACTTTCATTGAACATTTTATAAGTTTTGTTAACCAGATACTAAAATTCCTGTTAATGGATCAAATGTCAATAAAAAAACATCACAATAAAATACGATAATACAATTCACAACGAATTAATGATTTTTTTTTTAATAAAGTCAATCAAAATTAAATTAAAGCTCCGGTGAGTATGGGAAAATAAAGCACCGTATTTATATACTGATATCTTTAAAGGGTAACAGTTGCCAACTTTGCTGAAAGAAACAAATATGTTAACATAAGTTATATTCGCTTTTTATTTTATAAAAATTTGACTATTTTAAAGTATTTTTTGGGTTTGTCAGTTAAAGAAAATAAAACCGGTTAACCGGTTTATTTATTCCGGTTTAACCGAGAAAACCGGTTAACCGAAAAAGCTGATTTTCGGTTAACCGAAAAACCGGTTTTCCAAAATGTCGGTTTTTTATAAACACTAATTTTGACTGTAGAAATGAGTTTAAGATTAAAAAAATTAAAATATTTTTTTTTCAAAAAATTAAAAAAAATAATAGAAATAATCGTTATCCCACGATTCAACTGGGCAAAAAATTTGTAGAATCAATAGAAGTTTTACACAAAAAAAATTTAAAAAAAAATCAAAGAGTACGTCAGCGACGTATCCAGGAATTTGAAAAGGGGGGGGCCAACTCGAATTTTTTTTTATCACAATATAATAATACTATTTTCTAGGACTACCCCCCCCCCCCCCCTGTCAAAAAAAATTCTAGAAATTACTGCATTTTGAAACATCTCAGAATCTGAGAACATTTTTATAAAAAAAAAATTTCTTAGAATTTGAGAACTTTGCTATAGAAAATATTCTGAAAATTTTTTATACAAAAAATTTTTCAAAATCTTTGAAACTTTCTATAGCAAAAATGTCTTTAAATCTGTCAATTTATTTGTGAAAAATGTCTGATAAATTCTTAGATTCTGAGATATTTTTTCCTATAAAAACCGTTCTTAGAAACAATATGTAACCTGAATGTAAAAAGGTTTTAAATAGGTATTTGTGATAAATTTCAAAATTAAATTATATGAACCATACACTCAAAATAATAACTCTGTAAAATTACTGTAATCTCAATTCAACAGATATTTGACAGAGTTTTCTGTCAAAATACAGATTTAAAGAAAATACTTTGTATTTTGTTGTGACAAAAAAAAACAAAGTTTCCTCTGTTATATTACTTTTTAATTTGTAATCTTAATTTTACAGATAATTAACAAAGTTTTCTGCTAAAATACCAGGGTTGGCAACCGAAACGAATAACGGTATCGGTAACGGTATTGGTATTACATATTTTTTATATCGGTAACGGTAAAGGTAACGGTATTTTCGATTATTTCGGTAACGGTGAACCGTTACCGAAACATCAATACCGGTACGTACCGGTATTATAAATAAAATGTTAACAAGTCATAAATTTGTTAAAAATGCGTAAAAAATAAAAAATTAAAAAACTGTTTAATTCTGTACCTTTTCTATACATAATTATATTTGCACTAGTATTAAATATTATCAATTAACTCAGAATTAAATTAAAACATTCACGCAATATTGTAATTCAACAAATACGAACTCATGTTCGTAGAGACGCCTTTGTCCAATAAGCAAAAAAATCTGCATTTTACGCCATATATATGAGAAATCTGCATTTTAAGCTATTTGAGAAATATGCTGATTATAGCTGACTCGGTTTGCTAAATTTCTGTCTGGATAATCCAGATAGAATCTGCTGAAAAATACGTCAAGACAGCAGAAAAATCTGCTGATTTTAATAGAGAAATCTGCTGATTTCAAATAAAAAGCCTGAACTGTTTATTTGAAATCAGCACATTTCTCTGTTAAAAAGATCAAAATTGTTTGTCCTGTTGTTAAAAAAAATCGGCAGGGATAAAAAAACTTGGCAAGGATGTTACAAGAGATGTTTTTAAGGGGGAGGGTTGGCGGATTTTCCTCTCGCTATAGATGTTAAGAAATTAATTTTATTTATATTTACGCATAAATAATACAATTTTATCAATGTTTAATTTTATTTTCTATAGCCAAGCCCCCAAGAGGTTCGGACCGAAAAAAAACGCATTCACTTCACACGGCATAAAAATGTTTAATTTTCTAAACAAATATACAAAAAATTAAATAAAATATGTTTTTCTGAGGTTTTGTTAATTTTTCAGGGGGAACTTTTTTTCATCTGTTCCGATTTTACATTTCGGAACATAACCAGCTTATGACCATAAGACGTATTCGTACTAGAAGAATAGCACGTTTATTTTGGATCGTACCGTGTCATCTACATACGGAAAGACGAACATCACATACAATCGATCACTTATCAATAATATAAAATCTTTATGAGGTCCAACACCGATATTCGAATTTAGTAAATTGCGAATGTAATCATTAATTTGGATTGGCAATGAACAAAAGTTTGTTTTTTTATTTTAAGGGCGGATTACTTAATGAAAAGTTAGCTGCTAACTGCCGATTTAACGGAGCCTTATGTCAAAATTTGTAAGAAAAAGTCAAATTTAACGGAGAGTTATTTTTTAACGGAGTATAAGTATATTAAAGTATATTAAAAATATTTCAATATGTTTTTAATCCACAAAAAAAATTCAAATAAGTAATATTAATACATCCGAAACAAAACCGATATAATACCGGTAAAAATTCGAATAAAGGTTACGGTTTTTTATCGGTAACGGTATTTAAAATTTTTTATTTCGGTATTGGTAACGGTAACGGTAGTCAATATTAAAGGGTTTTTAATCGGTAACGGTATTGAAAGGGTAACGGTAGCCAACACTGTAAAATACAGATTTAAGCAAAATACTTCGTATTTTTTTATAACCAAAAAAGTTTTTTGTTTTGAGTAGTTTTTGTTACCACACATCAAAATTTTTTTTGAGATAAAGTTGAAAAAGTAGCAAAAAAACTTATAACTAAATGGTGGTTTATTTAACTATACTAAATGGTGGTTTATTTAACCAATATTTTACTAAAAACTCTGTAAATTAACAGTTTTTTTTTGTCCAAATCATTTTACAGAGTTTTAAAATAAAATTACAGAGTTTTCTCTGTCAAAAAGGTTTCTTATTTAACCAATATTTTACTATAAACTCTGTAAATTAACAGTTTTATTTTGTCAAAATCATTTTACAGAGTTTTTTAGTAAAATTACCAAGAAATATTGTTAGCTGGAAAGTATGGTGTACTCTGTTAAATTAGCAGAGTTTTTCTGTAATTTAACAGAGTTATTATTTTGAGTGTATAGATTTAGCCCTCCTGATTCCAAATTATCTTACCAAATATTTTAATCTTTTAACATTTTTCTGATATTGGGGTTTGAAAATTCGAAACCGCTAATTTAGGCGTGGGTCTACTGTTAGAGCTATTATAAAGGACCTGATTCCAAATCTGCCATTTAAATATTTGTAGAACATTTCGCACTTGCGCTTTTTACGGCTCTACTGTTACATATTATTGCCTTGGCGCAACAATTAAGGACTGATTTTTTATAAAATGGAAATCTAGATTCCAAATACGCCATTAAAATGCTTTCGTAAATTCGTTTATGAAAATTTATCTTTATTTATTTATTTACATAAAAAATAATCGAAGTTTTTTTTATTTTTTGCCAGTTAAAATATTGTCCTTAGTCATTATTAAATTTTCAAAACTGCGGTTTTTCAATTCAAACCCGATTTTTGAAAAAAGTGCTAGATTGAAAATAAAAATTAATAAGAAAATTTTTATTTAGAAAAAAATTTTCAGCATCTTAGAATTTTTTATAGAAATAATATCTCAGAATCTGAGACTTTTAATGTAGAAAAAGTGACTTAAATCCTTAGAATTTGAATTTTGTTCTATGGAAAACTGTTTACATGATCCTGATGCATAATTTTCATTAAATAAAACCAATATAATGTGTTTTCGATACTTATTTTACAGATATTTCGATATAAATGACTTTTAAAAACGAAAATTTACTCAAAATCAAGAGTTTTTATAAAAAAATGTGTAAAACTTTTCTTTAAAAACCAAAATATTTACAATGCTACAAAAAACTTATGTTTGTTACTTGTATCATATGTTGAAGTGTTTACATTTTTTAAAATTTTCCATTCCAAAAGGGGGGGCCGGGCCCCCTGGGCCCCCCCCCCTGAATACGTCCATGGAGTACGTACATTTTCAAAAATGAGATTAAAATTTTAAAACTTAAAAATCGCATACTAGAGCATTTTTAAGAATTTTTTTGGATTTATTTTTTAAAAGCACGTAAATAAACAAAAATTTAAAAAAAAAATTGTAATTCGCACCATTATTAAAGAAGTTATGATTTACTCAGAAGTTTGAGTAAAGAAACAAACTACCAATTTTTAAGAATTCGATATCTTTTGAACGGGTTATCAAAAAAATCTGAAAATTTACCACGAAGGAGTTTTCGTAGGGTACAAAAAACTGTAAGCAAGTTGGGAAAATCTAAAAAAAAAATATTCAAAGTGTCCGATTTGACATGGAATGTCCCATATATATTCATGATCCTCGATCGATTTTAAGACATCTGACTGTCTGTTGAAAACACGCCAACTTTTGAAAGACTTTATGGAGGCTCCTGGAGCTTGGCATATATTTTGGTCATTTACCTGGTCAGGTTGGTATTGCAATTCAGCGAAAGCGTTCCAGTGGTTCAAAAGTTATAAGCAAAAGAGTTAATTTCGGTAAGTGTTTTTCGCGAATTTTCGAAGTAAAAAACACGCTAACTTTCGAAAGACAGTTCTTAAGTTTGGCACACATATTTCTCGTTCCCCTGTTTTGGTTCAAATTTAATTTCAGCCAAATCGGTTTTCAGATTGGTTTCATCTTAAATTCACGTGTTGAAAAAACCGACTTTAAAAAACAAGATTTAAAAACATTGGTAAGCCTCAAAATTACCTTACAAAGTATTTTTGTCCCTCATTTTTATACTAAAAGATACATACACTCAAAAAATATTTTATACTCACAAAAAAAATAGTATTTTTTCTTTTTTTTACAAAAATGGCAAAAAAAAAAGTTTATGACTCAAAATAAAATATTTCTAATCAAAATTGTTCATTTTTTCACGTTTAAAAAATTTACTATCTTTTAAAAAGGGCATTGTGGAGGGTTTTCAAAGATTCGGCCAAGTCGAATTTAACTTTTCTACTTGTTTTTATTTTTGCAAAAATGAGTAAAAATATTTTTACTCAAAATTAAATATTTCAAAGCAAAATATTGTAAAGAAATTTCGATTAATTTCAGTTGTTGACAATGGAGTCCATTAAAAATTTAATTGAACCAATTAAGTATGGTTACACCGTCCGACAGCCAATATTAAACATGAACCGGATGATATACGCTTCATAGTAGAGATCAAATGGAGACGTAACTTACCTCCTTTTTTCTGATATATAAAAATAATAAAATAGGAAAATAAGGGGAGATTCTCCTCTTTCATTTGCTACCACTAGTGGTAACCTAGGACAAGTACAAATATTAAAAAAGTATTTTATAAAATTTAATTCTCTTAAACTTTGAAGTCCTTTTAAAAGGAAACAGGATCACGAAAAGAAAAGTATATTATCCAGTTCGTTTCAAACGTATATTATCCAGTTCGTGTTTAACGATTTTTTTTTTAATTTTTGTCGGATAGTGTTATATACATGAATTTCTATGCAATTCTTTATACTTTAGACATTATAATTATAACTGAACTTAACCTGTTAAAAATATTTTCCCAGCCAATCTTTGGACTTTTTATACATTAACAATGGTATCAAGCATGTGTGCGTGCAGAACCGTATGCAGGAATTTCTTTCGGTTGGGTGGAAAATTTTTTTATATTTTTACACCCTCCAACCACAGTATGGGGGTATACTCACTTTGTCATTCCGTGTGTAACGCATCGAAATATCGGTCTAGGACCCCATAAAGTATATATATTATTGATCAGTGATCGATTCTAAGACATTCTAGCGATGTCCGTCCGTCCGTCCGTCTGTCCGTCCGTCTGTCCGTCTGTAGAAGACACGATACAGTCCAAACTAAACCAGCTAGACTTCCGAAGTTTTGCACGAATATGTCTGATATTTCTAGGTAGGTTAAGTTCGGAAATGGGCAAAATCGGACCAAGGGGAAAAAAGTTCCCCCTTGGAAAACTAAACCAACCCAAGAAAAACCGCATTTTTTGCAGGGTTTTTTGTACTTTTTGTTAAGAAAATGCAACATTCTTATCTCAGAAGAAGTTCAAAATAGCAAGGGGAAGGTGCCCCTAACGTCTCCCACCAAACCCCCCCCCCCCCCCCAAATAAAAAAGACGTCCCTGGATTTTTTAATATTGTTTTTTTACATTTTGGAGGGTATAAAAGATTCGGCACAGCCGAATGTAACACTCTCACTTGTTTTTATTTTCATTTATAGATTTTAAATTCATAATATTTATATTTGAAATAAAATTCCTCATTAATTTTTTTTTAATTTTTATATTTCAAATTAGAAAGTGTGTTAAATTCGGCTGAGGCCGATTCTTTTATATCCTACTTAAAATTCCAGCGTTCAAACTTAAGCTCGAAATTACATTAGCTTTATCCGGTATGAATTTCGCTGCAATTGATATAGTACCTACTTACCGAATAACCAAATTATTAAAAATAAACCGCTATGCACCCTTGCGTATGATTGTTATTTAAAGGCAATTACCTGGTTTTTACGTAAATATTATTATAATTATAATAAAAGTTCACCAACTTTAAATGCGTGTAACTGAACTAAAAAATAACCCTTGCGTTTTTTGCTATGGGAAAATTTCAACTTTCATTTGCTTTTGGTTTCATTCATTCCGATTTTGGGTAGTTGCACTGAGCTTTTGATAAATGTTAACAAATTCATTTATTATAATATCCACGCCCACAAAAAGGTCGAAAAATTACATTTTCCAATCCCCTTTTTAAAAGTTAAAAAAAAAAAAAACATTAAAAAATAACTTTTTCCAGAGGTTGTGTTTAGCTCTTCAATTTGAATGATTTCCCCTTGGTCCGATTTTGCCTGTTTCCTAACATAACCAGACATTTTTCTTACAAAAATTTCTTAGATTCTAAGACATTTTTTTTGTCAGGAAAATTCTTAGATTCTGAGACATTTTTCGTATAGAATAGTTCTCAGATTCTGAGACATTTTTCAAAAACTCTTCAAATATTATCGGGAGGACTAGCTTGCCCTTCACACGGACCTGTATGTGTATTAGTAAATGTATGAGTATATAATTTTCATATTCTGAAACATTTTTCGTATAGGAAAATTCTCAGATACTGAGACATTTTTCGTTTAGAAAATTCTCAGATTCAAAAAATATTTTTCGTTTAGAAAACTCGCAGATTTTAATACATTTTAAGTATTAAAAAGTTCTCAGAGAATATTCTCTGAAATATTTTCCGTATAGAAAAATTTTCAAATTCTGAGACATTTTTCGTATAGCAAATTCTCAGATTCTGTGACATTTTTCGTATAGAAAAATTTCCTACAGAAAAATTCTCAGATTCTAAGAGATTTTTCGTATAGAAAAATGCTCAGCTTGTGAGACATTTTTCGTATAGAAAGATTCTGAGACATTTCTCGGATTCTAAGATATTTTTCGTATAGAAAAATTCTCAGATTCTGAGACATTTTTCGTATAGAAAAATTTTTAGATTCTAAGACATTTTTCGTAAAGAAAAATTTTAAGATTTTGAGACATTTTCGTAAAGAAAAATTGCATTTTAAGTATAAAAAATTCTCAAAGAATATTCCCTGAGAATATTTTCCGTATAGAAAAATTCTCAAATTCTGAGACATTTTTCGTATAGAAAATTCTCAGATTCTGGGACATTTTTCGTATAGAAAAATTCTGGGATGTTGAGACATTATCAAATTCTGAGACAGTTTTCGTATAGAAGAATTCTCAGATTCTAAGAGATTTTTGGTAAAGAAAAATTCTCAGATTGTGAGACATTTTTCGTATAGAAAGATTCTGAGACATTTTTCATATGGAAAAATTCTCAAATTCTAAGGTATTTTTCGTATAGAAAAATTCTCTGGTTCTGATACGTTTTTCGTATAGAAAAATTTTCAGATTCTAAGACATTTTTCCTAAAGAAAAATTTTAAGATTCTGAGATATTTTTTCGTATAGAAAAATTTTCAGACTTTAAAACATTTTTCGTATAGAAAAATTTTCAAATTTGAGATATTTTTCGTACAGAATGAGACATTTTTTGTACAAAAAAATTCTAAGATTTTGAGAAATTTTTCGTATAGAAAAACTCTCAGATTCTGAGACATTTTTCGTATAGAAAAATTCTTATATCTTTTTCTTATAGAACAATTCTCAGATTCAAAAACATTCTTCGTATAGAAAAAAATCTCAGATTCTGGGACATTTTTCGTACAGAAAAATTCTGGGATGTTTAAACATTCTTAGATTCTGAGAAAGTTTTGCTATAGAAAAATTCTCAGATTTTAAGATATTTTTTGTATAGAAAAACTCTCAGATTGTGAGACATTTTTCGTATGGAAAGATTCTGAGACATTTTCCGTATGGAAAAATTCTCGGATTCTAAGATATTTTTGGTATAGAAAAATTATTAGATTGTGGGACTTTTTTGGTATAGAAACATTTTTAGATTCTGAAACATTTTTCTTAAAATATTAATTAAGATTCTGAGATACTTATCTTAAAGAAAAATTCTAACAATGAAAGAATCTCAACCCTTATGAACCGATTTGCCTGCAATTTAAAATATATATGTATATAAGAGACGATTTTAAGGTTGGGCTGTCTCGGGTTATCGGCTATATCGATGTTTAAAAGTTTCGTTTTATGCATTTCGTATTGAAAAATTCTGATACATTTTTCGAATAGAAAAATTTTCAGATTTTGAGATATTTTTCGTACAGAAAATTCTTAGATTTTGAGACATTTTTCGTACAGAAAATTCTTAGATTTTGAGATATTTTTCGTATAGAAAAATACGAAGATTCTGAAACTTTTTTCGTAAAAAAAAATTTTCAGATTCTGGGACATTTTTCGTATAAAACAATTCTTAAATTCTGATACATTTGTTGTATAGAAAAATTAAAAGTGTTTCCAAAAAACTTTTCAAATAAATTCGAGAGGGCTAACCTGCCTTTCATACAGACCTGTGTGTGTATATTAGTAAATGTATTAGTATATGAGTGTGTAAATTTATATGTTGTGCGTGTTGTTTTTTTAAACAAAGTATGAAATAAAGAAAAACAAATATTGTATACACGTGAAAAATTTAGAACTACTACTACATATAAATGAACAACAGGAGTAGCAACAAAAAAAAATAACAAACCCGTAGTAGAAGAAGAAGAAAATAGCGAGCTTAAGCAAAAAACTGGAAAAAAGACAGCTGACAGAAGGTAAAAAAAAAACGTAAAACGCAAAAAAAAATAAATCGACCTCAGACAGCACGTACCAATTATACATACAAACAAATATTCATATACACTTACAAACATACATGTGTATGTGGATATTTAAGTAAATAAGTATATAAATTATATACATTCTTATGTATATACTACATTAACTTACCAACAACAATATGTTTAAGTATCATTTTACGGTATATTAGCAAAAAAAAAATAAGAAAAAGGGAAAAGAAGAATAACTGATAAATCTTCATCCTTAATTAAAAAAGTTAAGTTGGTAAGAAATGATTTTGACTTTACTATGAATGATGAGGTTTAGTAAAAGTTTTATTTTTTCAAAATTTGTTATTATATACTACAAAAAAATTTGAAATTTAATGTAAAATAATTTCAAGTAATTCAGATTCATTTCCGAAACTAAAAACAAATTAAAAAAATATCTTAAAATCTAAAAAATCTAGTTAAAAAATTTGAAAATTTTTCTTAAAAAATTTAAAATTCTCAAATCTTAAAGTCCCAAAAATCTGAAAATTTGTTAAAAGGAAAAATGTTTGAATACATAAAAATTCGCGACATAAAAACATCATCTGTGAAACTAAAGCAAATGTTGAAACAAAAATTATTTTGGAATTTGGGACTTTTTTTTCATAAAGAAAATATTTCTTAAATTTTGAATATTTGTATACAAAAATAAATGAAAGAAACTTTAATTTTAAAACATAATGTTTTAGATACATATGTAAATTTTACATAGGACAGGTATTGCTTAAAAGTTTATTGGTATAAATTTGTATCACTCGTATTATCACACCCTGTATTTACGGATCATGGCTACCATCAAAAATTGTTAAATGCTCACTGAACATTCCAGCCATCATCATTTAGTAGCAGCATTAACCATAACAAATATGACAACAATAAGAACATCACATACACATTAAAGAAAGTTACACATACAAACAAAGAAAGAATTAAAATAGCAACACAAAGTCACATAAAGAAATAATTTTCTTTTGTTTTTAATGTTTGTTCATGACCATAAGAAAGGAGCACACACACATATACATATAAATATCTGTGGGTAAATACAATCTAAATTTTAAGGAATAAATCCTTTTAGTTAAGAATTTAAAAATTAAATATCTACTCTTGTAAAGAAGCGGAAAAGCATTTCCATTACAGTTGTCTGAGAATTTTTCTATACACAGAGAAAAATAAATTTCCAACTGAATTCATCAGTTGTATTAACTCAAAATTCGGTTGCTGCTACTACATTTTAATGTGGCTAACGAATTTTGTAGTTGTTTCAATTAAAAGACAGTTGTATTAACAAAATTTAGTTGTAACTACCGATATTTAGTTGTATCACCATTAATACAAATGCATCCACCGATTTTTTGTTGTAACAACTGAATTTCAGTTGGAAATTAGCAAATTTGTTTTCTGTGTGTATGAATCTGAGGATTTTTCCATAAGTAAAATGTCTCAGAATCTGAGAGTTTTTCTATACAAAAAATGTCTCAAAATCTGAGAATTTTCCTGCACAAAACTTGTTTCAGAATCTAAAAATTTGTCTATACAAAATGTCATGTATTCGGAAAAATATTTTATACGAAAAATGTTTTAGTATTTTAGAATTTTTTTATAAGAAAAATGTCGCAGAATTTGAGAATGTCTCAGAGTCTGGGAATTTTTCTTTACGAAAAATATCTTAGAATCGGAGAATTTTTCTATATGAAAAATGTCTCAGATTCTAAGAATTTTTATATACTAAAAATGTCTCAGAATCTGAGAATCTGTCTACAATAAAAATGTCCCAGAATCTAAGAGTTTTAATCCAATGATCAGTTTTTATTTATTTTTTCAATTTAATTACAAATCATTTTTAATAATTTAAACCTAAACAGAACTGGTAACAATGACCGTCGTCTCGTTGTAGCGAAATCGACCAAGGGTTTTTGTGGGAATCGAACCCACGACCCCCTGTTTCATAGGCTAGCACGCTACCAACTAACCTACAGGGGCTCCCTGAGAGTTATTATATACGAAAAATGTCTCAGAATCTAAATCTGAGAATTTTTCTATACAAAAAATGTTTCAGAATCTGTACAAAATTGTACAAATTTTTCTCCGAATATAAGAATTTTTCTATAAAAAAATGTCTCAGAATCTGAGAATGTTTCTATAAGAAAAATGTCATAGAATTTGAGAATGTTTCTATACGAAAAATGTCTAAGAATCTGAGTATACGAAAAATATCATTTATTTTTACCCTCCAACATTTTCTTAAAACATACACTCATGATCATAATAATAGATATGTACACCACCTGAACTATTTTTGAAATGCCAATAACTGTCAAATTAAGATTTTTTTTAATGAGCAAATGTGTTTTTTTTTAGTATTCGAAGCGGCAAAGATATTATATATCAAAGCATGGCAAGTCCATCTTTATTTATTATTTGCCAGTTAACGGTTTATATAAAGTGCTTCCAGCAGGTGATCATAATAATAGATACACTCGAAATTTTTCCTATTTTTTTCAATTTAAAGGTCATATTTTCCAATTATTTATATCGATTCAAATAATTTGGTAAAAAACTTGAAAAATACAATTAATTATCCAATAATAAGTGTCCATTTTGTTAAAAAATTACTAGAAAAAAGCACTGTTCTTCTGATGAACGGACCATAGCTAAAAACTTAAAAAAATCGGGAAAATCTATATCAAAATGCTTGGGCCGGTCCGTGAACTTCGTTCAAAATACCTTAAAAATGGAAAAAAAATTAGAAACACGTGTTAGATCATATAAAACATCCCCAGCGACTGGTAGCCATATCGTTTCGTTTTTAAAAAAAGGTCCCATCCAAGTTCTACAAAGTTATTTCAGCCGAAATTTCAAGCGAAATAAGCGCGCCAACTGTTTACCGACGTCTACAGCAGACTAATTTACTCAGCCAAATAACGGGAAGAGTCGTACTGATGCATCAGAAGAATATGAGATGGGGTTAAATATAGGCAAGGAATACTTGTTCGGGCGGTTCTTTTTTTTAGAGCATATTAAGCCTTTATTTTTCATTTTAAGAGGTCATTCCAGGGGTCACTTTAGTCCTCTTTTTAAATACTCTTATATAGGTCTTCTAAAACGTGCATTTAAAGGGTTAAAGTGTTCTACGAATATTTTTTGCTTCCAATTTCAGTAGGGGAAACATCGCCTGCAATTCCGCTCTAGAGCAAGTATTCCTTGCCTACATTTAACCATATCTAATCTTCTTCTTAGACATCAGAAGGACTCTTCGTGTTATTTGGCTGGGTAATTTAACATACTGGAGACGTCGGTGAACAGTTGGTGCGCCTTTTACGCTTGTAATTTCGGCAAAAACAGATTTTGAGGACTTGGATGGGTCCTTTTTTGAAATAGAAATGATATGGCGATCAGCAACTGGGGATCTTTTATATGATATAAAACGTGTTTCTGCATTTTTTCCCATTTTAATGCATTTTTAAAGAAGTTCCCGGATCGGCCCAAGCTTTTTAATATATATTTTCCAGCTTTTTTTAGGGTTTTAGCTATGGTCCGTTCATCAGAAAAACAATGCTTTTTTCTAGTCATTTTCTAATTAAATGGACACTTATTATTGAATAAATAATTGTATTTTTCAAGTATTTTTACCAAATTATTTGAATCGATATAAATAATTGCAAATATGACCTTTAAATTGGAAGAATTTCGAGTGTATCTATTATTATGATCACCTGCTGAAAGCACTTTTTATAAACTGTTAACTGGCAAACAATAAATAAAGATGGACTTGCCATGCTTTGATATATAATATCTTTGCCGCATCGAATACTAAAAAAAAAAACACATTTGCTTATTAAAAAATATCTTAATTTGACAGTTATTGGCATTTCAAAAGTAATTAAGGTGGTGTATCTATTATTATGATCATGAGTGTACTTACGTCCTATCTCAACTCCCTAAGTGTGCTCCCATACAAATTACAGTTGGAGTAAATTTTATAAAAATGTAATTTTGAATGGAAGCTCACTTAGGGAGTGTGGTAAAATAAATGAGGGTCGGTCTCACAAATGACACCTCTTGGACGCACTATTGGACCGGTAGAATCTGATTAACTAAAACAAATTTTCAAAAAATAAAAAAAATGTATGGGGACCGCCTTAATAGTTAAAGATCGAGGGTAGGTGTGTTCAGAGAAAATGTTTGGACTAAAAAAATATTGTGGGTCGGTTATACATTTGATTGCTCTAAAGGCGCTCTTAGGGCAGTTACAGCTGTTGAGCAAATTTTAAAAAATGTCATTTTGTGTGGGAGCCCTCTTAGAAATTGGTGATAGGGTATTAGTTTGTTCCGAAGAAATGTTAAGGCGTAAAAATTATCGGTCTTGAAAATGACCCTCTATGACGCACCATTGGAGCAGTAGAAATGATTTTAAAATTGGAAAATTACAATAAAATTTTTTCCAAAAATTTAAAAAAATAGTAATAATCGTTATCCCACGATCCTACTAGGCAAAAAAATTTAAAATCGATAGAAGTTTTACACAAAAAAATTTAAAAAAAATCAAAGAGTACATACATTTTCACAATGAGATTTAAATTTTAAAACTTAAAAATCGCTTACTAGAGGACTTTTAAGATTTTTTTTGGATTTTTTTAAAAAGTACGTAAAAAAACAAAAATTTTGAAAAAAAATAATGTGAAATTTGGACCATTATTGAAAAAGTTATGAGTAAAAGAAGTTTGAGTAAAGGAACAAACTACCAATTTTTAAAAATTCGATATCTTTTGAACGGGTCATCAAAAAAATCTGAAAATTTACCATTAAGGAGTTTTCGAAAGGTATTAAAAACTGTAAACAAATTGGGAAAATCGAAAAAAAAAATTTCAAAGTGTCCGATTTGACATGGAATACCCCATATACATACGTACGACCTCCAAAATCATGTATTTTTACGTTTGGCGAAATTTCTGCTAGTTCGGCTTTTATACGGATTTTCCCAAGAGCCCATATTTTTTCATAAGGCAACAAACCAATTTTAAAATTTAAAAAAAAAACAGGTAACTCTTATTTTTCTCCCCTCATTCCAATATTCAAGTTTCAGGGCAATCGGTGGGTGCCCTGTAAAAGACCTTCATTGTAAGTTGTTCTTAAATTAATAAACAATAAAATGTTTTCTTTGTTTACAAAAAAATGGTGGTCAAAAGAAGTGGAGGTAAAAAAAAACATCTTTTGATTTTTGTTTGGGTCATGGGAAAAATGAGTTGATAACTGAATTTACTGTTGTTGTACTGTTTTTTTAAATTTTTAGGGGGTTATTCATAATACCTAAAGTGTACTTAAAGTAGGTTTATTTGACAAATATTCTTGCAATATCAGTCAAATAAACCTACATTAGATTAAATTTACTCATTATGAATAGCCCAGTTAATGTTTGGACTTGAAAAAAAATCAACTCAAAAAATTTTCTAAAAAAACGTCTACAAATAATTTCATTTCCCAGCGCGACCCCGGTATCTTATTTAATATTTGCTCAATCTGGACGCTATCAAGCTTTAATTTAAGCTTGTAAGCTTGGAAAATTTCCTATATAGCGTTTTTTTAAATAGTCGATTGATAACACTGTGTGGCAGAAAAAAAACCTAGGATGCGATACTTTTTTTCTAGTAGGTGTTGTTGAGTACAACAAGACCTCGTACTTGAAATTTGCGAAACACCAACAAAATCTTGAGTTACGGGTAAAAAAACGGTTTTTCAAACCTTTTACACTCACAAGCCAGTAACTTTGTTGAATACTAACCAATTTTTAATTTATCGACGGCTTTAGAAAGAAGAAACTGAGACCTTTCGAAGATCTGAACATAATATTTAAGTAATATTGAGACAACTGTGCGTATTTCTCCAGCAAACTAAATTTTTTAAAAAAATTTCTCTATTTTTCAACTTTGGAGATGTTTTTTACATTTTTTGGTCAAGGAACCGTATTATTTATGAATTTATTAAAAAACTATATTTATTTATGAGGAAAACTCAACTTTGGTTTTTAATACCCTCTAACCGTAGTACGGGGTATATTCACTTTGTCATTCCGTGCGAAACGCATCCAAATATCGGTCTAGAGTCTCACAGCGAATATAATTTTTTGATCAGTGATCGATTCTAAGACATTATAGAGATGGCGAAATATCGGTCTAGACTCTAGAGTCCCATAAAAAAAATTTTTTTTTTGATCAGTGATTGATTCTAAGACATTGAAGAGATGTCCGTCATGTCCGCTTGTAGAAGACATGATAATTTAGTGGAATGTAAATCTTATATAAATGACAGTGGGACTCTAAAGCAAAAAAGTTTGGCGAAAGCTCTTGTTCTAAACTGATGTTGAGAAGAGGAACTCAGCGGTAAATGATAAATGCGATAAATGAAAATAAAAAAACTATAAAGACGTTTCGCGGGTTTGAGAGAGGGGGGTTGAGGGTGATGCTGTCTGGGGACACCTTCCCCTAGCGATTAATGTTTACAAATTCATATATTATAATATTTACACTCAAATAATAAAATTTTATATTTTTTTTTATTTTTCGTTTAACCTAAAAGGAAAGCGGACCAAAAAAATGGCATTGTTTAATCCCCTCGGTTCAACAGCAGGTCAATGAACTTCATATGACGCAAAAATGTTTTATTTGTTGAACAAATAGACAAAAAAACTTTAAAATAAAATAGTGTATTTCTGGAGTTGCATTAGTTCTCCAAGGGGAAACTTTTTCCCTGGTCCAGTTTAGCCCATTTACAAACTTCACTGTCCTATAAACATATCACATATTCGTGTCAAAACTTCAGGAGTCTACACTCAAAAAAATACGTTAGTAGATATACTAATCTTTTTTTGCTAATGCTAGTTAGCTAACTTTTAGCAAATTTTTAGTTGAGATTAGCATGTTAGCAAAAAATTCTTGTAAACTTCATTTAGCACATTAGCAATTTTAAACAAACTTTGAACTAATTTCTTTTGCTAAATTTGAAATTGAGTTGACAACATTTTTACAAGATTTTTTGCTAACATTAGCAAAAATAAATGGTAATTTTTTTTTTATTTTCAGAAAACTTAAAATGGCGCTATCTCGGAAACTAAGCCAGATAGAGCAAAATGGAGGGCATTTTTGGTTCTTAGAATCTCCATACTTTCGCGGGTCCTCTTCACATGTGTGGACCCTAACGGGACCTAACTTTGGATCCAAAAAAGTTAGCATTCCCGAAAATTTTAAAATGCTCATATCTCGGTAAATATTGCCGACACAACAAAAAGTTCAAAAGAATTTTTGTAGCTCTCAACACGTAGAACAAGACCGCAAAATAACCAAAAGCTCTCCGAGTAATATTTTTTAAGTTATCGAGTTTTTTAATTCTTAAGACCCCAGTGATCCCCTAAAATCACGTATCTCAAAAACTAAGCAAGGTAGAGCGAAACGCACACAAATTTTGGATCAAAACGATTTTTAAGGAACCCAACTAGGCCTAGGCCCATCGGGGTCTGGACCTATTGGGTCCAAACCCAATGGGGTCCTCAAATGTGTATGAACTAAGTTGAAATAAAAAAAATCAGTTAACTAATTTTTAGCAAAAC
Source organism: Pegoplata infirma (assembly GCA_963921195.1). Lineage (NCBI taxonomy): Eukaryota > Metazoa > Arthropoda > Insecta > Diptera > Anthomyiidae > Pegoplata > Pegoplata infirma. The sequence goes on along the minus strand of OY992536.1, from coordinate 213,657,425 downwards.
GTTTTTGCTAACTTTACCAAAAAAATTGTGGGTTCAAAATCAGCAAATTTTCTTGTAGGTTTACAAGCTTTTTTTGCTAACTTTACAGTTTTTTTTTTTTTGAGTGTAGCTCTTTTATTTTAGACAGTTTCGTGTCTTCCACAGATGGAAAAACGGACGGTCAGACAGACGGACAAAGCTAGAATGTCGTAGAATCGATCACTGATCAAAAATAAATATTTTATGGGACCCCAGATCGATATTTCGATGTGTTTCACACAGAATGACAAAGTGAGTATACCCCGCATATTATAGTTAGATGGTAGAAAAACATTGTGCAGGCATTTATTCCAAAATTTTGTTTTTATTAAAAGTTTAATAACTCAGTCAATTTTTAACCGATTTTAAAAACCAACGTTGTAATTTACTCTTAAATAAATATACTTTATTATTAAATGCATAAATGGTTCGGTTCCTAAATAAAAAAATATGATAAAACAAACTTAAAAAATAATGATTTTTTTTTTTAATTGAGTTTGCTGGAAAAATACGCACAGTTGTTTTAATATTACTTAAATTTCACGTTTACAACTTCGAAAGATATTAGTTTATTCTTTCTAAAACCGTCGGGAAACTCAAAATCGGTTAATATGTAACAAAGTTACTGGCTTATAAGTGTAAAAAGTTCGAAAAACCGGTTTTTTACCCGTAACTCAAGATTTTGGAGGTGTTTCGAAAATTTCAAGGACAGAATCTTGTTGTACTCGACAACACCTACTAGAAAAAAAATATCGCATCCCAGGTATTTCTGTTTCATTCTTTTTTGTAACACTGTGTAATAATAACGATTTTTTTGTCAACTTTGTCGTTAACGAATTACATCTACTTTAGACCTGTACACTTTCTTTTGACGCTCACTGTATATCTGTTTAATATATTAAGTATTTTGTTTATAGAAAACAAAAACAACTTATTATTGAGAATAATAGCAAAAAAGAAAAAAAAACACTTACCTTTAATTTGTCCTTAAGGTCTCTTCTTAATTATGTTCTTTGTTCTATGCTTCGTTGACTGCAATAATTTTTATTTTAAATCTGACTTTGATTGCACTAATTAAGATGAATAAGAATTGTTCTGGTCTGCTGGATAATAAATTATTATTTTTTTTTTTGTAGATATTTTATCAATTTTAATTAAACACTTTTTAGTAGATTGACACTTAAATTTTTTTTAATTTGTTTAACACTTTAACACTTTTTTATTGTGTATTTAATTTATTTTTTTTTTGTAATATTTTGTTTTATTTCTATAATTTAAAAAAAACAACAAAATAACTGTATTAATTTAAATTTTATAATTTCAATTATAACTTTTTCTTGATTTTGTTTTCTAATTGAAATCCTTTTCAAACAAAATAAAAAAACCTTTCACCTTTTCAAAACTTTTTCATTACTCAAATCCTTTTTTATCTTTTTTTTTTTCTTTCTGTTTTCTATTTAACTTGTGTTTGTGTGTTCTCTGTTGTTGTTTTTTTTTTTATTTTTTTGCCCAAAGCAAAACCTAAACTCGTTTTATGGCTATTTAATAAAAATCAGTTGTTTTTAGCTCAAAACACTTCGACGTCTCTAACTAAACTGATTCAAAAAATCCAACAGACAACATCTTTAAAACTAAAATTAAATCCGTCGAAAATATTTATAACACTAACAACATGAATTGTATTGTACAATTCGTGTATGTACCCGAATAGATTATTCTTTTATATTCACTCACTCACTACTTTCTCTTAATCTCTTTTTAGAACTTTCTCTCATCATCACCATCATACTTAAATTAAAAATAACTGTTATATTTCAATTGAGCTCCCTATTTCTTTTTACTATTACAGGAAACTAGGAATTAAAAAAAAGCTTTACCTCTCTTCATATGAAAAAAAAAAAAAAACATTTTATACTCTTTATGCATTATAAAAAAATTCTACCTGGTTTATATGTTTGTTTACTTTTTTCTTAGTATGAGCTTTTAAAGGCCCTCGTGTTTATTTTGTATTTTATCTTAAAATATGGGAAGCCTCCTCTGTGTGATACTTCGATTTAAGTTATTTTATGTCTTGTAAAACAGGGAAAACATGTGTTTCCTAAAGTCCATGCATTCAAGAGATGGATTTGTAAAAATGATAACGTAACGAATTTCGTATGAAATGAAAGGTCTTTCTTACTAAAACCAATACTCAGGGGATGCCCCCTACTGATGCTGTACATTGTATTGATCAGGAAAAGAAGGTATGGGAAGGAGGAAAGAGGGAGTAGTGTTTTTTTTGGTGTTTGATTTAAATTTTAAGTGACAGGAAAGACCTCTGAAGGCAGTTTATTCCACATACGAATTGTTCGACTTAAAAACGAATTTTCTCTGTAATGCGTTGTGCGAAACACATGACAATCAACAACAAACGGGTGTGCTCTACGAGACAAGCGAGTATTCCGATCAAACACTCGGGCCTGTGGAATAATTTCACTTATCTCAGATGAGCACCTCCCATGATAATTTCGATATGAGAGTGTCACACAACCCACATGCCTGCTCGTAAAATGGATATCGATTTCTCTGACCCTCACAACTTGAGCAGTCAATCCAATATTCTTTATTCAATAGGAATTATGGAATACTTTGATATGCCTACGGATAAACTCTGTGCTACGCTTTGGACGGAAGTTTGAGATCGTACACAGAGAAACAGTTTAATTGTACCAATTGTGAGTTCGTACACAGAGAAACAGTTTAATTGTGCCAGCCGAATTTAGAGCTAACTGCATGGTTTAATTGCCACAACCTAAATTTTCGGTTGCGATAACCGAAATTTATTTGAACCAACAGTTGTTAAGTTGTTTTAAGTGATAGGAAAGACCTCTGAAGGGAGTTTATTCCACATACGAATTGTTCGACTGAAAAAAGAATTTTCTCTGTAATGCGTTGTGCGAAACACAGGACAATCAACAACAAACGGGTGTGCTTTACGAGACAAGTGAGTATTCCGAAGAAAGACTCGGGCCTGGGGAATAATTGCACTTATCTTAGATGAACACCTCCCATGAACACCCCACATTTCGACGATGCTCAAATGAATTAATAGAGAGTGGACCTGAACACGGTCCAGAAGCTTCAGAATAGACTCTGAAGCCCCTGCCCATATGTGAGAGTTGGATTCCATTTTCGGCCGGATATAGCTGGTATTAATAGTAAGGAGATCGAATGGAGTGAAAAAAGTCTTGCACCGTTTCAGAAAACCAAGACACTTGAAAACCAAGACCTCTTTTGACACTTGAAATATGTGTTTATTCCATCGGACATCACACTGTATTCTCATGCCCAGGACATCAAGAGTTTTCGATTCCTCAATACCTATACCATCCATAGCTACAGATGGCAATGCTAACTCCACAGCCCGCCTGTGTCCTGGTTGAGTGTGACATTCATATTCTGCCGCATGCCCTCTATCTCCAAAGAGCTTGGCCTGTGATCGAATGAAAATGAATGGCAAATGTAGCTGTCATCTGCAAAAGAGTAGATAGGATTGAATGTCTGACCAAGAAGATCATTATTAAAAATAAGGAATAGAGTTCGAGAAAGAACAGAACCTTGCGGTACCCCTGAATTTAGCTGAAACTCGTCTGATGAGATCTAGAAATATCTAGAGCAACCACTTTACTCTCACCAAAATGGTGGAGGGTGATTATCTCGTCTTATAATTAGAGCAGCGCAATACGCCAACAAAAGGTACAACATAAGGTCCCCTGGTGGAGTAGTGCTCTTGAATATATGCAGAAGAAAGTTAATAATTATTTTAATAAGGCCAAGCTTTCTGGGAACTGCGATACTTATAGAATTTCTCTGACCGAGTAAAACAAGGAGATTAGAATATCCAAAAGGGCATCTTGGAAAAAAATATGTGAAAGCATAGAAGATACTCCTCCAGTCGCAAGACTACATAAGACGTTAGTTAAATACTCTACGAACGAAATGGGTCTCTTAAGGGGAAATGACGGTATTTACACCAAAGACCCAAAGGAGACTTTTGAGTTGTTATTACGTATTCACTTTCCTGATTCCATCATATGTGATCCTTATCCAAGACTATGTAGGGGAACATCTAATCTTTCAGGCGTTATCTTCGACCCGGATGAGCCCAGTTGGCAACATCCTCGAGCCATCCTCAGTTACGGCGCGGTGACATGCCAGAGTCACTGCTGACATCCACAAGACATCTCTATATACTGAGTTGAGGACAGTTTTATATAAATTTTCCAAATGTCCTCACTCAAAGTCAGTAATAGTCAGATCATGCTGACTTTCTGGGGACATGTCACATAGGTCATACGAAAATTCAAAAAATTTGATTTGACACAATTATTGAAAAAGTCAAATTCACAGGTACCCAGAGTCGTTTTTTGGTCTTTGTCTAGCAGATTTCTCTCCCGTGTAAACGTGCCTTTAGAGTTTAATTTTATTAAAGGGTTTCCCAGATTTAAAATTTGAATTTATTGTTCTGCTATTGTGAAGACATTTTCTTATAGATTTGTCCTTAGAGGATTTGTCCACACTTTAAATCAAACATTCATTGATGACAATGTTAGGACATGTCATCAAGGATTACTTATGATTTGTCAGAACCTGAATACATTTCCTCAAGGAATCACTTTGTAAATTTCTTCAGTGACATATTTTCCAACTGAAAGGTTAGATGGGCCATTCAATCCCTTGTTTCGTTCAAATCCCTTGGGGAGGACGAAATGTTTTCCGCTCTTTTGAGGAATGGTTTAGATTTCCTTTAAGATACATTAGTATCTGTCGTTAGATCCAGCTTAATATTTGGACACATCCCCTTCTCTTTGGAGGAAGTTAAATATTGTAGTCATACCTAAGGTGGAAAATAGACCGGCTGAATTGCCGAAATCGTATAGACCATAAGTCTTATAAACTCCTACTGAAGACTATGGAAAGATTGCTGGATCTTCACTTAAGATCCGCATATTTGGACCAATATCCTTTGCACAGAAATCAATATGCATATGCAAAAGGCAAATCTACTGATTCGGCTTTACATCATCTAGTACTAACAGAAAGGCTGTTGCAGCATGGGCAGAGAATAGAATTGTTGATTGGACCTGGGTATTGAACCCCAAAATATCATGTGGATCTACAAAATGATTGTTAGACCGATCATGACGGACGCTGCCATAGTCTGTTGGCAGAAGACTATGCAGAGGTACAGTGTCTGGCTTGTACTCTAATTACGGGTGCTATGAAAACCTGCCCAACATTGACCCAAGAAGCCATCTTAGATGTCACACCTCTGGACATTTTCATCAGATCTACGACAACTATGGCTACGCGTAGAATGAATACCAATTACTCTGGCCCTCGTTACTTGAGCGGATACTCTAATATTCTTTCTTCAATAGGAATTATGGAAACTTTGATATGCCGACGGATAAACTCTGTGCTACGCTTTGGATGGAAGTTTGAGATCGTAATACCGAGACCAGAGTGGGATATGGAGGTGGTCCATATGTTGACACTAGAAGCCCAAACTGGTATACGGACGGATCAAAAATGTCATCTGGAGTGGAAGCTGGTGTCTACGGTCCAAACACGTGGATTTTCGAACCCATGGGAAGGTGACCTAAAGTTTTTTAAGTTGAAATTCTGGGCATATAATGCTAGCTTCTCCATCTTTTTCATTAGGGACATTGGACAGAGTTTGAATTAAATTTACATATCTTGGCACAAAATACCCGTAAGGGCTAGATCTCCCCTTGAATAATAAAAAGGTCTTTAGCAGACAAGGAAAAACTCCGTACTTTATTAAAATAATGTTTAAATTATTCAAATTTAATTTTGTTTTGAAATAAAACTCTTAAAAATGTTGGTGTTTTATAATTTCAAAAAATAAAACTCTTAAAAATTTTGGAGTTTTATAATTTCAAAAATAAAACTCTCTCAAAAAAAAGAGTTTTATTTTACCTTAAAAATAGAAAGAAATATATATTTTTGAAAATAATATAGTATATGTAGTAGAGTTTAGATAAAAATAATGTATTTCATCTTAAATATTTTCATTAGGTTTAAGGGGGGTATAAACGAAAAAATTAGTCTTAACGTGAGCAATTTTTAAACACCTATAAAAATATTAAAGCGCAATATTTTTTAATTCTGTTTTTTTATCTGCAAGATGAATTATTGTAATATTTTTAAAACTTTATTACACAAAATTTGGTCAACAAGAATTTCCAGGGTTGCCACTCATTTCTTTTTTTAAAGAGAAAATCGGATGCGGTTGTACAGCAAAAACTACTGAGCAGATTTTTATGATTTTTTTTTTATTTGTAGATTATGAAATTTTCTAGTACCTACTGACCATTTTTGAAAAATATTGATTTTTGTTGAAATTATGCTAATATAAACTTAAAAAATGTACTTTTCTTCTATCAAAAAAAAAATAATTAGGTCAAAATTTTAAAAAATGTCCACGATAAGTACTAGAGAATTTAATAATCTACAAATCAAAAATATTTCATCAAAATCCAAACAGTACTTTTAGCTGTACAATTGCAGCCGTTTTACTTTAAAAAACATTCTACAATTAAGTGGAAAAATCAGTTCATCAAATTTTGTGTTATGAAATTTTAAAAATATTGCAATAAATTATTTTTCAAATCACAAAACAGAATTAAAAAATATTGCGTTTTTATTTTTTATCGCTGCTTAAAAAATTACATAAAGGCTGTTTATTTTTTCTTTAAACCCCCTAAACAACCTAACCTAACCCCCCTTAAGAAAATTAATATTATTTAAATCTTTGTTTTATTGGTTTTGGAACAGTTACACATGCTGAACCTTTTGCTCAACATTAGCGAGTTCTTAGATATTAAAGACATGGTTCGTCTGTATTCATTACTTTTCTCACTAGTGGTCATTGATGCTTAAATTTGTTTACAGTATTCATTTCCAGTCTCGAATATTTCGAAAATGAATCGAAATAATCTGGGTTCACGAGGTCTATTACTACCCATATAATTTTCTGGTTCCAATTCTCGAATAAGTAAGAGTGGAACTACAGAAAGTACTAAATAAGCGGTTACTCAAATTTTCAAACGCGAATATCTTAAAAACTGTAAACGCATATTTAAAGCAGATTTGGAATTAGGAGGGCAAAATCTATTTAGTTTATACATTTAATTTTGCAGTATTTTTTTTTTATTTTTTAAAGTTTATACGCGATTTTTGCAAAAATATTTTTTATGCAAAAAACCAACAAAATATTAAAAGAACATTTTTTAGTGCAATATTTCGTTAATAGAAAGTTTTTTTTCACAAATAAGGGTTCTATTAGGAGTATTAATAAATTTCAACTAATTTCAACTAATTTTACTATTTCGTGAGGTCATATTTTTATCATATTATCAACTATTTTAAATAAAAATGTGAAAAACCAAAAATATTTTTTGTTTACTTAAAATAAAATTAATTGTATGAAAATAAAACTCTTTTTATTTCGGAGTTTTATTTTTAAAACTCAGTACCGAGTTTTATTTTAAAATTGTAGGAAATTTATTTAAAAATTGAATTAAATTTTTTTGGAAAAAATACTTTTGGTTTTTTTTCATTAAAGAGTTTTAAGTTTTACACTTTTCCCTTGTCTGGTCTTTAGACTTTAAAAAAAAATATTTTTTTACTTTGAGCCAACACTCAGGAGATGCCCTCTACTAATGCATTGCGTTGGTAAAATGAAAATAGGTTATAAGGAGAAGGAAAGAGGGAGTAGTGTTTGTGGACATTTATTTTTTATAAATTGTAGCCCACTGGGAAGACTTCTGCCGGGAGTTTATTTCGGCGAGTTCAACCGGGAACCAATTTTGTAATGCGTTGTGCTAGACATTGGACAGTCTACAACAAGCGGATGTGATCTGCTGGAAAGGCAAGTACAACGTGAAGCTTCAAGATACACCTTCAAGCATCTTCCCAGATATGGGAGTTGTATTCCGTTTTCGGTCGGATGTAGACGGTTTAATAGTGAGGAGATCAGACGGAGAGAAGTAATTCCTACACCGTTTAAAGAAACCAACACACTTAAATGACAAGGTTTTTTTTTTGTGTATACTACCCATGGATTGAGATAATGCTGACTTCACAAGCAGTCTGTGGGTCAACATACAACATTGGATCTTACGTGCATTAAAATCGTCCCTATTCCCAAGACCCCACGCGGTGGTTGTCGTAAGGTCATGCCATTCATGTTCCGCCTCAAAGCTTCAACCTCAGTAAAGCTTGGTCTATGATTAAAGGAAAATGAATGACAAATGTAGCTCTCTTTTGCGATAGAATAGATCGGAATGGAAATAAGACGCATAAGGTCGTTAGGAAAAAGTTAAGGAGAAAGAACAGAGCACTGCGGTCGGTACCCCTGAATTTAAATGAAACTTATCCGATTAGAACCCATCTATAACAACACGTATAGAGCGGTCTCTGAGAAGCGCGATATAAATCGAGAGAAATCACTACCGACACCAAACGCAATAAGTTTCGAAACTACATACGATCAAAAGCTTTGGAATAATCTAGAGCAACCATTTCGCTTTCACCAAATTGTAGAATAGAATGACTTAAACTTTTCGAAAGCAACGCTAACAGGTCCCCAGTAGAAGGACTTTTTAATTAAAGGATATATGGGGGGTAGGTGTGTCCTTGCTCCGATTTTTCCAAAAATCTGTTTTTTTCTTGATTATATCATTTAATGCTAGTGTATCAAATTTTAGAAATCTGTGACCAATATTTTTATTTTTTTTCCCCACTCGATATATGCGGCAAGTAAAATCGTATATGAAAAGAGAAATACACTGAATTTACCATTTTATAGAAAATGACAGATTCATTTTGGCGACTATCAAATACTCTCACTATTCTTTCTCTATAACTGTGTATTTAAAAATTTGTGATTTCAGATTTTTAAATCACACTTTCAATTTAAATTAAAATAATCTAATTTATAAGATATTTATTTGCATATTCTGCAGATAATTAAAAAAAAATATATACAAAAATAGACTATCAGAAAGGGATGAAACAAACCGAATTGCATGTATTTTTTATGTGTTTATGATTATTTTTGTTGTATTTGTTAACATTTTTATGTTAACTTCTAGTGGAAGTAATTTTTTGACTTTAATTTTTTTGGTGTTGCCCCCAAGTGTGCTTTAAAAATGTACTGTGTAAATTCTATTAGCGATCTAAAGTCCAAAAATTTGGTTTTACAGCCTACTCTATTAAAATGTATGTGGTGTTTACAATGGCATGTGGTTTGAAATAATAAAACCAAACACACAAAAAAAATCAAAACAAATCCTTAAGCTTAAGAAGCTCTCCAAAAATTTTTTAAAATAGAAATATAAAAATGAAATATAAAAATGAAATACAAAAAAACACACTCACATATGGAAACAGTGTGGGTCATAATAAGTAAATTTTTTAAGTTTTGGCTTAAAAATTCAAATTATAGTTAAATAGTCAAGTTTGTCGAGTTCTTATTGAATTCTTTAACAATTTTTCGTTTTTTTAATTGTGCAATAAAAAAGAGTTTATTCTAGTTCGAGGTCATTTAGTTTCCCTGCTATGAATTAACATAACAAGTACTTATGTTAACTATTCTTTTTTATTAGGATATTCGGCCAAAAAATTCTCAAAGAGTTTCTGCTTTCAAAATTGTTGTAGTTTTCTATATGGAATTGCTGACCGTTTCGGGGATTATCCAATTTTCCCTTAATCACAATTTTTAAACAAAATTAGGAAATACTTTTGGTGTCCAATAGACTGGGTTGGTCATCAAAATTTCCTATTTTCCGCTCTTAATTTAAAAGCTTTCCTCGAAAAAACTGCACAGTCAAAATATTAGATTTTTAGGTCGCGTCTTGGTTATTTGTGCATAGTTTTGTCATTTGATGTCCGATCGTTATAAAAACCAGTAGAAAAGTTAAATTCGACTTGGCCTTTGACAGTTTTTTAACATTTTTGTGCTCGGAAACCGTAAGTCGTACAAAAAACTTATATAGAAAATTTTTTTTTTTTTAAATTTCAACAAAAAATTTTGAAAACCATATTTGAATGTCCTTTTTTCCTGGGAAGGACACCATGGACTTCCAAAAACAAAATTTTGTATTACAGTTTAGAATGTCCTTTTAACGCTATTAAAGAGGGGTGTTTTTTTCGCATTGTTGAGCAATAAATTTTCAAAGTTTGTTAGATAGCCAAATATTTTATTTTTTTTTTTTAATTTTGAAAAAAATTTTGCAGAACAATTCTTGGCAGATTCTAAAACATTTTTTCTAAAGAAAAAATTTCAGTTGCTGAGGAATTTTTTTCTACAAAAAAGTTATAAGATTCTATGACATTTTTTCTATAAAAAAAATGCTTACACTCAAAATATTATGTAAGTAAATTCAGCAGAAAATACTTTTGAAAATGAAACTTTATTTAAAAAACGGAGTACTTACACTTCATTTAAAACAAAAACATTTTTCAGTTATTTTTAAATGTAAATTAATAACTGTTGAAATCCGTAAAAACAACTTAAAAATCGGTAAAAATCACTGACTAAATTTTACTGTAAAAACAATTAAAATAACGGAAATTTTCATTAATTTTTATTAGAAATAATTTAAAAAAGCTTAGAACCAGAGAAGAATCGAACTCATAATTTCTGGCTCCAGCACGCTACCCTCTGTGCCACACGCTACTTATATTTTCAGCAACTAAATTTGGATATAAAATTAAAAAAAAAAATCTAATTTTAGAAATTTTCAAATAACTGACAATAAAAAACGACACGTAAAATAATGTGGTTTGTTTTTTAAATAACTGAAAATAACGTATAAACTTTCAAAAAGTTGTTTAGAATATTTGTATGTGAAACAAACGAATTTTCTTTTAATATTAACTGAAACGAAAACTATTTGTTTTACTGTGAAACAGTAACTGTTAAACTTTTATGAGTGTAATATTTGAGATAATTTTTCGTTCAAAAAATTCTTATATTCATAGTCAAATAAATGTTAAATGATAAAAAAAATATCGCTTAGAAAATGATAAGGTATATAATGTCCAAAGCTCTAATGTCATTTAAGTTTTTTTTATGTCATTTCCTTGATTCTGAAACATTTTCTCCTAAATGTAAAAAAAAACTCCTTAGGATAAAGACTGTGTGTGCTGACGTTAAGCACCAGCACGCGTAGCCCTATCCTAAGGATTTTTTACTTCCTTTTTCTTTTCTTTATTTTCTTTCCTTTTTCGTTTTCTTTTTTTACTGGTTTTAGAGGGAGGGGAAATCCCGTTTTTCTCCTCCCCTCCTAACTACTTATTATGTCAATTCATAATTGGGAAAATAAATTACTTCGAACTAAAATAATTTCGGTATAAAAAATAATAGTTGTTATTTTGAGTAGGTTTATTCTAGCTCGAGGTCATTATTTCATTTACTAATTAAAACTATGATATTCTTTTAGAATAATTTTCAGGAAAATTATTTTTCTGTTTTAAATTTATTTATGTTAGTAATTTTTGCAAGACTTATGTTAGTCGACACGTGTTTCGGAAATTATAAGATTCCATTGCCAAGACCAGTACCGTTTTAACCATTAGGTTAAAACGGGTACATGTCATTTTTCGTAAAGAAAAAGTTTGAGATTCTAAAACATTTTTCATATAGAAAAGTCTCAGATTCCGAGATATTTTTCGTGTAGAAAAAGTTTTAGATCAGAATCAGATTCCGAGACATTTTTCGTCTCAGATCTAAAAAATTTTTCGTAAAGAAAAAGTCTCGGGTATCTGAGATATTTTTGGTATATAAAGTTTTAGATTTTAAGACATTTTTCTTATAGAAAAAATCTAAGATTTGAAGAAACTTTTCGTATAAAAAAGTCTCAGTCTCAGAAAGTCTTAGATTCTGAGACATTTTTCGTATAGAAAAAGTTCCATATTCTAAGACATCCCAGCAAAAAAAGTTAGGAGTACTTCTATTTGGAGTGCTTTAAAACTATAACAAATGTAATGAAATACAACAAAAATAACAAAAAACACAAGAAAAAAACACACAAACAGTATTTTCTACTCCATAAAAAGTTGTTATTCAGCACTTAACTCATTACCTTCCGCGACACTCCCATACAAAAGTAAGTAGATATTCAGTAGAAAAGAAGTACTCCGATCTTTCAAACAACTTCCAACTACTTCCACGGAGTAGTTCTTATCTACTGAATATCTACTTACATTTGTATGGAGGTGTCGCGATAGGTAATGAGTTAAGTGCTGAATATCTATGTATTCTGGAGTAGAAAAAACTGTTTGTGTGTTTTTGTCTTGTGTTTTTTGTTATTTTTGTTGTATTTCATTACATTTGTTATAGTTTTAAAGCACTCCACTGAGAAGTGGTAATGACTTTTTTTGCAGGGATTTTATGAACTTTTACGTATTGAAAAACTATTAGATTCTGAAAAATTTTTTGTAAAAAAAAGTCTCAATTTCTGACACATTTTTCATTAAGAAAATATTTCAGATTCTCGAGTTCTTTTTTTTATGGCCCACTGAAGTTTTCAAATTTATTTCAAAGATGTTTTGAATAAGTCAAACAAAATAAAGTATTAAATCTAATTCTGAGGTAAATAACACTGTGCTACAGTGAAAAAATACTTCTAATGTGACATGGTATAGGTTGTTGGTTTTGTCGAGTAGATCACAAAAATGCCCATCTAACTTGACAGACACCCTCAAATTTTAGAGTTATTGTCAAAAAACGTTTTTTTGGAACTTTGCTCACTAAACCTTGTGTAATTAAGAAAATTTTCAACCGATTTCAAATTTTTTAACTGTTTTGGATAGAAGAAGGATAGGGCTTTCCATGTGTCTGAATTAGTTTACACATATAAGAAAGATAACTATTTTTTCTATAATATCTAATTTTTTTGTTATTTTTTGAATAATTTTCGAGTTTATCGATTTTTTCTGCTATAGTTCGTTTAACAACCTTTATATTTATAAACATATTTTTAAAGAAAATTTAGTTCTGAATTCGATGAGCTTTATCCTGTAACTATCAGATAAGAATTAACATAGTTGTGATAATTTTTCTAAAAAAGAAAATTAAGATTTTGCAGGAAATCGCCGTTCAGATATCCCAGGCAAAAAAAAAATAATTTATCATAAGAGGTCATGTACAATATTTTTAAAGGTTTTTAGCGCGCTGAATCCGAATCTGGCCTTTAAATTGCTCTATCTCGTCAGGTTTTTGAGATATTTAACATAAATTGATATATCAAAAACTTAATAAGATAGCGCAATTTCATGGTCAAATTCGAATTCAGGAGGCCAAAAGCCTTCAAAATAATTATACGCGACCTCTTAGTATATTCGTATATTTTTTTATTTTTTTTGCATGAGTTATCCGAACGGCAATTTCAGCAAAATCTTAATTTTCTTTTTTAGAAAAATTATCACAACTCTGTCAATTGTTATCCGAATTTTTCGGCATAAAGCTCATCGTATTCACAATTAAGTTTTCTTTCAGAATACGTTTATAAATTTAAATGTTGTTGAACGAACTATAGCAGAAAAAAATCGATAAACTCAAAAAATTTTCAAAAAATAACAAAAAAATTTGATATTGTTGAAAAAATCAATACATATCTTTTTTATATGTATAGACCAATTCACACATATAAAAAGCCCTATCCTTCTTCTATCCAAAACAGTTGAAAAATTGAAAATCGGTTGAAAAATGTTTAAGTGTCACGTGGTTTAGTGAGAAAAGTCCCAAAAAATCGTTTTTTGGCAATAACTTTAAAATTTGAGGGTGTCTGGCAAGTTTGATGGGCATTTTTGTGATCTTTTCGACGAGACCTACAACCTTAACTACCTCATTTTAAAAGTATATTCGATTTTGTGTTTTTTGTAGCACAGTGTAACTGTTGAAATCCGTAAAAATAACTTAGAAATCCGTAAAAATCACTGACTAAATTTTACTGTAAAAACAATTAAAATAACGGAATTTTCATTAATTTTTATTAGAAATAATTTAAAAAAGCTTAGAACCAGAGAAGAATCGAACTCATAATTTCTGGCTCCAGCACACTACCCTCTGTGCCACACGCTACTTATATTTTCAGCACCTAAATTTGGATATAAAATTAAAAAAAAAATCTAATTTTAGAAATTTTCAAATAACTGACAATAAAAAACGACACGTAAAATAATGTGGTTTGTTTTTTAGATAACTGAAAATAACGTATAAACTTTCAAAAAGTTGTTTAGAATATTTGTATGTGAAACAGACGAATTTTCTTTTAATATTAACTGAAACGAAAACTATTTGTTTGACTGTGAAACAGTAACTGTAAAACTTTTATGAGTGTAATATTTGAGATAATTTTTCGTTCAAAAAATTCTTATATTCAGAGTCAAATAAATGTTAAATGATAAAAAAAAATATCGCTTAGAAAATGATAGGGTACATAATGTCCATAGCTCTAATGTCATTTAAGTTTTTTTTATGTCATTTCCTTGATTCTGAAACATTTTCTCCTAAATGTAAAAAAAAACTCCTTAGGATAAAGACTGTGTGTGCTGACGTTAAGCATCAGCACGCGTAGCCCTATCCTAAGGATTTTTTTACTTCCTTTTTCTTTTCTTTATTTTCATTCCTTTTTCATATTTTCTTTTATTTTTCGTTTTCTTTTTTTACTGGTTTTAGAGGGAGGGGAAATCCCGTTTTTCTCCTCCCCTCCTAACTACTTATTATGTCAATTCATAATTGGGAAAATAAATTACTTCGAACTAAAATAATTTCGGTATAAAAAATAATAGTTGTTATTTTGAGTAGTTTTATTCTAGCTCGAGGTCATTATTTCATTTACTAATTAAAACTATGATATTCTTTTAGAATAATTTTCAGGAAAATTATTTTTCTGTTTTAAATTTATTTATGTTAGTAATTTTTGCAAGACTTATGTTAGTCGACATGTGTTTCGGAAATTATAAGATTCCATTGCCAAGACCAGTACCGTTTTAACCAGTAGGTTAAAACGGGTACGTGTCATTTTTCGTAAAGAAAACGTTTGAGATTCTAAAACATTTTTCATATAGAAAAGTCTCAGATTCCGAGATATTTTTCGTGTAGAAAAAGTTTTAGATCAGAATCAGATTCCGAGACATTTTTCGTCTCAGATCTAAAAAATTGTTCGTAAAGAAAAAGTCTCGGGTATCTGAGATATTTTTGGTATATAAAGTTTTAGATTTTAAGACATTTTTCTTATAGAAAAAGTCTAAGATTTGAAGAAATTTTTCGTATAAAAAAGTCTCAGTCTCAGAAAGTCTTAGATTCTGAGACATTTTTCGTATAAAAAAAGTTCCATATTCTAAGACATTTTATGAACTTTTACGTATTGAAAAACTATTAGATTCTGAAAAATTTTTTGTAAAAAAAAGTCTCAATTTATGACACATTTTTCATTAAGAAAATATTTCAGATTCTCGAGTTCTTTTTTTTTATGGCCCACTGAAGTTTTCAAATTTATTTCAAAGATGTTTTGAATAAGTCAAACAAAATAAAGTATTAAATCTAATTCTGAGGTAAATAACACTGTGCTACAGCGAAAAAATACTTCTAATGTGACATGGTATAGGTTGTTGGTTTTGTCGAGTAGATCACAAAAATGCCCATCTAACTTGACAGACACCCTCAAATTGTAGAGTTATTGTCAAAAAACGTTTTTTTGGAACTTTGCTCACTAAACCTCGTGTAATTCAGAAAATTTTCAACCGATTTCAAATTTTTTAACTGTTTTGGATAGAAGAAGGGTAGGGCTTTCCATGTGTCTGAATTAGTTTACACATATAAGAAAGATAACTATTTTTTCTATAATATCTAATTTTTTTGTTATTTTTTTAAAAATGTTCGAGTTTATCGATTTTTTCTGCTATAGTTCGTTTAACAACCTTTATATTTATAAACATATTTTTAAAGAAAATTTAGGTCTGAATTCGATGAGCTTTATCCTGTAACAATCAGATAAGAATTAACATAGTTGTGATAATTTTTCTAAAAAACAAAATTAAGATTTTTCAGGAAATCGCCGTTCAGACAACCCAGGCAAAAAAATAAATTTATCATAAGAGGTCATGTACAATATTTTTAAAGGTTTTTGGCGCGCTGAATCCGAATCTGACCTTTAAATTGCTCTATCGCTTCAGGTTTTTGAGATATTAAACATAAATTGATATATCAAAAACTTAATAAGATAGTGCAATTTTAAGGTCAAATTCGAATTCAGGGGGCCAAAAACCTTTAAAATAATGATACGCGACCTCTCAGTATGTTCGTTTATTTTTTTATTTTTTTTGCCTGGGTTGTCCGAACGGCAATTTCATGCAAAATCATAATTTTATTTTTTAGAAAAATTATCACAACTCTGTCAATTGTTATTCGATTTTTTCGGCATAAAGCTCATCGTATTCACAATTAAATTTTCTTTAAGAATACGTTTATAAATATAAATATTGTTGAACGAACCATAGAAGAAAAAAATCGATAAACTCAAAAATTTTTCAAAAAATAACAAAAAAATTAGATATTGTTGAAAAAATCAATACATTTCTTTCTTAAATGTATAGACTAATTCACACACATAAAAAGCCCTATATTTCTTTTATCCAAAACAGTTAAAAAATTGAAAATCGGTGGAAAACTTTTTAAGTTACACGTGGTTTAAAAAGTTTTTTTGACAATAACTTTAAAATTTGAGGGTGTCTGGCAAG
Organism: Pegoplata infirma; assembly: GCA_963921195.1. Taxonomy (NCBI): domain Eukaryota; kingdom Metazoa; phylum Arthropoda; class Insecta; order Diptera; family Anthomyiidae; genus Pegoplata; species Pegoplata infirma. The sequence continues at coordinate 213,640,592 of OY992536.1, read as the reverse complement.
TTTGATGGGCATTTTGTGATCTTTTTTTTCGACTTAACTCACACGACTTCAATAAAAATCAATTTAACAGTATGTATGCGATAGTGAATAAATTTTACTTTTTAAAGCAGTCTACACTTTTCGTTCGAACTTTTAATCTTTGAAAACCCCTTGTGAAATTTGATGATGTTCTTCATTTTTGTAGAACATTTTAACCTGTTAAAAGCACGTTTTAGTGGTTTTCTATGAGGATATTTGAAAAAAAATACCCCTAAAAATGGTAGATAGAGGGTTAATATGTTCTAAGAAAAGAATCGCAGTCAAATTTCACTACAGACATCTTTTGACATTATTTACCACAGAATTAGATTTAATATTTTTTTTTAATTATTCAAAACGTCTTTGAAAAAAAATTTAAAACTTCAGTGGGCCATAAAAAAACAACTCAAGCTAGGTTTTCAAAACCCTTCGGGATTTTGGTCTACTACTGGTATACTTTAATTTTTTTGGTCACCTTCAAGATACTCAAGACTCGATGACCCCATATTTGTTGCACAGTGTTATTTTTGTTTGAACCGATTTGTCATTTAAATTCCCTTTGCTACTTGTAGTATAGTGTTTTTATATTTGCTTAATAGTCTTGACAATGCAATATGACAAATTCCGAAACACTTGTCGACTAAGTCTTGCAAACATGGCCAACATTAATAGATTTTAAACAGAGAAATAATTTTCTTGGAAAATATTCTATGAGAATATCATAGTTTTATTTACACTGAAAAAAAACCCCTTGTAAAACGACAAGAAAAGTAACTTTTTATTTTGCTACCTCCTATTTGACAAAAATTCCTAGTAATTTTATAAGCTTTTTACCAATAATTTTGTAATTTTACAAACGTTTTACCAATGAAATTGTAAATTTACAATTTTTTTGACGCGATAATACTTACAAGGCACTCTCGTAACTTTACTAGATTTTTTGCTAACCTCTTATTTACGAGAATTCCTGGTAAAAATTACGAGCTTTTTTGTAATTTCACAAGCTTTTTACCAATAAAATTTTAATTTTACAACTTTTTTGGATAAAATTTTCTTAAAAATTTTACAAAAAAACATTGTAAAATTACAAAAAAAATTTAAATTTCGATCGAAAATTTTTTGTTAAAAAACAACGAAACTGTCAAATATTGGTAATATGGGATTACGAGACTTTTTCTAGTAATTTGACAAGTTTTTTTTTGAGTGTAGTAAAGAAAATAATGGCCTCTAGCTAGAATAAACCTACTCAAAATATAATATTTTAATGGTCGAATAAAACAAGTTTTATTTTTTAATTAAAATTAATCACAATTTTTTTTGTTTTTAAATTTTTTTTGTGAAAATTTAGAAAAACAACTTTTTACGTGAAAAGCTTAAAAAATAGAAGAATTTATTTTATTTTTTGTTTTTTTTTTTTTTTTTTGAAAAAAAAACAATTGAAAACCTATTAAAAATCCAATAACACCTAAAAATATATAAAAAGAGCGGGAAATCCAAATTATAAAAAAAATAAAAGTTTTACAGTTTTTAACCTCACTGTATGTGTATAGTGGAAAAAGCTCCTGATTTTTACCTAAATTTTAAATATATATGTAAAAAAAAAATTAAAAACTAAACCAACAAAAACAAGGTAAGAAAAATACACACATATAATAAGATTTTATTGTGGTACCATTACCACCACATACATATGTCCTAGATGAACTTATACACACGAATGTACAAGCACACACAACCATATGTGTATGTACTAGAATTATGAGAACATTTTAAATGTGCGGTTAGGACCTAATAAGATACCGCACAGATAACACACCAAACAAACACAACAACAACAACAAAAAAAAGCCCCGTAAAAAAATTATACATAAATATAAGTATGGCAACAAATACAACGTAACGAATGACTGAAAGAAAAAAAATATACAGGATACCCCAACAAAGAGAATCACAGAGATAGAGTAAAAACAAAAATGGTGAGTAAGTATCACACGGGAGAAGATAACTGTATAAAAGAATAAAGAGTAAACAATTTGATACAATAACAAAAATAAAACAACAACAACTACAGCAACAAGACACCAGAACAGCAAGAACAACAACAAAAATTTATACAAATAAATAAAAATATCGATCACACACGCAAAGGTACAACAACGAAAACAAAAAAAAAAAAAAAAACTAACCAGAGGAGCTCTAATGGAGCAGGGATAATACATTGATGAGTATAAAAAGTACTATTTTTAAAGGGCATTTTGCTAAAGAAAAGTATTTGATTTTCTACATTTGGTCAATTGTATGTAATTGGCACTTCCGGCAATAAACGGAAATACTGAAGCGTATGAGTGATTTTATTTTCTAATATATATTTTTCATTAATCATACGTTCTGCGTACACCAAAAAAAGTGTTTGATGTCAACTAAAAACAACATTTTGTAATTTTAAAGAAAAAAAAGTATTGCAAAAAATATACTAGGGCTAGTCCATTAAAAACTTAAATGGCAGATTATCGATTTTGTTAGTTTTTGGTTATTTGATGGAGCTTTATAAATGATGAAAAACATTTTTTGTTGGGTTCAATTCTTTGGAAGATATGGGCTCAGAATGTTTTTTTAACTCTGTTAAAATTTTGGAAAGGTGTTTTTTCGTATTGTCGTGCAATAAATTTTCAAATTTTGTTGACGTATTATTGGCAAACATTTTTGAAAAATCAAATAGCTGCCTCCAAACTGTTTTTTTTTTTTTTTTGTTTTTTTACTCAGGTAAGTGTAATTAATTGTTAATTGTACGAAAAACTTTCTGTGACAATAAAAATTATGAAGATTAGTGAATTTCTACATTATTTAACTTTACATAAGCATAACATAAAAAATGCAATAGTTTTCCAAAAAAAAATATATGGCAACAATTTCATCAAAATCGGTTTAGTATACACTAGGGTGGCTCGTTTTTGGGATTTTCTCTCTGATCAAATTCTAATACCCGCCAAAAGTGTCGGTCCCCTAAGGGTAACTCACATGCAAAATATCACTCCGATCGGAGTCAATTTTCTGTCTCCACTTTGAGCCTCAAAATTGGGGTTTTTGCAAAAAAAGGACTATTTAAAAAAAAAAAAAAAAAAAAAAGTTTTTTTATTAAAATAATTAAAATTTTTTTTTTTGTATAATATTTGATCGTAAATACTTAAATATGAAATTTAAAGATTTTACGGTATCATTGATACCAAAAAAAATGGCATGATTTTGGGGGCGTTCTCAAAACACCTTTTTTCAAAATTTGAAAATTTTATTAAAAAAAAAATTTAAATATACCATTTTTTCTTTCTGAATCCATAAGAACAGCTTGGAGAAGAAAAATGTGAAATATGGCGGATATCCGTCGAGCCACTTTTTGGGAATCACGGGGGGAAATTAGCGGATTTCAAGGAAATGTTGGTTTTATCAATAATTTGAATTAATAAAATCTTATAAATTTCATTTTTGGGCAAATTAACTTTTTTTTGGTGTCGCGGCATTCTATTAGATAACTTTAAGTATGTCATGAAATCTTACCGATCTAGGACGTCTTTAACCCACATTGGCTATTAACAAGTATAAAACGGCTTTTGTGTTTTTTACCCTAACTATTATTTCGTATTAATATATTATCTTTAAAAAAAATCGTTAACCCTTCTTGGTAGGGGGTCAAAAATTACCCATTTAATAAAAAGTATATATATTTTATAGAAAATTAATTTGTGGCAGTCTATTTGATAACTTAAATCAGCCATAAAATTTCACATATTTAAGATATCTTTAACCCACATTGGCCAGGGGTCAAAAATGACCCCGGCAAAAACTTTTCGGCATAGTGCTTGAATTTTTTGATATCAACAAAATTTATATTTTTTATTGAATGGGTCATTTTTGACCCCCTACCAAGAAGGGTTAACGATTTTTTTTAAGATAATATATTAATATGAAATAATTATTTAATACGAAATTATATAAAATAAAATATATATTATTTTAATAAAAAAACTTATTTTTTTTTTTTTTTTTTTTGTTAAAAGTCCTTTTTTGCAAAAATCCCAATTTTGAGGCTCAATGTGGAGACAGAAGATAAACTCCGATCGGAGTGATATTTTGCACGTGAGTTACCCTTAGGGGACCGACACTATTGGCGGGTATTAGAATTCGATCAGAGAGAAAAGCCCAAAAACGAGCCACCCTAGTATACACTGATAGAAAAATGCTTCATATAACGAATGAATGAAATTCATTAGATATTTTTCATTACATTAATGAAATGAAATTTCATACAAGTTGAAAAATAATTTCTTGAAAATTTCTTTATTGGAGTTCATAGTTTTATTAAATTTTTTTATTATGTAAATTAAAACTAAATGTTTAAACTTTCAGTTGAACGCAGTCAAGATTTTCTTCAAGAACATAATTAATGAATTTTCTAAAACACTTTGTGTGGCAAGTTTGAAATGTGTGATTCGTGTTCTGAAATTAAAAATTTTCATAAAATACAACTAGAGTTTGCAAATAATCGAGATATTTCATAATCGCGATTACGATTAAAAAAATTGCCGTTAATCGCGATTACGATTAATCGAATTTCTTAAATAATTTGAGTTGCAAAGTACGAAAATACAAAAAATATTATTTTTAAGAAATAAAATTAAAAAGTTTCGAACTTTCCTAGTAAAAATAATAAGGGATTTTGGAACTACAGTCTCTGTTTTAGTATATCATTGCGCATCGAAAGAACGCTCGAGCGCCCTTGAGAATTTAAGGTTAAGACGTTTTTTTAAAACTTATAATTAAAATTCTTTATTATGAAAATTTTACACATACTTTAATTTTTGACATCTTTAACATCAAAAAGATTTTTGGAGAAAAATACTGGATTTTCTTACATCTTTATTGCGCTTAAATAAACTCTACAAAGAGTGCTTCAATCAGCACTGAAAAGACACATGATTTTAATGCGTCTTAATAGCTCTTTATCTGTGCTACTAAAGAGTACTCTAAACTGTGACAGGTTTGGATTCGCTCTTTGGGTCGTGATTCCTTTCCAAAAGCTGCTTCCAGTCAAAATTTCTGTGCGGTCGTGTTGGAATACCTGCCAATGGCCAGTAAAGGAGCTAATTGCGAGGAAATTTATTAAAAAATTTTACAAGGCATCATTTATCGGCAACCAGCGTTCAAAGTATGAAAAAAATAACGTTTTTTTTTTTAACTTCATGTCCAAATTGTTCGGCCAATCCGACCAAAGCCTTTTGAGTATATTTTAAAAACAAACATCTTTAAAACTTACTCATATCAGAATTTAAATTTTCCTTTAAATTTGAATGACTTTTACGAGAAAAGGAAAGAAAAATAGCAAACAAGTTAAATGAATCATGGGCCAACCCATAAACATTTTCCGTTCCAAATAATCGGTACCAGAACGCATCATATAATCCTGCAGTCGGTTCTACTAAACATTCCAGAATCAATGATTTTGTTTGAAATTGTTCCGGAAGTAATCGTTTTTTAGAGTAATTTAGTGTTTTTGAAAAATAATTTTAAATAGAAACTTCAAAATGGGTTTCGAAAAATTTTGGAACTGATTTAAATTCGTTATCAAAACAGTGTATTTCATAGAAAATTATTAATCGTAATCGCATGATTTTTTTGTCAATTACGATTACGATTAATTGGTGCGATTAATCGCCATTACGATTACGATTTTAATCGTTTTGCAAACTCTAAATACAACATATCTTCTTTTCAGAAATTTTCATTAATTTCATGAAACTTTTCATAAATTTCAACTTTAACCTATTTTGGAACAAGATTCAAATTTATTTTTCTTTTTTTGAAAAAAAAATATTTTTTAGGGTTATTAGCACCCTTTGATCCAAAAAATTTTGTCAAAAAACTTTCAATGTTCCGTTATCCCAGAAAATCTAGTATTTCAACATTTTACGCAAATTTACTTTTTGGATTTATTTGCTATTCTATTAATTTCCGATTTTCAAAATAATTAGTTTCAAAATGACTCAAGTAAGTGGAATTTGATAATAAATTAAATCTAAAAAAAATTAAAATTAAATAAATAAATTAAAAGCCAAAAATGAAAAAAATCGTTTTTGCTCGAAACAACTTCTGATGCACATTGCATTTGATGCACATATAAATTGCGATAGTTAAGGGGAGATATTTTTTTTTAATTGCAGAATGATGAGACTTAACATTTGAAACTAAATTTACCTGAAATTCCACCTTTTTCATACATACATAAATATTTTTGATAATAATGTGTATTTCATTGATTCAATGAAACCCGACATAGGATCTTTTTTAAGGTAATTTTTTTATAATACTAATGCAGATTTTCTTTCCTTTCATTTACAAATTTCAATCAGTGTAGTTTTTGTTGTACAACTACAGCCGATTATTTTTCCTTTAAAAACCAAATTTTGAGTTAAAAGTGTAAAAAAACATAACGATTGAAAATCCTACTTGAAATTAATAAATCCCAATTGAAAATCTCAACTGAAATTAAGAAAATCCCAATATAAATTGAGACAAGCCTAATTGGAATACAGAAAAGATAACACAGCTCTACAAAAAGTCTTTTGTCATCTACCCAAGTTTGTCTAATACGTTAGGATTTTGAGTTTTCGCTGATAAAGTGCCGAAAAGGGTTTTTTCTGTTAATTTGTTTAAGCTTAAAAAATTTGAACCTGACTTGCGCTTGACACCAAGTTTACTAGAAAGTCTAAAATTTAAAAAATGGTCAAAATTGCCATATCTTTAAAAGTGAATTCTCAAAATAGTAACGTAATGAAAATAATTGAAACGGGACAACAAAACTTTTAAATTATTTATCCCAAATGCATCGACTAAACTCAGATTTGTAGAATGTCTTATTGAAGTGTAAAAAAATCTCAGTACAAAAAAGCTCAATTGGAATTTAGAAACTTCATTTAAAATTTAGAAAAGCCCAATTCAAATTCAGAGTTTCAATTTAAATTCATAAAGACAAATTTTAAATTCAGAAACCCATTTAAAATACTGAGTTGTCTAATTGAAATTTCATAAAGTTTTCCTATAACCCAAAAATCAGCTACATATCTCGGATTTGCAGAGCAGTGTTACATGGAATTCAATACTGTCTAATTGAAGCTTAAAAAGCTCAGTTCAAAAAAGCTCAATTGGTATTTAAAAGCTCTATTTGAAATTTAGAATATATTTAGAATTACGAGGTTTTTCGTAATTTTACAAGATTTTTACCAATAAAATTTAAAAATTTTTTGGCGAAATAAAACTAACAAGGAAATCTCCTGAACTTACAAAATTTTTTTTGTAAAAAACCTTAAAAATTTGTAAAACTGCAGAAAAAAATTGTAAAAATACAAAAAAAAATTTAAATTTCGATCGAAAATTTTTTGTTAAAAAACACTGAAAAATTGACTACATCGTGCTTTTCACAGACGGACGGACATCGGTAGAATGTCTTAAAATCGGTATGGGGTCATAGACCGATATTTCAATGCGTTACATACTAAATGACAAAGTGAGTTTAGTATGTAACGCGGTAATTGGAGGGTATAATAAGCCCCATTGGATTTCAGAAAAAGCCCAAACGAAATTCATTTTTCGATGAGACATTTTTTCTACAGAAAAAAGTTATGCTCCATTTTTTTATAGAGAAATCATAGATTCTGAGAGGTATTTTCCTATAAAAAATGAGATTTGGAGACATTTTTTGTAAAAGAATTTTGAATTCATTTAAAAAAATCTAGATTTATTTTGAACTGATAATTTTTCAATATGAATATGACTTTGGGATTTTCTTAAAAATCCCAATTTCAAAAAGTTCATTTTAATATTGCTGCTGGTACTAATTTGAGTAACTTACTTCTCATCTCTAACACGTGGAGCCAAGAAGCAAAAACAAAAAAATATAGTAATAATTGTGCTGCAGCTGTTTTAATTTTCATAAGACAGAATCAACTTTATTTTATGTATCAACCTCCCTATATAATATATATTTATTTATTTCCCTCTCTGTCCACCCCTTATATAAAAAGCAAAAACAAGGTGATTAGTTATTAAACGTAAAACTAAAGGAAAAATAATATACAATATTTAAAGTAACTGTTAAAGAAATATTTAAGAAAACCATATGTTTCAGAAACACTCACACACACATACATACACAGGAAATTTTACCAAAGCCTTAAAGTATGCTATATTTTTTTAATTTTATAATATAAATATTTTCAATTTTGTTGTCAGCACAAGAATTTTCTTTATTTATTTGTTTTTTTTTTCTCTTCAACAAATTTATGATTTATTTTTTTAATTTAAGAAAATGTTTATAATTTAAGAACTTTTTTTAATTATTTGTTTAAATTAAATATTTTTTATTCTTTTGAATTTCCAAAAAATATTGTTTAATTCTTCAAATTTTCTTTTTCTTTTGTCTTCTCAACTTTTTTTTTACTTTTTTTCACTTAAAATTTAATATTTTTCTTTAATTTTCTTCCGTTTGACCAAATTACGAACCGACCGCTACGAGAGAAAACTCACGTTAGAATAACACCCGGGATAGAATTTTATTTTTTTGGTAAATATTTTTTTTTAGGTCTCCTCTAATCATACAAAGCAGAAGAAAATACACATAAATTTTCTTTTCAACAACACACTACAAAACAAAAAGCTTTTTAATTTAGTATAACAGATTTATGAATTTTTATTAATTTTTGCTTTAATATATTTCTCAATTTTTAAAGGGAGAGAGAATGACCCTCTTTATGATATAATGATTCTCTAAACAAAAGCTTTCATATTTGCAATTTTTATTTCTTTTGACCACCGGCCGGAACTTTTATAATTTTATTCAGAGCTAAATCCTTTTGTTTTGATTTCATTTCAGCTGTTTCCTAAACTTTTTTTAAGGAACAAGAAAAGCTTTTATTGAAAAGCAGGGAGGAACATACATATCGTTGGCTTAGTCGGCAAACCTGTCAAGTCCTTTTTTAATTTGTAATTTTAGGAGGAACAAAAAACTTTCTATCTTTTTTTAGGTTGACTTTTTTTAAGTTTATAAACGCTGTTTTCTATTTAAGATCATCTGATTTTAATTTGTATTTATTATTTTTTTTTTTTTTCAGATGAAGTATTTTGAGCTACACAATACATACTACAGAAAATCTCAATGTTTATAAAAATGGACTTGACAAATTTTCCGACTAAGCCAACGATATGTAAGTACTGTAAAGTTATTTGGTGGACAAAGGAATATGAACTTGTAAAAATTGGCAATTTATTTGGAAGGTTTCCTAAATGTTCCTTATAGAAAAAATTATCTAAACAATTCTGCTAAACATTGTAGAATCAATGATTTTTGTTCGGTATTACGAAAACTGTCGTTTGTAATAAGAATTATATATTTTTTTTTTCAATAATAATAAATAGATATGTTGCAGTATGATTTGGCAGACGCGGATCCAGCGCTTGTGTTTGGTGGGAACATTTATTTTACTCCACAAGGAACCTTTGAACAAAAATTTTTAATTTATAAAGATTTGTTTGTGTTTTTGTTTCCCGAGTAAAAAAGTTTATATATAATTTTATATAATTTTATAAAAATATATACAATTTCTCATATGGCTCCAAATGGGTGTATTTTTTTTAAATTAATTTTCATTGTTATGTTTAAAAAATTTCATATTTTTAATTCTGTTTTATATATTGTTGGACTTTATATTTTATAACTGAAGTTTTTATTTATTTCGGTTTGAGTCCATATTAATTATTTCTGAGAAATAATTATTTTTGTTGTACAATGAGAAAATCTGAAAAAATTAATTGACAACACAGGCTAAGTGGAGATGTCGACAGCTTTCGGAAGAAGCCACCCTTCCTTCGTCAGCACTCTTCGATTGTCACTGTAGGTGTGTAAGATTAAGATCAGCTATTTAAACGTACATTAAGGTGAAAAAGCGAAGAGTGTTGACGAAGGAAGGGTGGCTTCTTCCGAAAGCTGTCGACATCTCCACTTAGCCTGTGTTGTCAATTAATTTTTTCAGATTTTGTCATTGTACAACAAAAATAATTATTTCTCAGAAATAATTAATATGGACTCAAACCGAAATAAATAAAAACTTCAGTTATAAAATATAAAGTCCAACAATATATAAAACAGAATTTAAACTCAACTCATAAGGTACAATGCAATTTAGTAATATTTCTAAGAATTAGAAATACGAAATATAAATTCAAACCTAACGGACATTTTTCAAGACTTGAAAAGTCCTACTCATAGAGTAAAGAAGATCAGAGATTTTGATAGGCCCCAAAACAATATGTCACTTTATATAAATTGGTTCTCTTAATGTTTAAGGGAGTTTTTACATGCAATAGCATAGGCAACATTAAGAGAACCAACTTATTGAGAGAGCAAAATAAATGGCATCCAACCAACTTAACACCCACTGGTCCTACTAAGGGTTGCAACTCTGAGAAAATCTACTACAGTGTAAGAAATTACAACTGTGTTGGAAAAAGTTAAAAATAGATTCATTAAGTTCGTGCTAAACGTAACATATGGGTAATGAAATGTGATATGATTCCCGTTCGCTTTTTCACCTTAATGTACGTTTAAATAGCTGATCTTAATCTTACACACCTACAGTGACAATCGAAGAGTGCTGACGAAGGAAGGGTGGCTTCTTCCGAAAGCTGTCGACATCTCCACTTAGCCTGTGTTGTCAATTAATTTTTTCAGATTTTCTCATTGTACAACAAAAATAATTATTTCTCAGAAATAATTAATATGAACTCAAACCGAAATAAATAAAAACTTCAGTTATAAAATTTCATATTATAGCAAAACTCTTCGATTTACAGAGGTTTTTCCCATAGAAAACTTCTCAGGTTCTGAGTTGTTCTTTTTCTATTGACAAATTTTAAAAACACTTACCCTTTTTTCTTACAAAAGTACTCTGATTTTAAGACTTTTTTCTAAAGAAAAAGTCTGAGATTCCAAAACGTTCTTCATACTCTAAAATTATTTTGACCTCCTGATTCCAAATCTGCCTTCCAATTTTTTCTATCACGTAAGGTTTTTAAGATATTCGTGTTTTAATATTAAAAAATACGCTAATTTAGCATTTTTTGGGTGTACAGGGTATTCTTAAGTTGCACACACAAAATATGACTAGATTAAGTATAAATATAACCTCTTGATTCCAAATCTGTCATCCAATTTTTTCTAACGCGCGCCGTTTTTGAAATATTGGAAGCCACTTAAGAATACATAACAGTGGACCCCCAAAAGTGCTAAAATATTTATTTTTTAAATTTTTAACCGCGAATATCTCGAAAACGGTACGTGCTAGAAAAATTTGGATGGCAGATTTGGAATCAGGAGACCAAAATCTATAAGGACCAATTAGACATTTCACTGGGAGGTTTTTGGTGTCGAACAGTGTTATTTTCAAAAAAATTTGACATTTGGAAACATCGATTAGCACATATCATTGATTATCTAGTGATAAGTTACCAGCCCTAAAAGTTAGAACAAATTTTAATAAATGTCATTTTGTATGGGAACCCCTTAGGAATTGGGGATAGAGTCTAAGTTTGTTCGGAAAAATTTTTAATAGTAAAATTTCAAAAAATTAAACTTAATTATTAGAATTGACCCCTCTAGGACGCACCGTTGCACAGTGGGAGAAATGGGTTATTTTGTTGAAAATAGTTTTTTAGAGCTTAAGTTGGGAAGTTAGAGCCCAGCGCACATTGGGTTCAAATGGTACCAAAGTGGCGATTAATTGAAATTTATAAATGAAGTTTTTGTTATAAAATTTGGTACGGGGTAAAAGTAGATAAAATTCTACAAAACTAGTTATCAAAATCAATCAACTAATTGTAAGTTGTTTACTAGGGGTGGGATAGTGCACGAGTTTTCGATTTCGACACGCTAGAACCGCTTATTTTGTGAGGTTCGTAAAAAAAATGCATGGGCCAAAAAATGGGGCAGATCGGATAGGATCTAGGGGTCGCTCATCGGGGTCAAAGTTGGGCGTAGAAGGGAAAAAATCCACAAAAAGCCCCAAAACTCCCCTGGTTTTGCTCCTAGAGGGGTCAAATGTGAGACCGGCCCCCATTATTTTTTCCCCCTGAACTTTTGCCATACATACCTAAGCCCTATCTCCAATCCCTAAGGGGGGTCCCATACAAAGGTTCAATTTTTAAAAAATCTTGCTCCTACCGCTCTAGCTGTCCTAGAAGTCACCCTAGAGGAATCGAATGTATGACCGACCCCCAATATTTTATCAACCCCAACATTTTCTTAGAACATAACTACCCCCTATCTTCAATTCTTAGGGTGGTCCCCATACATTTTTTTTTATTTTTTCTTAAATTGTCATATTAAATCAGCTCCTACCGGTCCAATGGTGCCTCCTAGAGGGGTCATTATCAAGACCAACCCCCATTAATTTTTGGCCCCCAACACTTCTTCTGAACGTACCAATTCCATATCTCCAATTCCTAAGGGGTCTCCCACACAAAACGACATTTTTGTAAATCTTGCTCCCACCGCTCTAACTATCGCAGGGGTGACCCTAGAGAAGTTAAATGTGTGACCGACCCCCAATATTTTTTCAGCCCCAACATTTTCCCAAAACAAACCTACCCTCTATTTTTAAGCCTTAAGGGTGTCCCCACACAATTTTTTTTTTTTTTAATTTTTTTTTATAAAATTTGCGCCTACCGCTCCCACTGTGCCTTTTAGGGACGGGAAATGCAGACTAACCGCCATTAATTTTTTCCCCCTACATTTTTTCTGAACATACCTACGCCATATTTCCACTTTGTAGGGGTGCTCCCCTGGGGAAAACTAAGTGTTTGAAACCAAATTCGGCAAAACGTCTGGACCAGGAGTGCTAATGTTTGCGCGTTTTAAAGAGCAGTGGGAAAATATAAAAGACAAACCGTACAGTCTTGGCATATAAGATGAGGAAGTGGCAGGCAACATTCCAGCTCAAGTCCAAACTGACATCAAGTTGTTTTGTTGGGGTCAAATAAAAGAAAAGCAACCCAGAGACGACTACAAGGAGTTTCTTGAAATTTTTTTATTATACCTTGGCGAAAATATTCCTAATAAGCATTTTAGCCCACCAGGACCCATCAGTCATGCTCGATGGATGGCAAAAGGCATATATTGCCTAAAAATGTTTTTGTTCCGAAAATATATCGGTTTGGCCAAAAAAGAATTAAATGCACTTCTTGATGTGACCGTTTTCATCATAACAATTTACGTAAAAGCTTGGTTTAGCGCTACCAAAGCAATAGAAGCTCCAAATAATGATTTGAATTTTTTGAAAGCGATTGCCAATTATTCTTCAATTGATAAGATTCTGTCGCAACGATTGGTCAAGAGATTCTGTGGACATCTCTGGTATCTCAGTGGCAAAGCTATTGCTCTCGCACTATTTGATCCGAATATCTCTTGTGAAATAAAACGAAAAATGTCGAATGCAATTCGTATATTTGAAGAAGAGAAAGAGGAATTGGAGGAAGAGTTATCTGACGATGAGATGGACGAGTCGTCTAACGAAGACAGCGATGAAGAAGAAGATGATGATATCGGGGAAGAAGATGCCTCAGAGGATAGCGGCGACAGTGGCAACAAGGATTGTAATCCTCCAGTACATGTTGTTGGATTCGAAGGTGTGAAAAGAATTAACATGGCATCGAAACAAGTGAATCAAAAACTCATGAAAACTGATTTAAGCCACGTCACACCTGAGACTCCAAAATTTTTTGCACGCTTCGGAAGAACAACAAATTTCATTGCTTCCGATCCAAATACTTGGGAAAATCGTCAGGACTACCAGCGAACGCTGCAAATATTACGTAAATTACATGTTGTCAACGACGCTGCCGAAAGAGGCGTAAAATTAATAGAAGACTATAACAACGTGTTGTACCGTAACGAGGAGGAAAAAATAGTTTTGCTTCAGGTCGTGGCCGAAAATCGGAAACAATATCCATCACACGATAAAAATAAATTAATTTGATTTATAGTTATATTATTTATCATTTTTTTATTATTTTCAAGTTAAAAAAAATATTTTTTTACGCTTAACAAAAGTTACTATTAAATTACAAATTAAAGACCTCGGATTTCTCGATAAAATAAATAAAAAAATTGTGGGGTAACACCTTGAAGATAGAGGGTAGGTATGTTTGAAGAAAATGTTTTGGCTAAAAAAATATATGGGCAGGTCATACATTTGACTTCTTTACATACATTACTAATTAAGTTTTCCCCAGGGGAGCACCCCTACAAAGTGGAAATACGGAGTAGGTATGTTCAGAAAAAATGTAGGGGGCAAAAATTAATGGGGGTCAGTCTGCATTTACCGTTCCTAAAAGGCAGAATGGGAGCGGTAGGCGCAAATTTTATAAAAAAAAAATAAAAAATAAAAAAAATGTGTGGGGACACCCTTAAGGCTTTAAAATAGAGGGTAGGTATGTTTGGGGAAAATGTTGGGGCTGAAAAAATATTGGGGGTCGGTCACACATTTAACTTCTCTAGGGTCACCTCTGCGATAGTTAGAGCGGTGAGAGCAAGTTTGACAAAAATGTCATTTTGTGTTGGAGACCCCTTAGGAATTGGAGATATGGAATTGGTATGTTCAGAAGAAGTGTTAGGGGCTAAAAATTAATGGGGGTTGGTCTTGATAATGACCCCTCTAGGAGGCACCATTGGACCGGTAGGAGCTGATTTAATATGACAATTTAAGAAAAAATAAAAAAAATGTATGGGGACCACCCTAAGGATTGAAGATAGGGGGTAGGTATGTTCTAAGAAAATGTTGGGGTTGAAAAAAAATTGGGGGTCGGTCATACATTCGATTCCTCTAGGGTGACTTCTAGGACAGCTAGAGCGGTAGGAGCAAGATTTTTTTAAAATTGAACCTTTGTATGGGACCCCCCTTAGGGATTGGAGATAGGGCTTAGGTATGTTTGGCAAAAGTGTTCAGGGGGAAAAAATAATGGGGGCCGGTCTCACATTTGACCCCTCTAGGAGCAAAACCAGGGGAGTTTTGGGGCTTTTTGTGGATTTTTTCCCCTCTACGCCCAACTTTGACCCCGATGAGCGACCCCTAGATCCTATCCGACCTCCCCCATTTTTTGGCTCATACACTTTTTTTACCAACCTCACAAAATGAGCGGTTCTAGCGCTTCCAAATATTGCTGCTTAAAATCTCACACAACACTATCCCACCCTTATTGTTTACTTTCTTTTCGGTGAGCTGTCAAAGTTAGCCAATTACACTGCGGAACACTTAAAAATAAACAAGAGTTACGACCATCATTTCTATATATTTCGGACATGCTGATTCGAATGGCGTACTCCGTTTTTCGATGTATGGTACAGTTTTCTTGCAAAATGTCGTTAAAGATTTGCTGATTTCGGGCCAGTTTTTTAACAAAAAAATTTGTAAAGTAAATGGTTTATAAATTTTATGACATGGAAAACAAAGATATGACTTGTAGCAACATTTCTTATGCAAATTTGGTTTAAAGCTTTTCAATTTAAGCCCTTAAATTCGCGAATTTCTTCATTTTTTAAGGTTTTCGCGAAATTAACAGCCAAATTGGTCTTTGATAAAAAACTTGCTTTTAATGAATCAAAAATGCATCCCTAACAATACGAATAGTGGACAAAAAACACCTATGTTATATGGACCATCATGATGAAAATCGCGAAAACCCGTTTTTTTGTATATGCCAGCATCACTTTACGAGATGATTTAAGGTTCCATCTTTTAGTATATAATGTGGGAACCTTAAACAACTAACTGACCAAAAATTCGGCCAAAAAAGTTTTCATTTGCAAAAGTTATCTTAACAAAAACTATTATTTCAGTGTTTGCGATACAATAATTATAGTTTTTGTTAAGATAACTTTTGCAAATGAAAACTTGTTTGGACAAATTTTGGGTCAGTTCATTGTTTAAGGTTCTTACATTATATACTAAAAGATGAAGCCTCAAATCATCTCCTAAAGTGATGCTGCCATATACAAAAAAACGGTTTTTCGCGATTTTCATCATGATGGTCCATATAACATAGATGTTTTTTGTCCACTATTCGTAGTGTCATGGACGCCTTTATGATCCACAAAATGCAAGTTTTTTATCAGAGACCAATTTAGCGGTTAATTTCGCGAAAACTTTAAAAAATTAAGAAATCCGCGAATTTAAGGGCTTAAGATGAAAAGCTTAAAACCGAATTTATATTAGAAATATTGTTACAAGTTATATCTTTGTTTTCCATGCGATAAAATTTAAAAATCATTAGCATTGGAGTTTATTTTGTTAAAAAAGCAGCTGAAAATCAGCCAATCTTTAATGACATTTTACAAGAAAACTGTACCATACATCGAAAAACGGAGTACGCCATTCGATTCAGCATGTCCGAAATATATTGAAATGATGGTCGTACCTCTTGTTTTCTAAAATAGTGGTTAGTTTTGTCACGGTTATTGCAGTCTTTGAAAAAAATAAAAAAAATTTTACAATTCCAGCGATTTTTAGTAGTATTAAATCATTTAAAAGAAAATATTTTATAATGGAACCTTTAACACCAGGTATTAAACTAAATTGTAAAATTTTTTTTTGTTTACAAAAATTGTGTCTTAACATTTTTAATAATTTTTTTAATAAGTGTCCGAAATCGGGATATTTTCCACATTTAAAAGGGCCACAAATATTAAGTTAGTAATAGTTGGATTTAGTTTTGTGGATTTTAAAAAAGTATGGGATATCAGCTTTTATTTAAAAGAAAAAAAGTCCAGACAATGCCCGGCCCTTTTGTTTTTTATTTCCATTTTTGTGTAAAAAATCTGGGTATCATTTATTAAACAAGACCATTATATGTGTGCTTATACCCTCTAACTACAGTATGGGCGTATACTCACATTGTCATTCCGTATGTAACGCATCGAAATATGGGTCTAGGACCCCATAAAGTGTATATGATTAATTACTGATCGATTCTAAGACATTCTATGACTGACCGTGTGTCCGTCCGTCCGTCTATTGTGGAGCACACCATAAATTACAAAAAACAAGAGCTAGAATCCTGAAGTTTGTCACAAATATGTATAATGGTCATAGGCTGGTTAAGTTCTTAAACGAGCCAAATCGGACCAGGGGGAAAAAGTTCCCCTTGAAGAACTAAAACTACCCCCAGAAAAATATTTGTTTACATGTTTTATTTGTATATTATGTTCAATAAATGAAACATTTTAATGCCACATGAAGTTCATCGACCTGAATTTGAACCAATGGGATCAGGAAAGCCAATTTTTCGGTCCGCGATTTTTTGGGGGCGTGTGTAGAAAAAAATAATTTAAATAATTTTTCATTTAAGAATTAGCCTTTCGTACCGGAAAATTAATATGCAATCAAAAAACTTGAAACCAGTGATCCAAAATGATACTTTATAGTCTCGCGTTTAATAAATGGGCTATAACTTATTATTTTTCTAAGTATAATAGTACGTCAAAAACAACAAAATTGTCGGGTTCCACAATGTCTTAAAAAAGTGTCGAAAAATCGTTACACAATTGAGGCCGTGTTTGCATGGGTACAAGAGATAGTTATGAATAAAAACCAGGGACAGGACGTTCATGCACTAAAAAACTATGTTTTCCCAAGAAAATCTCCCATTTTCTAAGAAATTGTTCATGTAAAATTGTCTGGTTATGGCACAGTTTTCCATAAAAAAATCTGTCAGCAAAGCATTTATGTATATTAAAGTAGAAATTTAAAGTGTGAATAACAGGGGCTCTACTGTTTATTTTGCAGTATTTAGCTATGGCAACATCTTTAGAAAGGTAATTGTTGTAATTGTTTTTAATAAGCTCGTAAATATTATAGCATAAGTTTGGGTACCATTAAAAGCTTTTCTAAAAACTGTTTGAGTATTTATAGCTTTTTCAGAAAGCTTTTTATTTGCAGTGTCGAACAAAAATACTTTTTAAAACGATTCATGTGATTAAATGAAACCTCACGACAATTCAAAAAAGGTCAATTGAACTTTGAAGAAAATCAAATTCAAAAAATTCAATATCGATCAAAATTACGATACAAAACTACAAATATGGGCCTGGGTCTTCAGATTTTTTTTTTTTTATATTATGAACACAGATACTTAATGGAGCCATTTAGATATTGCGCTCAAAAAAAAAATTGTAATGTTAGCAAAAAATGCTTGTAAAAACCTATAAGAAAATTTGCTGATTTTGAACCCATAATTTTTTTGGTAAAGTTAGCAAAAATGTTTTGCCAAAAATTAGTTAACTGAATTTTTTTTTATTTCAAGTCATTCCGTATGTAACGCATGTAGCAAAAAAACCGTAATTTTAACTAAAAATTCAGCTGAAAATTTCGTAACATTTTTTATTAGTTGAATTCAGCTAAACTTTTTGTAAAAAATTTTAAGTTTGGTAAATATTGGTTTTAAACACTAACACTTCACTTATTTTTTCTTTTTTTCACAGCATTAAGTTCAGCTTAAGTAGGACTTATGAGATTTGCGTAGGAGGCTACACAAGAAATGTTTAAAATTTCTCACTTGACAAAAATGTTACAAAAAATCAGCAAATTAATTAGTAAAAATTCGTAAACTCAGTTTTAAAGCCAACAAAAAAAATTAATTCAAAATTTGTACAAAACTAGTATTTTCGTAAATTGAACTTAACTAGAAAAAGTAGTTAAAACGCTGATTTTAACTAAAAATTTGCTAAAAAGCCAGTAAACTCGAGTTAACAAAAAAAATTTTGTTAACTTTACAGTTTTATTTTTTTGAGTGTCGTACTCGGATTACATATTCCAGCAAGGTGCCCAGCTTTTTAAAATTTTCGACTAGTACAGTGGAATAAATTATGTTTATTTACTTAATTAAAGGCCCTTACCACAAGAAAACAAAAAGCCTATTTTAACAAAAATTTTATTTTAAATTTAAAATTTTCTATACATTTTTTGAAAGCCGAAAAACAATAACAATTTGTATGGAAATAAAATTAAAAGCTCATTTTAAATTTATTTTATTTTCTTGTGGTAAGGCTGAAAATGTTATTTGGAGTATTTTTTTTTTTTTTTTTTGTTCATGTTTGTTACTAAATATAGATCAAACAGACTTAAAATGCAATTAATAAGAATAAAATGTTTTTGTTCAAAGAACTTAGTAATGGTGAAAAATATTTTTGTTTAAACAATGTGCATGTTTTGTGGCTTTTCGAATTGCGATAAGAGCTTTAAATAAAATTAAAAAAAAAAAAATTTTATATTATTTTCCGTTTATGTTATTATTACAAAAATACTTTTAAACAAATGACCTCATAATTTTTAAAGAATAAATATAACAATTTTTTTTTTAAGTACTGAACCTATTTATATACCCAAAAGTTGTGGTTTCTTCCAATTTTGAACGTGATGTCAGCGTTTAAAACGGTTTTCCAACATTTTTTTCATACATTTTTAATAATTTTTTTTCTTGTCCCAAAATAATTAGAAATATTTGTTTGTCCCAAAAAATTTATACATATAATTTTTTTTATATAAATCTTAATCTTAAAGTTAAAAAAAAAATTTTTAACTTTAAGGTTTTTATATTTTTAGTTTTTAGTACTCAAAAAGTAACTTTTTATTGAACTTCTTATACTTCAAAATGCAATAAAAAAAATTTTCAATAAACAAAAATGTTGCAAAATTTCCGCAAATCGATATTTAAATTCATTCGACTAAACTTTTTCTATTTTTTTTTTTAACTAAAAATAAATGTACTTAAGTTTTTACTGATTTCCCTTAATTTATTTTAAGCAAAAAGTTTTACAAACTTTATTGATTTTTAAAGGTAGTTTAAAATAAACAAATTATGCAGTAGATTTTTATGTTTTTCTTTGTGGAATTTTTACTTTTTACCCAAAATGTCAGTAAAATTTAAGCAAAACTTCTAACGCGATAAAACATAAAATTACCTTGAATTTAAAACCAAAAAAAAATCCACCAATTTGGTACGTATGTATTTAAAAGCACTTTAAAAAAATTGGAAATTTGAAAATTTAACAATATCTCGAAAACTGTTTTATTTTAAACCTTTGGACTTCATTTTTGGACTCTGCGCAAAACTAAACATGAAAAATAAAAGCAAAATGTCAATCGCATTTTTTTTAATTTGTAAACTAGTGTTATGTGATGACCAGGGAAACCAAAAATATGCAGTTTCATTTTTTTTCCTGCGCGTTGTATTGATAAATGGGTAAGGTTTTTATCCGTTTCAGAAGATTTTAAGAAATCTGGCATCGATTTGTTAGAGCATATTTTTGCATATTTTAGCCTTAAGAGCATATTTTAGCATATTTTAGGTTTAAGAGCATATTTTAATATAAGGGCATATTTTTAGAGCATTTTTTCAATTTTTAGAGCATTTTTTCACTTTTTAGAGCATTTTTTTAAGTTTTTAGAGCATTTTTTAATTTTTGGAGAATTTTTTTTTCCAATTTTTTTATAACAACACTTATTTTTAATTTTTTTTTTAATTTTTGTGGGACTTTTTTTTTTATTATTTTGTAAGTGGATTGAAATGTTTGTTTTTTTTTTTCTTTTCCAAAATAACGGGGTTCTGACGATTGATTACGCTTTGGCATGTTCTTGCTTCATTAACCCATATTAACCCTCTAACTACCCCACATAACGGTATTTTTTGGGTCTATTCTCTAAAAAATTGTAAAAAAATACCTCGAAAAAGGGGACATAATTTTTTTAAGAGCATATTTTTATTGTTTTTAGAGCATATTTTCCGTTTTTAAGGGCATTTTTTAAGCGCATAAAACGTGTTTTTTAGAGCATATTTTTGGTTTCCCTGGTGATGACCTATAATTTAAATTTAATAAAAATTTATAATAATCCAAAAATTATATTGTGGATTAATTATTTTTTTTTTTATTTCATTGATTTATGAACCACCAGTTTGTTACTTAATCACCATTTTAAAATGATTTGGTTATCGAATAATTGCCCCATCGTTTCGATTAGATAAAAAAAACTGGGGACTTTAGACTAAAAAGTTAAATCATACAACTGAATCACTATTAACAGGGAAACACATTTCAAAAATTCCAGCCAAAATGTTTGTTATAACCAGCGTGTCACAGTGGGAGATTTGGCAATTTTTTTTGGAAATAATTCAGCCATTCAGTAAGTACTGGACCGATAGCCATGAAATTTAGAATGGTCATGGCTAACGTATTTTCGAGATTTCTTAAAAATTATATGTGAACAATGTGCTAGTCGAGGCCTAAAAAAACGTGCTTAAGTGTGTGATTATATCTAAATACTTTCCGAAAGAGAGCCATTTTAGAAAGGGAAATTTCAAATTTCGACCGATCCGATACAGCAAAGAAAAATAAAATAAATTTAAAATCGACTTTTAATTTTATTTCCATACAAATTGGCCCTTACCACAAGAGAACAAAAAGTCTATTTTAACAAAAGTTTTATTTTAAATTTCAAATTTTCAATACATTTTTTGAAAGTCGATTTTAAAAACAAAAACAATTTGTATGGAAATAAAATTAAAAGCTGATTTTAAATATATTTTATTTTTCTATGGTAAGGCTGATTGTTTTTGTTTTTAAAATCGTCTTTAAAAAAAAAGAAAGCTGGACCCGGATCGGTCGAAATTTGAAATTTCCCTCTTTAAAATGGCTCTATCTCGGAAAGTATAAGAGATAATCACACACTTAAGCACGTTTTTTTTAGGCCTTTACTAGCACATTGTTCACATC
Organism: Pegoplata infirma; assembly: GCA_963921195.1. Taxonomy (NCBI): domain Eukaryota; kingdom Metazoa; phylum Arthropoda; class Insecta; order Diptera; family Anthomyiidae; genus Pegoplata; species Pegoplata infirma. Next base: position 213,618,712 of record OY992536.1, on the reverse strand, counting down.
TGATAACAAACCACAAGTTGGCAAGCGTTTAAAGAATTCGTGTGCTAAAGGAGGGCTCTGCTCCCTCCTCCGTTCAACCGCTGGGCTCCAATTTCCAAAATTGGTAAGCTATGATCTTTCCCAATTTCATGGCTATCGGTCCAGTACTAACTGAATGGCTGAATTTTTTCCAAAAAAATTGTCAAAAAAAACACTTGTGATATAAATGAAACGGATTCATTATTATCAGGGAAACCAAAAATATGCTTTAAAAAACGGGTTTATGCGCTTAAAATATGCAGCATAAAACAGAAAATATGCTCTTAAAAGTACAGTTCATCTTTAACATTCTGCATAAAAATAATAAAAATACAAATTTTTTAAATTTTAGTTAAGAAGCTTATAATTAAAACTACTATTTTGGAACTTTTTCACAAATAAGCCCTTTCCAAACAATTTCTAAATTAAAATCTATTAAAAAACTAAAAAAAAAAATGTTGATATAAAAAAGAAAAAAAAATAACTTACAAAAAAATTCCTCACAATTTTTTAGCGAAATATATTTTTTTTCGCCAATATATAAAATATTTTATGCTTTTTAATTAAAATATGCCGTTTTCGTAAAATATGCTCGTAAAACAACAAAATATGCCCCAAAAAATATGCTTTTATGCTAAAATATGCTCTTAAAACTAAAATATGCACGAAAATGCTTTAAAACCAAAATATGCAAAAATATGCTCTAAAAAATCGATGACAGCTTTCTTAAATTGATCTGAAACGGATAAATACCTTAGCCATTTATCTATAAAATGCATTGGAAAACCATTCAAAAGCTTATTAAAATATCATGCAAATTGGCAACCAATTTCATAGAATTTGATTCATTAGATTTCGCAGTTTCATTAAAAAATTTCATTAATAAAATGCGTAGGGAAAAACATGAAATTGCATATTTTTAGTTTCCCTGATTATTATACTTTCATTCAACCAATGAAGGAATTCAGAAGCTTATTAAAATATCATGTTAATTAGCAACCAATTTCATAAAATTTGATTCATTAGATTTCGCAGTTTCATTAAAAAATATCATTAATTTTTTCTATAAAACTTGTTTTTTAACACCTATTTAGTACTAGTTTATGTGCAAAATCTGGACAAATAAAAAACAGCTGATCAGAGCGGTACGAATTTTTTTGTGATTTTTTTATACTTTTTATACGAAATTTAAAATGAAATGCAATTGATTAATTATATATTAACTAAAATTCACGTTGTTTTATATTACTTCGTGATTGTTTTCTAATAAAATTTAAAAATATAGTAAAATTTTTTGTGAAAATACTGAGTAAATGTGAAAGTGCATTTTTCATACTAGTTTTTGTAGTTTTTCACACTTTTTTATATTATTTCGTGGTTGTTTTCTAATAAAATTTAAAAATATAGTAAAATTTCGAGTGAGAATACTAATTGTAGGCAAAATCTATAAATAAATAATGTGAAAGCGCATTTTTCTTACTTGTTTTTGTAGTTTTTCATACTTTTTTTACGAAATTAAAAAGGAAATTTTCAGCGTAATGTACAAATTGTCTACATATTAAAAATATTTTTAAATTACATAATTTTTCAAACTTTTATTAATCAAAAAAATATTTTTTCTTATAAAAAAAAAATGTGTTAAAAATAATTAACTAACATTAACTAAAAATAAAGAATTAAAAAAATGCATGTTATTACTATACACTCAAAATAGAAAAATATTTTAACGAAGATTCAAAATTTAGAAGGGAGATTTGCATTCCATCATAGCCTTGGCGCAATATTGAGGGAATTGAATACATTGCAGAAGAATATCGGTGATAGACTATATTAAAGATTGGAAGGGGAAAAAGATTAAAATTAATGAAATTAAATTTTGACTTGATAGCTCTTATCAAAAAAAAAAAAAAATAAATTTTAAAAGCATTTGCTATTACTACACTTACCGATAAACCAGGGAAACAAGTTACAAATATAAGCAGAATAATATATACACCAGCACAGAAGAATGCTAAAAAGAATGATATGAACCAAAATATCAAAAACCAAAAGATAAACCAGATTGGATTGCCCATGTTTGTTAATAAAAGAGAATAGCTAGAATCATATAAAAAAGATAAGAAAAAAAAGTAAACAATAACATTATTATTTTATTTTTATTTACAATCATTATTAAGTGATGTCAACTTGTGATGAGAATAAAAAATGTAATCTTAAGGTATATAAATTGAATCTACGGTCAATGACGTATGAGGTCACCACACCCAAAATAATTACTCTGTTAAATACTCCTTAAAATGACTGTAATCTCAATTCGACAGATATTTGACAAATTTATCTTGTGACCGAAAAACTAAATTGTATCTGTAATTTAACCTTTTACTTTGTAATCTTTATTTTACAGATAGTAAACAGAGTTCTTTGTTAAAATACAGATTTTAGAAAAATACTTCATTTTTTTCTCGTAACCAAAATACTAAATTTCATCTGTAATTTTACTTATTGCTATGTAGTTCAGATTTCAACTAAATCTCTTAAAAAAACTTCCAAATATTTCAACTCCTCTTAAAAAAGCGTCTTAAACTACAATAAAAGCTGGTAAATTTTACGAGGATATCGTGTAAAATTTGAGATACTCGTAAAAAACTTGTAATTTTTACAAAAATAAAAAAGTAAATTTACAACTTGAAAGCATTAAAGCGGGCAAATTTACACGATGGCATTTCCCAATTGTCAACACTACTTGTATATTAAGGAAGGAGAAATTGATCAGAATCAAAAAGTGACCGTTGTGTAAAAGCCATATCAAGCGCATTAAAAAAATATATAAGTCAAGGCATTCTTAAATGATTTCCCTTTTATTTTATAAAAGCGTTTATTGGAATGACCCCGCTGAAATTTGGCACTAAAAATAAGAAGTTTATGAAAAAAAACCCGTGCTAATATCTAGCGAGTTTATAAATAATTTCAACAAATTTAAAAATTCGCGTGCGAAACATTTAAGCGGGCGCATTTAAATGATAGGCATTTACCTTTATTTTGTGTAGAGTTATTTCATATTACAGGCGAAGAAAATTAATAAAAATTCTTATAGTTGCCACTTGCAAAGTTAATTTTAGCAGGAACATTAAAAATAACGTTTCGCGTGCGCACCATTAAAGTTGGGAATGCATTTAATTAGGCACATTTAAATTTTAGTTTTTTTCTCTAAGTCTACATCTACCGCTTAAATGCGTCTCTAAATATGTGAGCTTTAATAATTTAAAATATACGTAATACGCAAAGAATAATTTTGAAGGCTTGTCAGACTGTTAATGTTTTTGAAGCACAGAAGTTCTAGAGTTCATGCACGCAAAGTTAAATAAAATAAAAAACGCCGTTGGAATGAAAACTTTAAGAAGTTTTCTAAATAATCTTGACAATGGGATCTGACAAATCCCAAAACACGTGTCTATTAAGTCTTGCAGAAAATTACCAACATAATTAAATTTAAAACAGAAAAACAATTTTCTTGAAAATTATTCTATGAGAATATCATAGTTTTAATTAGTAAAGGAAATAATGACCTTAAATCAATAGAAACCCCGCTTATAACGAACCCCGCTTATAGCGAACTTCGCTTATAACGAACTTCGCTTATAACGAACTATTTCCACCGGTCCCCCGAGTCCTTATAACCGGGTTTTACTGTATTTCTTTTTTATTAAAGTCCGAATCAACGGTGTTCCATTAGCTTGGAATCTCAAAAAAATATTAAATAGTTTTTTATAAGCAAGTTTCCTTTGAAGTAGATTGTTCAATTTTATTTGATTCTACGCAATTCTAAATACGAAAAACTTGACTGTACAAGTGATTCTGTTTTAAATATGAGTGGGTATTAGTGTAATTAACGAATTTATCAAAGCAAACGACAAAGAATCTTTCTCGACGGCATCAAAATTCCTTCGTCTTTTCCCTAACCCGCCAATGGAATTTCTTTTATTAACCATCTTTGGTCCAAACATCAAATTAACGTCCTACTCAATTGACACCTCTAAAAAAAACGTGTATTTAAGGTAGATTTATATAAATCTACCTTGCGTGTATTCATAAAAATCGTTAAATGGTAAACACTGCCGGTAATAAAAACAAACAATTGTTTTCTCTCATTCGCTAACAATAAGCAAAAAAAAAATACATTTACTGAGAATCATTATTTTGTTTCCAGAGTATCTTGTAGTTTAACAACACATAAAAAATAAATGCATTTTCTGATTTTGTGTTGTATCAGTTAGTGTTTTCAATTATTCGACTCTTAATAAATGATTCGAAAAATCACTAACATGGAAAATTTTTTTATATTTATATTTTCAAAAATATAAATAATGACCACGTAACAATTAGTATTGTCTTAAAAGTTTTTGTCTTCATCTTGCATAGACCGCCTTCGGCCGGGATTAGGGACTCCGGGATGAGAGATTACAAACTTCGGGATTGGGATTTCCTCTCCGCAAAATAAAGCTTTTCTTCGTTTATTTTGGGTCAGTTTTCATTTCTTTCTAGGGTTTTTTTCGTTAATTTTGTACGAAGTTTCGAATTTTTCTTTTTGGGTCTTTTTTCGTATTTTTTGGGCGATTTTTCCTACAGCCACAGAAACTGAGGGTTAATTATGTTTTTTTTGCGTTCTGTACACTCAAAAAAAAATTTACAATCGAAATTTTTTTTTTACAAAAATGACTAAAAGAAGGGTTTTTTACTCAAAATAAAACTTTTTGGGTGAACATTTTTGTACAACTATTATACACATGGTTGTCATGTTATCGCATATGCTGACGATGTTGCGATAGCGGTAAAGCATATGCCAACATTGAGGTACATTCTTCAGGGTTCTCTGAAAGATCTGTCTAAATGGACAAGAGGCTGTGATCTGGGAGTAAATCCAAGTAAAACAGAGCTTGACTTGTTTACAAGGAATAAGATTCCTGCTTTTGATCCTATTTCTCTGGTCGGCACTGAAATCGCCTTCTCAGATGGAACCTAGTATCTTGGAGTATTTCTGGATAGGAAGTTGAATTTCATGAGTAATATTGAGGAACGGGTGAGAAAATCAACGATTGCTTTATATTCCAGTAAACGGACCATTGGAAAACGATGGGTTTTAGCCCTAAAATCGTTCATTGATGTACATCACATCGATGTACATCACTGATGCTATTCGTACTATACCTACGTTTGCATTATAAATCCTCCTTCACCTGATACCGTTGGACATATTGGGTAGGCAGTATGTGGCTACGTCGGCAATTCGACTTAATAGCACACTGTAATAGAGGAGCAGCGATTGTGGCCATAGCGCGATCTTGAAGAAGATAAGAATGTCACAAAATATGGACTGTGCTCTATTAGCACCACTTTACCACTATGTTACCATCCAGGGAGTCTTGGATGAGGGGCATTCCGGGTAGTGGAGATTTCATAGATTTTTATACGGTTGGATCGAGGCTGCACGAACAAGTGGGCTTTGTAGTCTATTCGGAAGGGCTTGGATTGAGCCTGGCTCGAAGATTTCCAGATCATTGCAATGTTTACCAGGCAGAGATTCTGGTAATAAAGGAAGTGGCTGACTGGTTGAATTGCAATGTCTTGTCTATAAACACAGTCAACATATATTCTGACAGTCGAGCCGCGGTCATGTCCCTGAAGTCAATGTTTCTGAAAACAATATCTATGAGCTTGCAAGACTGCGAACTACCTTACAGGTTCCAACGGAATTGGAATGTGTTGGTATGCCTCTAGAAACTTGCAAGCGAAACCTACGGCTTTGTTCCGCGACAAAGACTAATCAAAATGGATGGACGTGTGAGACAACACGACTGATTTGGCCTTCTCTTAATCAGAAGCGCACAAGTGAGCTGATATCGCTTCCAAGAGGAGAGAGTTCGACGGTGGTTGCTGTAATTATCGGACACTGTCTTATAGGGAAGCACCCAGAGCTTTTAAATGTGCCATCAAATGACTTTTGCCAGAGTTGCATGGATATAGAGGAGTTGTAAACTGTTGAACACTTTATCTGCCATTGCCCGGCACTTTCCGGTCAGAGACTACCTTCACTCGGATTTAAGGAGCTGCACGATCTTTCTGATTTGTCGGATGACAAAATTTAATATCTAAGGAGTTTCATAAGAAGCTCAAATTGGTTTAACGACAGGGACTAATAGGGAAACCTATTAAGGCGTGATTAGACGAGAGAGAATTCCTTACTTGTTTAGTTACTAAATGTTCTTGATTGAGGAACCGAATAATCGATTAACCGATTTAAAAACCCTAGCACGAATGTTATTTATAGTGCGTGACTTCAACTGAAACTGAAAAATGTAAAAAAAAATCACAAATACTTTTGTCTTCTATCAATTTGATATCGTACAAAATATTTTGGATATCAACAACATGCCAAAAATGGCAACTAGAAAGTTGAGTTTTAACCGAATATGTGATAAGAGCTTCCAAAACAACAATGTTTGTACAAATGTGTCATAGATGACACATACAAACTACAATATTTACTTTGGTTATCAATGACAAAAATAAAAAAAATAAAACGATAAAGCACTTAATTTTCACTGAATAAATAATTTCAATACAAAATGGGCGGTAATTAAAAATTCTTTAGAAATGACATCAAAAAAAATAAAACTTTATTTTGTTTGTCTACGATCTTAAAGAAAACACTAAAAGAATTCTAATTTTAGATTTTCAAATTTAATTAAAAAAATAAAACAAACACTTGTAGAGCGATAATACATAGACGTATTAAAACAATTAACACTTAATTTAAACAATTTTGATAAAAAAAAAAATCGAAATAAACACCACAATTTATAATATTTAAAAAAAAAAACACATGTTTAACTTTTTAAATTTAGATCAAGAAAATAATGACGCGATCTTCTTTTTAGAATACGCATTTAATTAAAAATTCTGAATTTAATTAAAAATTCTGTTGTTTTTAAAAAACTCAACACTTTCAGTAGGGAAAAACTTGTTTGGCTGCACCCACTTGTTATTCTACTTTGAAGTTGTTGTTGCAGTTTTCTTTTAAAAACTTTACGTCACCAAAATCAAAAAATAAACAACATCACCACAAAAGTCACTGTACTTTTATTGTTTGTTTAGATCATCAATGCACAACAAATTTTCAACTAACCTTCTACTGTGAAAAAAAATCTATATATTCTTAAGAAAACTTCTATACGTCTTGTTGCAACCACTTAAAGTAACGAACTGATCCAGTCAACAAGTGTTGTAGTGAATTAGATACCTATGCAGCCGCCATTACCCCAATCTAAACAACTATTTGTTCTCTGAGCAAAATGAGGGAGTTGTATTAATAATGTCTCATTTTGCTCTTTTGGTCTCATGTTTTGTTTTTGTATTCTCCACATATTTGTATTGTTTTTGTTAAAGAAACCTTATCAATCTTCTTTATTCTAACTATGTGGTATCATAGAGGAATAAAGGAAAGAGATTGTAGCTCTCTCTACTCTCTTTTTTTCCTCTTACGCGAAGTCTGCCTGGGATCAAAGGGAAATTTTTGGTTTTTTTAAAGTCATGAAATTTGTACTTTATTTGCACTTTTAATATTTTTTTTTTAATTATATTGAATCATTAACATTTTAAGAACGTAAATTTCATAAATTTGTTTTGTTTAAAACAATATAAAAGTGTTTTTTTTTAAGAAAACAAAAAGCATTTTTTTCCAATTCCTCTTTCAACCTTCATTCTTTTAATCCAGGCAGCTAATGCTTGAGTGTTTGAGGTGCATGCCTAGCCCCTGGTGGTATTAGCTGTTAAAGTTTTTTAATATAAATTGTCCATGAAACTAAAGAAATGTTAAACATTTTTATTCGACTGGGTTTCCAACGCCATCATAAATGTAAAACATGTTGCACTTGGGGTTTCTCTGAAAAAGTTCATATCAAAGTTTACCGAGCCAGTAATGTCAGCCCTGATTTGTGAAATAAAAAGTAGTTCATTGTTATTTTTCGCTAAAAAAAACATACTTTTGAAGAGCCCCACGATGGGCGCCAATTTTGTTGGTCACAGAAAACGTCACATATTTGTATTGTTATCGTTATAAAAAACCTATAAACATCCCTACACCCAAAAAATTTCCCAGTTACTGGCTACTAAATTTTTAACTAAGTCCCAGTTAACATACCCCTAACTGAGCCCCAGTTGATTTCACTCGGTTGACAATAACTAAGTTTTTCTAAAATTTAAAATTTAACTGAATGGCCAGTTACTGGTAACAAACTGATAATTAATTCTCTAAAATTCTGGAAAATAGTTGAAAATAACTGGTTAAAAAACAAAAACTGTCAATATGGACTTGAAATTTTACACTTATTTCTGTCGATGAATAAAAGAAATTTACATGATTAAGATTTACGTTTTATTAAATGAAACTACTACAATAAATAATTTCAGCTGCCTTGTTTTGACTATTTAATTCATAGACATTTCTCCTAACTCCTTCACATCTTCCAACTGGCTCACATTTTTCAACTGCCTCACATCATTTGTCTGAAAAATAATAATCTGTTTTTATCTTTTAAAGATCCAAATTCGCAAAAAACTTACCATGGAAGAAAACAAGTTTAAATAATCTTTTTTTTTTAATTTTGCAATAAAATGAAGTACTAATATAAAATTCTTAAATTAATTTTTTTTGACAATAAATTTCAAAATATTATTTTTTCAAAAATTGACTAAAAATTACTGTTGTTTGTAACTGGAGCCTTAGTTGATCGTAATTATCTCAGTTATTTTCAAATATTTTAATTTCAACTGGGAATTTTCGTAACTATGCAACTGGGGAATTTTTTCGGTGAATTGATGTCACGAATAGTGTATTGGGCATTTTACCGAATACCGAATTTAGTTTGTACCGAATATACTGGTTTGGTTTACCAAACCAGTGATTTCAGATGTATGGAGTTTTTTCTTTTTTGTCAAAAATGAAGAAAGAATTTCTAAATATTTAGAGTCCTGATTTGTGGATTCAAAAAAGTAATTCGTTTTTACGTTTCTCAAAAAGAAACTTTTTAAGAGCCCCATAGGTTAGGTTAGGTTAGGTTGTAAGTGGCTGCTGACGTTTTACGTCAACACACGTAGACTCTGAGGTCCATTGTGATACCACGGGACCGTAATAGGTTTCCCTACTAGTCCCTGTCGTTAAACCATTTTGAGCTTCTTATAAAACTCCTTAGATGTTGAATTTTGACATCCAACAAATCAGAAAGATCGTACAGCTCCCTAGATCCCAGTGAAGCAAGTCTCTGACCAGAAAGTGCCGGGCAATGGCAAATAAAGTGTTCGATAGTTTCCAACTCCTCTTCATCCATGCAACTTCGGCAAAAGTCATTCGACGGCACATTTAACCGCTCTGCGTGCCCCATAATGGGCGCCAATTTTTTTGTTTACAGAAAACGACACTACTGAAACCCGCTTAGCATCGATAAAAAAACCTTAATTTAAAAAAAAAAAAAAAAAAAAAAAAGAGAACTTTTGGGTGATACGTAGGGAACTTTGAAAACTTCGTCCGTCATCACTGATTTGAACAGTGATAATGAAGTTGTTGATAACAACATTATTCTTACACACAAACAAATCCTAATCTCTCTACCCAAGTTTGATAGTTTAAAATCGTTTACAGCAATTTTTTCCAACTAACCGTACAGTCCCGGCAGATATATTTGGAAGAGCTCCATGATGGGCGCCAATTTTGTTGGTCACAGAATGATGTCAGATGTATGGAGTTTTTTTTTTTCTTTTTTGTCAAAATGAAGAAAGAATTTCTAAAGAATACTTATATTTAAGAGTCCTGATTTGTGGATTCAAAAAAGTAATTCATTTTTACGTTTTGCAAAAAGAAAGTTTTTAAGAGCCCCGTAATGGGCGCCATTTTTTAGTTACAGAAAACGACACTAGCCTACTGAACCCCGCTTAGCATAGATTAAAATACCTTAATTTTTAGTAAAAAAAAAAAGAGAACTTTAGGGAGATACGTAGGGAACTTTTAAAATTTCGTCCGTCATCACTGATTTGAACAGTGATAATGAAGTTGTTGTTAACAATATTATTCTTACACACAAACAAATCCTAAGCTCTCTACCCAAATATGAGAGTTTAAAATCGTTTACAGCTTTTTTTTCCAACTAACCGTACAGTCCCGGCAGATATATTTGGAAGAGCTCCATGATGGGCGCCAATTTTGTTGGTCACAGAAAACGAAACCAGGGTTATCATTAATTAAAATAACTAACAAGGGAAGTACTTCAATCCTTATGAACCGATTTGCCTAAAACTTAAAATGTATATAGCAGAGACAATTCTAAGGTTAGGGGGTCTCGGCTTATCGGTCATATCGCAAATTTGGGGGTTCGAAAAATGGCGGAAAATGGACTTTTGAGAAATTTCTTCTTAAAAAACTATTTGTTGTTCCCATATGGGAAGAAAGGAAGTCCCTGCCGTTGAAAAAAAATTTTGCTTCTTATGAAACTTTTTAGATATTTAATTTTGATATCCGACAAATCAGAAAGATCGTGCAGCTCCCTAGATCCCAGTAAAGCAAGTCTCTGACCAGAAAATACCGAGCAATGACAGATGAAGTTTTCGATAGTTTCCAACTCCGGAAGAAGTCAGTTGACTTGGATTTTTGAGAAATTTCTTCTTAAAAAACTATTTGTTGTTCTCATATGGGAAGAAAGGTACGCCCACATAGGTTAGTTTTGATTGTAAGTGGCTGCTGACGTTTTATGTCATCACACATAGGCTCTGAGGTCCGTTGTGATATTACGGGACTGTAATAGGTTCCCCTACTAGTCCCTGCCGTTAAAAAAAATTTAGCTTCTTATGAAACTTCTAAGATATTTAATTTTGATATCTGACAAATCAGAAAGATCGTGCAGCTCCCTAGATCCCAGTAATGCAAGTCTCTGACCACAAAATGCCGAGCAATGACAGATGAAGTGTTCGATAGTTTCCAACTCCGGAAAAATTCATTTGACGGCACATTTAACCGCTCTGTGAGCTTCCCTATACGATAGTGCCCGGTTATTATAGCAACCACCGTCAAAATCTCTCCTCTTTAAAGCGATATCAGGTTAGGTTGTAAATGGCTGCTGACGTTTTACATCAACACACGTAGAGGTCCATTGTGATACCACGGGACCGTAATAGGTTTCCCTCCTAGTCCCTGTCGTTAAACCAGTTTGAGCTTCTTATGAAACTCCTTAGATATTGAATTTTGACATCCGACAAATCAGAAAGATCGTACCACTCCCTAGATCCCAGTGAAGCAAGTCTCTGACCAGAAAGTGCCGAGCAATGACAGATGAAGTGTTCAATAGTTTCCAACTCCTCAGTCGACGGCACATATAACCGCTATGCGTGCTTCCCTATAAGACAGTGTCCGGTAATTATAGAAACCACCGTCGAAATCTCTACTCTTGGAAGCGATATCAGCTCACTTGTGCGCCCCTGATTAAGAGAAGGCCAAATTAGTCGTGTTGTCTTACAAGTCCATCCATTTGCCCAACATCCATTTGCTGAACAAAGCCGTAGGTTTTGCTTGCAAGTTTCTAGAGGCATACCAACACATTCCAATTCTGTTGGAACCTGTCAGGCAGTTCCCAGTCTTGCAAGCTCAACAGCTTTGCAATTCCCTGGAATGTCTCTGTGCCCTGGGACCCATATGAGTCGCATGTTAAACTGCTTGGCCATCTCATTTAAAGACGTGCGGCAGTTAAAGCAGATCGTGTTTTCAGAAACATTGAATCCAGGGACTTGACCGCGGCTTGACTGTCAGAATAGATGCTGACTGCGGTTGTAGACAAGACATTGCAGCTCAACCAGTCAGCCATATCCTTTATTGCCAGCATCTCTGCCTGGTAAACACTGCAATGATCTGGCAATCTTCGAGCCAGGCTCAATCCATGCTCTTCCGAATAGACTCCAAAGCCCACTTGTTCGTGCAGCCTCGATCCATCTGTGTAAAAATGTATGGTGGCTCCACTTCACGGAATGTCCCCTATACAAGACTCCCTGGATGGTATCATAGTGGTAAAGTGGCGCTCAAAAAGGCTCATAGAGGGAGCACAGTCCACATTTTGTGGTGCTTTTATCTTCTTCAAGATCGCGCTATGGCCACAATCGCTGCTCCTAAATGCTAAATCTGTCGTGTTGTCTCACACGTCTATCCATTTGGCCATCTCTGATTAGTCTCCGTCACGGGACAAAGCCTTAAATTTCGGTAGCAAGTTTCTAGAGGCAAACTAACAGTGTTGGTCCAACACATTCCAATTCTGTAAGGTAGTTCCCAGTCTTGCAAGCTCATCGGCTTTGTTATTCCTTGGAATGTCTCTGTGTCGTGGGTCCTATATGAGTAATATGTCAAACTGCTTGGCCATTTCAGTTATAGTTAAGGATCGATGTTGTTTTCAGAAACATTGACTCCAGCGACTTAACCGCGGCTTGACTGTCAGAATAGATGTTGACTGATCCACTCAACCAGTCAGCCACTTCCTTTATACGGATTGTTCGACTAACAAACAATTTTCGATCAAACGCGCTTTGAGATAATCAGGACATGAGAGATACCCTACAAGTAGTCAGTGATATCAACCTGTCCTTAATTCAATTCCTGATATACTGTCAATTTAGTTCGTCAACCCTACTATAGGAACCGAGATGCCAGCTCCACCTGTTCCCACACCGACTCAGAGCCTATCCTTGCACATTTATTAGCTAATTCATTTTCATAGACCCAGATTAGCTTGTCTGTTAGCTGTCGGATTTGACGAAGAGACTGTCCGATAGTTAGCCTAAAATTCGAACTTAATGATTAAATGGGTTGATTAAAATTGGGTTCCGGAAACTATTTTTAAACTAAGTTTAAGATAGAGTATAACTTTGTCTATGCTCTAAAAAATAAAAAGTTTATTTTCTTACGATAAAATACGCAAAATTTGTCTTTAGTGTTTAAACTCAGTTTCTGGTAACGGTAATTGAACAGAGAGTTGTTTTGTCCTTTATATGATCTGTGTTGCTAAGATTTTCTTTGCTAGATGGCACAAAACTAAATTTTCAATATTTCAACTTCAAAATAGTGCAATATTTCTGATTGTTTAGCTCAGAAGAATATGGGTGCGGAATTAAAATATTTTATAATTTCTAAGCTCTGTAAAAAAATAAAATTGTCCGAAAAGTTCTTATGGCGACTAACCACCTGTTTTGTAGCATACCTAGATTAATCTACCTTGGATTGTTTTTAAACTAGTTCTAGAAATAGAACTTATTGTGGTCAGCGTTTGAGAACCGATTCCAAAAAATTATAAAAAATGAACATGCAATTCGTTAAATCCGCTGTAATAACTTGTTGTCCAAGGAGCACTAAACAACATATAAAAACATTTTAAGTTCAAATATCATATTAACTTGAGTTTTAAGTAGCAAACAGTAAAATTCTACAATTTATTATTATTTGTCAATTTTACATTTTTTGTTAAATGATTAGCGGTGATCATATGAGTCTTTGCGAGCGACTTAAGTTTATAAAAAAAAAAAAAAAATATCGTTAAATTAGTAAATTTGACAGCCTTGTTTTCCTAGTTTCATACTAAGATCCTTTCGTTTAAAACAAGATAACGAATGCCAAACCAGAGTTTTGACAATCATTCACAGTCATATTGGCATTCGGTATCCAAGATTTTACAAATGAAATGAAAAATCAAACACTTTACAATAGTGAATTTTTCATTTGCACTTGTATTTGTAGCGATCTAGTACAAAAAAAAATTTCAACACCATTTTTTCCCGGTACGGAAGTAGTATTTTCTCTACAAAAAATCTGTGTTGTTTTCTTTTTCTTTTGCTCTTTCAGCTATGATGCTTCATGCATTCACATGTCTCTTGGTGGTGGACCACGAGGTCTGAGGACAGTGTTCAATAAATTTTCACCAGGTTGATTTTTGGGACGTGGTGTAGGTGTTAAAGATCTAGTATGAGGAGCAGATTCTTCCTTCTTCTTAACAGCTGAAGTTGCGGCACGACGTTGACGAATTTTCTCTTCCATACGAGAGGGTACCATAAAGCAATTGGATTCACGGTAGATGGGCTTACGACGATCATTCCAGGGGAATTCCCATTGAATTGGCTTGAAATCACGTCTCCACGGTCTACGGGGTCTAAACCAGAAATCACAAGTCCAATCTTCTGCACCATCATCATCGACATCACTAGAATTAAAAAAAAAAAAAATTAATGGAACTGGTTTATAGGGGGAAATATTTTAATAATTATCAAAAGAAAAAAGAGAATTTCTCATATTCTAAATATTTCGGAGAGATTAACATATTTAAGAAGATTTATATTATGAAATTTTTCCTTAAAAAAAAATGTATGTAACAATATTTTTTGAACTTCAGAGAATGTCGCATATTACTCGAAAAAAATGTCTTGAATTCTCAGAAAAAATTAATAAGATTGTAATAAGGCTTGGTGCTCTAATTTTCTATACACTTAGAAAATTATTGCAGTAGTAAGTAGTAGTTGTTGTTTTCAACTACAATTTCAGTTGTTTTTGTATGAAAAATCTCAAACAACTATTTTTTGTAGTCGTTTTAAAAAATAAATACATAAAATTACTACATTGTAGCAACAGTTGTTTTATGTAGTTGTTTTTAGTCTATAAAAAAAACTTATAACTTTTAGAAAAACGGATGTATTGAACGAGTTGGAAGTGTCAGATGCAGCAGGAATTATTTCGAAATAATTATAACCGTTTTTGACGTTTAGATAAAAATTCAGACAATTTGAGTAACAGTAAAGTAGTAGTAGTGTAGTTTTTCTATAGAAAACACCTTAAAATCTAAAAAAAATCTACACAAATATGTATTGGACTCAAAAAATTTAAGGTTAAAAAATCAGAGAATTTTTGTGTTTGTCTTAGAACCTGAAAATTATTCTGTTTACATTTTCTGATAATTGTTCTTAAGGAAAAATTTCTCGTATATTTCTTTAAGAAAAATGGTTAGTTTTTCTTTTCAAAAAATATCTGAGAATTGTTCTGTAGAAAATTTTCTGATAGTTTTTCTGTAGGAAAAATTTCTTAGAATCTGACAATTCTTATAATTTTTCTGTAAGAAAAATTTCCTAAATTTTTTTATAAGATTCTGAAAATGTTTCTTTATAAAAATGGTTTAAAATCTGACAAGGCAACTATCTCAACCGTTATACACCGATTTGCCTGAAACTTAAAATATATATAAAAAAGAAACGATTTTTGGGTGTCTCAGCTTATCTTTCATATAAGTGTTTAAAAATTTCGTTGAAAAAATATGTTGCTTCGGGAAAATTTCTATAACTCCCGAACTAACACGAATATCCTCCTGAGCAAAAATATGTGTCGACTTAAATTTAATGTCTTCATATAAACCTCCAAAATTTACATATTTTCGTAAAAAAATATTTAACCAAGCCGAATTTTTACGAGGTTGTTCCATCGATTGATAGGTATTAAGAAAGCCTTTCTTTCCATATAAAAATATATATATCCGAGCCGAGCCACACTAACCTTAAAATTGTCTCTTTTACATACATTTTAAGTTTCAGCCAAATCGGTGTATAACGTTTAGGATAGTTTCCTTGTGAGAATTTTCCCGAGGATTGTACCGAAGAAATTTTCTAAAATTTTTCTGTGGTAAAAACTTCTTAAATCAGAATGTCAAAATTTTCATTTTATTTTTCTTTACAAAATATTTTTTAATATCAGAGAATTCTTCTAAACGAAAAAATTTTAAAATGTCTAATAATCTAAAAATTTGTCTAAAGTTCAATTCACACCTGTAGTGCGATTCAGTAACTTTTTTAACGAAATTATCGATATCGTTAACTAACGAGAATTGTCGGTTGTTTTAACGAATCTATGATTCTATAAATTTTTCAATTAACGACAAGAATTAATGACAAAAATAGTTAATTTGAAATTTGTTTATTTTTAAATTGTATTAAGAACCGAAAAATTTCGTTAACTTTAACTTCAAAAATTTTTTTGTTGATAAGTTAACGATTTTCAATAACGACAAAATTCGGTAGAAAAATGTTATAGAATCGCTTTTAAAGACAATTGTCGTTAATTAACTATTTTTGACAATTTAACTACCGATTTTTGTCGTTAAAAAGTTAGTGAATTGCGCTACTGATTTGAAATATTGATTAGAAATTCGAAAATTTTCTACCAGATTACACTGCGGAACACTAAAAAATAAACAAGAGTGACGACCATCATTTCTATATATTTCGGACATGCTGATTCGAATGGCGTACTCCGTTTTTCGATGTATGGTACAGTTTTCTTGCAAAATGTCGTTAAAGATTTGCTGATTTTGATCCAGTTTTTTAACAAAAAAATTTGAAAAGTGAATGATCAATAAATTTTATGGAATGGAAAACAAAGACATGACTTCTAGCAATATTTCTAATGGCTTAAAGCTCTCCATCTTAAGCCCTTATATCCGCGAATTTCTGCATTTTTTAAGGTTTTCGCGAAATTAACAGCCAAATTGGTGTTTGATAAAAAACTTGCTTTTAGTGAATCAAAAGGGCATCCTTAACAATACGAATAGTGGACAAAAAACAGCTATGTTATGTGGACCATCACACTTATAATATTTTGTAAGTAAATTCAACTGAAAAAACATTTAAAACAATCGTTTTTCCTTTTAAAAAACGGACTACTTATATTTCACTTGAAACAACATACTTTTTCAGTTATTTTTAAACGTTAATAAATGACTAGACATTCCGGAAAAACAAATGATATTTCAGTTATTTTAACTGTTTACAATTTTTTATTTTGTGGAGTAAAAATATTTTTTTTTGAATAACAAACTACAAAAACCGTACTTCTGTAAAATTATACGGAATAATCAGTTAAAAATAATTTAACTGATAAAAACATTTTTCCGTAAATTTTTGTAGTTTATTGTTTTAACAACTGTATAAATCTTTCAATAATTTAGTTTTTTTGAAAAACAAACGATAAAACGTTTAAAATAACTTTACCTAAAAACTTTTTGAATAACCGTAAATAGTTACTGTAAAACTTTTCTAGGTGCATGATAAAAATCGTGAAAATTCGTTTTTTTGTATATGGCAGCATCACTTTACGAGATGATTTAAGGTTCCATCTTTTAGTATATAATGTGGGAACCTTAAACAACTAACTGACCAAAAATTTGGCGAAAAAAGTTTTCATTTGCAAAAGTTATCTTAACAAAAACTATTATTTCAGTGTTTGCCATACAATAATTATAGTTTTTGTTAAGATAACTTTTGCAAATGAAAACTTTTTTGGACAAATTTTGGGTCAGTTCACTGTTTAAGGTTCCCACATTATATACTTAAAGATGAAGCCTCAAATCATTTCCTAAAGTGATGCTGCCATATACAAAAAAACGGTTTTTCACGGTTTTCATCATGATGGTCCATATAACATATATGTTTTTTGTCCACTATTCGTATTGTTAGGGATGCCCTTTTGATCCACAACATGCAAGTTTTAATCAGAGACCAATTTAGTGGTTAATTTCGCGAAAACTTAAAAAAATGAAGAAATCCGCGAATTTAAGGGATTAAGATGAAAAACTTTAAACCAAATTTACATTAAAAATATTGCCACAATTTATATCTTTGTTTTCCATGCCATAAAATTTAAAAAAACATTAGCTTTGGAAATTTTTTTTTAAAAAAGCAGCTGAAAATCAGCCAATCTTTAGTGACATTTTGCAAAAAAACTGTACCATACATCGAAAAACGGAGTACGCCATTCGATTCAGCATGCTCGAAATATATAGAAATGTTGGTCGTACCTCTTGTTTTTTAAAATAGTGGTTAGTTTTGTCACGCAGTGTTTTTATTTCAGAATGTTTGAAAAATTCTCGGCTCTAATGAAAATTTCTAATATAACTGTTCAAACTTACCCTCTTACATAGACGCGAACATATCTACCCGATTTACGGAATAGCGCCAAAGCTTCATTGAATGTTAATTCTAATGCTGGCGTATCATTTATTTGTGTTATTTCATCACCAATCCGCATACCAGCCCGGCGAGCCAAACCAGTTGGTGTTACATTTATAATGGTCAGGGGTTCAAATTGATCTACGCCACCCGAAACCTCTATGCCCCACATTTGATCGATGAAACTCATAACACGGCGATCAGTTTCCAAAGTATACGTAATACGCAATTGATATTCGACATTATCAAAAGCGTCTGATGTATATTTGGGAATTCTAATTCTTGAATCGATCATTCTAAATAATTAAAAATAAAACCATTATTTTTTTTTTCATTTGCATTATGTAATTGATTATTTTTTTTGTAATACCAACCTGTATTTGTATTCCAATGATCAATTCCAAAATTAAGAATATACACTAAAGTCAATTCAACAAATTCAATTCCACTGATCGCTGACGAAAGGATTTAGTCAAAAAACACTTCCTTTTAATTGCTTTTAATAAAACCGCTAGTCGTCGATAGATAGAAAGTCTGACCGTACAACAATTCGATTAAAATTCAATTAAACATTCTATTGTTTAGGGTGGGTGATATTTATACTTAATTTTGTTGGGTTTTTTTTTGTAAATGTTTTACATAGTGATCTTGTCAATATAATTACACATATTTCATGGTCAAGATTATTTTCCGATTTAATTGTCACTATCAATATAACGTCATTGATTTAGTTTGATTACAATAAAAAATGCATCATTTGCCAAGTTAATTGTAAGAAGTACAAGTAAAATTACGCCAAAGTCGAATTAAAAATACCTTTTAATAAAATTTGTGTAAGTCCAGATTTGGAATCTAACCATAGCTATGGTGAATTTTTATTAAAAAATAAAAATTGTTTTATTTGACCTTTAAAATATTATATTTTGAGTAGGTCTATTCTAGCTCGAGGTCATTTTTCCTTTAGTAATGGAAACTATGATATTCTAATAGAACAATTTCAAAAAAAAATATTTTTCTTTTTTTAACTTTATTTGTCGATCATTTTGGCAAGACTTAGCCGACACGCGTTTCGAAATTTGCCAGATGCCATTGTCAAGACTATTTAGCAAATATAAAAACCTTATACTACTAAAAGCATAGGAAATTTGAATGACAAATTGCTAATGTCAAACAAAAAAAAATATTTAGCTCTACCCTCATTGAGAATTAGAAGAAGAAAATTGTACATTCTCTAACAATAATTTAGATTACGACTGTCAAACAACCAACAAAAACCAATTTGTCAATTAAATTCCCTATACCATTTGTGGTATTGTGTTTTTATATTTGCTAAATAGTCTTGACAATGGAATCTAACAAACTCCGAAACACGCGTCGTCTCAGTCTTGCAAAAATTACCAACATAAATAAATTTAAAACCGAAAATAATTTTCTTGAAAATTATTAAGTATATGAGAATATCATAGTTTTAAATAGTTATGGAAAAATTACCTCAAGCTAGAATAACCCTACTCAAAATATACAAAAAAAAATAAGATTTTGTTGGTAAGTGTTATTAAAAATGTAGATACATATTTTGAAGTATTTGGAGTTGAAGCCTAATCAATTACAACACTCTTACACTCAAAATAATAACTCTGTAAAATACTCTGTAAAATGACTGTAATCTTAATTCAACAGATATTTGACAGAGTTTTCTGTCAAAATACAGATTTAAACAAAATACTTTGTATTTTGTTGTGACAAAAAAACAAAGTTTCATCTGTTATATTACTTTTAACTTTGTAATCTTAATTTTACAGATAATAAACAGAGTTTTCTGCTAAAATACAGATTTAAACGAAATACTCTGTATTTTTTTTACAACCAAAAAACTAAGTTTTATCTGTATTTTTACTTATTTCTATGTAATCTTAGTTTCATAGTTCAAAACAGAGTTTTCTGTAAAAAACCAACATTTATTCTGTATTTTTTTTTTTAATCTTATAAGAATTTTACAAAATAACATATGAGGAGTTCCGGCTGAGACTTAAATTTTAAGGTAAAAAAGATGTGATTTTTGTTTTGATGGCACATCGATGAAATTTGGCATAAATATTAGAAGCTATTTAAGAATAAGAAATTCGTTCGCGTCAATTAAATCGCGCAAGGGGGTCAAAAGTTATGGCGGTTTTAAGATTTAGCGGTTTTAAAAAATCTTAAAAATATTTTAAATATTTTTTTTCTACACATTTGTTGCATGCGTTATTAAAACATACCAGGATATATCATTTCTTCTAAAATATATGATATAAATTTAACCCTTTAATGACCAAACGATTTAAAAAAAAAATATCTAAGTACCTAAAATCGCGATTAATTCGCGGTAAAAGAAAAGTTTCACAATTTTTCATAACATATTTAGGCAATGTGCGATGGTATTACTGAAAAAAATCACGAAAAATCGTATCATTGTACCAGTAATTTAAAAAAAATCGGTGATGCTTTTTTATAACAAGAAAATTTAATATGGTCCAAAAAATCTATAATCATCAAAATTTTTTAACCCGCCTCTGATTTTATGACGACACATCAAGTGGGCTTTCATTTAAAAAAAATTTCATCCGCTTTCATGTAAAGCCTTGGATGTGCCAGATCAAAACAGGTTTAGATAAAATCATCGCGCTTTCCGCTCAGAATGGCTTAAAGTAAAAAGTCAAAAAGCAAATCAGTTCTACTCGTTAAGGCACGTCTTTTGGTGTATTAAAATGAACATGATGCATTAATTGCTACTAAAAAAAATTGGAAACAGATTTGCAAATTTCGCTCAATTTTCAAAAATGCCATAAAATTTTTGCAATTTATTTTTTATAAACCCGCCAAAGATTTTTTTATGTTAACTCCTAAAAAACTCGGTTTACGCAAGAGTCCACCAAATTTCGAATGAAACCGCGAATGTGCCTCGCGAAAAACTGGTATTTTAAAAAAATTACGTTTTTCTTTCGAACTTTGATCTGCTGAAACTCCTTAACTATTCGCGGCACATTAACGGAATTAATTCCAAAATGTTAAGAATTACAACAGCTACCAACTCTAGTTCAACTTTTTTTATTTTATAGAGGGGGCCGAAATCCCTGAACAAAAAACCTCGAAAATTTAAAAACTCTTAATTTTTGGTTTCAAAACTTAACCGTCTTATAACTTCTTACCAAGCGATGAAGCATCTATCAAGCCAACATTAAAATAATCTTTTATATGTACTGACTTTGTGTTATGCCGGAAAAGATTGAAATATAAGGAGAACTTAAAAAAAAATGCGAATGAATGTAAAAACTATGGATTATTTTATTCCATTTTTATCGATTTTTCAACTTTAACCCTCTGTAACTTTTACGGATAAAGTGGGGTAATCCTTAAACATTGCTCAGTGATGGTTCAAGGTCTTGTTTACACAACTGCATTTACAGTTTTTTTAAATTCCAAAAACTGCGGGTTTTTTTAGACATTTATTTCAGTTTCACTGAGTTGAAATTTAAAAAAGATTTCATGATATATTTTACTAAACTCTGTAAATTTACAGAGTTTTTTTCTGTAAAATTTTGGTTGCATCAAGTGCATTTTACAAATATATGTAAATTTACAGAGTTTTTCTTTGCTAAATGGTGTTTTATTCAACCAATATTTTACTAGAAACTCTGTAAATTAACAGTTTTTTTTTGTCAAAATCATTTTACAGAGTTTTATAGTAAAATTACCAAGAAATGTTGCTAGCTGGAAAAGTATGGTGTACTCAGTTAAATTAGCAGAGTTTTTCTGTAATTTAACAGAGTTATTATTTTGAGTGTAAAAACCAATTGAAATTTGAAAAATATCGAAAAAAATCTAAAAATTTTATTTTAAATTAAGGGCAGTTTACACGTTAACTACCCTTGACCACCCTTATCTACTATTTCCCAGTATTGGTGATACGGTTTGCCGGGTTTAAATAATTTTGTATGAAAAATTAATTGAATTTGACAATTGTTATCCTCCAATACTGGGAAATAGTAGATAAGGGTGGTCAAGGGTAGTTAACGTGTAAATCAAGCTTTAAAAAATATCAGAATAATACATATCTTCTAAAAATTTCAGCATTTCATTTGATGTATACACTCAGAAAATTATGTAAGTAACTACATGTTAGTTATTTGTATATTTTACAGTAGTTAGTTGTTTTCAACTACAAAGTCAGTTGCTTTTGTATGAAAAATATCAAACAACTATTTCTGTTAGTTATTTTAAGTCGTTTTTTTGAACAACTAACAAAAAAGTACTGTGATGTAGTAACAGTTATTTAAAGTAGTTACCCGTGTAAAAATGTATTAGATCTTATCTGATCTGTTCATATATGTTCATATATGATCGTATCTGATTGCATATAATTATATCTGAAATGTCCAAAATCGAGATCTAATTATATCTCGGATTTGGTCAACATTGCCAAATCCGAGATATAATTAGATCTCGATTTTGGTCATTTTAGATATATTTATATCTAATCAGACATGATCATATATGAATAGATATAAACAGATTAAATAAGATCTAATCCATTTTTACACGGGTAATCTTATTTTTTTTATCTCTGAAAAATTTTCAAAGTTTTTTTCCAAAAAATAAAAATTTTCGTTTTTTTTTTTCACAACTTTTTTTTTTAAAAAAAACTTGGAAAAAATTTGGTCTTCAATTTTTTTTTTTGAAAAATGTTTTGAAAAAAAAAAATATGTATTGATTATTTTATTTTTACTACATTTTAGTTGTTTTGACTACAAATGTAAGTAATTTTTACTACATAAGTCAGTTGTTTTTTGTCAGTTAAAATAACTAACATTGTTAGTTGATTTAACTGAAAAAGTAGTTGACCCCAAAACAACCTACAAAGTAGTTATTTTAACTGACATTTTCAGTTGATTTTACTAACATAATTTTTTGAGTGTATCGTCACCTAAAATGCAAAAGGCCCTAACTTACATAAAATTCAAAATCGTTATTTTAATTAATTCTGGTATATTTTATTAACCTACACATTACAAAAAATTAGGGTCACATAATAAAAATTAGCGATTTTATAGCGAAAAATTAAAAACATGTGAACTGCGAAATCGCCAATGGACGCAAATAGAAATACATTTTTTAATCATTTTGTGATTAATTTTTATACATATTTACTAGAGTTAATTTTGAAAATTTGATCTGCGAGTATCATAATTTTTTTGAAGGATTTAGGGGAACTAAAAAGAATGGCGGTATTTTTTTGGAAAAAAAATTCGCTCCTTGGGGTGGTTCAACGCATCCGAAAACGCGAATTTTGAGCTGATTTTTCTGCAGAGCAAAAACGGCAGAATATATCGCAAATCTGATCCCACCAGTCGATTCTACAGCAAAAAATAATACAACGGTCGTTTTTCAAACTCTTAAAAAAAGTTCCAAAACCCCACCACAGAGGGCGGAAATATAAGGTTTTTTCATTTTCTTTTTAAATTAATTTTTTAAATATGCACAATTAAAGGGCATTTTCAGATTAACAAAATGGTACTAACCCGTTAAAAAGTTATAAGCTCTCAAAAATGGACATAAACACGTTTTTTGAGAACTTTGACCTCAATTTTCTCGAAAACATGGCGTGATAGAAAAATTTGAAAACTAGATTCAGAATCAGCGTCGAAATGTTAATCGAAAACAAGTTTTATGATCCCAGAATATCATCCAAAAACATCACAAAAAAATGCTCTCAATAATGCACAAAAATGCGTTTCTTGTGAACTTGAACATTTTGGAAACCAGATTTGGAATCAACATTGAGAGGAAAATC
Source organism: Pegoplata infirma (assembly GCA_963921195.1). Taxonomy (NCBI): domain Eukaryota; kingdom Metazoa; phylum Arthropoda; class Insecta; order Diptera; family Anthomyiidae; genus Pegoplata; species Pegoplata infirma. Next base: position 213,594,804 of record OY992536.1, on the reverse strand, counting down.
GAAAACGAGTGTCCAGACCGCTGACCCATCCAAAAAATTTTCAAATTTCGGTCAGTGTTTTATAATTTTGCCATTAGAAAAACAACTTTGAAGCCTTATAACTTTTTAATGGGTTGTGATAGAAAGATGCTTTTTGTACCAATTTTCTTAGCAAAAACTGCCTCTTTATCGTGCATGATTAAAAAAATAATTTAAATTAAAAAAAAAAAAAAAAAAATTCCGCCCCCTGGTGTGGGTTATTGGAACTTTTTTAAGAGTTCAAAAAACTGCTATTGTATTAATATTTGCTGTAGAATCGACTGGCGAAATCAGATTTGCAATATATTCAGCCGTTTTTTCTCTGCAGAAAATCAGCTCAAAATCCGCGTTTTCAGATGCTTTGAACCACCCCGAGGAGTGAAAATTTTTCCAAAAAAATACCGGCATTCTTTTTAGCTCCCCTAAATCCTTTAAAAAATTATGATGAAGTGACATAGTCACCAAACGAACTCTAATATTTACAAAACGTAGGTCCTCAAAAAATGTTAGCCTAATTCAATTAAAACCAACAAAGTATTAACAAATTTAAAATTTTACTCTATACTGTTTTTGCTTCTCCTGTAAAATTAATAAAATGTTAGTTCGGACCTTTTGCATTTTCGGTGACGATATGAGGCATTCCACACCAAATGTCCAGCGAAAAAAAAACATGTGTACGGTAAATTTCTGAATAGGTTGTATGGATAGCCCTATATGAAAATAAGAAAATTGCGTTTTTGGTTTTTCAATTTTAAAAACTGGGTGGTCAAATATTGGCAAAATGGTCAAATTTGTTTAAATATTTATCAAATTAAAACGGAATGCAACACAATCTCAAAAATTTACGTTTTTGTATAGTTTTGTATGGGCTATCGATTAAATTTTTTTTTTTTTTTAATTTTCAGAACCCGTTATGAAATATTCCATTTTTTAAAAAAGTCAATTAATCAAAAATCCGACTACTTTTTTTTAATTTTTTTTTTTTGACAATATCATATATAGAAATATTTTTGGGCCTCGAACTAGAATAAAACTCTAATCGAATATATTTTTTTTAAGTTTAGATGTTTGTCTATCCACACAAAAAAAATCAGACACGTGTTTTTCGTTTTTTCGAGAAAATCGCATTTGAATATTAAATTTTATAACAATTAAGTAATTTGCTTGTTTTTTTTTTTTTTCAAAATAGCGTATGAGTAACATTAATGTAAATATTTAATACTCATTCGCTATGTTGAAATAAGAAAATACAAGCAAATTACAAAATTGTTAAAGATTGTGTTGCATTTCGTTTTATTTTGATAAAGGCAAGGCAACTCGACACAAATTTTACCATTTTTTCAATATTTGACCACGCCTCCTTAGCCCAGTTTTTGAAAAATTGAAAAACCAAAAACGCAATTTTCTTAGTTCCATATAGGGCTTATCAGAAATTCACGGGTCACATGTTTTTCTGTAGCGGGACATTTGGTGTGGAATGCCTCATATATTTATCGAATTTCAATATAACGGTTTTCAATTGATATTTTAAAAATTATAAATAATCTTCTTAAGTTAAGAAGAAAATCAGTAGACTTAATAAATAAATAATATATCGTATGATATTTTACGTTTTTTTTTTTAATATTTTTCGAATTTCAATTATTTTTTTTTTCGAATTTAAAACCTTTTCTTGTCATGAAGGCCAAAAATCGTGGGTGGTGTTAGTTATTCTTTTATTTCAATAAATATTATAATTTTAAAATAAGCATTTATGTAAATGTTACAAATTGATTAGCAAACTTTTTTTTCAACTATTCTGCAATTAAAACGTAATAATTTCAGTGATTTAAAAATAAAACTAAAAATAACTTGTTTAAGAATAAGACATTGAGAGACATTTTCATTTTTAGGAAGTCTATAAAGGAAATGGAAAGAACCTTCTATTACTTTATAAAATATTTTTTTAATATTTGTACTTGTTCTAGGATGCCACTAGTGACAGCAAATAAAAGAGGAGGATCTCCCCTAATTTTCCTAATTTATTATTTTAACATATCAGGAAAAAGGAGGTAACTAACATTCTTTCAAAAATGTGTCCTTTAATATCATTTAAAATTTTAAAAAATAAAAAAAAAAAAAAAATTAGGGGAGATCCTCCTCTTTCATTTTCCATCACCAGTGTCATCCTAGGCCAAGTACAAATATTTACAAAAAAAAATGTTTATAAAATGTATCCTTAAAAACGTTGAAGTCCTTTTAAAAGGAAACAGAATCACAAAATTATAAACTGTGAATGCAATTTTACTCCATTTTATCTATATTTTCAAACGTATATCATCCGGTTCATGTTTAATATTGGCTGTCGGACGGTGTTATTGATCCACTAATAAAATTGTAAATTTACCATTTTTTGTACCGAAACAAATGGCATTTTTCAGTTTTGAACTGACATAAAAACGTTCCATTTCTTTAGGAAAGTACAAAAAAAATTAACAAATGACGTTTTCCAGAAGTTGGTTTAATACTTAAATGGAAACTTTTCCCCCCCGGTCCAATTTTGTCTATTAACAATCTTAACCACCATAAGACATTGTATTTGTTCCAAACTTGATAATGAAATTGATTGTTTAATTTAAATCCGTTATAGTTTTTCTTTTTTATTTTTAAATTTAATAATTTTTATTTCCATCAAATTCCTTTTTATTTATAATTGTAATAAATTATGAAATGCATTTTTTTTAATTCCTTAATATTTGTTTGTTGTTTTCCTCTTTTTTCAATTTTTGTAAAAATTAAACAATGATTTAATAAAAAAAAACTTAATTAAGCTTAAACATAAAATTTCGAAACAAAATTTGGAGATAGCAGATGAACATCGGGTTGTTTAATTAAGGCATTGATTCAAACATAAATTAAGTTTATTCACGTATTTCAGTTCAATCTTGTAGTAAGTGTACTCCAAAAACATAAAATAAAGAAAAAAATAAGACTGCATTGGTTTTTTTAGCGTTGACTTTTATCTTTTTTTTTGAAAATTGTGGCATTTTGTGTTTTATTGGTTTATCAAGTCTTCTTTTTTTAATTTTTAATAAAACTAATCGACACACTATTCACGATGCAGTAAAACAAAAATGGCTAAAATCGATAAAATCGCCCACTAGGAAATTAAAAGAAAAACAAAGAAATATAAAATTATATTAAATAATATTAGAAAGTTATTTTGAAATAACTTACTTTAACTTTGGGATATTCATTCATAAATATTGTAATAATGCCTACATATGGAAGGAACCCTCTAGCACGACCGACAATATCCTTTTTCGTCAACCATAACTGACCGGGAGCATACAAACCTCGATCATCTACATTGTTATTATCTCCCTTAGTTAAAAATTTAACTGTACCATCTTCCCTATAAGAGAAAAAACAAAAAATGATATCAAATTAAAAAAAAAATCCATTGGTAAACCTGGAGTCATTTTGACAAATTACATAAATTTAGTGCCGACAGTTCAAAAAAATTTATAAGAATCTGAGAATTTTTCAATTGAAAAATATATAAAGATCTAATTCAGATATGTTAGGACTCTGGGAATTTCTATTCTTTAGAAAAAATATCTCAGAATCTGAAAATTTTTCTATTTGAAAAATATCTCAGATTCCGAAAAATGTTCCATTACAAAAATTTTCAGATTTTGAGATATGTTTTCTATTGAAAAACTATGTTTTCTATTAAATAACTATTTTTTCTATTGAAAAATTCTCAGATTCTGAGATGTTTTTTCTATAGGAAAATTCTTAGATTTCGAGATATCTTTCCTATAGGAAAATTCTCAGATTCTAAAATATTTTTCCTATGAAAAAATATTTTTCCATAGAAAAATTCTCAGATTCTGAGATATTTTCTCAGATTCTGAGATATTTTTCCTATAGAAAAATTCTCAGATTCTGAGATATTTTTCCTATAGAAAAATTCTCAGATTCTGAGATATTTTTCCTATAGAAAAATTCTCAGATTCTGAGATATTTTTCCTATAGAAAAATTCTCAGATTCTGAGATATTTTTCCTGTAGAAATATTCTCAGATTCTGAGATATTTTTCCTATAGAAATATTCTCAGATTCTGAGATATTTTTCCTATAGAAAAATTCTCAGATTCTGAGATATTTTTCCTATAGAAAAATTCTCAGATTCTGAGATATTTTTCCTATAGAAAAATTCTCAGATTCTGAGATATTTTTCCTATAGAAAAATTCTCAGATTCTGAGATATTTTTCCTATAGAAAAATTCTCAGATTCTCAGATATTTTTCCTATCGAAAAGTTCATATTCAGAGATATTTTCCCTATTAAAAAAATTCTCAGACTCTGAGATATTTTTCCTATAAAAAATTCTCAGATTCTGAGATACTTTTTCCTATAGAAAAATTCCCAGATTCTGAGATATTTTTCCTATAAAAATCCCCAGATTCTGAAATATTTTTTCTATAGAAAAATTCTTAGATTCTGACATGGACGTATACAGGGGGTGGGCACAGGGGGCACATGCCCCCCCCTTTTCGATTTGAAAATTTTGAAAATTTTATACACAAAAATGCATTATACAAAAAAATATTCACAAGTTTCTAAATATTTTGATTTAAAAAAAAAAGATTTTATTTTTTTATAAAAACTTTAGAGTTTGTAATGATTTCGTTTCTAAAAAGGCATTTACACCTAAAAATCAGTAAAATATAATAAAAAACTTATAATATTAGTTTTATCTAATAAAAATTATGCATCAGGATCATGAAAATTAATTTCTAAATTTTTAGACAATAGGATAAGGGAACTATCTCCACCCTTATGAACCTATTTCTCTGAAACTTCAAAGACGATTTTAAATTTACACATTTTCATGAAAAAAATATTTAACGAAGCCAAATTTTAACAAGGTTGTGCCCCTGTTGGGTAGGCATTAAAAACATTTATGCTTATATGGAAACATTATATAGTTTCTTAAAAAGAAATGGCTGAAAAATTAAAAACATTCCCCATTTTTGAACCTCAAAATCCCCGATATGCCCGATGAGCCGAGACACCAAAACCTTAGAATTGTTTCTTGTATATGACTTTAAACACAGGTTTTTGTGGTCGCTTAAGAAGAATCTGAAGTTGGAATTTTAAAATTCAAAATGGCGGATCCAACATGGCGACAAATTTTTTTTAAAAAAATTAACCGATTTGCTTGAAACTTTTTATACCCGAGTTTTTGGGGTCGCTAAATAATAATCTAAAGTTAGATTTTCGAATGGCAGATTCTAATTTAGCAACCCAACAAACCGGTGAGTAAAGAGTTTTGAGTGAATCTGTTGTTTAAAAAAAAAAAAAAACTATTGCCATGTTGGATCCGAAATTTTGAGTTTTAAAAATCCAACTGCAAAATCTTCTTAAGCGATTTCAAGAATCCGTGTATGAAGAATTTTAAGCAAATCTGTAATATTTTTAAAAAATTGGGCGTCATATTGAATCCGCCATATTGAAATTCAAAACCGCCAATCGGTATTTAAAACCAAATATTTTTAGGTAATTTCGCAATTTTTTAAGAAATTATTAAACCCATACCAATTTTGGAGAAAAGAGTGGCCCGGTGAAGAAGAAACCCCAAGTTTCATGCAAATCGGTTCATAAGGGTTGAGATACGTCCATTGTAAGACACATTTTCTGTATTAAAATCTGAGATATTATTTGTTTATTAAAATTCTCAGATTCTGAAAAGTTTTTTCTTTAGAAACATTATTATCTGAGAACTTGTCAGACATTATTTTCATCAAAAGTTTATAATTTAAAAAAAAAAAAAATAAATTCTGAATATTTTTCCAGTACAAAGATTTCGAGATTTTATAAAAATAAGTGATATTTCAAGACATTTTTTATATAAATAAAGAGGAAATCGTATTTGGGGGGGGGGGGGGGGGGGGGTGAGGGAGGTAATGGGGGTAGTAAAAAATAAATATTAATAGTCGATGACGGAAAAAATTTTGGGTATTGTGCCCCCCCGTTTTCAAATTCCTGGATACGTCGCTGGATTCTGAGAAATTATTTCTATAGAAAAATTCTTAGATTCTGAGATATTTTTCCTATAGAAAAATTCTCAGTTTCTGAGATATTTTTAATACATAAAAATTTTTAGATTCTGAGATATTTTTCCTATGGAAAAATTCTCTGATTCTGAGATATGTTTCCTATAGAAAAATTCTCTGATTCTGAGATATTTTTCCTATAGAAAAATTCTCAGATTCTGAGATATTTTTCCTACAGAAAAGTTGTCAGATTTTAAGATATTTTTATTATAGAAAAATTCTCATATTCTGGGATATTTTTCCTATATAAAAATTCTCAGATTCTGAGATATTTCGCCTATAGAAAAATTCTCAGATTCTGAGATATTTCTCCTATAAAACAATTCTCAGATTTTGAGATATTTTTCCTATAGAAAAATTCTCAGTTTCTGAGATATTTTTAATATATAAAAATTTTCAGATTCTGAGATATTTTTCCTATGGAAAAATTCTCAGATTCTGAGATATTTTTTCTATAGAAAAATTCTCTGATTCTGACATATTTTTCCTATAGAAAAGTTCTCAGATTTTAAGATATTTTTCCTATAGAAAAATTCTCAGTTTCTGAGATATTTTTCTTATAGAAAAATTCTCAGATTCTGAGGTATTTTTCCGAAAGAAATATTCTCAGATTCTGAGATATTTTTCCTATAGAAAAATTGTCAGATTTTTTTTTTCTAAAGAAAGATTATCTCATAATCTAGAAATTTCTCTTCTATAGGAATAATGTCTCAGAATCTAAAGATTTTTCTATAGAAAAAATCTCTCAGAATCAATTCACAAAAAAACTAAAATTCTACTTGCCAATGTCTAACTTACTTTTCATGCAATTTAATAACACGATGTACGATGGGTATATCCCTGCCCTCCACCTTAAAGACAACAATTTCACCAACACGAACGGGTTCTTCTTTATAGTTGGTAAGAAACAGGAGATCACCTCTATGGAAAGCAGGTTCCATACTACCACTCAATACCACCACAATGGGTGATTCACTACCAGTTACCACCATTAAACCTTTCCAGATCATTAAGGCGGATGATACAATCATTGCAAAACTTAAGAATTGATACAAGGACTAAAAAATGGAATAAAAAAAATGTTACAATTATACCAAACTCATTTCCATACCAAATGTATACGTGTGTATTTGGTTGGCTGCAATCATTAATACACTTGTGTCAAGTGTGTTTTGCAGTTTTGGCTGGAAAGCAGCTAGACAATTTTTTTTTAACTTACCTGGCGTTTATTCATCCGTTTGAAGTCCTGCACCATTTCATCAATTTGTAATGTTTCAGCTAAACCCATTTTGTTGTTTATTTATAAAATAAATTGTTTAAAAACTTGTTAATTTTGAGGAATTTTATTTTTTTTCCTGTCTTTCGCAAAAATAATTGTGACTGATAAAAAGCCGCTTGTTTTTATACCACGTCAACTGCCAGTGTTGCCAGGAGCAAATTCTATTGATGTTATTTTTATTTAAGTGTTGTATTTTATAATTCACAATAGAATCTAACCCAACAAAAACTTTCAGAATTCAATAAAATTAAGTGAAATAGAGTTAATTCTGACTCACGCACGCTCGGAAAAACAATTTTATAAAGCATGATTTTTTTCAGCTCGCTTTCGCTTACGCAAGTATTGAATATGTATTTTTATTTTTAAAACTAAGGATTTAAAATTAAAAACAAATATATTTTTGTTTTTTGAATTTAACTAATTTCAAAAATCTCGAATTTTTCTTCCTTCTAAAATTTAACCGTCAGACAGTGTTGCCATATATCAAGATTTATCTTTTTTTGCAAGTTTTTTGAGGTGCTAAAAAGATTTTTTTTCTGAAAAAAAGATTTTTGGAACGACAAAAACAAAAATTTATTTTCTAAATAAGCTCAAATTACCTCAGAAATATATTTTTTTTATAAATTTAATATTATTTTTTCATTCTACGCTATGCTGTTACGTGCTTTTTAGGTTAAAATTGAATTTAAAAAACAATTTGTGAGTTTTTTTTATGATTTTAATATTTTTTTCAAAAAAAAGATTTTTTTTACAAAAAAAAAGATTTTTTTTACAAAAAAAAGATTTTTTTTCAGAAAAAATAAGATTTTTCAAAAAAATATATGGTAACACTGCCGGCAGATAACAAAACCCTTTCGTTTTCTGACCTGGCAGAATTTTGTCAGATGAGATCTGCGGTTAAAAATTGAATACTTTGGACCGGGCCCTCTGCATGTGTAATGGTGTGGCAGCTGATATCATTTCAATGTGTAAAATGCTTTTGTGAAGTCTTTAAAAAATAAATTTAAGATTTTATAAAAAATACGTTTAATATTTTTATTTTAAACTAGTTTCATGTACACAATTTTCAATTGTATTTTAAAATTTTCCAAATGTATTTTAAAATTGTTCAAGTGTATTTTAAAATTTGTCCAATTTTTTTTTTAAATTGTCCAAATTTACTTTAAAATTGTCAAAATGTATTTTAAAAGTGTCCAAATTAATTTTAAAATTGTCCAAATGGATTTTAAAATTGTCCATATATATTTTAAAATTATCCAAATGTTGTTTAAAATATTCCTAATTTATTTTAAAAATTTCAAAATGTATTTTAAAATTATCCAAATGGATTTTAAAATTTCCCAAATGTATTTTAAAATTGTCCAAATGTATTTTAAATTTGTCCAAATGTTTTTAAAATTGTCCAAATGTATTTTAAAAATTTCCAAATGCATTTTAACAATTTCCAAATGTATTTTAAAAATTTCCAAATGTATTTTAAAATATTCTACATAGAATTTTAAACCACATTTGGACAATTTTAAAATATATTTGGACAATTCTAAAATACATTTTGGACAATTTTAAAATATATTTGGACAATATGTAGTTTCTATCAATCGAACTAAAACATTTTTTCCCTTTCTTATTAATTACAAAATTATAGAAACAGTAAAAAGAAATTTCCATGATTGTAACCAGACCTTTGAAGAATTAATTCACTTTTTGATTTGATTCGCAAAAAGATTAATTCATATTTATAAATCAAGGAATTAATTCTTGCTGATTTGATTCAAAAGAATTAATTTCAACTTTTTGTTGAAAGAATTAAGTAATTTTTTGTTTAATTCCTTGTTTAAATAATGAATTGATTCACTTGATTCAAATCAAACAAGAATTATTTCACTTGATTCAAATTTGATTCAAATCAATTGATTCAAATCAATTTGATTCAAATCAATTGATTCAAATCAAAAATGTTTTGAATCAGTTGATTTGAACATTTTTTTCTTAAATCAAAGTATTTACTTTACACACGCATACACATACTATAACATTTATGCTTGTGCGGTAGTAGCAAGCAAAAAGTCAAAGCAACAGAATTTAATAGTGTACATTTTATTGGCAGCGCACAAGCTGCATTTTTTAGCCTATGCCCGCATGCATAGGAATCACAAAAATACAAGACATTGCTTTAATATAACATTTATTAATTTGCACATATATATTAAGGGTGGGATAATGCACGACTTTTCAATATAATGGAAATGTATGTGTATAATAAAAATGTTAATCATTAATTGTTTTTGTGTTAAATTTAAAGTTATTTTTATGCTGAAGAGCCAAATTCGTTATTGAATAAAGTAGAGAGCGCGTGAGTGGATTTTGACTCACACTCACTCACGCAAAAAATAATCGGATCACTCACTAATCACTCACGCAATATTTTTTTACTCACGCTCACTCACTATTCACGTGAGTAATAAAAAACTTACTCACACTCACGCGTGACTCACGCCAGATTCAATTACGCTCACGCGTGAGTCACGCAATAAAATTTTCTTACAAAAAAAAAACAAAAACTCTAAAAAAAAAAATTTCACGAAAATTTTAAAAAAATTGGGCAAATCAAAAAATCTAATCACGCAAAAAATAAATGACTCACTCACTCAGTTTTTTTTTTTTTCAAATCACGCTCACTCACAATCACGTGATTGAAATGAAAATCACTCACACTCACGCGTGATTCACGTGAATCACGCAAATCACGTGACCAGCGCCCAACTCTAGACTAAAGGTACACATTTAACTGTACAATTTGGAGTGTTGTTTATTGATGGCGTGTGTTTAAAATTGACGATATTCCAATGACTTTAACGCAATCAGACATGATAAGATTTTTATAATGTGCATTTTTAGTGTTTGATTTAAGTGAAAAAAGTTTAAATCAAGTTGATTCAAACCAAAAGTGATTTGAATCAGTTGATTTAAATCAAAAGTGATTTGAATCAGTTGATTCAAATCAAAGTGATTTGAATCAGTTGATTCAAATCAAAATGTATTAATTCAATTTAATCAAATCAAAGAATTAATTCTTTGCGATGAAATTAAGTGAATTAAATAATGAATTAATTCTTTTCGATTTATAGAAACAGGGAATTAATTCAATTATTTTAAATCAGATTTAAGAAATTGAATTAGGGAATTAAATCTTCAAAGGTCTGATTGTAACAAATGGCTTTTGAAAAAGTAGTAAACAAAAGCCATATGCTATTTGTTTAAGCTCAAATACTTTATTTGATTTAAACTGTCCCCTTTTTGGGACACTTGCTCCTTAAAGGGTTAATACTAGTTGAATTCTAGTTTGCTACACTTTCCGTGCAACTCTGTAAAGAGTTTAGCATAGAATTCGGCTAGTAAACCGTTAACGGGACTTTAAGCATTGTTTGTCGCCACTTTATATATTTTCTATTCGTTAAGTATTAATCGTTCAATCATCGCCATATCAAGCACTACGTGCATATACCTACACCCCTGTGTATTTAAAGGTAATTTATTTGTTATAAATAAATATAGAGACTTTTCTCTTACTAAAATCAATTGAAATCTTTTGTTTTTATTTCTATAATAATCCGAACCTGCTCCACGGGCAAACATTTGGTCCTTCACCCCGGATTTATTGAAAGATTTCAACAAGGAATTAATTCTTATATTTTTTCCCATCGCAGCATCCATTTTTTTGCGGCATCATCTACCCCCAACAACAACATTAAATTTTTTCCCTAAAAGTTTATTTTATTTCTTCAAATAAAAGGTACGTGCGTTTATTTTTTTTTTATTGTTGTGATAAATAACATAAAGTGATACAGAAAGTGAAGTGAAAATTAAATAAAAATTAATTGCAAAAAATTTTTTCATTTACATTAAAATTGTGTGTTGATATAGTAGTATTTATATATTAAATACATACTATTTTTTTATGAACTATTGTGAATGATCGTGTTACAACCCTGATCGCGTTTTGAGTTTATACAGTCCACTTGTTTGACATTTTGTCATTACATATCTATTTACATACTTTTTTTTCGCAACCATTCCGTTTGTTTACAGGACGGACATAAATAATTTTTTTTTATAATTTTTTTTGATAAAAGTGTTAATTTTTCATTTAAATTAATTAATTCTTATTTAAATTTTTTAATAAAAAATTATAAAATAAATAACACTATTTTTTCCTTTTTATTTCGTTGAAAAAAGTCGTCGGGTTTGTTATAAAATTAAAGTGTTAAATTTGTGATTTTTTTTTACATGGTACATACATACATACGTACATACATTTATATTTTCTAATTATTAAATATAAATTCTTTAATATAACTATTGCAGTGTTTTTATTTTTTCATTCCCTTTTGTGCTATATCCTACTCGATCAGAGTACCACACAAAATTCTTTTACCATACCAACTACATACGTACCGTGTTGTTGTTGTTTTTTTTTAACAGTGATTTTTTTTGTTAAGGTACATACAAACGACGCAATATTATGTACAATATTCAATTTTATTGATGGTGTGTGGGTAAGATTGACCATTGTACAATCATCAATATTACCCACACACCTTCAATAGAATTGAATATTGTACATAATATTGCGTCGTCTGTAGGTACCTTTACAAAACAAGTACCCTACTGTCCGGTATAGTCGCGACATAGTCTTTGTGTAACATTGAAATTAAAAATTTATTTTTATAATTTTTTTTGGGCATTTTAGTGAAATTTGGTGACATTTTTGGAAAATTCGTTAGTGCCTTCGTATTTTTTCGTGCTTTTTCGTAAAATTTTGGAATTTTAATAAAATTTTAAAATTTTTTTTGTTTCCTTTTGCGAATTAATTTTTTGTGAAAGATCTTTTTACATTTTCGGAAAATCTTCGTGCATCTTCGTGTTTTTTCGTGAAACTTCGTTCTTTTTCTTCGGAAATTAGTGATTTTTGTTTATTTTTCTTCCGAAATCGATATTTTTCGATTTTTTTGTGAGTAAAAATTTACGAACTCGAAAAATCTTCGTATTTTTCAATTTTTTTCGGGATTTCTCTAATTTTTTGAAAAAGTTTTGATATTTCACAGCAAAGTTGTACGTTTTCTGAATTTTTTTATTGGGTTTTTTCTTATATTTTCGCGCTTTTGGAAACATTTTGTGGAATTTTCTGTTTCTTTTTCATAAATGGATAAGAAAATGTCAGCTTTTGAACTTTTCATGAGAGAAACTGATGAAGTTGTCAGGTTCGAAGAAGGGTTTAGGAAGATCGCCGATGACGCTCATTCTAAATTTAGTCTCGAGTTACGCGGAAAGGAGTTGAGTTCAATGTGGGATCAAGTGAAAAGTTCCTACAAATCGTGTATTGTTTATTTGACAACATTAAAGGTGCCTAAACCAGCTGATGTTGTAGCAGCCGAGTCGAAATACTCATCCACTTTCAACGTATACATTGATTGTTTGTCAACAATAAATGAGAAGTTGGATGAGTTCGCGAAGGCTAACGCGAATAGTAGCGCTCAAACTCCTTCGGTATCGGTTAAGGCCGATGAGGATAACCACAGTATGCGTCTTCCTCCTTGCAATATACCCGTCTTCGATGGCAATGTTCTTTCTTGGCCTTCGTTTAGGGATCTTTTTAAAGCGGTTTTTATAAATAATTCGCGTATAGGTTCCGTGGAAAAACTATGTCATTTAGTTGAGAAAACTAGTGGCGAGGCTAGGGAAATAGTTTCGAAAGCCCCGCTTACCAATAGCGGATTCGACATAGCTTGGAAGAGCTTAGAAGATAAATACGAGAACCTGCGTTTAATGGTGAATCATCATCTTATGGCTCTTTTCAACCTTCCAGTCCTCGATAAAGAGACTATTGAAGGCTTGAAATCATTGCAGCGTGGTATCGACGGGTTCTTTTCAGGCATGTCAGTTTTAGATATTGCCACGACGGATCCTCTTTTTTCCCACATGATCGTTTTCATTTGCATTCAACGATTACCTTCGAATACGTTGGATCTGTGGGAACATACCGTTGAAAATAAGAAAATCTTGTCCATTTGGAGCGATTTTGATAAATTTTTGACGAATAGGATCGATACTTTGGAATGCTCTCGTGATCTTAAGGGTTCTCATGTTTCGAAAAAAGCACCTGAAGTGAAAGTGAAAGCGCATGTTTCAAATACATCATCATCGTCATCAAAGTGCGTTTTATGTAAAAACCAAGTACATTTATTACGCTCATGCCTTCGTTTTAAAAAATTATCTGTGGCTGAACGATTTTCAACTGTGAAAAAGCATAATTTTTGTATAAATTGTCTTTCACAAACACATGAGGCTAGAAATTGTGGTAGTTCATACACTTGTTCCAAGTGTAATAAACGCCATCACACACTACTTCATCGTGATACGCAGCCTTCTGCAAACTCTTCTGGGAATATTCGCGCTAATGCAGCGGCGAATTCAACTACGCAGCCTTCTTCACATTCGGTTGGAAATGTTCGTGCTAATGCGGTAGCGAATTCAACTTTGAATCCCCGTACTACAGAATTTACTCCCGATCCGAATGTGCAATCCACCTCTAGCGGTGGAAATCCAACGCATCCTTCGAATAGGCAGGTCTTTCATGCTTCGCAGAATCGATCTGTGCTTTTAGGGACAGCTGTGGTGAACATTATTCACCAGGGTACGACGTACCAAGCCCGGGCTCTTATAGATCCGGCTTCTGAGGCTTCGTTTATTTCCGAAAGCTTGCAGAATCGTTTGAAACTTTTGACATATTCTACGAATGCTCAGATTTCAGGCGTGAATCAAGCTGTATCTGCCACTTCAAGAAAAATTTGTTCTCTGAAGATTGGCTCTCGGTTGGATACCTCACTCGTTTTGGAGACGATGGCCCTTGTTTTACCGAAAATATCGGGTAATTTACCATCGTTTAATATTCCATCCTGTATTAGGCATAACTTGCCGAACCTCCGTTTTGCGGATCCCAATTTCTACGATAGTAGGCCGGTCGATATTTTGTTAGGCGCGGATTTATATCCTCGAATTCTTTCGGGTGAAATTCGCCAGGACATTTTGGGCTCTTTATTGGCTCAAAATACAGTTTTTGGCTGGATTATTACCGGTCCGATATCGCAGCCTCAAGTTCAAGTCTATTCTACTAAGGTAGAATTTTCGGAGGAAGATTCTCTCAATAGAACTCTTCTTAAATTTTGGGAACTTGAGGAAACCCCTAAGAAGAAGATTTTATCTACTTTTGATAAAATCTGTGAGGAGAATTATAAAGCGACTACACGTCGGGATTCTGATGGTAGATATATCGTGACGCTTCCATTTAAACCTGAATTTCCGAATACTTTAAACTTGGGTAACTCGAGGTCAAACGTTCTCAGACAGTTTGTAAGGACGGAATCCTCTCTTCTACGAAGGCCTGAGATAAAGGAAATGTACGACAACGTCGTCGGGGAATATTTGGATCTGGGTCATATGAAACGTGTGTCAAATTCTCCGGCTACAACCTATTCTTGCTATTTACCCCATCACCCAGTCGTCAAACCGGAGCGAAAAACTACGAAATTGAGAGTAGTTTTTAACGCTTCAAATAAAACATCTAACGGTACCAGTCTTAACGACTGTCTTTATGTTGGACCCACATTACAGGCAGATTTAGTTCTGTTAATTCTTCGTTGGCGACTTTTCAAGTTTGTTTTTAATTGCGATATTACGCAAATGTATAGGCAAATTAGAGTTGATTCGGCTCATACTCCATTTCAACGTATCTTGTTTAGAGATTCTCCGACTGAGGACGTTAAGGAGTATGAGTTACAAACTGTTACTTTTGGCGTCAATTGCGCCCCTTATCTTGCCATACGAACTTTGTTGCAATTGGCAGATGATTCTGAAGCTAAGTATCCGCTGGCATCGCATATTCTACGGAAATGCATGTACGTTGACGATGTGTTAACAGGGACTCACGACGTTTCGTCTGCGTTGATCGCTCGTGATCAACTCATAGCAGCATTGTCTAATGCTAAATTTGACTTGAGAAAATGGACTTCCAACGAACGGACAATTTTAGACAGATTTCCCCCTGAGTATTTGGTGGACGCTAAACTTTTAACTTTTGTAGAGTCGAGTAGTTCGAAGACGTTGGGCATTCAATGGAATGCTCAATTAGACTCGTTTTATTTTAGTGTAATTCCTATTGCACATAAATCGAGTCACACTAAGAGGGAAGTTCTATCCACGATAGCGAAATTGTTTGATCCTGTAGGTTGGCTGGGCCCAGTGATAATAGTTGCAAAAATTATCATGCAGAGAATTTGGCTCGATAATATCGATTGGGACGATTCGCTTCCTCTTTCAACGGAGAATGAATGGAAAAAGTTTGTTACTTCTTATCATGAAGTTAACAATATACAGATTCCAAGATGGGTTCATTATACGCCAAGTTGTTCTGTTGAACTTCATGCGTTTTCTGATGCCTCGGAAAAGGCATACGCGGGGGTGATTTACATTCGTATTGAAACCTTCGATGGACAAATTTATACCCATTTGTTAACGGGGAAAACAAAAGTGGCTCCTATTAAATCTATTTCCATACCACGTCTTGAGCTTTGTGGGGCAGTTTTGGCCTCAGAGCTTTTACAAACGGTACTTAGCGAAATAGATATAAAAATTCGCCAGGTTTATTGTTGGACTGATTCAACAATCGTCCTTGCCTGGTTGAAAAAGGACCCTTGTTCTTGGACCACTTTTGTTCGAAACAGAGTATGCCAAATCCAACAAAACGTTGGAAACCACAATTGGTATCATGTTCGGTCCGAGGAGAATCCTGCCGATTTGGGCAGTCGAGGCATTTCTCCTTCTGAGTTGGCTGACAATATTCTTTGGTGGTATGGTCCACATTGGCTTCGTCAAAATAAGGTTGACTGGAATATCACAGATCTTTCGGGTCTTAATACTGACAATGAAATGCAGAAAATTAAGACTCATGTGTCCTTCTTTAAGGACGCCGGAGGGAAAGATGTGTATTTCGATATTCTAGCGAGATACTCTCGCCTTGATAAAGCGCTTCGGGTAACCTCATATATCTTGAGATTTCTCGAAAATAGCCTCAAATCGCGCAAATCGGCTCGTCATTTATATCAGAGTAAAACTCTTTATAATTGGGAGATAAAGAGAGCTAAAACGCATTTGGCCATTATTGCTCAGAAATGTCATTTTGGCGAAGAATATAAATGTCTTTTGGAGAAGAAACCAATTTCTTCACAGAGTTTTTTGGTTCCCTTAAATCCTTTCCTCGACAAAGACGGTGTTATGAGATTAAATGGTCGTTTGGCTAAATGTCCATCTTTATCGTATACTGAACAACATCCAATCATTTTACCATATGCCCATCGGTTTACACAACTTTTGACCGAATTCGTACATTTAATTTCCATTCATGGTGGAAATCAGTTAATGTTACGTATACTTCGCATCGAATATTGGATTCCACGGATGAAATCTAAAATACGTGGAGTTATCGGTCGGTGCCAACGTTGCGTTCTGGACAGAAAACGTTCTTGCAGTCAAATTATGGCCGCGCTACCACCTGAAAGGACTGTTCTTGATAGGCCTTTTTCTACTACAGGGGTGGACTTTGCGGGTCCTTTTGACATAAAGAGTTTCACTGGTAGGGCTTGTAAAATAACAAAAGGGTACGTATGTATTTTTGTGTGCTTTTCGACAAAGGCCATACATCTAGAAGCAACATCGGATTTGTCTACGGCTACTTTCCTAGCCGCTTTTCAAAGATTTACTTCTCGGCGAGGTTGTCCTCACGCTATCTTTTCGGATAACGGTACTAATTTTGTAGGCGCGTCGCGTGAATTAGAGAGAGATTTCAAGACTTTCCTTAAAGAAAGTCAGTCCACGGTGTGTTCTAAATACAGTTTTCAAAATCTTTCGTGGCGTTTTATCCCAGCTGGTGCCCCTCATATGGGTGGTCTGTGGGAAGCCGGTGTGAAGAGCTTTAAACTTCACTTTCGGAAGGAGGCGCAAGCATTCAAATACACTTTTGAAGAATTCTCGACCATTCTAGCGAGAATCGAAGCTTGCCTTAATTCGCGTCCTCTTGGTCCTATGACGGACAATCCGAAAGAACCGGTAGCGCTGACACCTGGACATTTTTTAATTGGTTCTCCAATTCTAGCTCCTGCGGAGCCTACAATAACTGACCCTCCGATAAGTATAGTAAATCGGTTTCGGAAAATGCAGGCTATTACTCAACTTTTCTGCCAACGGTGGAAAGAAGAGTATTTAATGGGCTTGCACAAGCGTTATAAATGGCAAAATCCGGAACGCGAAATTGGGGAAAACGATTTAGTCGTCATAAGGCACGAACAATTGCCTCCAACTTCGTGGAGATTAGGTCGTGTCGTTAAACTCTACCCGGGTAGTGACGGTCATATTCGTGTAGTAGACGTGCGCACTGCGAATGGGGTTGTAAGACGACACATCGCGAAGCTGGTCATCCTGACCAATTTGAATTAAAACCATAATTTTTACTTTCTGTTAATCTTTATTGTTTCACAGCATAATGGACGCATTAAAAACCCTATTTGAAGATGCTCTTTTGGAGGATTATGATGAAGCGATGGAGGTAGCAGATCCAGTTGTTGCAGTAGCCCCCTTGGTTGCTCCTGTGTCAACACCTGCACCTGAATTTTCACCTAATACGGTGGCCGCATCTGCTCCTGTTGATGTGCCTCCGCAAGCTACGACCTCTAACGTAGCACCAACAACGACAACAATACCCGAACCTTTATCGGGTGCCATCGGAACCTCTGGTTCGAGTATTATCGCGACCGCCACTTCAAAAGACGAACGCGATTTTAAGTGTAGAGTGTGCAAAGGCAGACATCCTCTCAGGTCCTGCGTAAAGTTCCGTAAAATGGCCTATGAGAGGAAACTTCGTATGGTGGTCATGCACCACTATTGCTCGCGTTGTTTGGCGCACTCGCATATTGCTAAAAATTGCAATAGCACCTTTAGGTGCCGCGAGTGCAAGGGGGATCATCACAACCTCCTTCACGCTTTTCGCGATTCCGGTTCAGGAAAAAAGTCTCGTCCCTCGCGCTCCTCTACACTGCAAAAAACTTCGACGAAAATTTCGCTTCCGTCCGTGTCCAGAGTGTGCTTGTTGCCTATCCGGCACATTATCACTTTTTCACCAACTTTAATAGTTTCCGCTATATTACCGGGAAAAACTATTCCGGTACGTGCGGCCTTGGACCTTTGCTGTAATGTTAGCTATGTTTGCGAAACCTTGGTGCAGCAACTTCGGTTGCCTGTTTCCAAGGTAGATGCAGTCGGATTTTGTCGGCTGACTCTGGGGTCAGCCTATGACTCCACATTTAGCATTGCAGTAACGGCCAAGGTCACACGGATGAAAGGTGTCCGCACTTCTTCGGAGTCGGTACCGGACACGGTGAAGGATGGGTTCGCTGGGTTTCAGCTTGCTGACCCTAATTTTAATGTTTCGTCTCGTGTCGCGCTGGTTTTAGGACCTGAAATAAGCCCTCAAATTATTAAGGGTAAAATATACTCGAGCCCGGGTCTTCCATTGGCTCAATACACCAGTTTTGGTTGGGTCATATCTGGCCAATCCCCTCTTTAGGGATACGATCCCCTTGGATCAAACGACCCCCTTGGGTCTCTTCGTTAATTTATTTATATTGATTTTAAGCTCTGGTCTCCTTTAGATCACACTATCCTCTTGGGTAGTGTAGCTTAAAATACCGGTCCCTTGACCATTAGCTTTAAGTGTTTTTTGAAAAAATATAAAAAAATGAATTTAAAGCTTTAATTGAATTAATTTCTTATTACTTAACATTAAGAATCCGTTGCAACCCCTTATTGTTGCAAGGCGGCCGGCAATGTTTAAGCTCAAATACTTTATTTGATTTAAACTGTCCCCTTTTTGGGACACTTGCTCCTTAAAGGGTTAATACTAGTTGAATTCTAGTTTGCTACACTTTCCGTGCAACTCTGTAAAGAGTTTAGCATAGAATTCGGCTAGTAAACCGTTAACGGGACTTTAAGCATTGTTTGTCGCCACTTTATATATTTTCTATTCGTTAAGTATTAATCGTTCAATCATCGCCATATCAAGCACTACGTGCATATACCTACACCCCTGTGTATTTAAAGGTAATTTATTTGTTATAAATAAATATAGAGACTTTTCTCTTACTAAAATCAATTGAAATCTTTTGTTTTTATTTCTATAATAATCCGAACCTGCTCCACGGGCAAACACTATTGTTTACGAAATTTTATCACAAATCGAAATGTGAGCGAGATGGAAGATACCAGTTTTACAGTGAAGGTGCCCATACACTTGCAGTCTCGTTGTACAGCTTGCTGGATAGACATGTGCATTTTGTTTTTGTAATGGTCGTCCAACCAGCCCATACACGATCAAAATCACGTTTTCATCCAGCCAATTGTACAGCATGCAGTATCGTGTATGTCCCCGTTGAGAATGCAGATTGTTTTTTGTCTCTCTTTGCTTTACGTTTGAACTTTATTGTTACACTAAAAAAAATAAATTGCACTCCAAAAAAAAGTTTTAAACTGAAAAAAAAAAAAAATTACACTCAAATAAAAATTTAGTCAATTTTTTTTAATTGTTATTTTTTTCACGTTAGAAAATTTACTACCACTTCAAAAGGGCATTATGGAGGTTATTCATGGCCCAGTCGAATTTAATTTTCCTACTTGTTTTTAAATAAAATTTTTACCCATTGTAAAACTATAACGGTACTATCATTAGAAAAAGTAATCAAAAATATGTAAACAAACATAAAACCCCTTGACTTCAACAACTCCAAATAATAAAGCAACCCAACAAACAAAGAAATAAAAGGAAGATTTCCAATCGCATTTCATTGGAGAAAAATGGCTATTGTTGCAAAAACCGTGTTCGTATTGTGAATATTAACCGATTTGTTTAAAACCATGGTTTAAAGTTTTGTATACGGGCATAAACATAAGGACTTTTTGGAATATATTTTCAAGTTGTCTGCTGGGATTTCTTGTTTATTTTGTTGTTTACATTTTTTTTTTGTTTTGATTTTTTTATTTATTTGAATTTTTATTTTTAATATTTGAAATTAATAGGTGGACGTTATTGACAACAAATTCTAATAATACTACCTGGTATTATTGTGCCATGATTTTTACCAACTTGTAGATATGATGTCTTTTTGGATTTCTGGAGACGATATGGTAACATGTGCACTTTTTGACAACCGTGTAATTATTGTGAATGATTTGCTGTCAAAAAACTGTTCTTTGCAAAGCAGTGACTGAATTTCGCAAATTTCCAAATTATTAATTGCATTTATATCCAATGTGGTTTCTAACTTTTATTCTTAATTTAATATAAAATGGGTGATAACAAAATACTAGACACAACACAAATAGTCAATGGTCTGGCGGTGCTATTATCATTCTTTGTGGGCTATAAATATGCTTTAAAAAGGCATGATGGCAAAGATATCGATGCTGCAAAAAAGACCGATGATGAAAAAGGCGCTACTTCAGTAGCATCACCAGCTTCTAGTGATACAAAAGATGAACCAGTATGTTTTAAATGAATATTTTCTTTCAAGTTGAGTTTAAAATAATTCAAATTCTATTTTAGCTTTTTACTAGCTTTAGCTTTAATTACAAAATGGTCTTGGTGGTTCGGAATGATTTAAAAATGGGTAAGGGTAAAATTGCTGCACAATGTGGTCATGGTGCTGTGGGTGCTTATCAAAAAGCTGTCAGACGTGCACCCAGCATTGTAAGGGCTTGGGAAAATACAGGCTGTGCTAAAATAGCTTTAAGGGTTGAAAGTGAAGCAGAAATGATGGCTATCAAAAGAGCAGCAGAGGCTAAAAATCTTAATACATGTCTAATACGAGATGCTGGACGTACTCAAATTGAACCAAATTCAAAGACTGTTTTAGCAATTGGACCTGCAGCTGTTGAGGCGATTGACCAAATAACAGGACATCTCAAATTACTATAAAAAGGTTCTTAGGGCTGGTAACTAATCAATATAATCAATGATTAGTGCTTTGCAAATTTCAAATTTGTCTGAAATAAATCAATGATCAATATTAATCGTTGATTAGCTGTTGATAAGTTACCAGTCCGTAATAAATTAAAATTAGTTTTAGAAGTTTTTTTTTTAATTTTCTATTTTTTTATTAAAAAAAATTAAAAATACAAGCCTAACTTACTGGTAAAAACTAATGTATGATTGCAATTAATGAAATGTATTTCAAGACTCCCAGAGGATTTTTCGTCAATACATACCAAGGATTATAAGGATCACCGAACTTGCTTTAAAATAAAAAAATACGACTTTGAAGAGATGGATTTCCAATGTGGGGTTCAACACTGTGGGGCACTTCCACTTTAGAAGGGGCGGGGCTATCAAGCTGAGTACGTTTTCCTTAAAAATTTTATTAAATAGCTTTCGAACACGGTGTAACATGATCTAGTTTAATGATCCCATTAAGGGACAACAACTGACTTTAAAAATGTTTGTTTTTTGAAGACCGGATTAAGGTTAGGATTAGCTTTATTTAGTTTAAAAATTTATCAAATAAAGTCTGATTCAATAAGTAGTTTTTTGAGATATTAAAGAACACTTTGTTTTTATAGTTAATCGACCTTTTTCTTATTTGATTTTTACTTTTAAGCTACTTATTAAGGGTCCGTGTCGCCACAGGTTTGAACCCCACATTCGACTTCTTAGAGGTCAAGGTCACATTTTTTTTAATTTTAAGAAAGTTTGGTAATTTTAATGAGTTCCGAACATAAAAATAGAAATATAATCCACATTAACAATATTTTAAATAACAATAGTAACATTACCATTTTCAGTTTCCATAACCGATTTGTTAATGTTTTCTTGTAACAAATCACCCAATATTAACTCTTCCCATGTTTTTCTATGAACCGAATCCAATTGTGATTCATGCCAAATTTGATCTTGCACTTCCTGTTTTGTGTGTTTTAAAGGATCAATGCAAAATGGTTTCCAATCACTTGATGTTTCATTTTCACACAAAGTAACACCCTGTATCATATGTGGCAAGGCAGATAAATTTATATATGTTGCTGTCGATTGTTTAATATTGCTAATACTGGAAGAGATAATAATCATTATGAATTAAAAAAAAACGTAACAAAAGTGTAAAGAAATACCAGGCCATTTGCAATGACAGAACACTTCTTTCCTTAATTCGATCTTGCAATATTTGTTGATGTTCTAGCTGCATTTTTTCCACATTTTGTATTATTGTACACAAACGATCTTCAGCTTTTGTTGTATTGTCTTCTAATTTCTTATTACTTTTCTTTAGGTTTTCGATTTCTTTGCGATGGGAAGACAGCTCTAGTTCTTGTTTGCTTACGTAGGTCTTTAAATGGGCTAAACATTAAAAACATCTTAATATTTATACCAATGATGAAAACCATTTTAACTACTTACTCATTTGTTGGTAATGTTTACCGGCTGTACGGGCTACTTTTGTTTCCGATATATTTACTTTACTTTCTTCGTGCACTAGACGTTTTAAACGTAAGGCAAAATCATATTTACTCATTTTTAATTAAATATTTTTAAAGATTTTTAATTTTTAAGTAAAATTGCTTTAAATTAGACGCAAATTTTATCATAACAAACGAGTTGCCAGACTTTTTTGGTTTTTGACTGCGGCAAGTACTGTCAATTCGATTGAGAAAATAAAACAGCTGTTTTTACATTCAACGGTTTTTGGGAACAGCTACAGTGCTATCTCAGAATACATCAGCAAGCTGAAATATGTACAGGTGGCACAAATAATGACTTTTTTAAAATTTCGTCGATCCCCGGGCAAATTATGGTTCGTTTTGATTTAAAACTTCCTATATTTAAATTTTTAGCCAAATTGGACAAATCGGCCGGGAGTTAAAGTTTTGCCCTAAAAATTTTGTAAAAATTTCAATGCTATTTATTGTTGCAACAAAAAAAGATCACACAGAAATTTTAAACGGCGTTTTATTTTGACAGATAAAAAGTTTAAAATTGTATGTGGAAAACCAATACTAATAATTGAAGGGCTTATTGTAAAAACTCGATAAGCAACATTTCATTTTATGGTGGTTTTTGCCTTAAAACTTTTAAAATAGTGAAGAAAATAAAGCTTTTACAGAACTTTCATTCTCAAGATAATTATACGAAGGGTTCAAGCAAGACTTCTGCCAAAAATCTGTCCAATAGAAAATCAGTAGAAGGCGAAAACACCAAAAAATAAATTGTGTTTGGTAATAATTTTCTATTTTTACAGGGTGCTGTTAAATAAATTCGTTAAGTTTTATTTTAATATGGATTTATTTATTTTTTGTGTGAAAATTTTAAATTCAGCAAATATAAAAATTTTTACAAAAAATTAATAAAAAATTTATTTTAGCATAAAAGTGGTCATTTTAAGCATTTTCCTTAGTCATCTGTTCTAATAATTTTGGTATATTTTACCAAGTTTTTGCTTAAATAGCATAAGCATTTTCTTCATAATTATTTACATAAGCGTTGTGGCTAAATTACGAAAACAACTTCGTCAAGTTGAAGTTTTCGCATATTTGTTGGTTATATTATGCCAGTTTTTTGCTCACTCCGACACAGATTTTTCTTTTGCGTGTAGAAACGGTATATTTTTTTTTATCAAATTTCTAGCGATTTTCAAGTTTGATCTAGCGATTTAATTAAATAGCAGCAGCTGCACTGTTGCCAATTTAGCTATTTTGTAGCTAGATTTAGCTATTTTTTTTTGTATTTAGCGACAAAAAAAGTCATTTAGCTCTTAGCTACAAATCTAGCTACTTTTTTTTGGTCGCAAAATTTGTAAAAAAGTGCTTTTTAAACCCGTTTTATTAGCCATATTTACAAGTTGACATTTCGTTAACGTGCTATTTAAGAGTGTATGACATCTGCTAGTTTTTCAACTTTTCAAAAAATTTTATCAAGGGTTTTCTATGTTATTTCCTTTATCTTTAAACAAAAATTTAAAATTTATCAAAAATCTCTCCATGATAAAGTTACTTAAAAAGTTTGAAAATTTATAGTTAACCTTTTGGAGTATTTTTTGTTCGAGGTAGACGTGTTTTTTTTGTCGGCTCTGTAATTTTGTTAAAATAAAAACACTTTAAACGAGTTACTTACATTAATTTGTGCTTGGTGCAATAATTTACCGAACTATTTATCACTGTTAAGAATTCGGAGTGAAAACAGTTTACTTAAATATATAAAAATACATTTTAAATTTTTAATATTATTTTAATTTCTATTGGAAATAATATTTTACAAAAAAATCACTCAAAATACCGAGTTTAATAAACAATAACAACAGCTGTTCTTGTCTCGCAAATAGTGGGTGAATCTCAAAGGTGCCGTGGTGAATAAAGCATATACATACCATAGTACAGCATTGCCATAATAACATATTTTTAAATTATTAAAACCCCTAAAAGTATGCCATCTACTCCGACAAACAACTCAACACATAACCCAGTTGACAAAAATGTTAAACGTAAATTAAACGAAACGTCGCCTGATTACCCAAACACAACGGGGGCGACAGATTTGGTTGGAAGTGTAGCGGTAGGAGACTTAATGAAGATGATGGAGGCTGTAATGGAAAACAAGCTTAAGAACCTATCAACTAAATCTGATATCGAAGGCATTAAAATTCAAATAGATGATGTAAATAATAAATTTGAAGAAATTAAAAAAGAAAATGAATCGCTCAAAGTTCAATTAGAACAGATGAAAAATGATAGACAAAAAGATCATCAACAAATTCAACGAATTGTCAACCAAGGTAGAAAAAAGAACGTTATATTCAAAGGAATAGTGAAGAATGGGTCGCCAAGAACGTCAGCGGAAAATGTATGTAAGAAAGTTTTGAAGTTAAATGATGTTCAAATTAATTCGGCACGAGTCTTATTCACAAGTGATGATAAAATTAGCGTAATTGCGGAAATGGCTACGGAAAGAATGGCGGATAAAATATTTCAAAACCTTAAGAATCTAGCGGGGTCGAGAATAAAAGTTGAAAGAGACTTAAATGAAGAAAGACAACTCGATAGAAAATTATTGATGTTGGTAAAAACAGAGATTTTAGATATTGATAAAACTCATAAAGTATTTGTTAAAAACGATTCAATAAAAATTGGTGTCAACTGGATGAAATGGAATAGAAGCCATGAACTAATGTGCGGCGAAAATACAGCTCAAGAAATCTTAACTGATATGTATGGTGATAAAATTAGTACATTAACATTAAGTTATGAAAGTCTTTTAGAAAAATTTAATCAATCAAACCAAAAAAACTAATTAATAGCAATATATGTAATAATAATTCTAATTTTGCAACTTTTTTAAACCTTAATATTTTGTCATACAATATACACGGCCTTGAAAATAAAGTTCTAAATGTTGATTTTTTTAATTATATAAAGTCATTTGATATTTTCGTACTTCTTGAAACTCATTTAAATCATGAAAAATCTTTAAATTTTAATAAATATCTAAGTGGATATGAATTATTTTGGACACCTGCTACAAGAGTTAGTAATTATGGTAGAGCTATTGGTGGATGTGTTTTAGGAGTGAAGAAGGTGTTATCAAAAATGAATTTTAAATATTCTTTTATTAATTTACATAATATTACCATTATAAATATCAAAATAAATTCTTCAATAATTAATTTGATACCACTTTATATGAGAAGCGCTGTATGGAATGATGAGTTCAAAAATATTAATTTACTCTTCACAGAAAATAACATAGTTAATCCTGTTATTATAGGCGATCTAAATGTGAGAATTGGCTTACTTCAGAGAAAAATTGATGATTTAATTCAAACAAACTTTCCGGCAGGCACTGAGGAAAGAAAATCTAAAGATATTTTTATAAATGAAAAAGGAAGACAATTTGTACAGCTGTGCTACGATCACGGTTTGGTTATAATGAATGACAGGACAAAAGGAGATATTGAAGGAGAATTTACTTTCTCAAGTGAAGCTGGAAAATCCGTGAATGATATTTGCGCTGTCTCTCAAGAGCTTCTTAAAAATGTCGATAAGTTTTGTGTGGAAAATCATTTATGGTCTGACCACTTTCCCATTGTTCTTTCATTAAAGATTAAGACTAATATTTCTAATAGCATCACTGCCAAATTACTACCAAAACTACATTGGAGAGAAGACTACAAATCAAAGTATCAAGCTGTGGTAAAAAATGTACTACAGTCAACAAAAACACAACAAGAAAAAGAGTATATGAGCTTTGGTGAACTAACTAAAGTAATAAAGAATTCATATGGTAAAATATATAAAAACGGATTTAAAGTCCCTCAAAAACAAAAGTGGTTTACTATAAAATGCTACAATGCAAGAAATACTTCCTTTAAAAGACTTCAAGAATATAGAAACAATGGAAGTAATGAAAATAAAGACAAGTATCTGAAAGCTAATAAAAAATATAAAGAAGTATGTCGTGAAGCCCAACAAAGTTATAGTCAAAAACTAGTTGAAAAAATAGAGAGTGTGCAAACCAGCAAAGATTGGTGGAAAATTGCCAAGGAGATACGTAATGATGATTTACCAACAGAATTAGCTATTCAGGCAGAAGACTTTAGGATTTATTTCAAGCAATTGTTAAACCCGATTCAAAATATAGTAGAAATGCAATATGCATACTTTTATACAAGTAATTATGACTTGGATAAGATAATATCAGTATCAGAAATTAAACAAGTGCTGAGTAAAACTAAAACTAATAAAGCTCCAGGAGAAGATAGAGTTCCGTATGAGTTCTATAAAAATGCACCAGACGAACTGTTGGAAGAGATAACAAAAACTTGTAATGTATTATTTGATCGATGCAGTGTTGATGATTCGTTTAATATGAGTATTATTTATCCAATCTATAAAAAAGGTGATCCTTCATTACCAAATAATTATCGTGGTATATCATTTATGAACTGTTTGCCGAAACTTATGATGGGATTAATAAATGAAAGACTCTCAAATTGGGTTGAACGTAACAACATTATGAATGAATTCCAAGCAGGATTTCGTAAAAACTATTCAACAGCAGATAATATATATAATTTAACATCTTTAGTGCATCTGAATTTTGCGAACAAAAAGAAAACCAAATAATTATCGTGGTATATCATCAAAGCAGCATTTGATAAAGTGTCAAGAAATGCTTTAATTTATAAGTTGCATACATTGGGTGTCTCATCAAAAGTTGCAAAGTTTATAGAACGTATCTATGAAAAAACGCTTACATCAGTTTGGACAGGTAGTGAGCTATCAAAGTCATTTGCTACAGAATGTGGTGTAAAGCAGGGGTGTTTGCTATCACCTTTACTATTTGCCTTATACCTTAATGATTTGCATGATTGCTTAGAAGGTGGAATATACGTTGAAAACATTAACATAAGATTGCTATTATATGCAGACGACATAGTGATTTTAGCGGATGATGTAAAAGTGCTGCAGAAAATGATCCAAAAACTTGAAGACTATTGTAAAAAATGGAATGTTGAAGTGAACTTGGATAAGTCAGAAATTATGGTTTTCAGAAAAGGGGGAAGATTGTCTAGCAAAGAAAAATGGTATTTTAATAGCCAAGAAATCAAAATATTTTCAGAATACTGTTACCTAGGAGTTTGGCTGACACCAAAAATGGTATTTACGAAGCATATTGAACAAAGAAACATAGCAGCAAAAAATAGTATCAACTTAACCTGGCAAAACTTTTTAAATAAAAACACAATATCAATTGCTTCTAAATGGAAATTATTTCTTGCAGTATGCAGATCAGTGCAATCGTATGCAGCCCAAATATGGGGGTTTACGAATTTTGAGCATGTTGATAAGCTACAAATATATTTTCTAAAGAAAATCTTGCGGCTCCCAAGCTTCACACCAACTTATGTGTTATCATCCGAAACAGGTATGGAAAATGGTCATTTATACACCTTAGATCTACATATGAGATATATCAACAAAACTCTGTTTGATTACGGAGAAAATCGGTTGCCTTATCAATTTTCTAAACTATTGATTCAAAAAAATCTGCTTTGGGTAATTGAACTTAACAAGCTCGGATTAGAATTTGAAATTAATTGGACAGAAGCGAACATTAATAAACAACAATGGAATAACAATAGAGAAAACCTTTTAATCTCCTTGAAGTCAAAATATCAAGAGCAAATTTGTAACAAAAAGGCTCTAA
The DNA here is from genome assembly GCA_963921195.1 of Pegoplata infirma. NCBI lineage: Eukaryota > Metazoa > Arthropoda > Insecta > Diptera > Anthomyiidae > Pegoplata > Pegoplata infirma. The sequence goes on along the minus strand of OY992536.1, from coordinate 213,566,055 downwards.
CAACCAGAATATATTCAAAACTAAGTGCAATTGAAGGGAATAAATACATATCTAATGAAATTAAACTAGAAAATATAACTTGGATTTTTAAAGCACGAAGTGATTTGATAAAATTAAATGGTAACCGTTTTGAGACGAATTTATCTAAATTATGCTCTTTATGTAATTCAAGGGAAATTGAAAATATAGAACATTTTCTTGGTCGTTGTAAAACTTTAAAAGAATTTAGAATTATGTACTTCAGTAAAGCTTACCTTACAGAAGACGAAATCTTAAATATATTAAATGGTGTAAATACAAATTGGAATTTCTTAGCAAATTATATAAAAACATGTATAAATTACAGAAACTTTTTGATAACAGAGTTTAATACATAAAAACATTTATCTCGATTAGGAAATTAAATTTTTATATTATAAGCGGCTGACGACGATAGTCAGAGTCGCATATGTTTATTTTTAACTTTTATTTTATTTTGTAATTATTTTATATATATTGCTGAAAATAAAAAATAAATACTACTACTACTACTAGTTAACCTTTTGTGTTGATGTTTGATGAGTTTATTTTGGCTTGAGGTTATGGGGTTTTATATATAAAATAAACATTCAAAAATTTTTTTATGAAGTTTTTATTTAAATATATTTATTTTTTCCAATATTTCTATCAGCATCGCTGATCATCTTCAGGGATATTTAAAATATTTTTAAACCGACGTTGAGTTGAGGACTTCCTTACTGCTTTGTAAATTTTTGTCAACTGTTGACATTTATTTATATTGGAAAAAATAAATATATTTAAATAAAAACTTCATAAAAAAATGTTTGAATTTTTATTTTATATATAAAACCCCATAACCTCAAGCCAAAATAAACTCATCAAACGTTACTTAAAAAGTTTAAAATCAAGCAAGTGTAATTTTGGCATAACTCATAGAGAATGAAGTTTAGTACCAACATAAAGAAAAAACAGCTATGGGGTTAAAAATATAATAGTTTTCATCTCTCGAATAACGGATAAAATTTTACACCAGTATTCATAACCAAAAAAACGAGTGGCTATAATCGAGCTTTTAATTCGCATTCAGAAAATTGTGTATTAAAAAATTTGGTACTGCGAAATAACTAACAAATGAAATAAATCCCAATTCAATAATTCCTAATGATATAAGTCCAAAGAGAAATGAATAAACTCCCAACTTTAAAAAATAAAATAAGTCCCAAAGAAAAAATGAAATAAGTCCCAATATTTGGGAGTTATTTAAAATCAGTATTTTGATCTCAAAAAAATTAAAGAACTCCGAATGAAATAAGTCCCAAAATATATTATTGTCTATTATGAGTACTTTTTACGTATACAAAATGAGGCCCTATGTTCCAACTAGGAGTTAAAGGACTAAATAAATAAAATGAGGTGCCGATTCACAGAAAATAGTCATAACTCAATCATAGCTCATTTTTTCCCCAAAGCATGGCCGAAGGCCGGCTAAACAGAAAAACTTTTAACAAAAAATAAAAATAAATTGCAATATTTTATTTAAAATGAAAAGAGTCCCAACAACTCTCAATGTTAGAAAAGAAATAAAATAACTCTCAAAATAGTTTTTCGGAGCTATTTCATTAGGGAATTGTTTCATAACGAAATAACTCCCAACAAAAATTGTGAAATAAGTCCCCACATACTAGGACTTATTTCATAATAATATAATTTCCAATTCATATGTAAAAATTTTGGGAGTTATTTAATTTTTATTTTGGGAGTTATTTCACAGTACCGAAAATTTTGGCGATTTTTTTTGTAATCTGCCATTTCAGCCATTTCAGCCATTTTTTTGTAATCTGATATCTGCGACACAGACTAATACAGACTCGACATAAGTGACAGGTGTCAAAAAAGTATTCTTTAACCATATGGTTAATATTTTCAAATTATTCTACGAATTAGGTTAGAAAGAGAAAACTGATATAACGCACCATAAGAAAAATGGATGCCAGATCGGTTTTTGTTGTTTCACTCACACCTAAGTCGTAGAAAGTGTTGCCATGTTAGCGTAAAACGGACTAAAAACCGCTGTGTTTTATCCTTAAATCGCTTAGTTTTTCCCCATTTTTTCTTATAAAACTCTACTGTCGAGTCTGTATTTAGTCTGTGTCTGCGATATAAAATATGAGTATTTAAACTTTTTTGTTTGCAAAATTAAATAAAAATATTTGAAAATATTCGTTTTAAGACCAAAACTAACTTAATTTATTATTAAATTAAAAACTTTAGCAAATAAAACCTTTTTAAAACCACTAATCCAAAATCTAGCTATAAAATAGCTAGATTTTTCAATTGTTTATACAAATCTAGCTACAAAATAGCTAGATTTTTAAACTGTTTTTAAATTTAGCTATTTCTAGCTATTTTTTCGTCCAATCTAGCTACATTTTTTTTAAAAATAGTTGGCATCAGTGAGCAGCTGTTACACTGTTCCCACGTTGTGTGTAAGCCCAGAAAATTTGACATTTGATTTTTTCATTTATTGTTATAATTCTCTGAAAAACACCGCGTATTGTTAATTTTCTATGCAAATTTGTAAAATTTTGTGGAAATATTTAATGTTTTTTCGCTAAAAACTATTTTTAATTATTATTTAGTGTTTTCTTTATATAAAGTGATAAAAATTTACCGAAATTTAATGAAATTAAAGCGTTAAAACAAAAAGGAAAATTTTTTCTAAAATTTGAGACTCCATTACAAGCAAGAAGAAGCATTAGAAAAATATGGATACCGACAGTGATGATGATGGATCCATTGGCAATGGCGATTGCGGTAGCCAAGGTAGTCAACATGGAGGTGATGAAGGTGGTTTCGGTATGGACTTGACTGGCATCCTTTTTGGTAACATTGATTCAGAGGGTAAATTGATGGATGATGAAGGAGGCGGCGGTGCATTTGATTCAGAATTTCGTGAACATTTAGGTTCTTTGGCCAAGTAAGTTTTTTTTAACCAATTTAAAAGTTGCCAATATTTGTATTCTCTTATTTTTCTAGAATGGGTTTACATTCCATGCTTAATGAAGTTATAGAAACTGATGATATTGATGAGGAGGTGGAACAGGAAGAAAAGGAAAAAGAAAAAGAAGTTAAAAAGGCTATGAGTGATTTTGATGCTTTAAAATCTGGTCTTTTAGATCCAAAAGATGAACAAGAAGATGAAAATGGTGAAATTATTAAAAATGTTGATGCCGTAGATTATTCCGATATCACTGAGTTATCAGAGGATTGTCCAAAAACTCCACCTACCACATCTCAAAATTTTGAAGATACAAATGCACATTCTAACGATTTAGAAGATTTAGAAGAAGCTATACCAGCTTCTACAGTTCAAGCTGGTTCAGGATCATTTCAGCCAAATAAAAACGATAAGGAACTTATGCCTCCACCCAGTATACCACTTCGAAATCAAGCAAATAATACACAAGATTCTTATGGTAAAACTAGTTCGGATAGTGGTATGGATTCTGATACAAAGTCTGATAAAGGTTAGGAGAAATTATAAATTCATTAAAACTTTTAAATTTATATTTTATCAATAATTTAATTTTTAGCACCAGAACGTAAACTAGATACTCCACTGGCTGATATGTTACCTTCCAAATATGCCAATGTGGATGTACGTGAATTATTTCCTGACTTTAGACCCGATAAAGTTTTAAGATTTTCCCGCCTTTTTGGTCCGGGTAAACCATCAAGTCTTCCTCAAATTTGGCGTCATGTTAAAAAGAGAAGACGTAAGCGTAAACAATCCCGTGATCATAAACTTCTCAATCCCGGTTCAGATTCCACAAGTGATTCCGAAGAACCGCGTAGAAAAGGTTTTGGTTTACACTTTGGTCCCGAACCAAATCCATCTCAATGCCAATCAGATGATGAAGATAGATTGTTGAGTATTTTTAATGATGAAGACATTAAGCAGGAACCAGAAAGCGGTGATAATAATGAAAATAAACCAAAAATTGCTGATTGGCGTTATGGTCCGGCACAAATTTGGTATGACATGTTAGATGTTCCCGATTCAGGAGATGGTTTCAATTATGGCTTCAAAACTCGTCATCATGAACACAAAACTTCTAAATCTATGCAACACATTAAAAAAGAAGAACCTAAATTGGAGGTAATAAAAGAAGAACCTGTGGCAGATGATGCTTTTCTTATGGTATCACAGTTGCACTGGGAAGATGAGGTAGTTTGGGATGGAAATGAAATAAAGGCAAAAGTTTTACAAAAATTAAATTCAAAAACAAATGCTGCCGGTTGGTTACCATCAAGTGGTTCTAGAGCTTTTATGCCGGCTGGAAAAACGTTGCCTGTTACGGGAGCAGTAGGTGGCAAAATATCAGGTTCAAATAGTAGTTCATCAAGTAAGCAAAAATCAAATCAAAAGTAAGTATTGAAATAACATTTTGATTTGGAATTTAAAATGTTTTAGATAGTATAAGACTATTTTTCATTCTTCTACCCTCCACAAATTTTGGTTTGTTACCCAAAAAAAAAAAAAAAATAGAGTCCATCTAACAATTTCTGTTGAAATATCATTAAATATGTCAAAAATATGACTATATAATATAAGAATGACATTGGCGCTCGGCAATCAAAGTTTTGGATTTTTGAATATTTAAAAACAAAAAAAATATGATTTGCTGACGTTGCAACACATCCTAAATTTAAATTTGGATTCGCTTAACTGTTTTCGAGATATCGCTATTTGAAATTTGCAAAAAAAAGGCGGCTCATTTCTACGTTCAAGAAATAAAAAAATCAAATAGAGATTAAGACAAATTTTTATTAAAATTAATTTAAGCAAAATCCGATCGGTTTAACCCGTGGCGCGCTTATATCAAAATTTTGGTATTTTTAGAACATTTTTACCAAAAACTCTAAACTTTGATGGCAGATCGCCATGGGTTTAAATGTTCTGATTTGGCTCAAATTAATTTTGTCTCAAGCTCTATAAAATAATATGTGGAACAAAATTTTGAGATTTTTTTTTTTTTAATTTCATAAGCGTAGAAAAACCCGCCACTGTCAGATTTTTTTTTGACAAATTTAAAATGGCGATAACTCGAAAACTGCTCGAACGATTTCAAAAACTTTTTGATATTTTTGTTAAAAGTAATAAAAATATTGTATCGCAAAATATTTTTTTTATTTTTTGTTTTTTAAAAATTCAAAATATTGGTGGAAACTTTTCAATTATCCAAAACTTTGATCGCTGGGTTTATTTAATCCGATTGGCCTCAAATTTGCTCAAACGTTAAAAAGCGGAAAAATAAAATTTTTTGCCATACAAAAAATGTCAGTCTATTATAATGTAAATACTTGTCGATGCTTTGAGCATTTCGGTATTGCATTTGAATGATATAAGATCAGCGGTTTAAAAGTTATGAACGAAACTGTACGAACACCTCGAAATTGTTGGCACATTCATAACCTAACATAACCTAAACATAAAAACATGCTTTAACTCGGTTGCTGGTGGACGGACACATGCTGACCTTAGAGTTTATGTGTGCTGAGGTAAAGCGTTAGCAGCCAATATTTTTTCGACAGTTTTTTTACAAAATTTTTTTTGCGAATATTTTTTATAATCTATACTTAGTGGTAGAGGGTATATGTGTGTAAGTTTGTCATTCCGTTTGTAACTTATCGGAATTTCAGTCATTCACCCCATGAAGTATTTTTGAGATCCTCAATTGCTTTAAGACGATCTAACTGTGGCCGGCTGCTAAAACGGTGACCACAATCAAAAAATGTTAAAGAGACGACTGTACCTATAACAAATATTCGAACTTGTTGTTGCTTCGAGAAGTGTTGTACTGCATTTGAGCGATATCAGTTAAGCGGCTCAAATGCTATGAACGAAAATATAAGAACACCTCGAACATTCGACATAACCTAAAAGTTCAAAATGTTTTAATTCGGCTGCTGGTGGATATATTCAAAGAGTTTGATGCCTTATGGTATTAAAACAAGTATTTTTTATATTTTTAAAGTCAATTTTTTTTTTTTTAAATCTGAAAAAATTGATAGTATTAGTTATTCTGCTGTAAATATGAGTGTGTATTAGTATAATTTACGAATTTTTTAAAGCAAACGACGAAAATGTTAATCCACGGGAATAAACTTCCTGCAACTTCCCCGCTACCCGCTCACCATAGGACGTCTTTAATAAACATCTTTTATTTACCTACAATTCTTTTTAAATCACGTTTTTTGAATTATGTATCTGTTTTACGTTTTGGAGAGTATTCGGCTAGGTTTAATTAACTTTGTTTTCTATAAATTTTTTTTTCGAAAAAAAAAATTCACCAAATCTATTTTTTCGAAAAAAAATTCTATTAAAATGTTGAAAAAAATGGATAAAAGAAAATAATTCACTTTTTTAACCTATTTTTTAACAAATTTTTTCCCCAATATTATTTTAAATTTTTTTCATAAAAAGTTTTTTCACGAAATTTTCTTTTCAATAAATTTTATTTTTTCATTTCCAGTCTACCCACAAAAGCACCTGAAGCTGTCGATGATACTTGGTATAGTATATTTCCGGTGGAAAATGAAGAGCTGATATACAGTAAATGGGAAGATGAAATTATTTGGGATGCTGAAGAAATGACAAAAATACCAAAACCTAAAGTTTTAACATTAGATCCAAACGATGAAAATATTATATTGGGTATACCCGATGATATTGATCCGTCAAAGATTAACAAAAACACAGGACCACCACCCAAAATTAAAATACCACATCCTCATGTTAAAAAATCTAAAATTCTATTGGGTAAAGCTGGTGTAATTAATGTATTGGCTGAAGATACACCACCACCGCCTCCAAAATCACCCGATAGAGATCCGTTTAATATATCAAATGATAGCTATTATATGCCTAAGACTGAACCAACGTTACGCCTTAAAGTTGGTGGTGGTAGTTTAATACAACATTCAACACCGGTAGTTGAATTGAGATCACCATTTATACCTACTCATATGGGACCAATGAAATTGAGGGCATTTCATCGTCCTCCTTTAAAGAAATACTCGTATGGTCCTCTATCGCAATCTGTTTCACACTCAGTGTTACCATTGTTAAAACATATCTTCAAGAAAGCTAAACAACGTGATGCTGAACGTATTGCTTCGGGTGGTGGTGATGTTTTCTTTATGCGTAATCCAGAAGATTTAAGTGGTAAAGATGGTGATATAATATTGGTAGAATTTTGTGAAGAACATCCACCGCTAATGAATCAAGTTGGCATGTGTTCCAAAATTAAAAACTATTATAAACGTAAAGCTACAAAAGATAATGGTCCACAAGATTTTAAATATGGTGAGACGGCTATTGCTCACACAAGTCCTTTCTTGGGTATATTACACCCTGGTCAATGTATACAAGCATTGGAAAATAATATGTATCGTGCACCCATTTATCCACATAATGTTAATCATTCTGACTTTTTAGTCATACGTACACGTAACAATTATTGGATAAGAGAATTTAATGCTCTCTTTACAGTGGGCCAAGAATGTCCGCTGTATGAAGTACCAGGACCTAATTCAAAGAGAGCCAATAACTTCACCAGAGACTTTTTACAAGTTTTCATTTATCGTCTATTTTGGAAAAGCAGAGATAATCCCAGACGTATACGTATGGATGATATTAAACGGGCTTTCCCTGCTCACTCTGAAAGTAGTATACGCAAGAGATTAAAACAGTGTGCTGACTTTAAACGTACTGGTATGGATTCAAATTGGTGGGTTATAAAACCCGAATTTCGTTTACCATCAGAAGAAGAAATCAGATCTATGGTTTCGCCAGAACAATGTTGTGCTTATTTTAGTATGATTGCTGCAGAACAAAGATTAAAGGTAGGGGTTGAAAGAGTAACTATTTTAAAATAAAAAATGTTAAATTTATTAACATTTTCAAGGATGCTGGTTATGGTGAAAAATTCTTATTTGCTCCACAAGAAGATGATGATGAAGAGTCGCAGTTAAAACTTGATGATGAAGTTAAAGTAGCCCCCTGGAATACTACTAGGTAAACAAATGCATTATATTGTTTTTGAAAAGATTTTTATTTATTTTGAATTTTTTCCATTAACGTTTTTAGAGCTTATATTCAGGCTATGCGGGGCAAATGTTTACTACAACTTACTGGGCCGGCTGATCCAACTGGTTGTGGCGAAGGGTTTTCGTATGTTCGCGTACCAAATAAGCCAACCGTAAGTTAATTTCTGTGCAATTTTTTTCTATCGCGTAACTGGTAAAAACGGGACTTATAACGAAAATGTCCCAAAAATAATTTTAAAATAATTTTGTTTCATATAAAATTTTGAAAATTTTTTGAAAATTAAGTTAAAAATTGTTTGACAATATTTTAAGTCCCAGACATAAAAAAAATCACTTTTCCTGCTGCGATATTTCTTAGCGTCCAACCTGAATCAAATTACGTTGCGTAAGGCGTAACGCCCAATAATTTTTCGTTTCTAATATTTAAATGTGAGTTACCTAAATCAAACGGACGTAAAAATTTCAAATTTGATGTGTTTGTTTTTGTTTTTTTTTTACGTCTTGCGCTACGCATTTGATTCTGGTTCGACCCTTATAGAACAAACTAACGATTTTTAGACATGATTACGAGGTTTTTCGAATTTTTGAGACAGTTTTTCGTACAGTTTTCCTCAAAAACACTTTTCCTCACATAAATTTGTTTTCAAAATGGATTTGGCTAAGTCATATTCAATTTTTTACTTGTTTTTTATGTACATAATTAAAATTTTTATTTTCAGCAAACTAAAGAAGAACAAGAATCACAACCCAAACGTACTGTTACAGGTACAGATGCTGATTTACGTCGTCTTCCCTTACAAAGGGCCAAAGAATTATTGCGTAAATTTAAAGTACCAGAAGAAGAAATCAAAAAACTTTCCAGATGGGAAGTAATTGATGTTGTACGTACTTTATCCACGGAAAAAGCTAAAGCTGGTGAACAAGGTATGGATAAATTTTCCAGAGGTAATCGTTTTTCTATAGCCGAACATCAAGAACGTTATAAAGAAGAATGTCAACGTATATTTGACTTACAAAATCGTGTTTTGGCAAGCTCTGAGGTGCTGTCCACAGATGAAGATGAATCTTCGGCTTCAGAAGAATCAGATTTAGAAGAATTGGGTAAAAATTTAGAAAATATGTTGTCTAATAAAAAAACATCTACCCAGTTGACAATGGAAAGGGAAGAGCAAGAAAGACAAGAACTACTTAAGAAAATTATGGAAGATGAAGAGGGTAATAAAAATAAAGGAGATAAAAATAAAGATGGTACCTCTGATGCGCATCAACAAGCACTACAAAATGCAAATCAGGGTAGAATTCTAAAAATTACTAGAACTTTTAAAGATCAAGAAGGTAAAGAATTCACCAGAGTAGAAACTGTAAGACGGCAGCCAATTATTGATGCATATGTTAAAATAAGAACCACAAAGGATGAACAATTCATTAAACAATTTGCCACATTGGATGAACAGCAAAAGGAAGAAATGAAACGTGAAAAGAGAAGAATTCAGGAACAATTACGGCGCATCAAACGTAATCAAGAAAGAGAACGATTGGCACAATTGGCTCAAAATCAAAAACTACAACCTGGTGGCATGCCTACATCATTGGGTGATCCAAAAACATCTCAAAGTTCTTCACACAAAGAACGGGATACCAGTCATAAAGAAGTTAGTCCTTCGAGAAAGAAATTTAAATTGAAACCGGATTTGAAATTAAAATGTGGCGCCTGCGGGCAGGTTGGCCACATGCGTACCAACAAAGCATGCCCTCTTTACACGGGTACACAAGGACCACCATCATCTATGAATAACTCAGTCATGGATGAACCTGAAGAAGAACCAGAGAGAGAAGAAAGAGAAGTGGTGAGAGAAAAGAACATAGAAGAAGATGAATTGGTTAATGTAGATGGCACAAAGGTTACATTGAGTAGTAAGGTTTTAAAACGTCATGATGAGAGCGGGCGCAAGAAAGGATTATTATTAAAGGTACCCAAAGATGCTATGGGTAAAAAGAAAAGAAGAATGGCCAGTGATATACACTGCGATTATCTACAAAGACACAATAAAACCGCCAATCGTAGGAGAACAGATCCCGTTGTGGTCATATCATCTATACTAGAAGAGATACTCAATGATTTACGAGCAATGCCAGATGTATCACCATTTATGTTTGCTGTTAATGCTAAGGTAAAATATTTACTAAATTTTAATATACAAACATTTAAATTAACATTTCCTCTAAATTTCTTTAGTTGGTTCCCGATTATTATCGTATTGTTGTTAAACCCATGGATTTACAAACAATGCGGGATAATATTCGACAAAAACGTTATCATAGTCGTGAAGAATTTTTAGCTGACCTAAATCAAATTGTGGAAAATTCTTCTTTATACAATGGTCCCAATAGTTCTTTTACCAATGCAGCTCAACGTATGTTTAAAAGTTGTTTCGATTTATTGGCAGAAAAAGAAGATAAACTTATGCGTTTGGAAAAAGCTATTAATCCCTTATTGGATGATGATGATCAGGTTGCGTTATCATTTATATTTGAAAAATTACATGGTAAAATTAAACTAATGCAAGAAAGTTGGCCATTTCTTAAGCCAGTCAATAAAAAACAAGTCAAGGATTATTATACTATCATTAAAAGACCAATGGATTTGGAAACAATTGGTAAAAATGTTGAAGGTAAGTTGAAATTTTATATTTAAAGTAATATTAGTTCTTATCACTTGTTAATGTTGTAAAAAATATATTTGCACTTCATAGAATTAACGGCATTGCAAATATTTTATATATCCAGGATAACAAATGCAGCTGCTAAATAATAATAATATTTCTCAATTTATTTTTAGCTCATCGTTATCACTCTCGAGCTGAATTTTTAGGTGATATTGAATTAATTGCTACAAATTGTGAACAATATAATGGAAGTGAATCTCGTTTTACTAAAAATTCTAAACACATTTTTGAATATGCTCGTTCGCAATTAGATGAGGTAAGTAAAAAAAGAATTAATATATTAATATATTAAAATAATTAATATATTATATGTATGATAATCTTTAGATTTAATAATTATCTTTTTTTACCCAATAAGCCATATTACTGGAATTCAAGTAAATTTTAAGCGTAATTCCAGTAATGTTTTTCAATTTTTATACCCTCCAACCACACACAGTATGGGGGTATACTCATATTCCGTGTGTAACGCATCGACTTATCGGTCGAGGAGCCGATCATGTATATATTATTGGTTCATTATTGATTCTAAGACATTCTCTTAATATCCGTCCGCCTGATAAAATAAAAGAGCTAGACTCCTGAAGTTTGGCCCAAATATTTCTTAAGGCCCTGGGCAGGTTAAGTTCGTAAATGTGCAAAATCGGACCATGAGGGAAAAAGTTCCTGCTTGAAGAACTAAACCAACCTTTAAAAACACAACTTTTTATATTTTTTTAATTTTTATTAAACAAATGAAACATTTTTATGCTAGAAGAAGTTTAAAGTCCTGCACTTGGAGCCATGGAATAAGAAACTTTTGGTCTTCACTAACAGTAACATTAATTTTACAAATTACAAATTACACTAGCTTACAGAGATTTTACCCATGACATTTTACATTTATAAAAATCTCGCGCTGAATTCCGAAAATGAAGTATAAAGTTTCAAAAGTAGAACAGTTTTCGAGGTATTGCTAACTTTTCAAATTTTCAACTTTTATAAAATTGGTTCTACATACAATATTTTTCAATCTGATTATCGCTGTAAATTTCAGAAAGAAAAAAAGAAAATTTATTTTTCTGTTTACGGTTCAAATCTAATCTTTTACGAAGAAAATAAGAGAGTTCCTAAAATAATATATATAAATAATACGTTGAGAATTGTAAAAGTTCCCATACCTGTATTTCCTGATACTAACACAATGCAATGCATTTATAGGGGGCGTCCCCTGACACAAACCTCTTCAATCGCGTTTAGATTGTGTTAAAATGGTGACAAAATCGGGTGATGGCATTTCACTCCTTTTTATGATGGCATTTCACTCCTCTTTATTTTGAACTTAAAAAATCGTTAATACGAAAATCCTAGCTGATCCTGTTTTCGAGTTATTGCTAAATATTTTGAATCTCCTGATTCCAAAACTGCAATCCAAATTTTGCTAGCACGTTCCCTTTTCGAGTTACTCGCGTTTGAAATTTTCGCGTGGAAAAATTTTCAAACGCGAATATCTCGAAAACGGAAGATGCTAGAATAATTTGGATTGCAGTTTTAGAGCCAGGAGGTCTATTTTATATGAAATCAAGTCCAATTTTCCGAATAATCTGTAACAGTGGACTTTTTTACTTTTTAACAGCGAATATCTTAAAAAAGGTATGTGTTAGAAAATATTGGATGGCAGATTTGGATTTAGGAGAGCAAAATCTATAAGAATCAGTTGGATATTTCACTGGGAGGCTTTTGTTGTCGAACAATGTAATTATTAAGCAATAACTCGAAAACAGGATCAGCTAACATAAGTTTAAAGTTACAAAAATGTTTTTCGGTTAAAAATTTGTTAATAAATGATATATTTTTTAATAAAATACGTCGAAGAAGTCCACAAAAAATCTACGAAACGTCGGGAAAAAATGTATTAAAATTGTGTTTTAATTACATCAAATATTTTAGGCCGTATTAGCTTAATTAGAAAGTACGAAATAGGATCAGCTAAGATTTTCGTTTGAATAAAAGTTGAATTCAAACGTTTATTTTCAAGCACTTGATTTTTAAATTTGTTTTGCTCATTAAAATTAAACAATAAAAAAAAACATATTTTTTTTAGTTTGCTGACCATTGTACACAATTGGAAGTTAATATTGCCAAAGTGCAAGAACGTGCACGAGCTGATGCAGAACTTGATGATACCTGGGGTGGTGATGATCAAGACTATGATTTTATGCGTACAAGTCGTTCTAGTACACCTGAAAATGATTTTATTGATGTTGAAGGTAATGAAAGACCATCAACTTCATCGGCTGCCTCCTTTCAACGTGGTATTGGTGGTCATATATCATTGACGACAGGACCAACTCAACAACCGGATATGGCACCACCCATAGATATAAAACGTGGTCGTGGTAGGCCACGTAAACAACGTGATACTGTTGAAGAGGGTAAGTTTGATACTGTTTATAAATTTAAACTTATGTATTAGAAATTTAATTATTTGACTTAATAAAAAAAAATATAAGGATTTCTTAGCTCTTGTTTAAATTTTGATTTTCTTTTCTATAATTTTCAATTTTATGCTGCTATTAGATCTTTTTTTTTATTTTTTTAACAAAATTAATAACTATTATATGGGTTGCGGTATTTTCTTTTCATTTATTGTGGTTATGAATTTTTCATATTTTTTATTTTTTTAACAATTTTTTTTTGTTAATAAATTCATAAACTAATATTTAATTTTCGTGCTAAAAAAAACTAAAAATATATAATAGTTTGATTTAATTCTCTTTTAATAACCATTAAAAAACACAAAAAACACTTGCCAAAATATAGCAAATAAATTTCCTTAAAATTCTAATATTTTCATTAATTTTGGTTTATTAAATTAAAAAAAAACTCTTATGTGGGAAGGTTTTGAAGTTTAAAAGAAAATTCTAATGGTATATTTTGTTTTCAAAAAAAAAAAAATAATATAATCCTTTTTGAAAATTTTGGTTAAGCGTTTAGTATGAAGTAGCAAAATTCAGAATTAAATTTCTAAATTCCATTTAAATGTTTCCCGGCATTTTTAAAAGTTGACATGAAAAAACTCCACAACTTTTGAAACATTTTATGTCATTAAAAACAGAAAACAAATTACAAAAAAAAGTAATATATTCAAATATCTTCAAAACCACTTCACAGATTCACGTAAATATAAACAGTTTTTCCCTTTCGTAATGTTTTGAAATTTACATTTCTTAAAATTTAATTTCTCAAAAAAAAAAATCGATATTTTTTTTCAAAAAAAATTTAAATTTATTCACATACAGTGGGTCCTACATTATTTCGTGTGGTAGATATTATATGGTAGCAATTCGTTTTTGCATAGACTTCAAGAATTCTTTGGCCTCGTAAACGAATCTGTCATCAGAAATTTGTTTATCAAATCGGCTTTTCAAGATATAACCCTGTTTTGCCAACCAAGCCCTCAAAACTAACAAATAAATTAATTTTGAAAGAATGTAAGTTAAAATTATACATATTTTTTTATTCTAAAGCCATATAAAATTACCTAACTTTTACAAAAATCCGGCTTCTATACGATTAGGGGTACCATCAGCACATTGCATGGAAGTTAAACATTTATTTTTTTGAAGTATATCCTTATAACTATCCGAATTTTCGTGTTTAAAAGGTGTAATAGACATTTAAACAAAGAAAACCTGGGACTGAAATTCGAATTCCATCAAGTAGATCCAGAAATATTGGCAAAGCAATAAAAAATGGTTAACCAAATTCGTAATTTTTTTAACAAGCAATATTTTTTTTTATAATTTGGCATCGATAATGTTTACAACACATTCTTGAGATATAGTTCGTTTTATTTTTGCAGCCCCAGCCCCTAAAAAAACTAAACGACCTATTAATATGAAAGTGTATGTAAGTGTGATACACTGCGAATCACATCAATAAGGAATCGAGTTTTTCACTTTTTAATCGAATATATTTTTGTAACGAATAAGCGGAAAAATATAAAAAAATGCACTGATAGAGACCATTATCTAGCTAATAATGTTAAATAATAACAATAATCAAAAGACTGAAAGAAGTCCTTTAAAAAATAATTTTCGGCAACTCGTTAAAAAATTACTAGTTTTTTATGAATCACTTGAATAAGGAATTTTGTAATACAGACCAAGTAGGACCTGAATCCAATTTGTAATGAATAGCAATCCCTCAAACAACAAAAACAAAATAGTTTTGTTTTGAATTTCAATAAAAATGGGACTCCCAAAGCTCTTAGCTCTTCCGAAAAGGAAAAAGTACTGACATTGAAGTACAAAGTGTTAAAGATCGTTGAAATCGCGGAAATAATAGAGAGGAAAAAAACTGCTGTATGCAATTATCTAAATAACATTCAGAACTATGGAAAAACATGAATGGGCGAACTCAAATGGCAACAAGTGAACGAGATCGACAAAAATTTTAAGAATTCCCCCAAATTCTACGTCGACATCTTTCAAAATTCTCAAAGAATTTTCTTTCTTTGAGAATTTTGCAGCCTCTCAACGTGGAATTCGAGGGAATTCTTAAAATTTTTGTCGATTTCGTTCTGTTGTTGCCATTTTAGTTCGCCCATTCCTGTTTTTTTCATAGTTCTTAATGTTATTTAAATAATTGCATACAGCAGTTTTTTTCCTCTCTATTATTTCTGCGATTTCAATGATCTTTAACACTTTGTACTTCAATGTCAGTACTTTTTCCTTTTCGGAAGAGCTAAGAGCTTTGGGAGTCCCATTTTTTATTTTCGCGATTTCAACAGCCTTTAACACTTCGGACTTTAAATACAGTACTTTTTTCTTTTCGGAAGATCTAAGAGCTGTTGTTAGTCTCATTTTTATTGATATTTAGTATTTAGTATTTAGTGTTTTGTTTTTATTGTTTAAGGAAATGCTATCCATAACAAATTGGATTCAGGTCCTACTTGGTCTGTATTACAAAATTCCTTATTCAAGTGATTCATAAAAAACTAGATAATGGTCTCTATCAGTGCATTTTTTTATATTTTTCCGCTTATTCGTTACAAAGATACATATATTCGATTAAAATGTGAAAAACTCGATTCCTTATTGATGTGATTCGCAGTGTATATAAATATATATATTTTTAATTTTATAAATTAAATGTATATGATCAAGGATACTCTCAGGACATTTTAGGGAAATTGGAAATATCCTTTTTGGTTTCATTCTTATAACTCTGCGAATTTTGCAAAAATTTGCTCGTTCTAAACAAATAAAATCGTTAGACAACACATTAAAGAAAACTTCAAAATCTATTGAGAAGATTCAGAAATATAAGTTAAAATAATTGTTCAAAATTACAAAATGCTTGTATCTCGAAAAGGCGATTTGGTTTAAGTTTTTTGGATGAAGGATTCGCAAAAGACTTTGGTCCACAAAAAAAAATATCTCAAGAAGGCCATTTGATAAAATTTGTCTGATGGCAAATTCGTGTTTAGGAAGTTCAAGAAGTCTGTGAAAAAAGTGAATTTTTGTTAAGTAGTGTTATTATTATCAAACTAGTATTATTGTTGAAAATGCTGTGTAGGTAATTTATCTAGCTTTAATTTAAACCCGATGGCGTCCAGATTGAGTGATTATTAAATGTGATACGAGGGTCGAACTGGAAATTTTTTTTAAATTATTTTTGAGTGGATTTTTTTAAATTTTATATTTTCACCAAAGGTCTACTAACAGTTCGTATTCAGTTATAAAAAAGTTTTTAAAAAAAAACAAGTTTAAAATAATTTTAAAAATTTTGTTCAAAAAATGTCTTAAAATAATTACCATTTCCAGTCTGAATTTCGTAGCAAATTTAATATTTTAATATTTACTCAATCTGACGCAATCAAGCTTAAACTAAATCTTGATAAATTACATTAACAGCATTTTGACAATAATACTCGTTTAATAATAATAATAGGGTTTAGTATTGTTAATTTAACGACTTGCTATTTAATATCTACCACACGAAGCAAGGTTGGAGTCACTGTATTTTATTATTTCTTTTAAATAATTATGTTGTGTCGTCGTCATTGTTGATTAAATGTTGTAAATTAATTTTTCTTTTTTTAATACAATATTTTTTTTATTTTAATTTTGTGTTTTATTTTTTTTTGTTGAGTTATAATTTTCATTTTTTATTGTTAAAAAATTTAATTAAAAAAAATAAATTTTCTTTTAATTTATTCCTAAAAAACAAAAAAACAAACTAAAAACATTCAAAATAAATCTCTCACATAAAAATGAGAAACAAAACAACAAGAACAAGCCAAACCAAAAATGCGTTACATATTTTATACTTTTAGTCAAATTTAATCCGAATGCTGTTAAACGTGGTCGTGGTCGTCCCCGTAAGGACAGCCTAGCCTCAAATATAAGTAACCCACATAATTCCTCCTTTCTGGAAGAAGGTAAGACTAATAACTACTCTGCTACTTTCAAAAAATAAAACTTTAATCTATGCTTAATTAATTACAAAAAAAAATACAATAATTAAATGCAACAAAAATAATTACACACACACACATTTATATAAACATTTTTACTAATACAACTCTCTTAACTGTAATAACTTTTTGAAATTTTGAAAATAGCACTTTTTCAATTACTTCACTATTCTAAATCACCCCTTTTATATAATTTTTTTTTGTCAATCACGCTTTACTATTCATATTATTTTTTTGTATAGAACATATTTCTTATGATTTTTTTTTTGTTTATTTTTTTAGTTGTATATATTTCATTGTTTATTAAGTAGTTTTAGTTTTCTTTTATGTAAATGGTTTTGTTTAAATTAATTTGCCAAATATTTTTTGTTTAGATATTTTAAGCAACTTTAAAATGTTTGTTAAAAAAAAAAAACAAGTGTAACCCATTTTCGACCACTGTTCGATTTTTTGAATAATTTTTTTTTTTAATTTTGAAGCTGGAAAGTGTTAATATTTAAAAAAGACTTGCATATAATAATAATAATAATAAAAATAATGATAATCAGGGTATTCACTTCAGAAATTTTTACCCTTGCAACAATGCAAAATTAAAACATTTAAAAAAAAACATGTTGAATCAACTATTAAATTTTCTATATTATTTTAAATGATGCGTAGTTGTAATAAACGATTCGAATTTTATTTGAATAGTAATATTGCAACAGTGCAATTTTGAAACTTAAAAAAAAAAAAAATTGAATCAAATTTTTATTGTTCTATTGCCTTTTACATGATGCATTGTTGCAAGAAAGATTCGCATAATCGGGACCATGATCGCTTAAAACTATAGTTGACTGTAGTCGATTTTTAGAGTCTTGTTGCTCCTAAACTAAAAAAAAATGTTTCAATGTTTCTTTAATAATATAATAAAGAAAACCTTTCATATATCCCTTCAAAACGATATGTATTTTGATTAGGGTTGCCAGACGTCCCGCATTTGGCGGGATTGTCCCGCTTTGGGTCGACGATTCCCGCGTCCCTCGCGGGATTCCAAATTCCCGCTTTTTTTTTAAACTGCCAGCTCAAAAAATATTTGTACAAGCCACTTGTACTTTTTTATGGGCAGGGTGTAAAAAATTTCTATTGGAGTAAAAATAAAAATGAATTCGATTTTTACGCAATGGTTTGGATTTTGGGCAATCAGTATAGGGTTTAGCTAAATTTAATTCAGTTCAGATAAAGTTTTTGAAAAGTTAACGCCATAATTAATCAAATTTTTCGACATTCACAAATATTTTTTATACTAAACAACAATAATATGGAAGCATTGGCATATTTATCCATGGCATGTGTATTATTGCGTCCCGAATTCGGTTTTTTACGAATTTGAAAATGCTAGTTTTCTGGAAACAATGTTTTCAAAACAATGCACTGGAAACTGGAAATCCTTTATGGAAAAAACTAACCAAACATTTTTTGGCTAAAAACTGGGCTACCAACTTCCAAAGCATTCTTAGTGCATTTCGATACAAAAAAAATTTCGATATACAAAAAAAAATTAAAAAACTGATGCCAAAAGTTGAGCAATATATTACAAACACTTCCAAGGAGTAATTTGGTCCAGCAATGCGTCTTGAGGATTTTCCATCTCAGAGACTTAAACTGCATATAAATCTATTATTTTTGTCCCGCCATTTTAGCATTTTTTTGCGTTTGTCCCGCTTTATGGAAATAAATTTATGGCAACCCTAATTTTGATGTCGTTTATGCATCATCAATCGTTTTACGTGATAAGCCCCTAAGGGTATTCACTTTAGAAATGTTTGACCCTTGTAGCAGTGCAATATTGTAACTTAAAAAAAATAATCAGGGTATTCACTTCAAAAATGTTTGACCCTTGCAACGGTGCAACATTGCAACTTAAAAAAAAAAAAATTAATAAAATTTCAATTTTTCTATTACCTTTTATATGATGCGTCGCTGCAAGAAAATATTCGCCATTTATTTTAATATGAAAACAATTGCTTCTATTCACAAAGAAATAAGCAAATAAAGTTGCAATTTTTGCAAGACTAAAATTTCTGACGTGAATTCCATTAATAATAAATTTTGTTTTTCTTATACCTTTTTTATGATGCGTTGTTGCAAAAAAAGATTTGCAATTTATTTTAATAGTAATACAATTGCTTCTTTTCACAGAGAAACAACCAAATAAAGTGGCAATTTTGATGTTGCGCAATTTTGCAAGACTAAAATTTCTGACGTGAATTCCATTATTATTGCTACTCTTTGCAAAATAACAAGAAAATAAAGTTGCAATTTTGACATTGCACAATTTTGCGAGACTAAAATTTCTGACGTAAATTCCATTAATATTCACTTCAGAAAATTTTACCCTTGCAAATGTGCAAGTTTGCAACTCAATTAAAAAAAATAAAAACACTTTTACACTTTTCTATAACCTTTGAAATGATTCGTGGTTACAATAAAATATTCGCACTTTATTTCCATAGTAATTTGGGTTAGGTTTGTTCGGGATTGGTTTTTCTAAATCCCTGGATTCGGGTTTGAAGAAAATTCTTCGGAATCCCGATTTTGGGATCCCGGGATTTTTGGAAAATTTTGAATCCCGGGATTTACGGAATTTTTTTGAAAATTTTTTGGTAAATCCACGCGTGTGAAATTAAAAAAGAGTAGAGATTCCTTCTGTGTATAAACGGTTATCGGTTATCTTTCTTACCTTTCGTCGATGCTCATTGTTTTCAACTTTTAGCTGCTTTACCTTATGAACTAGAGATGGGCTCTAGTCACATGATTTGCGTGAATCACGCGTGAATGTAAGATTTTCATTTCAATCACGTAATTGCGTGAGTGATTATTTATTTTTGCGGCAGCTTGCGCAAAAATTTATTTGTTTCTTTTTTCCATTCCTTGCAAAAAAAATATTTTTTAGCACGTTTTTTTGTTTGGTAAACAAATTTTATAGTTTGCGAGACACAATTTTGTGTACTCTTTTTTACTTTCTTTTACACAAATAGTGAGTGAGCGTGAGTAAAAAAAATTTGCGTAAGTGATTAGTGAGAAATTCTATTATTGTTTGCGTGAGCACGACTGAGTTTAAGTCAAAATCCACTCACGCCTTTAAAGAATGTTTAAGAAAAACATAAAATTTAAACCGTTTACAACTTAAGGAATTAATATGTGTCAAAAATCCCTTTCTTTAAGGCACCATTAGTTTTTATTATTTTTTAGAAGCTTTTCATTTCGCAAACAGTTCTCATTTTGCTATTACAAAAAAAATGGTATCTAAACTTTTATCGATTTTTTTTATTTGGTTTCACAAAATTCATATATTATACAAATTATTGAAAATAAATATAAAAAATATTAAAAAAATCGTGATCCTGAAAATCCCGGGATTGAAAACGCAAATTCCGAAAATCCCGGGATCGGGATTTCCCTATTGGAAGCCTACTCGTACCTACGAAGTACATACTTACCCAGGCAGAAAAATACAAACGGGCCAATACTGGCCCAGTAACGTAAACGGTGGTACAAGTATTGTCAGGACGTAGAATTTTTTGTATTTCAGTACTGACCCGGTTACCCAAATGATAACTCTGATCTACGGTTGGCCCAGACGTCCAGACAGCATCGTAAAAGCACTGTAAAAACCAAGAAAACAACGTTGTCCCAATACTTCAAATACAAAAAATGGGTATTGATTTATTTTATATTATTTTTTCAAGGCATACTGGCATATTGAATGGAAAAGATTTTAAATTGAATGTTTTAGCACGTTACTGTGACATCCCAGCTAGGGTTCTCTTTTTTGTCTTAATCGACTTTATGATTTGTTTTACTTGTTGCCAAATGAAAAAAATATCTTTTCCAAAAAAAAAATACAACGATTATTACAACGATTGCTCATAATCTTATCCACATAGCGGATAAGGTAATTAATACAAGGTCCCAATACAAGAGTTTTCTGCTTTTTAAAATAGCCAAGGGTATATTAAATCACTTATAAATTTACCAACCAATTATATATGTTTATTAAAGTGCTTATTAAAGTGATAATACTTGCTTTTTTTAAGTTACTTGATGCTGCATTTATTAGGGTTTTTGAAAAAAATTCTTCAAAATCTTCAACCAAAATTTTTGAATTTATCGTAATTCCCATAGAGAAACCCTAATAAATGCAGCAACATGTACAACATTAAATGCGGATTACTCAATGAAAATTTAGCTGCTAACTGAGATTTCACGGAGCCTTATGTCAAAATTTGTATGAAAAAATTAAATTTAACGGAGTGTTATTTTATAACGGAGTATTGAGTAATCCAGCTAAGTAATGGTTACATAATGATGGTAACAGAAAGTTTTAATGTAATATTTACAAAACAAATAGTTTTAGTTCACACCAAAAAATGTAAAAAAATAAAAATATTAAGCGGTAAGATTTTTTGTAATAAAGTACTGGTACAGCACTTTTAGGGTTGTTATTTCCAACACTGGCAAAGTACTCTATTTTCAAAAAAAAAGTACTTTGCCAGTGCTATATTTTTTGTACCGTTGGCAATTTCTGGCTGGGTATATAAGAAACATAACAGTACTTGTACTACCGTGCAAGGTACTTTGGCAGTACTGTCCTGTTGGTATTTTTCTGCCAGGGAAGACATAACAAGTAAAAATGCTACATTTGGCTTTACCGAATCAATAAAATCCAAAATTATTTTTATTTTTTTATAATTTTCTTGATTATACTTTTTTGAAATTTCCTAAATTTTGTTCAATTTTTTTCTAGATTTTTAAAATTTTTGAGTTTTTTTTTAATAATTCAAAAAATTCAACTTACTTTCCCGTGGAATATGGGTTTTAAAATCTATGCAAAAATAAAGCTACGTTCATAATGTTTGAGTCACTCCACTCTCGACCACAGATTGAAATGTTAACAGTGCAAAATGTAGGTTTAGTTCTGTCACATTGTATATGGCATTTTACTTACCTGACCCACAACTTCACAAAATAATCTAATTTAACTGTGTTAAATTATTTCCTTAATTTATAGTTTTCAATATTTGTTTTGTTTTTTTTTTATGGTTTTTCATGGGCTCTGTTGACGGAGATTAGATTTAGAACATGTTTGCCTCTGGAGTGGATTGAAAAAAGATAGTCAAACTCAAAAATACGAAAGTGCAAAAAGAAAAGGTATACATTTTTCCACAGAATGGAGTACTGCAAAATTGTGAATGCGGCTTAAAACAATTTTTTGTTGTCGACGAATCGACGACTGGTCGAAAATGGGGTCAAAAAAGAGTATAAATATTAAAATAATTTAGAGTTTTTTTTTATTTTTGTGTAAATTTCCTGAGTTGTTATGTATGGATACACTATTTCCATTTTTTTTTTTCTGTAAAAATATATCAAAATTATATGATCATTCATATCATATTAAATTGTTGTTATATTAATAATTTTTTCTAAATGTTTTGTAAAAATGTCTTATAAAATTGGAGTATTATTCACTTATTTTAAATTTATTTTTGTTTAATTTTTCTACCTCATTTAGATCTTCAATGTTCGACAGATGACGACGAAGATGAATTTCAAGAAGTTTCAGAAGATGAAAATAATCCTGCTAGTGTTTTGGATCAAGGTGAACGTATGCATTCAATGTCGGCAGCTGGTGGTAGTGAAGGTGGTTCAGATTTAATAGATGCAGCTCATATTAAAACCGAAATGAAAATTGAACCACAACAAATGGGTGGAGGTGAGTAAAAAGCGATTCTTTAAAAGTTGATCTTAAAAAAATGTATGTAAAATATTTTCCTTAGAATCAATTCTCAGTCTGAACTTTGAAATAGAAAAATCTCAGTTTCTGACAAATTTTTTTTTATCAAGTTTCTAGAAGTTGAACTTTTTGAATCGATGTTATATTCTTTTATTACATTATAATGATCAAATGATTAACTTTCATCGAGAACCTTACTTTCCTTTCCCTTAATGAAAATTGCAAAATTTCCCAGATTTTGAGAATTTTTTAATGAAAAATTTTAAGATTCTGTGACAGTTTTTTATGGGAAAATTTTGAGACATTTTTTCTATAGAAAAAATCAAATTCTAAAACATTTTTTACATAGAAAAATTTTCAGATTCTTAGAGATCGTAAGATTCTGAGATAGTTTTTCTATAGAGAAATTCTCAGATTCTAAATTTTTATTTATCAAACATTTCTCAGACTCTGTAACAGTTTTTTAACAAAAAAATTCTCAGATTATGATCCATTTTGCCTTAACCAAATATCAGGACTTTAAAATCGAAGAAAATGTATAGAAATTTTCTCTCTTTAATTTTAAAAAGGTTTTTCAAATGAAAAGTTCTTAGATTCGATATATTTTACCTATTCATTTTTCCTGTCGAAACGTTCTTATATTCTGAAAAATTCTAATTATGAGGGATAACTGTATTGTAAATTGTTATAATTCCATCTTTATTTATTCTAGATGATTCAATGGACTTAGATCCCAATTATGATCCCTCCGATTTCCTAACCATGCACAATCGTTTAGGATCAAACATCGATCAAAATCAACAGCAACAATCCAATATGTCACAATATCTACAACAACACGATGAAATTCATAATGAAAATATGCAATCACATGAAAATAGTATGCATCAAATGCCATTAATGATGGGTGGTAATGACAATATGGGTATCGATGATGATTTGGCCATTTCCGAAAGTGATGAAGAAGATGAAAATAATGTTAGGGTTAAAAATGAAATATTCACTGATCAAATGGATGATGAGGGTCAGCAGCATCAGCAACACGCAATGCTGGATATGCAGCAACATATGCAACAGCAGCAACAACAATCACAAGAACAATTACAACAACAAGAACAATTACAACAACAACAACAATTGCCATTACCACCTTTCGCTGGTATGGAAGTGACAAAAGAGGAGTATCAACAACAACAGCACCAACTTCAGCTACAGCAACAACATCATCAGCCACAACCACCAGATGATAATAATGATGATGATTGGTTAAGATTTTGAGATACAAAAGTATAATTAATGAATTCGTTTTTAAATAAGTTTAATAAAAATAAAGTTTGCTTTAAGATTTTTTAAATATTTTTAAACTTTTATTTTCGTACAAGATTTTTATTTATTACTTTCTTTCTTCCAATTGCACCCAATAGTCTTCGGGCGATATAATTAAACCACTTAAATTTGTACTTAAATCTGGTAACTTATCATTAGGACCCAATATAAAATTGAAATTTTGGCATAAAGCTGTGGTCATTAAAAATAACATATTTCGGGCGAATGTTTCACCAGCACATAAACGTTTACCTAAGAAAAATAATAAATAAAAAAAAAATAAAAAAAAACCATTGAAATTGTTAAATTCGGCGCTGTGCCGAATCTTTTATATCCTCCAACATGTAAAAAAAATAAAATATGATTTTGACTGGGTCTTTTTCTGGGAAGAGGGGGACACATTTCTACTCGCGATTAATGTTTACAAAATTTATTAATTATGATTTTGCACGTAAGCAATAAAATTTAACATTATGTAACTATTTTTTATATCCACGCCCCAACAAGGGGAATTTATGTGAAGACATAGACCTACGATATCCATATGAATACGAAATAATCTTTATTAAATTTAAGTTTATACGTATTTTTGCTCTAGACCATTTCCAATTGTATTTTTAAATTGTCCAAATGTATTTTAAAATTATCCAAATGTATTTTAAAATTGTCCAAATATATTTTACAATTGTCCAAATTAATTTTAAGATTGTCCAAATGTATTTTAAAATTGTCCAAATATCTTTTAAAACTGTCCAAATGTATTTTAGAATTATACAAATGTATTTTAAAATTGTCCAAATGAATTTTAAAATCTTCCAAATCTATTTTAAAATTTTCCAAATGCATTTTAAAATTGTATAAATGTATTTTAAAATTTTCCAAATGTATTTTCAAAATTGTCCAAATGTATTTTAAAATTGTACATTTGTATTTTGAAAATTTCCAAATGTATTTAATATTGTCCAATTGTATTTTAAAATTTTCCAAATGTATTTTAAAATTGTTCAAATATATTTTAAAATTGTCCATTTGTATTTTAAAAATTTCCAAATGTATTTAAAATTTTCCAAATGTATTTTAAAACATTTGGACAATTTTAAAATACATTTGGACAATTTTAAAATACATTTGGACAATTTTAACATATATTTGGACAATTTTAAAAAACATTTGAACAATGTTAAAATACATTAGTGAACTTTTTAAAATACAATTGGAAATGGTGTAGACGATATTCCTATTAGTTCGGAAGTTATCATAATTTTCTGGAAGGTCCCCATTGTTTCATAAGGGGGAAACGACGTAAGTGACTTTAATTTCACGTGAATCAAGTGTTATTCATCACGATAATCATGTGTTTAGTGCAGTGGTGCGCACACACATACTATAACATTTATGCTTGTGTGGTAGTTGCAAGCAAAAGTCAATAACGCAACAGAATTTTATAGCGTACGTGTGTCGGCTGCGCACAAGCAGCATTGTTTAGCCTATTCCCGCGGGAATAGGAATTACAAAAATGTTTGACATTGGTTTAGTGCGAATCTCTACCCCATACTGTGGTTGGAGGGCATAAAAACATTTTTATACCCTCCAACCACAGTATGGGGGTATACTCACTTTGTCATTCCGTGTGTAACGCATCGAAATATTGGTCTAGAACCCCATATTTTATTGATCAATGATCGATTATAAGACATTCTAGCGATGTCCGTCCGTCCGTCTGTAGAGAACACGATACAGCCCAAAATAAATGAGCTAGACTTCCGAAGTTTGGTAAGAATATGTCTTATATTCCTAGGCAAGTTAAGTTCGGAAATGGGCAAAATCGGACCAAGGGGAAAAAAGTTCCCCCTTGGAGAACTAAACCAACCTAAGAAAAACCGCATTTTTGGCAGGGTTTTTTGTACTTTTGCTAAGCAAATGCAACATTCTTATATCAGAAGAAGTTCAAAATCGCAAGGGCAAGGTGCCCCCTAACGTCTCCCACCAACCCCCCCCCCCAAAATAAAGACGCCCCTGTATTTTTATACCCTACACCACACTGTGGTACAGGGTATAATGAGTTTGTGCTGATGTTTGTAACTACCCGAAATATTGGTCCTAGACCCACTTTTAAGTATACCGATCGACTTAGAATCACTTTTTGAGTCGATTTAGCGATGTCCGTCCATCCGTCTGTCCGTCTGTCTGTCCATGTAAACGGTGTAAACGGTCGCAATTCTTAATCAATTGACTTGAAATTTGAAACTTAAGCCTCTTTTGGCCCAAGGACGAAGCCTATTGAGATTGGAAAAAAATAACCGCATTATAGTAGGTATCTTTTCAAAATTTGGCAGGTAGTCATGTTTCATCTACACAAATCACCATTCCGAATTTTAAATAAATCGGACCAATTCTTGTAGGCTCCATACAAACCACCTTCCCGATTTTCACATAAGTCTCTCAAATTTCATGAAAATTGAAAATATTTAATTAAAATTCTGTTTGTGTATGTTAAACGCGTACTTTAATAACCTTATCAAATCTGATTATCATCGGACCATTTTTGGACTTTGGTCCCATGTGGAAATTTCGCCCCATATTCAGTTGAAGCGATTTATTGTCAACAAAAAGAAGCCTATTCCACTCAAATTTGATTAGTGAGTGCCTTTTACACTTATTAAAGATTTGACAAAATATAGATCTAATCAGTCCATATTTGAACTTGGGACCCATTTTTCGGGAAACTCTGGTGTAGGGTATTATATGTTCGGTCTTGACTATATATTTATATAACTATAATTTTCTTACTTGTTTTTATATTGTTTTTTACATTTTGGAGGGTATAAAAGATTCGGCAAAGCCGAATGTAACACTCTCACTTGTTTTTATTAGCTTACCAGCACCAAAGGGAAATGAGACATCTTTTTTTAAACATAATTTTCCTTTATCATCTAGGAAACGTTCTGGCCTAAAATTTTCTGGATCACCCCAAACACGCTTATCATTGTGATAAGCATATAAACTGGTTATAACAATTGTATCCTAAAAAATTATAAATGTTCTGTTAACTTTTGAATTAAAAAGTAAGATGTAATTAGAATAAAAAATATTGAAGAAGATTTAAAAACTCCATTTAAAGGTTCAATTATTAAATTCAATATGAAATTTAAAATTTTTTTATTGATAAAAAAATGCTACTAAATTCTCCAAATAACTTTCAAAACTTACTTTTGGTACTTTAAATCCCATTATTTCCGTATCACATAGAGCTTTGTGCGGCACATTTGATGGCACTAATGTTTCAATTCTTAAAATTTCTCTTATACACGCCTCTGTATAATGTAAATTTTTGCGATCTTCCAATGTTGGCAAACGGCCACTACCAACTACATCATCAATTTCCCGTTGAATACTCTTTTGTATTTCGGGATACAATAGAAAATATTGTACTAAAAATGATAATTGTGTACCCACTGCTGTAAATGCTGGGAATGAAAAATCAATTAAACTTAATATAAGTTGATTTTTTTTAAATGTTGTCTCCGTATTTTCCTCCAGTTCAGACTGTTTCATTTCCCTTATATATAAATCCAAAAAATTACGATCACTTGTTTCATCGTACGATCGTATGTAACGATCAATGAATTCTTCAAAATATTTATATACGAAAACATTTGATTCCATTAGGGGTTTATATGAACTCCAATTGGGGAATATATGTCTTATCCATGGCATTAAACTTAACAATTTACCGTAATCATCGGCATGACGCTGAAATTGCATACCCATGCGTACTAACTTCCATAGTTGAGATTGTTCAGGGCGTGATTGCCTCTCATTGTACATAATATGAAAAACGCTGTTGGCAGAAAATGGACTAAAGAAATAGGGTAAAAGTATGCGTAAGCCACCTTCTTTGCAATATGTTCTTTCATGTTCAAATTTTGGACCATTCTTTATTAAATCTAGCATATCTGTGATTTCTTCTTGTATAATCATTTCCAATTCTTGAAAACGTCTACCAAATCCAAAATCTCGTAAATAACGTAATATAAAACGTCTTTGTTCTTTCCATATAGCACCCTCTTGAAAGAAAATTCCTAGAAAACATATGTATGCATAAATATAGTATATAAGGAGGTCAATAAATTTTTTATTGACTATTATGTATGTATAAAAAACTTAATTTTTAGATTAATTGTTGTTTATTAAAAAAAAACACACAAATAACGATCTCAAGTACCATCAAGCAATACTTAGATTAATTTATATCAGCAACTGCACTTAATTACCCAGGCAGAAAAGTACGATCGTAAAAACGTTTTTAAAGCACTGTGAGAGGTGGTACAAGTGTTCTCACACCGCACATTGGGTTCAAATGGTACCAAAGTGGCGATTAATTGAAATTTATAAATGAAGTTTTTGTTATAAAATTTGATATGGGGTAAAAGTAGATAGAATTCTGCAACACTACCCAGGCAGAAAAATACATACGGGCCAGATCTGGCAAAGTACCTAATAAGGTGGTATTAATACTGGCAAAGAACCTTTTTTTGGGTTTTAAGTACTTGTTAAGATGCTAAATGATAACACCATTTAGTAGTGGTAAAGTACTTTTAAAAGCGCTTTCCCTGTACTTTGAAAAGTATTATCTGAGATTTTATTAATTAGCTTCTTAACTAAAATAATCCATTACAAAATTAAACATGTATGAATAAAATTAATTTTTTATTTGATAATTTGTACATTAGAAGTCATTTTTTTTTTTTTTTTCATTTTAAATAAATTATATATTCACACAGCATGACAAAAGTGACCACTATTTTAGAAAATAAGAGGTATGACCAACATTTCCATTTATTTGAGACATGCTGAGTCCAATGGTGTACTCCGTTTTTTTATGTATGGTACAGTTTTCTTGCAATATGTCATTAAAGATTATCTTATTTCCAGCCTGTTTTTCAACAAAAAAAAAATTTAAAATTTGGTTTAAACCTTTTCATCTTAATCTTAAATTCGCGAATTTCTTCATTTTTCAAGGTTCTCGCGAAATTAACCTCTAAATTGGTCTTTGATAAAAAAACTGCATTTACAGTTTTTCATTTCGTGATCCCGTTTCCTTTTAAAAGGACTTCCAAGTTGAAGAGGATTAAATTTTTATAAAATATTTTTTAAATATATGTTCATTGTACATTTCCTGGGATGCCACTAGTGGTAGCAAATAAAAGAGTAGGATCTCCGCCAATTTTCCCATTTTTATATATTTAGATATCAGAAAAAATTGCGGTAATATCCCTTCATATTTTTTCCTAAAATATCCTTTAAAACAAAATATTTTGATAATATTTGAAGGGACATTTTTTACATCCTTTTTTCTGATATGGACAAATAAAAAATAGAAAAATTAGCTAAGATTCTCCTATTTCATTTGCCATCAATAGTGACACTATAAGACAAGTACAAATATTTAAAAATATTTTAAAAAAAGGTTATCTTTTAAAACTTTGAAGTACTTTCAAAAAGAAACAGGATCACGAAATGAAAAACTTTAAATGCGGTTTTACTACATTTGACTCTACATTTAGACGTATATCATTCGGTTCATGTTTAATATTGGCTGCCGGACGGTGTAATTTTTGTAGGCAAACACTGAAATAATCGTTTTTGTCAGTTAATTGTTTAAGGTTACCACATTATATAATATACTAAAAGACGGACCCTTGAATTATCTCGTAAAATGATGCTGGCATATGAAAAAAAGTTTTTCGCGATTTTAAACATTATGGTAAAAGCAAAGTTTTATGGGCTTATCTCGAAAAAACATCAAAAAAATGGAGAAATTCGCGAATTTATTGCTACATCCTCTTAACAAATGTTCCAAATATTATCTAGGAATATAAAAGAAAGTCGAAATCAAAAGTTGTATTTTCTTTCGTAAACATTAATGGTTTTAAAATAAAACCAATTCAAACAGATAACGTATGTTTACTCGACAATGAAAATGTAATTAAATTTACACTCAGAAAATTATTGCAGTTACTACATGACAGTTGTTTGTGTAGTAAGTAGTAGCTGTTGTTTTTAACTACAATTTCGGTCGTTTTTGTGTGAAAAAATCTCAAACAACTTTTTTTTGTAGTAGTTTCAAAAAATAAATACAAAAAATATACTACACTGTAGTAACCCAGTCAGAAAAATACAATCGCAAAAGCGCTGTGAAAGCGTTGTGAACGGTTCTACAAGCGTTCCATTTACCATCTTCAAAGCGCTTTCAGATGATCCGAATGATAACATCGATCTACGCTAGGTTTAAAGCGTTTAAAAAGCGCTTTAAAAAAGTGCTTTCAGTACGTTTTGTTTAAAGTCATGAAAGCGCTTTAAAAACCAAAAGTAAAGCACTTATAAAGAGCTTAAATACAAAAATTAAAGATATTTTCCAGCGATTGAAATAAGAAAAAACAGTACTTTAAAGGACTTCATATAAAGCAGATATTTTTTTTTATTCGTAAATTGTAGATATTTTTTTTATAAAAGTATTTTAGAAAATAAAAATTAAATTCAATGTAATAAAAAAAGTAAACTTAGTAAAGGTAAACTTCATAAAAAAGTAAACTAATTTATTTATAGGGACTTTCTTCCTCCCATTCTGTCCTTTACTGCAGCCAGCCAGCGGCTAATTTTTGTAAAAATGGTTTGTTCTGTTTCGCTTTCAAATTGCAAAACGAGATGGTCTGTAAACAAAGTAGAAAAAAGTACAAATCGATCTAAACAAACATGTGATAAATAATATATATTTAAAAGGCAACATCTTTAATGAAATAAACGATTATTTTGTCTATCCAATTCCATCAAAAGAAATAGGACTTTATAACGTTAAAAATTTACGTGAAGATGTTATTGAAGTCAGTGTGCATATTGTAGAAGTTAAATGCATTATTTGTAAATTTTATAACGAAACTATTGCTTTAACTCTTTTACATAAATGATAATAATAAAACTTAAAAAATGTTTCATGTTTTCAAAATTTAGCGTTTTCAATGTGGTGGTAGGGAAAAATTATTTAATTTGATTTAACAAAATGTTTTTATAACAATTTGTTTAAAATTGAATAAAATCTAAAAAATACTATACTTGTATGTACTACGAAAAAAAATTAAAAACGTTTGCAAAAACTGCTTTAAAAACATTTAATTTTGAAACGAACATGTATTTTGTTAATAAAGTGCTTTCAAAACGCTTTTCGAAAACGCTCTCAAGGCGTTCGAATAAAGCGTTTTGAGAATGCTTTTTTTTTTGTTACAGTGCTTTCAGAACGCTTTTCGAGAACGCTCGCAAAGCGTTCGAAAATAACGTTTTGAGAACGTTCTTTTTTTGTTACAGTGCTTTCAGAACGCTTTTTTTTTAAAACCGTCGTCAATTTCTGCTTGGGAATAGTTGATTTATGTAGTTGCTTTTAGTTTTTTTCTAGAAATTTTTATTGCAAACGAATGTGTCGAACGAGTTGGTCGTGCGGGATGCGGAAGGAATTATTTTTATACCAAATAAATAATATCTAAATAAATTAAATTACAATTTATTGAATTTAATTATAACAAAAAATATGTTTTTGGAAAAATATTTTTGAGCGAAAGAAAATAAGTGGATAAATAAGATAACAAGTGTGTATAATATAGCGCTCACATAAGCGTGCCTAAAAACCTATCGGAAAAAACCCAAAATAAAATGTGGTGTTTTGTTTACTTATGAGCGTGCCATCTTTCTTTTCTTTGTATACACAACAGACCAGGTACATACATACTTTTTTGAAACATTGCAAATTAATTTTTTTTTTTTATAAATCAATTCTACCAAAGCATTTTTTTTTTTTATTCCAGACAAATTTTGATCAGAAGCGGTGGAAATTTAAAATAAACTATTAAAAAAACAAAGGTAAATACAATCAATTTATTTTGTTTAACATTTTATTAATATAATTTTTTTCTTCTATAATTCCAGATAAATACTCCAAAAAATTGTCATCATGTCGAAATTCTATACAACCAACTGAAATGTATTGCTTTTTAAATAAATAAATATCAATCATTTAAACGTTTAAGAAATTTTTTAAATAAAATTTCAGGCAATTATAGTAAAAACAACTGTATTAAACAGTTTTGTAGTAGTTTTTACTACATTTTGTAGTTGAAAATCAATAGTTAAAAACAACAACATGTTCAGTTGTTTTTACCGTAATATGTAGTGGACGCCTTTTCAACAACAAAATGTCAAAACAACTGTCTTTTGTAGTAGATTTTACCGACATACTTTTTTGAGTGTACTGAAATTTTAGGTAGAAAGCTGTCTAAATACAAATGTGGTGATATTTTTTGAAAGTCAATATTTTAATTGAATGTAGCCAATAACATTGAAATCAGTACCCACAAAGTAGAATCAAAGAGTATTCTTACTAAATTTGATAATGACACTATTGCAATAACTTTACAACATAATTAAGTGTTTTAAAATGTTAAAATTTAATTAAATTATTAAAAAAAAATATTTCAAATAAAGAAACCGTCTTTAGTTTGGTAAAAAAGTACTGGCAAAGCACTAAATTCGGTAAAACCGTACTTTACTAAAAAGAGCTTGCTATACAAAAAATAAATTACTTTGCCAGTACTTTTTCTTTGGAATGGTTGTCAATTTCTGGCTGGGTACTAATTGTAAGTTGTTTACTTCTTTTTCGGTGAGCTGTCAAAGTTAGCAAATTGTTGCAGTCGTTGAAAAAAGTAAAAAAATTTAAATTTTTTACAATTCAAGCAATTATTAGTAGTATTAAATCTTTTAAAAGAAAATCTTTTATAATGTAAACACGAGGTATTAAACTAAATTGTAAAATTTTTTTTGTTTACAAAAATTGTGTCTTAACATTTTTAATAATTTTTTTTTAAAAAGGTCCGAAATTGGGATATTTTTCACATTTAATGGGCTACATATATTAAGTTAGTAATAATTGGATTTAGTTTTGTGGATTTTAAAAAAGTATAGGATATCAGCTTTTATTTAAAAGAAAAAAAAAAGTACAGACAATGCCCGGCCCTTTTTTTTATTCCCGTTTTTGTGTAAAAAGTCTGGTTATCATTTATTAAACAAGACCATTATATGTGTGTTTATACCCTTCAACTACAGTATGGGCTTACACTCACTTTGTCATTCCGTATGTAACGCATCGAAATATGGGTGACTAACCGTGTGTCCGTCCGTCCGTCTGTTGTTGAGCACACCATAAAGTACATAAAACAAGAGCTAGAATCCTGAAGTTTGTCACAAATATGTATAATGGTCATAGGCTGGTTAAGTTCTTGAACGAGCAAAATCGGACCAGGGGGCAAAAAGTTCCCCCTTGAAGAACTAAAACTACCCCAGAAAAATATTTTTTCAAGTTTTATTTGTATATTTGTTCAATAAATGAAATATTTTAATGCCATATGAACACTCAAAAAATTATGTTAGTAAAATCAACTGAAAATGTCAGTTAAAATAACTACTTTGTAAGTTGTTTTGGGGTCAACTACTTTTTCAGTTAAATCAACTAACAATGTTAGTTATTTTAACTGACAAAAAACAACTGACTTATGTAGAAAAAATTACTTACATTTGTAGTCAAAACAACTAAAATGTAGTAAAAATAAAATAATCAATAAATAATATTTTTTTTTAACAAATTTTTCAGAAAAAAAATT
The DNA here is from genome assembly GCA_963921195.1 of Pegoplata infirma. Classification (NCBI taxonomy): domain Eukaryota; kingdom Metazoa; phylum Arthropoda; class Insecta; order Diptera; family Anthomyiidae; genus Pegoplata; species Pegoplata infirma. The sequence goes on along the minus strand of OY992536.1, from coordinate 213,531,948 downwards.
GAAGACCAAATTTTTTCAAAGTTTTTTAAAAAAAAAAAAAAAAAAGTTGTGAAAAATAAAAAAAACGAAAATTTATTTTTATTTTTTGGAAAAAACCTTTGAAAATTTTTCAGAGATATAAAAAATAAAATTAACTACTTTAAATAACTGTTACTACATCACAGTACTTTTTTGTTAGTTATTCAAAAAAACTACTTAAAATAACTAACAGAAATAGTTGTTTGATATTTTTCCTACAAAAACAACTGACTTTGTAGTTGAAAAAACTAACTACTGTAAAATATACAAACAACTAACATGTAGTAACTTACATAATTTTTTGAGTGCACTCAGAAGTAAGATCAACTGAAAATGTCAGTTAAAATAACTACTTTGTAAGTTGTTTTGGGGTCAACTACTTTTTCAGTTAAATCAACTAACAATGTTAGTTATTTTAACTGACAAAAAACAACTGACTTATGTAGTAAAAACTACTTACATTTGTAGTCAAAACAACTAAAATGTAGTAAAAATAAAATAATCAATAAATATTTTTTTTTTTTCAAAAAATTTTTCAGAAAAAAAAAAATTGAAGACCAAATTTTTTTTAAAGTTTTTTTTAAAAAAAAGTTGTGAAAAACAAAAAAAACGAAAATTTATTTTTATTTTTTTCGGAAAAAAACAGAAAATTTTACAGAGATAAAAAAAATAAAATTAACTACTTTAATTAACTGTTACTACACTACAGTACTTTTTTGTTAGTTGTTCAAAAAAACGACTTAAAATAACTAACAGAAATAGTTGTTTGATATTTTTTCATACAAAAAGAACTGACTTTGTAGTTGAAAACAACTAACTACTGTAAAATATACAAACAACTAACATGTAGTAACTTACATAATTTTCTGAGTGCACGTTTTTTTTGGGTGTACTAATATAAGTATTACCTGCTAATTCCAACTTTGGTTCACGCATCTTTGCTAAATATATTGCAGGACGTCCATCGAAATCGGTATTATTTAAAACTTCACGTACCGCTTCAGAATTGTGAACTGCCACAACACGATATGGACCCACAAAGAAACCCACAATATCCGAATTATACCATTTGGTAAATTTTAAAACTCCTTTATGTAAATAACGAACATCGGATAACATCATAAATAGATAACTGCCAAATAAAGGTATACGTGGAGGTCCTGTAGTAAATAGTTTTTTAAATACGACCAGATACTTTTTTAAAATACAAATTAAATTTTTAATTTTATTTGTAAAAATGTTTGATATCTTTTTTTCACTAACCAGGTGGAAATCCATGGGGTTTATATGCAGCATATTTATATGAGGCATATATAAAAATTAATACACATAATACCAATAATATTATAGTTAACATTTTATTTTTATATTTTGATGACTTGTTTCACTGGAGTTTGCAATTTAATAATTATTTTTAATATTAAACTCTTAATAAATGTTACTTCTTTGCTTGATAATACTTAAATGAAATTTAACTGATTGTGCCGCTAGTCTTTTGAATGCAATATCTTTCGTAAATTTGCGAAAGAAAAAAAAAAACAATCGGAATAATATGCATTTTATTACACTGTACAACAATTTCAAACTTTTTCCAAAATTATGGGGTTCTTACGATTGATTCGGACAATTCGGGAGTTAGTTTAAAGTTACTAAACATACCCAGGCAGAAAAATACAAACGGGCCAGTACAGCTAAAGTACTTTACACGGTAGTACAAGTACTGTCAGCTTTCTTATATAGGTACTGCGGAAGTACACTCAAAAAATTTCATGCATAAAAATACGAAGTATTATTTCGTAAAATTTTTTTCGTACATATTACGAAATTTTTGTACATATTACGAAATTTTTGTAATTTTACGAAAACTTGGAATTTCGTAAAAATACAAATTTCGTTTATTTTACGAAGTACATTTCGTAGCCAAAAAAATACGAAATACTTCGTATCTTAACGAAATATTTCGTAATTTAACAAAATATTTTTCGGAAAAAAAAAAAAAATCACAAAATCAAGGGGTTTGATTTATTTATCTGAATTACTAGATTTAACAGATTAAACAATTAAAAAAATTGAATAACAAAAATTTGTTCCTTCTCTTTTTAATTTTTGTTTACGGTTTCTAATTTTAAATTATTTTCAGCATAACACAAAGTCAAATCACCCAAGATATATTTTTCATTGCAGTCTGTTAGGTGTTGCGACATTAGTGAAAAGTTATACGGGCATGTCACCGCGTCAATTCCGTTTAGAAATGGAATTGAATGTTTGCTCGGGAAAATATCGGGAAAACACAAATTTTATATTATAATTTTATTGTCATTCTGAATTTTGTTTTTAGTTACCAAAAAAAAAAACCTTTACTAAACAATTTGTAATTTACCATTTTTTATTCATGGTAATTGCAAAACTCGTATTATTTTTGGTTGACTGAATATTTTAATTTAATGATTTTTTTTTTTTATTTTTTGACTAAAAAAAAAATAAAGCAATGAATTTTACCTATTTTTGTTTTACCTACACAGAAAGAAATAAAAAAAAAAATTGAGTAAATTTTTAATACTATTGAGTAAAAAATTACTCAATTTTCCACCAGTAAACGATTTAATAGTATTGAGTAAATTTTTAATAAAAATTTATTAAATGTTTGCCAAAAAAATTTGAGTAAATTTTTAATTGACACTATTAAGTGCAGGAACAGAACAAGAAGCACCACCTTTTAAAAACAGAACAAGTTTTATTTCACATCGGCGCCGGCCACCGGTTTAATCTGCCAAACCGTATGGAAAAAGTCGTGCCGGGCTTATTCTGTTTCTACTCTAAAAAAAACAAAGTTTAAAAAAATTTCATATTTTTTTACAAAGAAAAAAAAACATGTTTTTTCAAACTTTACCAAATATATTTTTGTCTTAAAGACATAAAAAAAATTTTATAAATATGATTACAAACTTTCATGTATATATACAAAAAACTATAAACTAAACGAGAATTAAAAAAACTAAGAAAATTCCAAAAAAAAATTAAAAAAGCTATTAAATTCTTATTAAATTATTTACTCAATTTGTTTTTAAATTTTTGAGTAAATTTTTAATTGCGTCAATTAAAAAATTACTCAAAACTTTTTTTAAATTTAAACAAGTGATTACTCAAATTGTTTTTCCCCATATTTTTTTCTGTGTACATGTACTTATTGCCATAAATTCAAACGAGAACACAAATTTTGTGTAATAGTTTTAAGATTGCTGTGAATTTTATTTTTATCCCGAGTAAAAATAATTTAATATGATCTTATATACTTTTATATCGTCGAACTATATTCAATAAATGCCAACTCGAAAAAGCTTACTGTTCAGGAGAGCTAAAAAACTAGTTATTTCGCGTATTATTGCAAAAATAAACAATGTACCTTCCACAAGATGGTTTAAATATTCTAAACAATTTTTATCTATGCAAAAATTTTCATATTTTGCACTTGTTTGCATATTTTTCAGAGATGGCATTTATTACTATATCAAAAAACAAATATTTTTTTAGAGTTGGCATATTTTGTCGGAAAATAAAAATAATTTTTTTTTGGAAAAATTTTTAAATTTATTTTTTTTTTGGTTTTTGTTATCCTTAGTACGGTAATTGCAAAAACTGAACAAAAAATTTAAAATCTTTGCATATTTTTAAAAGTTACTAGCTCCGAAAGCCTTTTAATCTCAGGGTGGTCAACTTTGGCACTCTGTAACTCACGCTGTATTGCAATAGGGTCACTCCAAACCTGCTATTTTGAAAGCTTATATCATTGACTTTATTTGCCCCATTCATAATGTTTCAATCTGATAAATAGTTTGAAAGTTACATAAATATAAGCATTTTTTTTTTTTGCAAACACTATTTACCGATATTTTTAAAATGGCAATATCTCGAGAACCAGTCATTAGATATCAAAATCTTTACAAGATTCGTGTTTAGCATGGCAAATGCAATAAGATATGTGGTCTAATTTTTTTTTTAAATTTTTTTGAAAAATTTTTGGAAATTTACAATGGGAGTTGGCATTTATTTCCACCAAAAAATATGTACTTTGAGTTAGCAGAATAACAAAAATGGATGTAAAACGACAACAAATTATTTTTTTGCTCTGAAATTTTTATGGCAGATAGGTATTACATAGGGGAGCTATTTGCCATCGGAAACTCATTTCCGTCAAATTTGAGTTGGCATATTTTGAATATAGGTTCACGATATATTCATATTATTTCATATATGATCATGTGTGACACTATGTCTTGCGAGATAAATTTATATAATAAATTTTGATGTGCGATTTTTTTAAGATATCGCCATACATAATTATATGTTGCAACATCTGGTCCCATGCATCATTCCAAATTTCTAAGTGTTTTATATAAAATTTTATATGCCTCCATTATTTTTTAATTTTTCTAAGTTTTTTCCAAGAACATATTTTTATCGAAAATATTTGCAACGTGTTTTATATAAAATTTCATATGACTTCATATTTTTTTATTTTTCTAAGATTTTTCGAAGCACCACTTTTTTATCACGAATATTTTCTAAGTGTTTTATATAAAATTTTATATGACTCCATTTTTTAAATTTTTTCTAAGTTTTTTTCAAGGAACATTTTTTTTTTATCGCAAATATTTTCGAAGTGTTTTATATAAAATTTTATATGACTCAATTTTTTAAAATTTTTCAAAGTTTTTCCAAACACAAATTTTTTTGAAAATATTTTCTAAGTGTTTTATATAAAATTTAACATGACTCCATTTTTTGAAATTTTTTTTTCAAGAACAACTTATTTTTATTATTTTAATTTTTCAACTTTTTATTAAAAACTAAAAAAAAACATCCGGTTTATAAAATTGTATAAATTTTAATATAATTGGATATAATTTTATATCATTGGATTAGACCAAAATTCGTATCAAAGTCGATATAAAGTTATATAAACTGATATTATTAGATATTATTTGATCAAATCTTATGAAACCATTTTTCGTATAAGATTATATCAAAATAGACACGAACCCATATTAAATTATATATTGTGTCATATCAATTTTTTTACTCGGGTATATTAAAGAAAATTTTAAAACAAAATAAATTTGTAACCTATCATTTTTTATTTAATATATTATATATAATTTTTTGAATATGTAATATGTACCAAAATATTTTGCAATTATACAAAATATTTCGTAATTATACAAAGTATTTCGTAATTATACAAATTATTTCGTAAAAATAAACATAATTCGTATTTACAAAAAAAAAAAACTTCGTAATATGTACAAAATATTTTGTATGTTTACGAAATATTTCGTAATAATACAAAATATTTCGTATTTATACAAAATATTTCGTAACTTTACGAAATATTTTCGTTAAAATTAACATAATTCGTATTTACAAAAAAAAAAACTTCGTAATATGTACAAAAATATTTTGTATTTTTACGAAATATTTCGTAATTATACAAAATATTTCGTAGTTATACAAAATATTTCGTAACTTTACGAAATATTTTCGTAAAAATAAACATAATTCGTATTTACAAAAAAAAACTTCGTAATATGTACGAAAATATTTAGTATTTTTACGAAATATTTCGTAATTATACTAAATATTTCGTAAATTTACGAAATATTTTCGTATTTATTTCGTAAATATCACTAAAAAAACTTCGTAATATTTACGAAATGCCATAGGTAAATATTACGAAATATTTCGTTCCGGCAAAACCACGAAATATTTCGTACAATGTACGAAGTATTTCGTACATATTACCTATGAAATTTTTTGAGTGTACGAGATTTATAACACCGTTGCAATATTGTGCCGTAGGTTCTCAAAGCTCTGGCAAAGTACCTTAAAACCAAATATTTTTAGAAGAATTTGTGGTGGAATCCAATATTTTCTTTATAGCACATTCATACTGACCTCGAAACCCCGTTGAAACCTCGTATTTTCATTTTGAAAACTTTGCCGTTCACACCCGAAGTTTTTGAAGTGTATTGAGTTTTCAAAATTTGCTAAACAAAATTCTTCAATTTTACGCGTTGAAACAGGCACATTTATATTAAATACACGTTTTTTTCAATAATTTATCGAAAAATATTGTTTAATTGTTGTTTTTTGTTTAAATTTGTAAATATTTTTATTTTTTTATTTTTGACACTTTCTTTAATTTATTTTCTATTCTTCTAAGAGTTGTAAAAAAAAGGAGAACTATGAAATTTAAAAGGTTTCGATCGTACTTTCGTGAAAGCTCATAAAAGAAATGTTTTCAATTTGTATGGGAAAATACGTATTTTCAAATGAGGTTTGAGGCGAAACCTCGTTAAACGGGGTTTCGATGCCAATGTGAATGCACTATTAGAGAAGGTATTAATCTATGAACTTGAAATATATTTTAATTTTTTTTAACACTCAGAAAATTATGTAAGTTACTACATTATAGTTATTTGAATATTTTACAGTACACTCATAGAAATATCTTAGTAGAAAAATTAGTAAACCCATTGTAGATCAAGTTTTACAGAATATTGCCGTATTCAACAAAAATTAATGTTGATATCGTTGAATAATCAGTAAATTTGAATCAACTATTTACAACGCTTATACAGAATTCAATAGATAAAACCAAAAAAGAAAAAACAACCCTGTTCGTTCAATTTTGTATTATCAAGTTGGTAGCAATGCATTGCAATGTGAAATTTGTTTGTCTCTTATAAAATTATTTTATGTGTTTGTTTCTTATAAAAATATTTAATATTATAAAAATAAATAAAAATAGGATCTGATGATCAGATTCTGATCTGTAAATATTTGGTAAGTAATAAAATACATTGGTTACTTTATGTATTCATACTATATTATAATTTTTTTTTTTTTTTAAGGTTTTTGATTTGGTGTCATTAGAAAACTGGAGAATGGCTTACGAGTGCATAACATAAATAAACGAAGTGTGTGTGAAAATCTTGTTTAAATATTGCAGCTTAAAAAGCCGGTGATAATTCTAAAAAATCTTGTGATTTATACTTAATAAAAGAATATTTACAAACAACAACAAGCTTTTTTTATTAATAAAATTTCTTATATTAACAAAAATATGAGTTGAGTTTACAAAAAATACGAGTTGATTTACAAAAAAACGAGTTGATCAACTTTTACAAAAACTGACAACAATTTTTATTGAAATCAACATAAATATTTGTAGGGTCAAAATCAACAATGATTTCTGTTGAATTTACAGCGATTTTCTTTGGGAATACAATGATTTTTGGTTGAGTGTAGTTAGTTGTTTTCAACTACAAAGTCAGTTGGTTTTGTATGAAAAATATCAAACAACTATTTCTGTTAGTTATTTTAAGTCGTTTTTTTGAACAACTAACAAAAAAGTACTGTGATGTAGTAACAGTTATTTAAAGTAGTTAATTTTATTTTTTGTATCTCTGAAAAATTTTCAAAGTTTTTTTCCATAAAAAAAAAAAAATTCGTTTTTTTTATTTTTCACAACTTTTTTTTAAAAAAAAAACTTGGACAAAATTTGGTCTTAAATTTTTTTTTTTTGAAAAATGTTTTGAAAAAAAATTATATATTAATTATTTTATTTTTACTACATTTTAGTTGTTTTGACTACAAATGTAAGTAGTTTTTACTACATAAGTCAGTTGTTTTTTGTCAGTTAAAATAACTAACATTGTTAGTTGATTTAACTGAAAAAGTAGTTGAACCCAAAACAACTTACAAAGTAGTTATTTTAACTGACATATAGAGTTGATTTTACTAACATAATTTTTTGAGTGCAGGGGAAAATAAAATAAAAGATTAAAATTTTCTAAAAAGTTTTCAAGACAAAAAAAGTCCCGAAATAGAAAAAATATCTGAAAATTTTTAAAGGATGTCTCCCTAGATCTTAATGGAATCAGTTTTGTTTTGTATAGCAGGAAAAATAAAGAAACATGTATTTTTTAACGGCCCAAATGAGGGGGGAAGAAACGGTAATTTTTCAGTTTTTTTTTTCGTTTTTCTCCTATATTGGCAAAGTTACCTAGTCATGTTGCATATCTAGTAAAAGGTCTTTGGAAAACCTATGTTAAGGTACAAACAATGGTCTAAACATGTACCACTTTTCGTCATATTAGGTAAAATATCAAAATTTTAGGACTTTTTTGTTTAAAAGTTGAAAAATATTGTCTTTTTTGTCACGTTGTTAGCACCACGAAATAGGTCTTTTAAATACTTTCAATCTGATACCAAATATGTTATGTTAATTTTGAGTGGTTAGTCGTAAAAAACTAAAAAACGTTCGTTCCCCTCGCCGCTAAAAAAAATATGTGTCTAATTTTTTTTTTCTGAACAACATATCCAAATTTCATGCAGACCTTACTAATTATAGCATGCAAATTTCCAATCAGAAAAAATGTTCTGAACGACATCTTCATTATTTTTAAACATAATAAATATTTACAAATCAATTACAATTATCAGTTTAAGACAAAGTGTGTATTATTTTATAGGTTAAACTTGATTATTACAATTATTATATGGATTTACAAGCTACACTAAGCGACGCATTTTGTTTTTAAAATGTTAGTTGTTATCTAAACTTTAATAAAAATAATTCTTAATAATTAAGAAACTTTTTTAATAATTTCCCTATAATTTATTTTTATTTTTTTTTATATAGAGTTGGCATATAGTTAAATTTCATACAAGCAATTTGACGTTTAACTACCATTCTATATCTTACATGTATCGAAAAAAGTTGGTCCTAAATTAAATAAATATATTTACGAACTAAAGCGGATGTTTCTCCATCACATTATTAAAGATTGTTTAAGCTTTTTAGAAAATTGAGGTTTGCGTACTATTTTTAAAATATTGGCGTTTAAAAATTTAAACTCCACTGTTGCGCACTTATATTCTTTATAAATCACACTAACATTTTCAAACGCGAATATCTCAAAAACAGAACATGCTTGAAAAATTTGGATTGCAGTTTTGGAATCAGGAGGTCCATTTTATATGAAATCAAGTCCTATTTGGTGGAAGCAACGTAAGAATACGTAACAGTAGACCCCTAAAAGTGCTAAAATATTGTTTTTTTTTTTTACTTTTTAACAGCGAATATCTCAAAAACGGTAACTGCTATAAAAATTTGGACGGTACACTCAAAAAATTATGTTAGTAAAATCAACTGAAAATGTCAGTTAAAATAACTACTTTGTAAGTTGTTTTGGGGTCAACTACTTTTTCAGTTGAATCAACTAACAATGTTAGTTATTTTAACTGACAAAAAACAACTGACTTGTGTAGTAAAAACTACACGCAAAAAAAAAATCTGTGTAAGATTGAGCAATCCTACTTGGTAAAACTTTTTTCATACCAAAAAAAAATTTTTACCAAATTTTTGCTAATATTATGCTTGTCGATGTTAAAGTAACATAATTCATTTTTTATGTAAAATAACCAAGTAGCTTGCACAATAACGCAAATTACCTGCACAAAAATTTATCGAAAGAAAACAACAAAAAAACAAATACAGACCGCCATTTTCATTTTTTTTGTGTGCGTTGTTTGTTTATCTTTTGTGTTATAAAAACGTAAAAAGGAAATTGATAAATAAAATAAAAATAAATTAATAAATAAAAATAAATAATTAGTTTTCTAAAAGATAAATAAATGTAAGATAAAAAAATGCTAAAGTTAATTTTGCTTTCATCACTTAAAACACCATTCATTAAGAAAAACCAATGGAGTCCCAGACGTATGTTTCGATGAATAACAAATGGAATGATAAAGTGAGTATACCCGCATTCCGAAGACACCAATAAGGTTTAATAGATTTTAGTTAAAAATTAGTGTTTGGTAATAATTTTCTATTTTTACAGGGTACTGCTAAATAAATTTTTGAAGCTATGGCGAATCCTTCACTACAATAAAGAGCGTGGACACCAATCCTGCCTTTAGGTATAAAATTAAAACCTAAAAACCCAAAGCCAAGGGAGTCCATACCTGTTTTGAGTTACAAATGGAATGACAAAGTAAGTGTTCCTCCTTACCAAGAGACCAATGGGGTTTACCAATTTTTTAAATTAAAAATTTATGTTTTGTAATAATTTTCTATTTTTACAGGATGCTTTTAAATAAATTCGTGAAGCTATAGCGGATCCTTTACTTCAAGAAGAAGCGTAGGCAGCAGTCACTCGAGAAAATTGTACAAAAAGGGTCAGTTGGTCGGTGGTAAATTAAATCCTACACAACATTTATTACATTAATATGGATTTATTCTGTGAAAATTTTAAATTCAAATATACAAATTTTTACAAAAATTTATTGAAAATTTATTTTAGCATAAATGTGGTAATTTTTAGCATTATTTTTAGTCATCTTTTCTAATAATTTTGGAATATTTCACCATATCTCTTTTGGTATATTTTACCAAGTTTTTACTTAAATAGCATTAGCATTTTCTTCAAAATTTTTTACATAAGTGTTTTGGCTAAATTACGAAAACTACTTCGTCGGTTGTAGTTTTAGCATATTTTTGGTAAAATTATGCCAGATTTTTGCTCACCCCGACACAAGTTTTTTTTTGCGTGTACTTACAATTTTAGTCAAAACAACTAAAATGTAGTAAAAATAAAATAATCAATATATAATTTATTTTTTTCAAAAAATGTTTCAGAAAAAAAATTGAAGACAAAATTTTTTCCAAGTTTTTTTTTTTAAAAAATAAGTTGTGAAAATTTAAAAAACAAAAATTTATTTTTATTTTTTGGAAAAAAACTTGGAAAATTTTTCAGATAAAAAAAAACAAAATTAACTACTTTAAATAACTGTTACTACATTACAGTACCTTTTTGTTAATTGTTCAAAAAAAGGACTTAAAATAACTAACAGAAATAGTTGTTTGATATTTTTCATACAAAAACAACTGACTTGGTAGTTGAAAACAACTTACTACTGTAAAATATACAAATAACTGACATGTAGTAACTTACATAATTTTCTGAGTGTAGATTTGGTAGCAGGAGATTAAAATCTATAAGGACCAGTTAGAAATTTCACTGGGAGGTTTTTGTTGTCAAACAGTGTTTTTAGTGTAAATATTACAAAAAATACTCTTTCAATTTATCTTACAAAAAGAAGTGAAAAAATCACTTCCAATTTAGAAGTCCTAAATCACCAATTAAAAATGACATAATCACACCCAAAATGCATAGAAATATGTACTTCTAAAGAAGTGATGAAATATTAACATCCGGATCACTACTTCAGAAGTTGTGATAAAAATGTTAATATATATGTACATAATAAACACTAGGGCCTTTATTCATAACACTAGTGATATATGTTATTCTTAAGTGTCAATCATCACTTTTCAGTGGCGAAAAAAAGAACATACTTTGTGTGTCACGCCCATATTAAATTCATCAATGTTTCAGTTAAAGAAGAAGTACATCTGGTTCATAAGTTGTGGTGAATTTTGTAGTGAATGGTAAGCTCTTTTTTTGCTGGGTAATAATTACTTGAAAGCTGCAAAAGTGGCGTATACTTAATTTTTTAATTGCCTTTAAATAACAATCAGAATAATAAGAATTATTTTTTTTTTTATAATTTCGTTGTAGCGAAATCGACGCAAGGGTTTTCGTAGGAATCAAACCCACGACTCCCTGCTTAATAGTCTAGCACGGTACAAACTAACTCACAGTAGCCCCCTTAATATGCACAATAAAATTGAAACATAATGAGTCTACTATTTTTTACTTTTATAATCAAAGAAATTTAATCCCGAAAAATCCCGGGATCCCGGGATTTCAATTTTCAAATCGAATCCCGGGATTTTAAAAAACCGTTACCGTTTGACATCCCTACATATAACTGATTTGACGATAATCGATATTTTATCGGTAAATTTTCTTTTCAATTGTATTAAAAATAGCTCGAAATTTGGGTTATCGCACAGACATATAATCACACTTTGGTAAATCAAATTAAAACACAAGAAATTATTATTTATTAGAAATTTATTAGATTTATTTTTAATTAGTACAAAATGTACACATATTTTAAATAATTTGACACATTTTAAGCAATAAGTATTAAAATAAGAGTTTTGGAGATGTAAAACTGAAATTTTACAATGGCTTCATAGTAATAACTTAAATAAAGTGTATTATACACTTTTTCCAATTATAAAGTACTATTAACTAAAATTTAAGTAAAAAAATGTGAGTAAAATATTAGAAAAAGGAACTTAAAATTTATATAAGACTTAAAACTATACAAGTTTAATGAGTATACGTAATTATTTACTAATAATACCATGGTGTTAAAAAACCAAAATACATACTACATAATTAAAAATATATTTGTAGATATAGATGTGGTAAGTGTTTGACAACAAAAAAATATATTAAATCAGATTTGATTAAAATACAAATTAGATTATCTTTAGATTTTCAACCATTATGAACCAATTTGCCTGAAACTTAAAATATATATAATAGAAATTTTTTTAGAAATTCAATTTTTCTTCTGCATTTTTTCAACTTGAACCCTTATAACAAATATAATTAGAGCCCGTGCTCGATCTGTACTTACAGAAAAAATCAAATAAAATTACTGACAAAATATGTCGCCATTAGGCACGTCTCCGAAACAGAAAATGCCAATTCCTTCATTTGTGTCTGCAATTCCAGATCAAGTTGGTAACCCTTGCGAAATAATGTAAGAGACAAAAAAGTTGAAAGAAAGTATGAAGTGAGGTTGAGATTGCTAGAAATAGAATTGTAGTGTTGGAAACTGTCAAAATTTATTCTGTAGAAACTAAAAATATTCACATATATAAAAAACAGTTTTCATTAACAAGACAAACCGACATTTAAAATCCTACTGATGATGACACTAACTGGGGTGTTTGAAACCGGTATAGGAAATACCAGAAATGTCTATAATTTTTAGAAATTAAATTTTTCTTCTGCATTTTTTCAACTTGAACCCTTATAGAAAACATTTTAAGGTTGGGGTGTCTCGGCTTATCGGCTATATCAGTATTTAAAAATTTCGTTGCCCCTTATGAAACAATGTGGACCTTCGGAAAAATTCCGATAACTCCCGAACTAACAAGAATATCGTCTAGAGCAAAAAAAGTGTCGACTTAAATTTAATAAAGATTATTGCGTATTCATATGGATATCGTAGGTCAAGGCCTTCACATAAATACCCCCCAAAATTATATTTTCATGAAAAAAATATTTAACGAAACCGAACTTTTGCAAGGTTATGCCGCTGTTGGATAGGTGTTAAGTTAAACTTTCCTTTTCTTCTAATATGGAAACTTCATATAATTTCTTAGAACCAAATAAATAAAATATACCCGAGTAAAAATAATTTAATATGATCTTATATACTTTTATATAGTCATATTATTTGATATATGTTCATGTGTGACACTATGTATTGCAAGATAAATTTATATAATAAATTTTGATGTGGGATTTTTTTAAGATATCGCCATACATAACTATATGTTGTAACATCTGGTCCCATGCATCATTTTAAATTTCTAAGTGTTTTATATAAAATTTTATATGCCTCCATTATTTTTTAATTTTTTTAAGTGTTTTCCAAGAACATATTTTTATCGCAAATATTTTCAAAGTGTTTTATATAAAATTTCATATGACTTCATATTTTTTTATTTTTCTAAGATTTTTCCAAGCACCACTTTTTTATCACGAATATTTTCTAAGTGTTTTATATAAAATTTTATATGACTCCATCTTTTAAATTTTTTCTAAGTTTTTTTCAAGGAACATTTTTTTATCGAAAATATTTTCTAAGTGTTTTATAAAAAATTTTATATAACTCCATTTTTTCAAATTTTTCTAAGTTTTTTCCAAGGACAAATTTTTTTGAAAATATTTTCTAAGTGTTTTATATAAAATTTAACATGACTCCCCGAGTAAAAATAATTTAATATGATCTTATATACTTTTATATAGTCATATTATTTGATATATGTTCATGTGTGACACTATGTATTGCAAGATAAATTTATATAATAAATTTTGATGTGGGATTTTTTTAAGATATCGCCATACATAACTATATGTTGTAACATCTGGTCCCATGCATCATTTTAAATTTCTAAGTGTTTTATATAAAATTTTATATGCCTCCATTATTTTTTAATTTTTTTAAGTGTTTTCCAAGAACATATTTTTATCGCAAATATTTTCAAAGTGTTTTATATAAAATTTCATATGACTTCATATTTTTTTATTTTTCTAAGATTTTTCCAAGCACCACTTTTTTATCACGAATATTTTCTAAGTGTTTTATATAAAATTTTATATGACTCCATCTTTTAAATTTTTTCTAAGTTTTTTTCAAGGAACATTTTTTTATCGAAAATATTTTCTAAGTGTTTTATAAAAAATTTTATATAACTCCATTTTTTCAAATTTTTCTAAGTTTTTTCCAAGGACAAATTTTTTTGAAAATACCCTAGTAAAAATAATGTAATATGATCTTATATACTTTTATATAGTCATATTATTTCATATATGATCATGTGTGACACTATGTCTTGCGAGATAAATTTATATAATAAATTTTGATGTGCGATTTTTTTAAGATATCGCCATACACAATTATATGTTGTAACATCTGGTCCCATGCATCATTCCAAATTTCTAAGTGTTTTATATAAAATTTTATCTGCCTCCATTATTTTTTAATTTTTCTAAGTTTTTTCCAAGAACATATTTTTATCGCAAATATTTGCAACGTGTTTTATATAAAATTTCATATGACTTCATATTTTTTTTATTTTTCGAAGTTTTTTCCAAGCACTACTTTTTTATCACGAATATTTTCTAAGTGTTTTATATAAAATTTTTAAATTTTTTCAAGGAACATCTTTTTATCGCAAATATTTTCTAAGTGTTTTATATAAAATTATATATGACTCCATTTTTTAAAATTTTTCTAAGTTTTTCCAAGGACAAACTTTTTATGAGAATATTTTCTAAGTGGTTTATATAAAATTTAACATGACTCCATTTTTGAAATTTTTCTAAGTTTTTTTTCAAGAACAACTAATTTTTATTATTTTAATTTTTTAACTTTTTATTAAAAACTAAAAAAACATCCGATTTATAAAATTGTATAAATTTTAATATAATTGGATATATTTTTATATCATTGGATTAGACCAAAACTCGTATCGAAGTCGATATAAAGTTATAAAAACTGATATTAATATATAATATTCGATCAAATTTTATGAAACCATTTTTCGTATAAGATTATATCAAAATAGACACGAACCCATATTTAATTATATATTGCGTCATATCATTTTTTTTACTCGGGTATTTTCTAAGTGTTTTATATAAAATTTAACATGACTCCATTTTTTGAAATTTTTCTAAGTTTTTTTTCAAAGAACAACTTATTTTTATTATTTTAATTTTTCAACTTTTTATTAAAAACTAAAAAAAAAACATCCGATTTCTAAAATTGTATAAATTTTAATATAATTGGATATAATTTTATATCATTGGCAGACACCGGATTTTAAAAACCAAAAACACAAAATTTAAAGTTTTCATCAAAAATAAAAAAATATATTCTGTTCAAAATAAAATATTTGTCTGTAATATTTTTTTGTATTTTCATCACAAGTTCAAAATATATTTTTCTTTCCAAAACAAAAAAATATAAAAATACAAAAAAAACGTTTTCCACAAAATTTAAAAAGATATTTATCGTACAAAAAAAAAAAAAAAACATAAAACCCAAAAAAAAACGTTTTTTTTTTGTAGAACAAAATAATTGGAAATATGTTAACTAAAATAAACTTGTGATATAAATTGAATCCTTCATATCTTTGTCACTTCCGGTCCAATAAATTGGAGTAGCACTCAATTGGAAACGTAATTGGAGCGTCTATTGAATAAGATCTATACCCGCCAAACTTATTGTAGACTTATTAAAACTTTTCAATCCATTAAGTGAATAAAGGGTGTTGATTGTTTTTGTCCAGGTAAACTAAAGGGTAAATGTTATACCAAAATAAATAATAGTGTTAAACAAAACCTAATATTCAATAAGTCTCTATTTGGAACCACTTACCTACTGTAAGTCCTCCAAGTTTGTGAACTTACCATCTACATTTAACGGACAGAAGGATCTTTACTTGTCAAGCCAAATTAGGCCCAAGAAGGCGGCTTCGAGATCCAAATTCTCAAAGAATCACTATTATAAAGTATAAGATCATAATAGTCACTGCGGAATCTAAATAGCTTTGGCAAAAACTGCGTTACCTTTAAGGACAAATTTCCCAATAATAAAAAAAGTAAGGATGGGACATAGTGGTCCAATTTTGTTTGGTGTAACTAGTTTTAGGTCACAGATTACGAATATTAAACGATAATCGCTTCAGCGGAAAATGTATGGTCTTCAATCAAATTAAAATCTAAGCTTTTCGCATGAAAGTGATTTAAGTTGCGACTATTATCAAAAAAGTTTTCCGTAAGCTATCCTCTTGGAAGAAATTAAGGTATTATTGCTAAATATTCCATGAAAGGAAGCAATGATGCAAAAATTTTTAATTAAATATAGATTTTATCCCTGAAAAATATGTTGAATACATAACTAAATGCATACCAATGTTGCTTGAATCATCCCTTATTTGTTGCACGCCGCTGACATCAATTTTCATGGAAATTTGCTTGGCAGATTCCAATTTCTTGCTTTTACAGAAATAATTTTGAAATTTTAAAATAACAAAAATTCAAACAATAATAAAAGAATTTGTACATAAATATTGAAAACAATCAAAAAAACGTTTTATTTTTTGAACTTTTCATAAATATCTTTTTTGGAAAACGTTTTTTTTTTTGTTTGGTTTTTTATTTCGATCATGAGCAAAATTTTTAAATAAATAACTTTTTATTATTTTTTTTGTTTGAATAATTTAAATTTTTTTGAACTTCTACGATAAATATCTTTGATAAAAACAAAAAATAAAAAGTTTTCCGGTGTCTGATCATTGGATTAGACCAAAACTCGTATCAAAGTCGATATAAAGTTATATAAACTGATATTATTAGATATTATTCGATCAAATCTTATGAAACCATTTTTCGTATAAGATTATATCAAAATAGACACGAACCCATATTAAATTATATATTTTGTCATATCAATTTTTTTACTCGGGTCCATTTTTTGAAATTTTTCTAAGTTTTTTTCAAAGAACAACTTATTTTTATTATTTTAATTTTTCAACTTTTTATTAAAAACTAAAAAAAAAACATCCGATTTCTAAAATTGTATAAATTTTAATATAATTGGATATAATTTTATATCATTGGATTAGACCAAAACTCGTATCAAAGTCGATATAAAGTTATATAAACTGATATTATTAGATATTATTCGATCAAATCTTATGAAACCATTTTTCGTATAAGATTATATCAAAATAGACACGAACCCATATTAAATTATATATTGTGTCATATCAATTTTTTTACTCGGGTACAAAAAATCGATTTTTCGCTTTTTTTTAACCCATTTTTTGAACTCCTATGTCCCCGATATGGCCGATAAGCTGAGACACCACAAATTTTGAATTGTTTATTTTATATATATTATTATTATTCAGGCAAATCGGTTCATAAGGGTTGTGCTACTTCCCTTGTAAGTCGATTTTTTCCAATTTTAGACATTAAAAATTTAGAAAATGGTCCCATAGTTTGTGATCAATAGGGTGGCTCGTTTTAGGGCTTTTTTCTCCGATCAAATTCTAATACCCGCCAAAAGTGTCGGTCCCCTAAGGGTAACTAACATGCAAAATATCACTCCGATCGGAGTTTATCTTCTGTCTCCACTTTGAGCCTCAAAATTGGGGTTTTTGGAAAAAAGGACTTTTTAAAAAAAACAAAAAAAAAAAAATTTAGTTTTTTTATTAAAATAACGAAAAAAAAATTTTTGTATAATATTTGATCATAAATACTTAAATATGAAATTTAAAGATTTTACGGTATCATTAACCCGTTCAAACTTGATACCAAAAAAATGGCATGATTTTGGGGGCGTTCTCAAAACACCTTTTTTCAAAATTTCAAAATTTTATTAAAAAAAAATTTTAAATATACCATTTTTTCTTTCTGAATTCATTAAGAACACCTTGGAGAAGAAAAATGTGAAATATGGCGGATATCCGTCGAGCCACTTTTTGGGAATCGCGGGGGGAAGTTAGCGGATTTCAAGGAAATGTTGGTTTTATCAATAATTTGGATTAATAAAATCTTATAAATTTCATTTTTGGGCAAATTAACTGTTTTTTGGTGTCGTGGCATTCTATTAGATAACTTTAAGTCTGTCATGAAATCTTACCGATCTAGGACGTCTTTAACCCACATTGGCTGGGTGTCAAAAATGACCCCCGCAATGATGATCGGAGGTCAAAAAATACGGATTTCTTTTTCTGTATTTAAAAAAAAATAAGTTGATCTACAAGGGAGGCATTTTCTAGCGCGACATTAGTATCTCATTTAATTACTTGCTCAATCTGGAAGCTATCAAATTTTTAATTGTATTTTTTTTTTAAATAGTCGTTTGATAATAATCAGGTTTATATCTTTCCTTTAAAGAACTGCTTTCAAATATATACTGTTCCATTATATGTTTGAGTCACTGTAATTTGATTTTTCTTTGTGATTTTGTATTCCGATAGTGCAAAATTTCAATAAAGTTCTTGAGTTTCATTGTAGAATTTAACAGACTAAACAAATTAAATCGGTTTTTGGTAGATAAGGGTTTTTTCAGTATTCATATAGAATAATTAAAATGAAAATCGTTATTGTTTTTTTTTTTGATAGTTACGTTCGGCATTTAAGTTGATAATAGGTCTATTCGATTACCCAAATTTCTTACTATTTTTTACTACAACTGGAAGTTTGTTAACTTTTTGTATTGAAAATTTCCAGCTGTAGTAAAATGAGTAAAAAATAGTAGATTGTAGTAAGGTAATCGAATGGACCTAATATTTAAAGTACTGTAAAAATGTCAAGAATTAAAATAAAATCTAAAATTAAATGAAAGTAATACTGTAAGCCTACTCTATATTAAAGATATTAAAAAAGGATTATGAACTATGGCTAAGAAATATTTCAAATAAATGTAATTTCTTTAAAATATACTTTTAGAAAGTAATTAATATCTGTGGTAGTTTTCAATTACAGCTTAAGATAAAAAAAATAGTTGAGATATTATTGGACGTAACGTCAAAATATTTTTCGTTCATACGATTTGTGTGTAAGGTACTTTAACCAAGTAAATGAAATCATTTATATTTGAAAAATGTTTTGTTTCTTTTTTTGTTAAGCACAACGTTAATTGACTTTGATTAGACCCTTAAATTGATGAAATCACTTTCAAAAGTGGAATTAACTTGCATTGGAAGTGGTTTCATTCTAAAAAAAATTTCCTTTATCTCAAAACGAAATGGACTTTGTGGCATGCCCAAGTATTAGGCTTTTAAAATTTTTGTGTACATTAAACTTTGTACTAGCATTCAAATCTTGAAAAGATTTACTAAATATAATCTATAAAATACTGACTCAAATATATGAATTTAATCTTCATCATATCTCAATAAACCTACCCAGTCAGAAATTGCCAACCGTACCAAAAATTGTGTGTTGGTACAATATCGGGCTAGCCAAAAATACAACATTGTATAATGCAAAACAGTTTTACTAAAAATATTCAGGGTATTCACTTCAGAATTTTTTGACCCTTGCAACAGTGCAATATTGCAACATTTAAAAAAAAAAAAATTTAATAAAATTTTTATTTTTCTATTACCTTTTATATGATGCGTAGTTGCAAGAAAAGATTTGCAATTTATTTTAATATAAATACAATTGCTTTTATTCACAAAGAAACAAGCAAAAAAAGTTGCAATTTTGACATTGCGCAATTTTGCAAGACTAAAATTTCTGACGTGAATTCCATTATTGTGTTGGCACAACTTTGTGTTTACATAAAACATTACACTGTAGATTATAATTTAAAAGATTAACATTTTTATTTTTTTTAAAAAGTTTTTGATTTAAATAGACCTCAACTCTTTAATCTAAGTGAACACTTAAGTAGTTGCTTTTTCAACCAATTTGTACGAAATGGTATAGATTTCAATACATCCCTAAGCAAGAGGTCAATCTAATGTCGTAAATTTGTAAAATCAATGTTAACCCAACGTTAAAAGCTCTACAGCTCTACTTTAAAACTTTAAATACACTGTTCGAAATCAAAAACCTTCCAGTGAAATATCTAAATAATACTTGTCGATTTTGGTCTCCTAATTGCAAATCTGGCGTCCAATTTTTTTTTTAACACGTACCGTTTCGTAATATTCGATGTTAAAAAGTTAAAATAAATATTATTTACCACTTTTTTTTAGTCTAATTATACAAAATATAAGTGCGTAACAGTGGATTTTGAATTTTTAAACGCCAATATCTCAAAATCAGTACGCGATTATGTAGTATTGACTGAAATAAATGAAATGAAATAAAAAATTGAAATGTCAAGTCATATTTTGTGTCTCCAGCTCAATTTTTTATATTTTCAAATGCGAATATCTCGAAAACGTAGTGCTAGAAAAATTCGTATGACTGATTTAGAATTTCGATGTATATATCATAAAACTCAAGACCTATTTTGTGTAAGGAACTTAAGAATACGTTGCAGGGGAGAACAAAAAAGTGCTAAATTAAAAATTTTTTTTTTTTCAATATTAAGGCTGGATTACTCAATGCTTCGTTATTAAATAACTCGCCGTTAAATGTAACTTTTTCATACAAATTTTGACATAAGGGTCCGTTAAAACGGCAGTTAGCAGCTAATTTTTCATTGAATAATCCGCCCTAAATCGTAAATATCTTAAAAACAGTACATGATAGAAAAATTTGGAAGACAGTTTTTTAATCAGAAGGTCTAAATCTAATTAATTCATGTATTCTGATTTATAGGTTAGGTTGTAAGTGGCTGCTGACGTTTTACGTCAACACACGTAGACTCTGAGGTCCATTGTGATACCACGGGATCGTAATAGGTTTCCCTACTAGTCCCTGTCGTTAAACCAGTTTGAGCTTCTTATGAAACTCCTTAGATGTTGAATTTTGACATCCGACAAATCTGAAAGATCGTACAGCTCCCTAGATCCCAGTGAAGCAAGTCGCTGACCAGAAAGTGCCGGGCAATGGCAAATAAAGTGTTCGATAGTTTCCAACTCCTCTTCATCCATGCAACTTCGGCAAAAGTCATTTATGGGAGTCCGAATTTCTTATGAATTCGTCTATGAATCGCCGTGATTTCATACCAAAAAATTAAATTAATATAATACCAATGATTTAAACTACACAATTTAATGATTAAAAAGGTAATAAATGGGCATTTAATATCCCAGCAAAAAATAAACGAAGTGGTTCAAAAAGAATTAGTGGTTTCACTACATACAGAGTAGCGATAGGTGCCGAACTTCATATTCCGTAGGAAGTACTTTTAAAATCACTTCCAAAAATGCTACAAAATAACAATAAAAACATCTTTCACCAGTTCTTTGCTTAATGATTTTGAAGTACCTCATTCATATGTTCTTAGAAATCAAATCACCACAACATATGAACTTCTTTTTCAACTGAAACAATTAGAATGAGGGTGATACACAATATGCAATTTTTTCTACGTCCAGCTTCAGATAGATTTAGGTTTTGCAAAAATGATGACAAAATTTGGTAATGGAATTTCATTTCTTTTTATTTAGAGCTTAAAAAATCGAAAAGACGAAAATCGATTATTGATAAATTTTTGTGTGTAATTACTCCTTTTGATCTCTATAATTACTCCTTTTTTAATTCGAAGTATATATGTACGTTAGATTACACATCTCAACATGAAAATGCGTAAGGGATTTAGGTAGTGTTTGTTGTGCTGATTCCAAATCTGCAACCCAAATATGTCTATCACGTCAGGATTTTTAGTTATTCGCGGTTAAAGTGCCGAAAAAGGCCATTTTGGACCCTTTTTTAAGGCTTATAATATAAGATCCTGACATGCGATTGACTTGGTATCAAGCTCATTCAAAAGTATGTGATTTTCTCTATAAGACAAGATAAAATGTTCTTCAAATTTAATTTTCTAAAATGGTAAACAAATCATTAACAAAAAACCTTCCATTTTTTAAATATTTAGTTTATTTACACAGTGTTTTTTAACAAATTTCCATACAAATACACACGTAAATATTAGATTTAAAGCACTTGTAGCTAATGATTTTTTCACCATTACAAAAAATTAAATTCCAAGAAAATTTTATTTGGTCTTAAAGAGAAAATTACGCAATTTCGAATGAGCTTAATATAAAGTCAATCGCATGTCAGGATCTTATTTTATAGGCGGTATATATAGGTTTTCAAGATATTCGCGTTTTAATATTGAAATATTTGGGTCTCCTCTGTAACGTATTCTTAAGTTGCTCAAACACAATAGAACTCGATTTAGTAAAAATAAGGCATCTTTATGCCAAATCTGGCATCCAAATTTTTCTATCGCGTACTGTTTTTGAAATATATGCTTTTGAAAAACTCAAACTCTACTGTTACGCACTTATATTCTTTATAAATCACACTAAAATTTTCAAACGCGAATATCTCAAAAACAGAACATGCTTGAAAATTGTGGATTGCAGTTTTGGAATCAGGAGGTCCATTTTATATGAAATCAATTCCTATTTCGTGGAAGCAACGTAAGAATACGTAACAGTGGACCCCTAAAAGTGCTTTTTTACTTTTTAACAGCGAATATCTCAAAAACGGTACGTGCTAGAAAAATTTGGACGGTAGATTTGGAAGCAGGAGACCAAAATCTATAAGGACCAGTTAGAAATTTCACTGGAAGGTTTTTGCTGTCGAACACGGTTTTTAGTGTAAATATTAAAAAAAATACTCTTTCAATCAATCTTACAAAAATAAGTGAAAAAAGAACTTCTAATTTAGAAGTTCTAAATCACCAAATAAAAATGACATAATCACACCCAAAATGCCAAGAAATATGTACTTCTAAAGAAGTGATGAAAAAAGTGCTTCCAAAAGGTCAAGTTATATTAACATCCGGATCACTACTTCAGAAGTTGTGATAAAAACACTAGTGATATATGTTATACTTAAGTGTTAATCTTTCGCCACTGAAAAGTGGCGATAAAAAGAACATACTTTGTGTGTCACGCCCATATTAAATTCATCAATGTTTCAGTTGAAGAAGAAGTACATCTGGTTCATAAGTTGTGGTGAATTTTGTAGTGAATGGTAAGCTCTTTTTTTGCTGGGATGGGTCATAATCGGTTCATGGTTAACAGTAGATTTTATCTTTTAAATCTACTTATGCTGTTTTTGAAAATCTACACAGATAGATATTTAGATTTTTACAGTTGGGTGCTAAATATGAGAGCAATGTCATAGTATCTTAGGAACAGGAAACCCTTGTTGGGCAAATAATCGGTTACGGCTTTGGCCTAAAAAGTGACTTACATGGGAAGTTTCACTCGAGATACACACCGAAAAAAGGTTTAAACGGCATTTTTTTATTGCATAGTAATCGCAAAGATTTTTGAAAAACTTATTTAATTGGGTAAAAAACGTGTTAAAACATTCAACATTTTACGTGATGTTAGCTCTTTAAAAATTTTAATTTTTCACAATAAATATGTTTATGATCAACATGCTCTACAACAATAAGCACAAATCAAACTCTAAAATCGGGTTACACATCAATTAAAATGTATTTTCATAAGTTTTCGAATAAAAATAACCTTGCCTAAAGCTTTCAAGATATTTACAAAAGGGTGCGTGACCGCACCATGAAATTGGAAACACTCAAAGTATCTTTAGCACATCTTGCAACCCAAAAAGTTTGATTAACTTTGGAGTCAGGACATTAATTTTATACAAATCGAAAGGATTTGTACAAGGCCCATCTGAAGGTGTATCTGTCGTGTCCAAATACGGCTTCTTTAAGTCCTTCTTTTCAAAAATGTAAAAACTTTAGGATAGATTATATGGAGAGGTATCATATGTATATAATATGATCATATCGCTCATTTACTTGTAGTGTTATAACTCAAAATATGTCGTTTTTGGGTAAACGATACAGAATTATTTGTTATATCCTGATTTATATTGTGTGAATTCGTATTAATATGTTTTAAACTCACCGTTTGAGAAGATAACATGCCATTAAACATTTTCTATGTACGGGCCTTTTGCATGTAAACCAAGTTTCAATTGTAATCTTTAAACAGGTTTTCTGTAAAATCAAACATTTTGAGTTATGACACTATACAAGTAAATGAGCGATATGAAGGGTTTACTGCAAGAACTTGATAAGCAACATTTTATTTTTTCGTGTTTTTCGCCTTCTGCTGATGTTCCATTGACAGATTTTTGGCAGAAGTCTTGCTTTAACCCTTCGTACAAGTATATTGAGAAAAAAAGTTCTGCAAAAATTTCTATTTTCTACATTATTTTAAAAGTTTTAAGGCTAAAACCACTATAAAATGAACTGTTGCTTATCGAGTTTTTACAATAAGCTCTTCATATATACATAATAATCTGTTATTTGGTAAAGTTTTTTGGGCATAATTTATATTTTGTGTTCAGAATACTTTGTTCCTACTTCAGTTCTTTTTTTTTGTATTTTGAAGTTATTTTTGGAAACTTCATTTAAAGATATTTTAAAATTTCTTTTGTTAAACTTTTTAAAAATCTCGTGTTTTTCGCTTATTTAAGATTAAACAAGATAATCTCTGTAAAAATTAAGCCGTATTTTTTGCGTTTGAAGAAATTCCGGCTAGTTTATTAGGATTTCGTGAAAGACCAAATTTTTTTTATAAGGTGGCAACACTTTTTTAAATTTGAGATTGGGCAGTTAAAAAACGGTACTTATTTTTCTGCCCTTGGTGGGTACCCTCTAAAAGACCGCCCTCGTAAGTAAGGAAAGTTCAAAGAAAGAAAAACGATTCTAATTTTAACAAAACTTATGCCTATGATTTTAGAAGTTTTTCTCCTCTCAATTTAACGAACTTTATCCTAAAGTAGTGAAACCAACCTAGAGCAACCAGACTATCGTCCTAATTTTTTATGACACTGCTCTTATTATGCACTTAACTGTTTGTTTTGTATTAAACCAAAACTGACCTTAATTATTTTTCTTTTTTGGTTTTTTAGGATTACGAGAACGAGACTTAGCCTTGCATAATGGGCAAATTGGTGCATTACGATGTATTTGTTGATGACATGAAAGACATGATTTCATAGGTGGCGGCTGTTGTCTTAAATTTACATTGAAATCAGAACGGAAAGTAGGATGATGACCTAAACCAATGGAAGGCGTTTGCTGCAGACGATTTGAAGGAGGTGGTGGTGGTGGAGGTGCTGAAAAATCACCTTTACCCATACGTACTGCAGAGTTTGGATTTGCTCCCGAACCTGGCGGAGCTGGAGGCATAAAAGCATGTCCACCAGTAGGCGGTGCTCCTGTATTGCCGCCAACACTATTCGGTGCTGAAGGTGGTAAAGCGGTAACCGTAGCTTCTGGCATTAACGGATGTCTGGGATGTGGTCTAGCCAAAGATGATGATTGTGCAGCCGATGCTGCAGCCGCAGCTGCTGCAGCACTCTGAGCGGCCACTTTAAGAAAATTTGTTGGAAATCTATCTTTTGATATAGGACTACCTTCTTCTTCGTGTAAATCCCTTAAAGGACTCAATCCCAGATAATCACGACGCATATGATCAATTTGATATTTTAAAGCTAAATATTCTTCATAATGACGATTGGCCATATCTACGGAACGCGTTTGATTATCTTTTGTTTGCTTAATGATGTTCTCCATATCATTAATATCGGCATGTATTTGGCGCAATTCTTCGACGTGAGACATTTTTTCTTCCAATAAATGTTCCAATTCTTTGCGGTATTCATCTAAACATTTATCCTCATCGTCACTCAGTTTGACTTCTTTTATAATGCGTACTTTAAGCTTTTCCAACGATACAGTTTTATCGCGTATATCCTTTATTGCTTCCAATTTAGCATAGTAGTGCCGTTCATTGGAGCTTGGCAAGTCTGTGGTGGCCATTTTTTGGTTTTTTCTTTGTCACAAACTTCGCTTGGTCAAATACTGAAAATGTGTAATATTTCGATACTTTTTGATAAATAATTTTGTCCTTTACAATTGTCTTATGTTGAAGTTGCTATTTATCACTTTTAAGTGGTATTTTTTTTAAAGAAAAGTATATTTTTGTGTAAAAACTATTTTTTTTTCTAAAAATGTCTGGATTTCTTCACTATTTTTCTAGTTTCTTTTCCGTTGACTTTTATCATTTTTTGTGTACATTTGTATATACATTTTTTAGTGTATGTTCAGTGAGTAGTGTTGCCAGAAACTTTTCATGTTTCCATTGAAATGAAAATCTCCAAAAAAAAATTCAAATCGCCAAATTTGTCCACAACGCTGATTCGCAATAAAATTAAATTTTTTTTTAATAGGCCTATCGAATTACAATTGGAATTTTCAAATTACAAATTTAATTTTCGAATCACAAGTAGAATCTTGGAATGGAATGCAATAAAATCGCAATAAAATTTAATTTTTTTAATAGGCCTTTCGAATTACAATTGGAATTTTCAAATTACAAATTTAATTTTCGAATCACAAGTAGAATCTTGAAATGGAATCTTTGAATTACATATGAAATATTCAAACTACAAATTGATTCTTTGAATTACAATGAATCTTTTTCGAATCACATCACTAAAATGGGAACACATATGAAAAATCTTACCCCATCCTATAATAAATAATAAAGAATATAGATATAGCAATGGGGACAGTTGCTACAGTTCGAATAGGTAGTTCGAAAATATCGAATGTGTCTTTCGAAAAATTTTTAATTTCTTTTTTGTAAAATAGAACATTATGGCCACCAATAACAGTATTTTTTAACGAAAAAATGGTGTTTGGAAAGCTTGTTGTCCGCAACACACATTATGTTTTTATGCCAAATTTCATGTCCCGAGTTTTTTGACCAAATATGGCTCAAAAATTAGGAGATTTCTTATTAGATTCTTAAAAAAAAGTAAAATTTCGTTAATTTAAAAATTCAAATAATAAGTTTACAAATGTATTTTTGATTTTTTAAACTTCACTGTATCACATAACTCCAAAACCTTAGAATTTTGTACTTTCTTCTCAGTTTTCGGTGCTGATGGGCATATTGAACAATTTAAACATTCTTTACATTTAGGCCTGACCGGCGTACATACAGTCTGACCAAATCCAACTAACAGATAATTGACATCACTCCACAAATGTTGAGGCAACCAGGCCTCTAAGGCTAAACGAGTTTGTTCGGGTTCTTTGGTTGGCTTAGGTAACCATCCTAAACGATTTGAAATACGGTGAACATGAACATCAACACCAATACCAGTAACTTCTTGCCATGCCGTTGACATGCAAATATGAGCCATTTTTGGACCAACACCAGGAAGAGCTACAAGCTCCTTAATGTTATTGGGAATATCCGAATTGTATTTTTCAAGCAGTATTTTAGAAGTTTGTTGAAGATATTTAGCTTTGTTCTAAATGGGGGAAAAAGCAGATATGATTAGAATTTTATAAAAAAATATAAAGGGAAATATTGTGCCCTATTCGTGACTACTTTTTTGCCATTAACCTAATTTTTAAAAAATGATATCCTTTAGAATTTCAAGATTTTTTAATTTTTTTCTTGTAATTATTGAAGATATTCAATCTTTAATTGCAACAAGAAAAATTTTAAAATCAAAAATTTAGAAAGAATATCAAATTTTCAAAAATTAGGTAAAAGAGTACTCCTGAATAGATCACATTAGGTCCGTTCGATTACCTTCTACTGTTTTTTACTATTTTTACTACAGCTGGAAATTTTCAATACAAAAAGTAAACAAAACTTTCCAACTGGAGTAAAAATATTTTAAAATTTGGGTAATCGAATAGACCTATTATTTCCTATTTTTATTTTGAAAATTTCTTTTATAGAAAAACGAGTAAGAAAATTATGTTCGGTCAATCCACCCAAATAATACCCTACTCCAGTGTTTCCCGCAAAATAGGTCACAAGCCCAAACATGGACCGATTGGATCTATCTTTGTCAAATCTTTAATAAGTGTAGACAACACTCACAAACCAAATTTAAGCGTAACAGACTTCTATTTGTTGTCAATAAACCGCTTTACCTGAATATCGGGACAAATTTGCATATGGGCCTAAGTCCAAAAATGGTCTAGTTATAAACAGAGTTGATTAGGTTTACCTGCCAAATTCTAAAAAGATATGGTTACTAGATTTGTTTGAGCCAAAATTAAAGGGGACCTTTAGTCTAAACATGGACCGATTTTTCAATTTCAAAAGTCTTCGTCTTTTGCCAGGCTTAAGTTTCAAATTTCAAGTCAATAAATTGAAAATTGCGAACTGTATCGTGTTTATACCGTTTACATTGACACGGATTTTTCTCCTAGTTCGATTTGGCAAAATCGGGTCAAAAAGAAAAAAGTTCCTCCTTGAAGAACTGAACCAACCTCTTGAAAGACTCCATTTTAACAGTTTTTTTGTACTCCATTTTAACAGTTTTTTTTTGTACTTACAGTTGTCAAAAAAAAATCACCGCTGACACACTATTGACTATTCCTTTATGAAATTGGTGACTCTTCATACAATTTTTTTTTATTTTATTGGTCAGCAGTGCCAACCAGTATCAGTGGCCACCAAAAATTCGTTTCGCTGACCAACTGCTGACATGACATTGGGAACATTTTGAAAAATTGTATGAAGATGTCAGCAATTTTATAAAGGGAGAGTCAGCAGTATGTCAGGGGTATTTTTTTTGGCCGACAGGGTCGTTAAAAAAATTAAACATTTTTACATCAGAAGAAGTTCAAAGTCCTGCAGTAGGACTCTGGGGACTAGAAAATGTTGTTTGTTTTGGCCCGCCCCCTTATGTAATGATAAAATTGTATAATTTGAATGCAAAAATTATAAGCAATTAATTTGTAAACGTTTATCCCGAATATTTAAAACTATTTTTATAAAAACCTTCTTACTTTATAAAATGATACCGGATGTAAAATATTTTCCAATACATTTACTTTCATATCACAAATAACTTCGGGAGTTAGTGTATGTTCTCGTAATCGTAACATGGCATGATAAGTGGTTTCATCTTTTGTTTGACTAGACAACATTAGAGCCACCAACTTATGAAAACGTTGAGTCTAGAATTGAATATTAAATTAAAATATATATGTATCAACTAAATGTAAAGTACAGAATTACTTTTTCATCAGCATTTTCATCGGCACATTTATGACAACCCATTGTATCAACGGGTGCTTTATCAGCGGAACGCATAATACGTATATTTTCCAAAACCAACTGCCAATTGGCAGGTTCCCAGTCGGTGGCTTTGATTTTCTTACTACTACAAGGCTCTTCGGCATTAGTTGACTTCTTTTTAGTTGTAGCTTTTGGGCTAAAGTCTAGTTGGCAGACATTGCTCTGATCAAAAAAAAAAAATACTACAGATAGATCTTTTAATGTTGAGTCCAAAAAAAAAAAAAAAATTGTCGGCGCCCCATGGTTCCCGAGTTATGGGCCTCCAAAGTTTGGAACTATAATTGGATATATCTTCTGAAATAATGGTCCGATCTGGTCGAGATTGGTTTCATTCGAAAGCTTATTGAAATACCTTTCATATGACATTTACAAAAATTGGATCCATTAACCCATTGGGGTGCAACACCAAATTTTAGATTTTTTAAGTGGCCATTTTGCAGTAAAATAATTTTAATTCAATATTATACCTTATTAACCTATATATTTATGGAACTAGGATTAAAGCTTAGATATTAAGCTTTAATTTGACATTAAGTTCGATCCATTAACCCTTATAGAACCGGAGATATCAAATGTTGAACATTGATAAAATTTATTTTTTTTATTTGTACTTCATTTTTTCGCGTTTAATAACCTTATACTATATATTTACAAGTAGAAAATCGGAAAGATTTCTTAAAAAATAGTTCCATATTTTCAAAATCCAAAAAAGGCGAAAATCAGCCATATCTGGAAAGAAAAAAAAAAAAAAATCGCGCGATTTTTTTTTTTTTTTCTTTCCAGATATGGCTGATTTTCGCCGCGCTCGCAAGCTCGCGCGATTTTTTTTCCAAATAATACTATTATCTTTTCTAAACATTATTTCCTATAATGTTTTAGAAACAGTTTTAATACTATATAAGAGGATCTATTAAAATTATATCTTCTTCAATATGATCTTCACTTTCTTGGCTTGTTGAAGATGATAGGGAAGAGTCTAATAAATTCTCATCACCAGAGTCTAGTTCCAATGGATCTTCTTCGGCTAATACTCGAATAGTATGACATTCGGTGCACGGATTCATCGGATCATATAATTGGCCAGCAAATTTCCAGAATTCGCTTAATATACTTGTAAAAAACGGCAATAAGTGAAACAAATTAATAGAGTTGCCGAATTTCCAACAAATTTCAGCTTAATGAGGTAAACTTTTCACAAAATATGAAAGCTTAGAAATGAAAACAAGCTGTTTTTTAAACAACGTGAGCGATTTTTAAAAATGGAACTTTTTCAACACTTAAATCAAAATAATATTCAAAAAAATAAATAAATTATCAATGTTCAACATTTGATATCTCCGGTTCTATAAGGGTTAATGGGTCGAACAAAATGTCAAATTAAAGCTTAATATCTAAGCTTTAATCCTAGTTCCACAAATATATAGGTTAATAAGGCATAATTTTGAAATAAAATTATTTTACTGCAAAAAGTCCAGTTTAAAAATCTAAAATTAGCTGTTGCTCCCCAATGGGTTAATGGATCCAATTTTTTTAAATGCCATATTAAAGGTATTTCAAAAAGCTTTCGAATGAAACCAATTTCGACCAGATCGGACCATTATTTCATAAGATATTTCCAATTATAGCTCCAATCTTTGGAGGCCCATAACTCGGAAACCATGGGCCTCCGACAAAAGTTTTTTTTTTTTTGGACTCACCTATTTCATCCCTATTTCTGAAAAAAAAAAAAAAAAAAAAGGAGCAATGTCTGCCAACTAGACTTGTTCCGTTATTTTTCAGGACGTTATTATTATTAGATTTCTCCTTAGTGTTTAGTTGATTAAAGAGATGTGATTTAGTTTCCTTAAAATTTAAATTCAGTTTTATGTTTACATTTTCAATTGCACTTTCTAAACTTACCGCCTCTTCAACTTTTTGTTCTAATTTTACTGGCCGTTTTTTGCCACTTAACTTTTTGGCCAAAGTTTGTTTTAAATTTTTCTCGTTATTCATATTTAAAAGCCTCAGTTTAAATATATTTTTAAGCATTTACAACAAGAAATTTAACAAAATTACAAAAACACTGAGAAAAGTATTTGCAAAATAAACATTCTTCTTCTTAAAATCGAAGAGGAAGGCAATGCACAAGTTAAATGATATCACTACGGGAAAACAAATAAAACTGTTCTCAGATAACCTTGCCAGGCTGTTTAAATTCTAATTAATTTATAGCAACGGTATTTTCAAATTTTTATTATTTTAGTGTATTTTATTAAAATAACACATTAAGAGCCGAGTCACAATTGGCACCACATTCGGTAACCACAAAATGTTTTCATACATTTTGTATGCAAAGCAAAAAATCGCTTTGTGGTCGACCACACTGCCGCCAGAATAGATTCTATTCTATTTTTGTAGTGCTCTCTCACCACCCTCTCATTTTTCTCAAATTTGTATCAAGTACACTCATAGAAATATCTTAGTAGAAAAATTAGTAAACCCATTGTAGATCAAGTTTTACAGAATATTGCCGCATTCAACAAAAATTAATGTTGATATCGTTGAATAATCAGTAAATTTGAATCAACTATTTACAACGCTTATACAGAATTCAATAGATAAAACCAAAAAAGAAAAAACAACCCTGTTCGTTCATTTTTGTATTATCAAGTTGGTAGCAATGCATTGCAATGTGAAATTTGTTTGTCTCTTATAAAATTATTTTATGTGTTTGTTTCTTTTAAAAATATTTAATATTATAAAAATAAATAAAAATGGGATCTGATGATCAGATTCTGATCTGTAAATATTTGGTAAGTAATAAAATACATTGGTTTCTTTATGTATTCATACTATATGATATTTTTTTTGTTTTTTTTTAGGTTTTTGATTTGGTGTCATTAGAATGAGAGAATGGCTTACGAATGCATAACATAAATAAACGAAGTGTGTGTGAAAATCTTGTTTAAATATTGCAGCCTTAAAAGCCGGTGATAATTCTAAAAAAAATATTGTGATTTATACTTAATAAAATAATATTTACAAATAACAACCACCTTTTTTTATTAATAAAATTTCTTATATCAACAAAAAAATGAGTTGAGTTTATTTACAAAAAATACGAGTTGATTTACAAAAAAACGAGTTGATCAACTTTTACAAAAACTGACAACAATTTTTATTAAAATCAACGTAAATATTTGTAGGGTCAAAATCAACAATGATTTCTGTTGAATTTACAGCGATTTTCTTTGGGAATACAATGATTTTTGGTTGAGTGTAGCGTTGCCATATGTTCAACAAAATATGCTAATTTTTCCAATTGGAGTTAATATATTGTGTGTGTGTTGCACACAAGAAACATTGTATACCTGCTTTTATAGGATAACAAAAGAAAAAAAATAGATGTGTGACTGATATGAGCGTCGTTCAGGGAACCAAGCCGATCGGCTCAAAATCGGCGGCGCGCCGCCGCCGACCCATTTTTGACATCTTACGCCGCCGCCGATTTTGTCGGCTCCCATCGGCTTAAACCAAGCCGCCGAATCAATCGACTCCGTCAAATCAATCGGCGCAAATCATAAGGTGCATATTCTGTTCGTGTTCACATGAAAAAAAACTGCATACGAAATAATATTTTTGCAACGCGGCTATATTGTGGGGAAATTCTTTAAACTGATTTTAAGAATATAAAATCGCAATAATTATGCAATAAAATGGACATTTAAGATTTGTTATGATTGTTTCTTTTTTCTAATATTTTAA
The DNA here is from genome assembly GCA_963921195.1 of Pegoplata infirma. Lineage (NCBI taxonomy): Eukaryota > Metazoa > Arthropoda > Insecta > Diptera > Anthomyiidae > Pegoplata > Pegoplata infirma. The sequence continues at coordinate 213,498,650 of OY992536.1, read as the reverse complement.
AGTTCTCGTTTTTAATAGTTTTTATTACGATTTTAGGCTTAGCCTTTACTATGTGATTTTGCATTGAACAAAACAAAATCATCTTAAATTGTACTATCATAAAAAAAACATAAAATCATCTCAACTTATCATTATAAAGGCCTATTCACACCTGAGTTGAAATATCGTTTAAACGAGATTTCGATCATATGGTCTGTATCATATCATACACAACCATATGATCGAAATCTCGTTCAAACGAGATTTCACCTTATTTGTGAATTGGGTATAAGTTCTTGTTGTGAGACCGTAGCCTTATACCCCGCTCTCACTTACAGGAGGGTATTCATTAGGGTGGTTCTTAAAAACAAAAAGTTGGATTTCTGCACGAGACGCCCCCTCAGTTTATTAAGATTAATGAAAAAGTTATACCAAAATTTTTTTAAAATTTTCGAAAAGGTTCTTAAGGTCGCACCGGGTTCTTGAAGTTCGGGTCCTGGAGCAAAATATACCTTTTTTAAAAAAAATAAATAAATAAATCATTAGGAATCCGGTTTTGTTTAACAATTGACCCTAAGTATTTAATTAAAAATTTATAGATTTTTCGGACATAGTTAACCCTTTACTACCAAAAAATTTCCTTTTTTTAAGATCATGCCCAAAGACACAATTTCATGGTTTTAAAAATTGTATTCCCATAAATTTAAAATCTTTAAGTTTTATTGTTCAATTTTATTAAATACATCTGGGAGAATCAATGTTCAATTTTGGGTATTTTTCGCTCTTTCCATTTATCACATGTATCGACTTAACTTTAGCGATTTTCAAGAAAATGCGTTTTTTCAACCATTATTGTTTATTTTTTTGCTTTGACCAAGATTTTGGGAAAAAAATAACTAAAATTGAAATGAATATTGTTCAATTTGACCTTAATTACACGGTTTTCAAATGCTACTAGTCCATGGGTTTTTAACCCATGTTGGCCGACGGCCAAGTGGCCAAGTGGCCAAAAACCAAAATTTAATTTTATTACAAAAAATTATTGAAAGTAATTAATACAAAGTTTTATTTAATCATAAAAGCTAAGCAATTAATTATTTTTACTCATAAAATCATTAACCCTTGTTTACCAAAGGTTAAAATACCCATTTTTTTTGTCTGCGCGACAATAGACGGCATTTGGCTTGGCGACCAAATAAGCCTTGATGGTCTTTGGTAGACACGGGTTTATGATTTTCTGTGTAAAAATAGTTCAATACTAAGCTTTTATGATTAAATAAAACTTTGTATTAGTTACTATCAATAAGTTTTTGTAATAAAGACAAATTTCGGTTTTTAGCCACTTGGCCGTCGGTAAACTTGGGTTAAAAAAGTCCTGTGGGGGTGTTCTGTAATTTATGCGAAAAGTTTTCGCATCGAAAAGTATGAAACAAAAAATTCCATCGTTTCTCGATTCTGGAAAAAAAGTTGTTTCTGTATATCAATGCGAAAACGGCAGCATTTTTATTGGAATATTCCAAATCAGCTGTCAAAAAGGTAAATAAGGCGAGAAAATAATAAAAATCACAACAAAAAAAACTCAATTTCTCATTTTTTTTGAACAACACTCGTAACATTGGCAAACAAAAATGAAATAATAAATTAACTTAATGAAAATAATAATTCTTGAAAAATATTGTTTTTCATTTATTATAACTCAAAAGTTGATTAATTTACGAAATATCGCACCATTTTTAAATGTGAGTGATTTTTACACTTCAACTTCAAAAGTTTTCGATCAATTGGTTTACAGAAACAGTTTTTATCTCATCTTTCCAATAATTTTGAAAAAAATCATATTTGACAGAAAGTTTCCGCATAACAAAATTACAGAAACAGTCGAATACGAAAAGTCAGGTTTTGTGCCGATTCACGATGTTTCTGTTTCGTTTTACATGTTTCATGTGAGAAATCTTTCGATTCGAGAGATATAGAACACCGCTACTGGACTAGTAAAATTTGAAATCTGTGTAATAAAGGTAAATTGAAACAATATTCAATTGAACTTTAGTTAATTGTTGCCCAAATTTTGGTCAAAGTAAAAAAATACACAATAATGGTTGAAAAAACGCATTTTCTTGAAAATCACTAAAAATTAAATCGCTACATGCGCTAAATGGAAAGAGCGAAAAATACCCAAAATTGAACGTTAATTATGCAAGATGTATTCAACAAAATTGAGCAATAGAACTTGGAGACATTTAAATTTATGGGAATAAAATTTAAAAATCCATGAAATTGTGTCTTTGGGCGTGATCTCAAAAAGACTAAATTTTTTTGACCTTACGTAGTAAAGGGTTAACTATGTCCGAAAAATCTAAAAATTTTTAATTAAATACTAAGGGTCAATTGTTAATCAAAACCGGTTTCATAATGATTTATTTAATTTTTTTTTACAATTTTTTTTTTTTAAAGGTCTATTTTGCTCCAGGGCCAGAACTTCAAGAGCCCGGTGCGACCTTAAAAACATTCATGAATCTTAATAAACTGAGGGGGCGTCCGGTGCAGAAATCCAACTTTTGTTTTTTAAAAACCACCCTAGTATTCATAGATTCGGCAAAGTCAAATTTAACTTTTCTACTTGTTTTATGTATTACTGACTACTAATCTCAAAAAAAAAATTTCAAAAAATGTTTTCACGGATTCAGTAATTTAAAAAAAAAAATAGCTTTTTCTGTCAATTTTTCTTATATATCGCGTTGTATATATCCGATCTACTCGCAATTGAAACCATTGTAAAGAGAATCATACTTGCAACAAATCGTACAAACATTATTTTCCAATCAACACATTAAATAACGTGGAATTTGCATACATAAATGCATTATGAATATATGAATTTGATTGAAACCGCAACAAAAAAATTTGTTATGGTTTTTTTAAGCCTGACCCTTAACTAAGATAACAAAGTCGGTTTGATGAAAATCTATGGGTTATCACCAAAGTTATGACTTATTATATGAAAATACACACAAAAAACACTATGGTATTTAACCAAGTTTTTATTCTTCTATTTTAAATACAAAAAAAAAATAAGGAAATTTTTATGCGTAGTTTCAAAAAAATCATTTTAACTTTGGTGATTGCCCATAGATTTTTATGAAACCCATTTTGTTATATTTTATTATTATTATTATTTCTTTATTGAGTCTATGGAAGAACCTTACAGACTAGCAAACATAATACTAAAATAAAATTATAACAATTTATTTATTTGATTTTTAAAATCTAAATTAGAAACACTTAAATCTAAATGAAAACAAAGACTATTAAATAACCTCATAGATTTAGTAAATGGCTCATTTAGTCCATATTCTGTTCTATGAACAGCAATATGAAAAAAATTAAATTTTCTTAAAGCTCTTTGCGGAACCAAAATTTGAATTAAATGCAGAAGATCAGGACAATCTATCGCACCAGAAATAATCCCATGTAAAAATGTTAATGAGAAAATTTTCCTTCTTGCCTCTAATGATTTAAGAGACATCCAACAACACCTATGTTCATATGATGTAAGAGGGACAGAGAAACTAATAAAAGAAAAGGTAAATTTTAAGAATTTACTTTGAATTTTTTCAACACGATTTATGTAAGTAACAGCATTTGGACTCCAAATAAATGAAGCATACTCTAATCTTGAACGGACAAACGATATAAATAAAACCTTTTTAGAAAAATAATCAAAAAGATTACCAGTATTCCGACGAATAAAACACAGGAGTGAATAAGCCTTAGGAACAATGTAATTCAAATGATTGCTAAAAACAAGTTTAGAATCAAAAACTACACCTAAATCTAAAATTTCATCTACTAAAGATAAAATTTGGCCCTTTATTGAATATTGGGCTAAAAAAGGATGACGACATCTATTAAAAGTCATATAACGGCATTTTCCAACATTAAAAGGGAGGTCATTTTGCTCCGACCACAAAACAACTCTATTTAAATCGTCCTGTAAATCAAGAGCGTCGCCAGCGGTTAAGATTTCCTTAAAAATTTTAAGGTCATCCGCGTATAATAGGAAATTGCTGTTTTGAAAACAATGAGCTATATCATTAATAAAAAGATTAAAAAGTAGGGGCCCAAGGATACTACCTTGAGGTATACCAGAAGTCGGAATAAAAAGATCTGAACAAACCCCATCAATGGAGACTGAGCAATATCTACCAGTTAAGTAGTACTTAAACCAACTTAACATTTGGGAATGAAATCCAATTTTAGAAAGTTTCAATAACAGTAATTCATGCGAAACACGATCAAAAGCCTTGGCAAAATCAGTGTAAATCGAATCAATTTGAGCTCCTTTTTCCAAAGATGACACGCAATATTGGGTAAAAACTGCTAAATTAGTAGTAGTTGATCTACCTGACATAAAACCATGTTGAGAGCAGGAAATATAACGCTTAAGTCTAAAAAATATTTTATCATAAACAATATGCTCAAAAATTTTAGCTACATTAGTTAATTTTGAGATTGGTCTATAATTACAAACCAAATTTTTATTGCCAGATTTGAGAATGGGAAAAATAGACGTGTATTTCCATTTTTCAATAAAATAACCAACTCTTAAGGATTTATTAAAAATATTTTTGAGTGGAAGAATTAATGAAAAAGAACATTGCTTAAGTAAAAAAGCAGAAAATCCATCAACATCACATTTAAATGAGTTTGAGAGCTTAGAAATCCCCACTGACACATCTTCGTCCGAAATTTGAAAAGATCCAAAATCAAAATATGAATTAATCTGATCTAAATTAAAACCATTATGAAAATCATCCCCCGTAAAATTACTTTGAAAATACCTGGCGAATAAGTTGAGGGAGTCATCCAATGAATTAGAAACTTGATCACCATATGACATAGAAATAGGAATTGATGAAGAATTTCTTTTAGAGCTTATATAAGTCCAGAAACATTTTGGGTTATATTTTATGGACTCATTTATACCCAATATATACTGGTTGTACAAAAACTTGTTTAAAAAATTAAATTCTCTTTCATAATGAAGAAAATTTTGCTTATCACTAGCATCGTTCGATGCTTTAAACTTCTTATGAAATTTATTTCTAAGATTTTTCAACTTTTTCAAACCTTTGGTATACCACGGAAGTTTATGAACTTTCGGGTTTACCAAAGGGATGTTTTCCTGAAAAATCTTAACCACATTCCGTAAAAAATTATCATAACAAATTGAGACTATTTCATTATCCAACAAATTTTCCCAATCTAAAATACTAATAGAAGAGTTAAGTGCATTAAAATCACAAGCATTATAATTATAACATAAACTTTTTACTTCATTTATACGAGCAAATTCATAAAATTCAATTTCAACTTCTAAACCACAGTGATGGATAGTAGAAGGTGAAATGGGAAAAGATGATTCAAAAAGTGTATACTTTAAATCTGAGCTCACAAATACTAAATCTAAAAGTTTATTTAGACCATTAAAAACTGTATTTATTTGAAGCAAATCAATACTAAAAATTGAATCTATAAAATTTAATTCAAATGTTTTATGTAGATTATTTGGTAGAAATAAGTCAGAATTCGGGATTAGCGACCAATGAATATCAGATAAATTAAAATCACCCATTAAACATAATTTGTCATTATCACCAAAATCATCAGCCAAATGTACAATATTTGAAGAATGTGCAGCATATAAAGCATCAGAACTATCCGGAGGAATGTAAGATACACAGATGTATAAATAACCAACAACAGCCTTTATAGAAATACACAATTGGTCAATCAATGAGTCGTTATTAGAAAGAGAAATTTCTCTACATAACAAAGATTTCTTTACAGCAATGAGGACTCCACCTCCTCTTTCACAATTAGTTTTTAAAGCATCTCTATCTTTACGATAGACTACATATTTAAAAGGATCAAAATACTCTTCGTTATGAAAATCCGAGTTTAACCATGATTCAATTATAACGAAAACATCAAAATCATTTTGAGATGTGTAAATACTAAACAGGGATGACTTAGTCCTCATACCAGAAACATTATGATAATATATTTTTAATGAATTAAAGGCATTTGCAGTATATGTTATCCGGTCTGCTCCGGAATGGGCTTCTTCTGAAAAAACTTGAAAGGACGCACCTTAATATCAGCAGTCCATAATTCTGGTTTAAACAAACTTTGATAAAAACTTGGAGGAACTCCAAGTTTAAAATTAACAAACTTTAAATCATCAGTTGATGCATCTTTTTTTACCAATTTATAGCAGGATACAATATTTTTATCAATTTTAAGATGGTTACTAACATAGCAAATTATATTTTCATCAGTTACAGACGGCTTGAATGATGACAAATGCACCCATTTCTTTTTAACGACAACATCCAATTCCGTATTTGTATTATCACCAATAACAAATTTACGAGTAGCTTTCTTCCTTCTAGTCACATTACTCCAATTCTGAAGATTAGCAGGAATTTCAGCGTTTAAAATCGCTTCATTAGCATTATTATTAGAATGATTAACAGAAACAGTGGCATTTCCCTCATCAACTACACTCTGTTGACTGTTAACAGCAAGAGCATTGCTAGCATCAACAGAATTATTATTAACAGCAGCATTATTAACAGGATGATTACCACAGGGCATTGCTTCAATGGCAATACCGGAAAAAAAGTTGTCTACTTTTGTCTCAATGGCAGCACCTGCTAGTGAGACTTTAGTAGCACACTAAATTTTAAAAACTCTGTAACTAACTTTTGCGTGCAAAATTTTCAAATTTTATTTTATATGTAAGATACTGGATAGTTGTTACGAGTGTATGGAAAATTACATAGTTTTCTGAGCAGTAATTCCTGAGTTATTTGAGCCCTTACTAAAATTTAGTATTAGCTCAAGAATATTCTTGAGATATTATTAAGACATGCGCCCCCTAGAAGGTAGTAGAAGAAATAAAATTGTCTTATCTCTATATTATAAAGTCTCTGGATTACCATCTTCTATGAGACACTGTTGATTGTTAACAGCAACAGCATTACCAGCACCAACAGAATTTTTATTAACAGCACCAGCAACAGCACCATATGAAATTTGCATATTATTAGAAGAAGAATTTAATCTATTAACAGACAAATTGTCATTTACAGCAAAAGCACCATCTGCATCAACAGCATTAGAGTGAGAAACCAAACGATTACCAACAGAGTTCGTTTTTTGTGTAGATTTAGCAATAGGCAAATTAGAATCCAAACCAGTTTTGTGAAAAGATAAACAACGATTAAGCTCGTTGTTGTTATTATTGTTATTATTTGCAAATTGAGAAAATAACACTTTCAATTGATTTACTTCATATGTTAAAAGGCTTATTTTTTTTATTAAATCCGAAGATGTTTGCAAACAATTGTCACAATTGAAAACAATATTTACAAAACTATTTAGAGCATTAATTGCATTTTCATTTTCAACTTTAGCACATATTTTATGAAATTTACTTTGACAAATTTCGCAAATAATTGCACTGTCTTTATAAATGGTTTTGTAACACTTAGAGCAAATCAGATTATCCGATGACATAGTTAACAACCAGCCTGATTGAATGCAGATGATCAACTGATCATCTGCATTCTTTTAAGGTAAATAAAAAAACTTGTTAATTTACAAAGATTCGTTAAAAAATAAAAAATGAGTTTTTTGATCAGCAAATGAATTTTTTTGATCAAAAAATGTATTTTTACAATATATTTGTCTATCGGGCGTAAACTTTTGAACTGATGGGAAAGTAACGTGTGTAAAGTTTGTTGCAAATTTGATTAACTTTAATTTGGTTTTTATCACGAGTAGATCGGAGGTACATTACTCAAGATATAGGGGAAACAGTGAAAATAACTCCAAAAACCGCAAAAAAAATTATTAGAAATATTTTTTTCGATAAAATTTTTAAGTTTAGCGGTCAAAAAAAATATGTAGACATAGTTATTGCGCATTATCGTTGTAAACTAGAGTAATTGAAAAAAATCATTGTTTGTTAATTTAATAAAAGAAAAAAAATCTGGCACTTTTTTTTTGGTCTGTAGAGCATTTTAGCACTTTTTTTCTGCCATTTTTTTTTCAAAATTCAGTTATGGCAACACTGGGTCTGGTATACATATTTAAATATGCTTTCCAATGTTTAAACGTTAATAACTCCGGTCATATAAGGGTTGAATGGTCAAATGAAGGCTAAAATTAAAGCTTAATATCTAGGCTATAAACCTAGTTATAAAAATAAATACCTTAATAATGCATAATTTTACAATTTTGAGCATTTTCTTCAAAAACTTCGTAAAAAATCTAAAATTTAGGTTTATGCCAAAATGGGTTAATGAATTCAATTTTTTTAGTCTGATTAGAACACGATAAAGATGTCACAGATGCAAATAATATTTTTTTATGAATATATATCATTTAAAGCAACATAGCAACTATAACCGTTGCTTGTCAAAACTACAAAAAAATATTTTTTAAAAATTTTTTACCATAGGACCCCTGCGGCTCTAAATTTTTTTCTTAGAAAAATTTTTTAGAGCTGAAAGCCTTATCCCACCAAAATCAAATTTTTTGTCATGAATAAGCTAACCAAGTAATATAATAATTAATAACAAAAAAATTAAAAATAAAAAAAAAATGTTTGGTTTGTATGGAAAAATGATTTTTTAGGTACCGCTCTTTAAGGCCCCGTCGCGTAGGGAAGGCGTGGTCGTAGGGGCGAAAAATTTTTCATCAGTTATTCTTAAGTCAAAAGGAAAAAAATGAGCGGGTACCGTCTCCAACATTTCCAAAATAAGGGGCACTCTAATATATATGGGGCATTCGAGGCCAAATCACTCACTTTTAGACCCGACCCCTTTCAATTTATTTTATTTTTGGATATGTTTTAGTACTTATTAAATGCAACTTGGACACCAATTTTCAGCCTTTTATTCCAAGATGGTGTTGAGTAATCAATTTTTCAAAATGGCGATTTTTTCAAAAAAATGAAAAAATTTAAAGTTTCAATTAATTTTGACCAGTTAAAAATATAGATATCTTAAAAAAAGTAAATGTAGTTTTAGAAAAAAAATATTACAAAATTATTCTATGTAATTATCACTAATTTTTTAACGTTTTAAAATTACAATCGACTTTTTGAAAAAGTCCGAAACCTCCGATTTTTTTTTGAGAAGTCTAAAAATTCTACCCTAAATTACGCAACTTTTAAGCCATAATTTGAGATGTGATCGCAATTCTTTTTTTTTAATTTTTAATATTGCACCTTTTATTTTTTGACTCTGATTTATTTTATATGGTGCTCCAAAAAAATAAAATTGGTAGATACTGCCCCTTACTTAGCCTAAGTATATTCATTTGGAGGTAAAAATACGTCTGACAAAAGTTAAGGACGATCGGACATGGATAAGACTTTCCGCATGGGCCTTGAATTTTTAAACACGGATTACAAGGAAAAATAGGATTTTTTTTTCTGTTTTCGCAATTTTATTGGTACTTTAAGTTAACTTTTAATTAAAGTTACATAATTATGATATAGAGTAAAATGCCTTTCTAATAAGGTACCAAAAACTAAAATTGGTTGAAAATCAGCCAAGTTATGACAACTTCCCCAGGCATCTAATATGTGGCAGACCACTTGATTAAGCAATACAATCCGATTTTTGAAATTTATTGAAATTTTCTACTGTAATAACATTTTTTTATTCTTCAAGTTCAAATGTTATTAGATGACAAGTATTTTTGGTATTGTGTTTTGCTAACATGATTTAAATTAATACTAAAAATGCCTCCATTTTCAACACTATTTTGAAATCTCCATTTTAAAATTTTTATTTATTTTTGATTTTTAAATTTGGAAAAACAAAAAAAAATATTACACTGAAACATTAATAATAAAAAAATGTTATTAAAGTAGATAATTTCAATAAATTTAAAAAATGGGACTCGAATTCATAAATCAAGTGGTGTGACACACATTAGATGCCTGAGGAAGTTGTAATAACTTGGCTGATTTTTAACCGATTTTAGTACCTTATTAGAAAGGCATTTTACTCCACATCATAGTTCTGTAACCACTAGAATTTATACTTAATTCAAAATACCAAAAAAAATTGGGAAAACAGAAAAAAAAATCATATTTTTCCTTGTAATCCGTTTTTTAAATTTCAAGGACCATGCTGAACGCCTTACCCATGTCCGATCGTCCTTAATTTTTGTGAGACGTATCTTTACTAGAGATGGGCACATGAGCAGATTAGAGCGTGATTCACGTGATTCACGCGTGATCACGCGTGAGTGTGACTGAATTCCATTTTACTCACGTGATTGTGAGTGAGTGTGAGTGGAGAAAAAAATTGCGTGAGTGAGTGTGCGTGAGTAAGGTTTTTGCGTGAGTGAGTGTGCGTGAGTCAATTTTTTTTGCGTGAGTTTGCGTGATTTATTTTCTCTTCATATTTCCTTTCGTACCAAAAAAGCAACAAAAAATTGTAAAATTAAGATTTCGTTTCGAAAAAAAAAATTAATTTTCGCTGAAATTTAAATTTTGTTAAAAATTTTTAAAGATTTTTGAAATTTTAGCTTTTGAAATTTTTTGTTGTATTAATTAGAGTTTCGTGAGTGTGAGTCAACGTGAGTGTGAGTGAAGCTTGCGTGAGTTCACGTGAGTGTGAGTTGCATTAAATTTACTCACGTGATTGTGAGTGAGTGTGAGTAGAAAAATTATGCTCGTGAGTGAGTGTGCGTGATTCAAAAATTCCTGTCGTGAACGTGAGTGAGTGTGAGTCAAAAATCACTCACGCGCCCATCTCTAATCTTTACCTCCAAATGAATATATCTTGGGTGAGTTAGGGTCAGTATTTAGCAATTTATTTTTTTTGGAGCACCACATAAAATAAATCAGAGCAAAAAAAAGGTGCAATTTTAAAAATTTTAAAAAAATAGAAAGAATTGTGATCACATCTCGAATTAAAGCTTAAAAGTTGCGTAATTTAGAGTATAATTTTTAGAGTTTTTTACAAAAAAATCGAAGGTTTCGGACTTTTTCAAAAAGTAGATTTTAATTTTTAAACGTCAAAAAATAAGTGATAATTACTTCGAATAATTTGTACATATTTTTTCTTAAACTACATTTAAATACCAACAAAACGTTGTCCAACTTTTTTTAATATATCTATATTTTTTAATGGTCAAAATTAATTAAAAATTTAAATTTTTTAATTTTTTTTAAGAAAATCGCCATTTTGAAAAATTGATTACTCAAAACCATCTTGGAATAAAAGGCTGAAAATTGGTGTCCAAGTTGCATTTAATAGGTACTAAAACATATCCAAAAATAAAATAAATCGAAAGGGGTCGGGTCTAAAAGTGAGTGATTTGGCCTGGAATGTCCCATATTCTTTATGGCAATGGAACCTTTGATTCTCGCCCCACTGGGTAAGTACAGGGTATAAAAACGAGATATTCATAAGAGATGTTTTTTCACAAGGTTTAATTTAAAATATTGCAACAGATTTATGACCGGTACAAAATTTAATGAGAATTGTAATCAACTTACAAGCGAAAACATAATTTTCTTTATTTTAATTCTTTTCTTTATTTTAATTCTGATGCACAATAAAACTGGCAAAAAAAATGCAAATTTTGATTGTATCATTACAAAAACCAAACACAAACTCGCAAAAATACAACCCTACAACGAAAAAAAATTAAAAGGCAAATGAGCCGATGAATGAGCCGCCGCCGACCGAAAAGTACAAAAGCCGCCGCCGGCAAGCAAAATTAGTCGCGCCGCCGCCGCCGAAAATTTCGTGTCGGCTTGGTTGCCTGGCGTCGTTTTCTTTATAAAATGTGTCCAGTCGTCTGTCGCTTAATTTTAATGTGTCGCTCTCTCTTTCGTAGTGGTTCGTCGTCGGTGGTGCCAATTGTGACTGGGCTCTAACAGTGAATTCTCTACACTTTTGACATAAAAAATATTAAAACCGGAATTATTTCACCTTTTGATTTTCTCAAGTGTCCGGGTAAATTTTTATTATCCTAAACCTAAAACTTGTGTGGTACAAATTTTTGGATTTTTAAAAACTAAAAAAAAAATAAAACAAGTCTTTGCCTTGCAATGCATTATATTTATTAATTTTAATGCGCTTAACAAAAAAAAAATTATCAGTCGAACTGTTTTCGAGATACTGCACTCAATAAATTATGAAGGTAGATTCCACTACAAAAAACAGTTAAAACAACTACATTTGTTGTTGTTTTGCATTTTACGGTAAAATCAACCAAAAATTGTTGTTGTTTTTAACTATTCATTAACAACTACAAAAACGGTCAACAACAACATCAAATTACAGTGGATTTTACTGTAACACAAATTGTCTGATTTGTTTTATTAACAAAAAAAAAACTTCTAAACTTCAAAAAACAGTTAAAATTGTTAAATAGTTATAAGAAAGAAAATAATTGTAATTAAAATTTAACAAAAATAATCAATAAAATTTAAATTTTTTGAAATTTTTGATACTGATTACCTGATTTTTCTATTTTGGCTCTGCAACCGTTAGTGAAACAATTGCAATTTAATGTAAAAAAATATACATTATATATAGATTATTTGAAATTTTTTTTTATGATGATCACCAGAGTTCGCTATTTTGGCTTTTCCGTTAGTTAAGGATTCAAGTTTTCAAATTAAAAAAATCATTAAAATATAGATTTTTTTTTGGAATTTTTGATACTGATTACCAGATTTTGCTATTTTGGTCAGTTAACTTTTGGACATTTTTTATGATGATCAGCAGAACAAGATTTTCGCTAATTGGGCCTTTAGTTAACAAAAAAAATACAATTTTAGTTAAAAAAAAAAAAAATTTGGCTTTACAACCGTTAGTAAAGGAAATAATTGCAATTCAAGTTTTTTTTCAAAACACTAAAATATTGATTTTTTGGAATTTGTTATACTGATCACCAGATTTCGCTTTATGGCACTACGACCGTTAGTTACAGAAATAATTGCAAGTTATGTTTTCTTGTTTTTTATACCCTCCACTCCACTATAGGAAATTTTACCCATTTTTTGGCCAAAAGTCAAAATTAAAATTTTTGCAAACATTATTTTTTTTTACATTAATATAAAAAAAAACTTAACAAAGTAAACAATTCTTTCTCAATTTTTCGACAGAATTGATGTACTGTCACTTTATCAGTAGTTTTTCTTGCAATTTCTTACTTATTGTTAGTTATAAAATAACGATTGAGAGCAGCGAATTTTGTGATAGCTTCTAACAAAAGTTTTTATATTAAGAATTTATAGTTTTTAAAAACTAAAAAAATGGAAAATAATGTCAAAGGTGAGTACTTTAATGATAAATAGTGAAATGTTGGTGAACTCATCTATTAGATCGATTTTATTGGAAAAATTGAAGTGACCTTAAGATGAACTTATTGAAGTATGTATTGGAATTTTATTTTGACTTTAAAAAAAAATGATAGCATATGTTAGCTATAAAACCATAAAAGTTCTCTACACTCAAAAAATTATGTTAGTAAAATCAACTGAAAATGTCAGTTAAAATAACTACTTTGTAAGTTGTTTTGGGGTCAACTACTTTTTCAGTTAAATCAATTAACAGTGTTAGTTATTTTAACTGACAAAAAACAACTGACTTATGTAGTAAAAACTACTTACATTTGTAGTCAAAACAACTAAAATGTAGTAAAAATAAAATAATCAATAAATATTTTTTTTTTTCAAAAAAAAGTTTTCAGAAAAAAATTTGAAGACCAAATTTTTTCAAAGTTTTTTTAAAAAAAAAAAAAGAAAAAAGTTATAAAAAATAAAAAAATGCGAAAATTAATTTTTATTTTTTGAAAAAAAACTTTGAAAATTTTTTAGAGATAAAAAAATAAAATTAACTACTTTAAATAACTGTTACTACATCACAGTACTTTTTTGTTAGTTATTCAAAAAAACTACTTAAAAAAACTAACAGAAATAGTTGTTTGATATTTTTCATACAAAAACAACTGACTTTGTAGTTGAAAACAACTAACTACTGTAAAATATACAAACAACTAACGTGTAGTAACTTACATAATTTTCTGAGTGTAGGACAATCAATTACCTTCCGAATTTAAAAAAATTTCAAGGTCGGATATGTGCAAACTTTTTTTTTATACCCATTTTTCCAGGTGACTACTGAGTGCCAAATTCAGAGTTATTTAATACATGGCGAGAGAAATAAAGCAGAGGTGGATAAGGAGCCGCTATTTCTGACCATTTCTTTTCATACATTGCTGAGAGTGAATGTTTCGAAAACTTTAAACAATATATAAAGGAGGAATTAAGAATATTTTGTTCAAATATAAATATGAAAAGGATTAAAAGTTGTAGGAGTTTGAAAATTTTTGAAAGACAGCATGCTGTTTGGCTTAAAGGCAATACTTGGCTAAAAAAAACTTGAAACGCAGCCTGCCTCCACTAAATCGAAACCTGGGCGACCGCAATTAACTTTTTTGTCAAAATCTGCGAGAACAAAAATACGAGTTACAGCAGAAATCTCTAAAGATCTAAATAGGGAAGTTGAGCCCCTAGCTCTTGCATCATCTACGGCTGCCCGTAGTGGCATTTTGAAATGTAGTTGACGACTTGGAACTCAAAAATAAAATTTTTGAATAAAATCTTTATTAAAAAGTAGATTTGTTTGACACTTCTTAACATTGTTAAAATAAATTTCTACTGTTATCTTCGAAAGTTAGTGTACACTAAAAAAAAAAAAAAAATATTGTAAAAACAGTTTAGAAAACCATATAATCTATCAAGGATCTAAAAAATCTTAGATGCGGCAACTTATAACCCGGGAACCCTGTTTGGAACTAATTATTAGGTAATTTTTTAGGTAACTTTACTAATTTTTTTTTGAGTGTATGAAAACCTTTAAGAGTCACTCCCTCCCTCTAAAGAGTCTTCCAAAAGTCAAATAAAAAAAATCAGTCAAATCGGTCCAGCCGTTTGGCCGTAAATAATTTTGGCTAAAAAAAGGGTAAAATTTCCTATAGTGCACTCTAGTGATAGAGGGTATATATAAGTTTGTCATTCCGTTTGTAACACCTCGAAATATTGGTCTAGGACCCCATAAAGTATATATATTCATGATCCTCGATCGATTTTAAGACGATCTAGCGATGTCCGTCCGTCCGTCTGTCGGTATGTCTGTCTGTCTGTCTGTCTGTCTGTCTGTCTGTCTGTCTGTCTGTCTGTCTGTCTGTCTGTCTGTCTGTCTGTCTGTCTGTCTGTCTGTCTGTCTGTCTGTCTGTCTGTCTGTCTGTCTGTCTGTCTGTCTGTCTGTCTGTCTGTCTGTCTGTCTGTCTGTCTGTCTGTCTGTCTGTCTGTCTGTCTGTCTGTCTGTCTGTCTGTCTGTCTGTCTGTCTGTCTGTCTGTCTGTCTGTCTGTCTGTCTGTCTGTCTGTCTGTCTGTCTGTCTGTCTGTCTGTCTGTCTGTCTGTCTGTCTGTCTGTCTGTCTGTCTGTCTGTCTGTCTGTCTGTCTGTCTGTCTGTCTGTCTGTCTGTCTGTCTGTCTGTCTGTCTGTCTGTCTGTCTGTCTGTCTGTCTGTCTGTCTGTCTGTCTGTCTGTCTGTCTGTCTGTCTGTCTGTCTGTCTGTCTGTCTGTCTGTCTGTCTGTCTGTCTGTCTGTCTGTCTGTCTGTCTGTCTGTCTGTCTGTCTGTCTGTCTGTCTGTCTGTCTGTCTGTCTGTCTGTCTGTCTGTCTGTCTGTCTGTCTGTCTGTCTGTCTGTCTGTCTGTCTGTCTGTCTGTCTGTCTGTCTGTCTGTCTGTCTGTCTGTCTGTCTGTCTGTCTGTCTGTCTGTCTGTCTGTCTGTCTGTCTGTCTGTCTGTCTGTCTGTCTGTCTGTCTGTCTGTCTGTCTGTCTGTCTGTCTGTCTGTCTGTCTGTCTGTCTGTCTGTCTGTCTGTCTGTCTGTCTGTCTGTCTGTCTGTCTGTCTGTCTGTCTGTCTGTCTGTCTGTCTGTCTGTCTGTCTGTCTGTCTGTCTGTCTGTCTGTCTGTCTGTCTGTCTGTCTGTCTGTCTGTCTGTCTGTCTGTCTGTCTGTCTGTCTGTCTGTCTGTCTGTCTGTCTGTCTGTCTGTCTGTCTGTCTGTCTGTCTGTCTGTCTGTCTGTCTGTCTGTCTGTCTGTCTGTCTGTCTGTCTGTCTGTCTGTCTGTCTGTCTGTCTGTCTGTCTGTCTGTCTGTCTGTCTGTCTGTCTGTCTGTCTGTCTGTCTGTCTGTCTGTCTGTCTGTCTGTCTGTCTGTCTGTCTGTCTGTCTGTCTGTCTGTCTGTCTGTCTGTCTGTCTGTCTGTCTGTCTGTCTGTCTGTCTGTCTGTCTGTCTGTCTGTCTGTCTGTTGAAAACACGCTAACTTTTGAAAGACTTTACGGAGGCTCCTGAAGTTTGGCGTATATGTTGGGCATTTACCTGGTCAGGTTGGTATTGCAATCCAGCGAAATCGGTCCAGTGGTTCTAAAGTTATGAGCAAAAGACTGAATTTCGGCAAAGGTTTTTCGTGAATTTACGAGATAAAAAACACTATAACATTCGAAAGGCGATTCTGAGGATGATGAAGTGTGGCATATATATTTGTCGTTCCTCTAGCCTAGTTCGTGTTGAATTTCAGCCAAATCGGTCCAGTGGTTCAAAAGTTATTAGCAAAACGATGAATTTCAGATAACCTTCACCTTAAATTCACGTGTTGAAAACCCGTTAAACCTGTTTTAAAAACATTGGTAAGTCACAAAAATATTTTGCAACGTATTTTTGTCACTCAAAAATATTTTTATACCAAAACAAAAAAAAAAGTAAACTCGAAAAAAATTTTACACTCAAAAAAAATTTTACACTCAAAAAAAAAAGTTCGTAAATTATTTTTTTTTTTTTTTTCAAAAATTGCTAAAAAAAAAGTTTTTTTACCCGAGTAAAAAATTTTGATATGATCATATCTGATCAGGCAGATATGAGCTCAGATCCGTAATTTGAGTCGATCAAATTGTATCTGAACATATATTACACCATATCTGAGTTCATAGTTTTACTAATTTTTTTCAATTGACCTTATAATTTGTAAATAAAAATGCACGTTAATAATTTAAATTAGAAATTAATCAATAATTTATTTAATTGTCAATATTTGCACACTTACAATATTTGCGCACTTACAATACTTGCTAAACGCAAAACGTTCAGTGTGCAAATCAAACACCATCCAATCTTACAAACGAGTATCCGCTCTTCTTAATTTGTAGTTATCAAGGGCTGGGGGGCTGGAAATAATGTGCTCGATTCTCGAATACGACTTCACCATTCACCCAATTTTTAAAAATTTGATATTCTCTCAAATTTTAAGATTTAAATTTTTTTTTCTTGTAACAATTAAAGATCTAGTTAATATCTTTAATAATTACAAGAACAAATTAAAAAATCTTAAAACTCAAAAGAATATAAAATTTTTAAAAATTAGGTGAATGGTGAAATCGTATTCCAGAATTGAGCACAATATGTTTGACACGCTAAAGATGCGTTTTGGCTACTGAATATTTATCTTAAAACTTGGTGTCGAATAACAACTTTGTGACGAAATTTGAAGTCATAACTACCACCATGATTTACCTTTTGAAGAAGCATCAAATTCAATGGTGGGAATGCTTTTGAATGCCCTTTTTAATGCAAAAAAAGTTTCTTTTACATTTTATTTAATAGTCAGAATGCTGAAAATATAAAAAAACGAGTCATCAACATATGTACATATTGCAAACAAATTTTATTTTTTTTACCTTTTAGCACTGTTCTTTCGCCTTTTATTGCAAATTTAAAAATTGTTGAATTTTTGGAAATTTCAATGATAAATTTTTTTGAAGTTTTTCTTTTTATTTTTGAAATTTGTTTTGAAGTTTTTTATTTTGGTTTTTGTTGTTTGAGTTTTGAAAGTTTTTGGCCCTTACCATTGTAAAACTATAACGGTACTATCATCAGAAAAAGTAATCAAAAATATGTAAACAAACATAAAACCCCTTGGCTTCAACAACCTGAAATAATAAACCAACCCAACAAACAAATAAATAAAAGGAAGATTTTCAATCAATTTTCATTGACGAAAATGGTTATTATTGCAAAAACTGTGTTCCTATTGTGGAAACTAACCCATTTGTCTAATACCGTGTCTTAAAGTTTTGTCTACGGGCATAAACATAACCACTTTTTGGAAAATATTTTCAAATTGTCTGCTGGGATTTCTTGTTTATTTTGTTGTTTGCTATTGTTTATAATTTTTTCTGTTTTGATTTTTTTATTTATTTAAATTTATATTTTTAAAATTTTGAATTTAAGAGGTGGACGCTATTGACAGCAAATTCTAATAATACTACCTGGTATTATTGTGCCATGGGCCCTTACCACAAGAAAACAAAAAGTCTATTTTAACAAAAGTTTTATGTTAAATTTCAAATTTTCAATACATTTTTTGAAAGTCGATTTTAAAAACAAAAACAATTTGTATGGAAATAAAATTAAAAGCTGATTTTAAATATATTTTATTTTTCTATGGTAAAGCTGTTTGTTTTTATTTTTCACTGTTTTTTTAACACCAAAATTTTTGTAATTGCGAAATCTAAAATAAATAATTTTTAATATTAGGGATGTTCGCTTTTTCTTAAAACAAACCTAAGATGTAATCATATGAGACATCGTTATATATAATAAGATGTTATCATATATTATATGAGATATCGTTTTATAAAATTACATCTAATCATATATTATATGAGATATCGCTTTATCTCATCACATATAATTTGATATGATATTTGATCCAAAAAGATATAATCAGATCATATTGGATCCAATTTTATCCAATTATATCTAACCTTTTTTACACGGGTACAAAAAAATAAAATATTTCTAATCAAAAATGTTATTTTTTTCACGTTTGATTTACTATCACTTAAAAAGGGCATTGTGGAGGGTATTCATAGATTCGAATTTAACTTTTCTACTTGTTATTTCTTAGAATACAGATTTTTTGAAATTTTTATGGTGATTATCAGATTTCGCTATTTTAGCTCAACGACCGTTAGTTAAGGAAATACTTACAGTTTTAGTTTTTAATACATTCATTAAACACGCTAACTTAATTAACTGGGACCGTTAGTTAAAAAAATAATTTAAAAAAAATTAAAATAATTTAAAATCTCGATTTTTTGGAATTTTTGATACTGATCACCAGATTTTTTGATACTGATAATTAAATAATTGCAATTTAAGTTTTAATATTTCTGAATATTTCGGTAAATATTGCCGACACAACAAAAAGTCCAAAAGCAATTTTGTAGCTCTCAACACGTAAAACAAGACCGCAAAATAATCAAAAGCTCTCCGAGTAATATTTTTTAAGTTATCGAGTTTTGTAATTCTCAAAACCACGGTGATCCCCCAAAATCACGTGTTTCAAAAACTAAGCAAGGTAAAGCGAAACGGACACAAATTTTGGATCAAAACCTATGACGATTTTTAAGGAACCCAACTAGGTCTAGGTCCATCGGGGTCCGAACCCAATGGGGTCCTCAAATGTGTATGAACTGAGTTGAAATAAAAAAAAATTCAGTTAACTAATTTTTGGCAAAACATTTTTGCTAACTTTACCAAAAAAATTGTGGGTTCAAAATCAGCAAATTTTCTTGTAGGTTTACAAACTTTTTTTTTGCTAACATTACAGTTTTTTTTTTAATGTACTTGTACGAAGGGTTAAAGCAAGACTTCTGCCCAAAATCTGTCAATGGGACATCAGCAGAAGCCGAAAAACACGAAAAAAATTAAATGTTGCTTATTAAGTTCTTGCAGTAAGCCCTTCATATGTACTTTATGGTGTCCCAGACCGATATTTCGATGAGTTACAAACGGAATGACAAACTTACATACACTCAAAAAATTATGTTAGTAAAATCAACTGAAAATGTCAGTTAAAATAACTACTTTGTAAGTTGTTTTGGGGTCAACTACTTTTTCAGTTAAATCAACTAACAATGTTAGTTATTTTAACTGACCAAAAACAACTGACGTATGTAGTAAAAACTACTTACATTTGAAGTCAAAACAACTTACATGTAGTAAAAAT
This sequence comes from Pegoplata infirma, assembly GCA_963921195.1. Taxonomy (NCBI): domain Eukaryota; kingdom Metazoa; phylum Arthropoda; class Insecta; order Diptera; family Anthomyiidae; genus Pegoplata; species Pegoplata infirma. The sequence continues at coordinate 213,478,488 of OY992536.1, read as the reverse complement.
AAACTAACCAATTTAATATTTTTTTTTTTAATTTTTCAGAAAAAAATTGGAGACCAATTTTTTTTTCTTAAAGTTGTGGAAAATAAAAAAAAGAAAATTTATTTTTATTTTTTGGAAAAAAACTGAACATTTTTCAGAGATAAAAAAAAACGACATAAAATAACTAACAGAAATAGTTGTTTGATATTTTTCATACAAAAACAACTGACTTTGTAGTTGAAAACAACTAACTACTGTAAAATATACAAACAACTAACATGTAGTAACTTACATAATTTTCTGAGTGTACCCTCTATCACTAACAAGGGAAGTCTTCCTGGTGTCACCCTCCGATCTTCATGAAATTTGGATATGTTGTTAAGAACGAAAATTAATTCGACACGTATTTTTTTTAGCGGCCCAAACTCATTTTTAGGGGGGGGGGGTCGATTTGTACGGGGGAAATTGATCTTTTTCAGTTTTTTGCGATTTACGCCTATTTAAACAAAATTAATATAGGCATATGTGGTATCAGATTAAAGGTATTAAAAGTAGCTACCTCGTGGTGCTAATAACAGGCCAAAGATATTAATAGTTTTTGACTTATTAACAAAAATGTTCTAAAATTTTGGTATTTTACTTAATATGACGAAAAGTTGTGCATGATGGACACGTTCTTAACACGCAAAGATAGGTTTTCCAAAGACATTTCATTTGGTATGTAACATGACTAGGTTTCTTTGCATAATATAGGAGATAAACGGAAAAAACTGAAAAATTACCTTTTCTTCCCCCCACCTTTTCACCACCTAAATATGAATTTGGGCCACTAAAAAAAATACGTGTCGCTTTATTTTTTCTGCTCTACAAAATAAAACTAATTCCATAAAGATCCGCGGATGACACTACACCCAAAATAAAACGTAGGTATTCAATACTAAAAATTTACATAAATTTTATTCTAAAAGGACCTAGTGCAGAAATTGGTAACCAATACTAAAATTTTTTACTAAAATTATTGAAAACCAGTAAAAATTACTAATTTTAGTACTTTGAAGATTTAAATTGGTAAATAATTAGAAGATTTTGGTACAAAAGCACTTACTAAACCTATTACTGTAGAATTATTTTGAGTGTAGGGAGACTTGTCTTGTACACTCAGAAAATTATGTAAGTTACTACATGTTAGTTGTTTGTATATTTTACAGTAGTTAGTTATTTTCAACTACAAAGTCAGTTGTTTTTGTATGAAAAATATCAAACAACTATTTCTGTTAGTTATTTTAAGTAGTTTTTTCGAATAACTAACAAAAAAGTACTGTGATGTAGTAACAGTTATTTAAAGTAGTTAAATTTATTTTTTTTATCTCTGAAAAATTTTTAAAGTTGTTTTCCAAAAAATAAAAATAAGTTTTATTTTTTTTTTTGAAAAAAAAACTTATTTATAGATTTTTTTATTTTTACTACATTTTAGTTGTTTTGACTGCAAATGTAAGTAGTTTTTACTACTTACATAAGTCAGTTGTTTTTTGTCAGTTAAAATAACTAACATTGTTAGTTGATTTAACTGAAAAAGTAGTTGACCCCAAAACAACTTACAAAGTAGTTATTTTAACTGACATTTTCTGTTGATTTTACTAACATAATTTTTTGAGTGTAAGTGAAGGGTATAAAAAAGAAATCTGATGATCAGCATCAAAAAAAAAAAAATCCTATTTATTTCTTAAATAAATGCGATGCAGCTAAAATAGCCAAATATCTATTTTTGTATTAAGTTTTTTTTTTTTTACACAAATACAAATTACTTTGGTGTTTAATTTTGATTTATTACTACACTCAACCAAAAATCATTGTATTCCCAAAGAAAATCGTAGTAAATTCAACAGAAATCATTGTTGATTTTGACCCTACAAATTTTCATGTTGATTTCAACATTAATTGTTGTCAGTTTTTGTAAAAGCTGATTAACTCGTATTTTTGTTGGATCTATTCGTATTTTTGTTAATCATACTCGTTTTGTTTTGTATATTCATGCAATTTTATTTATTAAAATTAAATTCTTATTTGTGTTGTAAATGTTATTTTATTTAATTGAATATTTTCACAATATTTTTTCGTGGTTTTCATTAACTCATTATTTTCACATAAAATTATTTTGTTTTTAGATATTTTTTTGTTTCCTTGGACTGTGATGTATTTCGCTGTTGTTTTGCTGTCGGCAATCAGTTTACGTGATTAGCTTCTAGAGTTTTTAGAAAGATTCCAAATCACAAATTGCTAAAAAAAATAAAAAATTGATTTATTAATGAATTAAATAACAAATATATTTAATTACTCACCAAATATTTTCTAATAAAAAAGATATTTTTTGAGAAACATCCCTTCTGTACAAGACAACAAAAATTTACAAATGGCGATCAGCAAAAACAGTGTTGCACATTTCATGTACTTATATTTTATACAATTTTTTCCAACTATGTATTTTTCAACTATTAAATTTTGTATTATCAACATTGATTTTTGTTGAATTCTGTAAAACTTGATCTACAATGGGTTTACTAATTTTTCTACTAAGATATTTCTATGAGTGTAATATAGGTGATCTCAAATTGTATCCATTTTCGAAATAAAATTCATTTTTTTGTTTTGGTATTTATTTTTTATTATTTTTTTTTTAATAAAATGGCACTTAAAAATACAATTAATACATGATAAATTGATGTATGTATGAATATTTATCTGATAACTAAATTTTATAAAATTTTCAAAATACGTATACAATATATTGACGTATTTTGAGCCGTTAACCACAATATTTAATCTAAAGTTTATATTAAAAACTGCACTATTAATCAGATAGTAACTAAAGGTTACACATCCTATTTTTTTGTTTCTGAATATTAACGATCTTTTAAAAATTTAACAATTATGAAAAATTTGTAATTTGTTTAAGAATTATTAAGATTCATGTTTTAATATTAAATATTTTTTTGTTTATATATTAGATTCGATAACGATAACTACTACTTACTGGCTGCTTTTTCAATAACTTAATTTTACCATACAATACATTTTGATTACGTTACGTTTAGTTTAGTTTTAAAGTTTCAAAAACATACAAATATTTTAATTAATAAGATAATTTGAAAAAAATAGATTTATAAAAAATTAAACACAAAAACTGAAAACAAATTAAATTATTAATTTCAATGTTAATTACTACCAATTGTTATTAACAAACAATACAAAAAAAAAAAACATAAATTTTCTAAACATTTTTAAAACAACTTATTTTTTCAAACCTAAAGGATATTTCAAAATTGATGTATTTTAATTTTAAAAATTGTTCATTTTAATTTCAAAATGTTTACATTTTAATTTTAACATAATTCCACATTAGTTTCAATTGTATCTCAAAAACTATCAATTTAATTTATACTTTCGCGGGTCCTCTTCACATGTGTGGACCCTAATGGGACCTAGCTTTGGATCCAAAAAAGTTAGCCTTTCCGAAAATTTTAAAATGCTCATATCTCGGTAAGTATTGCCGACACAACAAAAAGTCCAAAAGAATTTTTGTAGCTCTCAACACGTAGAACAAGACCGCAAAATAACCAAAAGCTCTCCGAGTAATATTTTTGAAGTTATCGAGTTTTTTAATTCTCAATACCCCAGTGATCCCCTAAAATCACGTATCTCAAAAACTATGCAAGGTAGAGCGAAACGGACACAAATTTTGGATAAAAAACTATGACGATTTTTAAGGAACCCAACTAGGTCTAGGCCCATCGGGGTCTGGACCTATTGGGTCCGAACCCAATGGGGTCCTCAAATGTGTATGAACTAAGTTGAAATAAAAATAATTTCAGTTAACTAATTTTTAGCAAAACGTTTTTGCTAACTTTACCAAAAAAATTGTGGGTTCAAAATCAGCAAATTTTCTTGTAGGTTTACAAGCTTTTTTTGCTAACTTTACAGTTATTTTTTTTTGAGTGCACAAACAACTAACATAATTACATAATTTTTTGAGTGTAGCATCCACTAACGGGAAAAACATTCTGAAAAAGTACTTTTTAGTAATTCCGATTTTAAGGGATTAAAAAGGGTAAAAGTGTAAATTGGTAGTTTTTCTATATCCTGAAATAATAGCCCTAGAAAATTGAAAGAATGTTTTTTCTATAGCGGAAAAACACATTCTGAAGAAAATACATTTTGGAAATACATACTGATAGAATTTTTAAAAAATGTACTTTGGTACCTTTTCTATTTCTTGAAATAATATATCTAGAAATTGGAAAATTTGAACGTAGGATCATCTATCTGAATAACAAATCTGACAAAAGTAGTTTTTAAAATGTCAGGATTCTAAGACAGTAAAAAAGGGGTTTCTTTTGGTACTTTTTCAAACTTCTTTTTTGAATTAGTAAATGAGAATTATTAAATGAAAATATTTAAAACAAATTTTGAGTCAACTTTCAAGTTTAAATATTTTTTTTTTTAAATTAAAAAAGATTTTAACAAAAAATGTAAACATTTTAAATAACATGTGTTCAATTTTAAAAATTTAAATTCAATTGAATAATTTTAAATTAAATTTAAAAAATTTTTCAAATTAAAAAAAAAATTATAGAAATTTTTTAAGTTACTTTTTTTTTTTTTAAAAGAATTATTCGTTGCATTATAGGTTTCCTCTCCGCACTCTCTCTCTCTTATATACTAATTTTTAAAAATGTGATATTCGTATACCACCTCCTGCTCCTCCAGTTCCTCTAGTTAATTTCTTCCTTTTTTTCACATTTTTGTTTTCGGGCTTTTTAAACTATAAATCCGTAATGGGACCTGCAACACTCAATTTAACTGGTGAACTTGTATGTGGTTTTATGGATGGATTTGTGAGAGTATTGGTAGTAGTATTTGTGCCACCATAATGATGTTGCCATTTATTATTGTTATTTGTGGGTGTGGCAATAGTGGTAGCCGAAGTGGTACGTTTAGTATTTTTAATGCCATCACCTTTAGAACCACTCACGCGGCCACCGCTATTACCAATGGTTTTTGTTTTATTTCCACCATCACCATTCGATAATTGTTGTTGATGTTGTTGTTGTGGTGGGTTTTCAGTAGTACCCTTGGAGGATGGGGGATGAGTTGCATTTACTTGCAAAGTTTTAACCAAATTCTCAAGTCTAAAATTGAGATTAAAACAACACAAAAAAAAATACAATATATAAAATAAGTGAGGTTAATATATTAAAGGATGTTGCAGAGTTAATTTAATTTTAATAGTACGAGAGGCATACATATAATAGTACTTGGAGCAATATCTATTTTAAAAATTTTCCCAATTTTTGTTTGTCCTAGGCCTAAAACGTATGTTTTACAAATTTGAGGTCAATCGGACTAAATTAGCACGTGGCACGCGTCTATCAAAGTTTTGGATTTAGAAAATTAAAAAAAAAAATTTAAAAAATATATCTTGCGATACCCCATATTTATAAATTTTGATTCAAAAAAAATGTATAATCGGTAGAACTGTTTTCGAGACATTGCTATTTCAAATTTGCAAAAAAAAATTATATTTTGCCTACGTTCAAGAAATTTAAAGAAAAGTGTCAAATTTTATTCCCTTGGTAAAAATGTTTTAATTTGGCTCAAATTAAGTTTAAAAAATAAGAGCTCGTCTCAAGCTCTACGAAAGGGTTGACAGAAAAAAATTTTAGATTTGTTTGCAAATTTCAAATAGCGATCCCAGCAAAACTTTGGTAATGGGTAGTGATTATATAACACATTACCAGGTAATGTATATACCTTATTTGTAGCATTATTTTAGGATGTCTTACCAAACATTTGTTCCACAACGTATTATTTTAAAATGAAAAATAATGCATTACTAATAATTTGCTACGTAATGCATGATTATTGGAAAAAATGTATTACATATTTATTATTTCTAAACATTAAATCATGGATGACTTATATCTGGTTACATTATGTATTATTTCAAAGTTTGAAATAATGCATTATTTATAATTGGATGCATAATGCATTACAATAACATAAAAAATAATTATTTTTAAAAAAATTCATAAGTTTAAACTAGAGATGGGCTCACGACAGGAAATTTCTAACGACACACACTCACGAGCATATTTTATCGACTTACACTCACTTACAATCACGTGAGTAAATTTAATACAAAATTACTTTTTCACTACTCGTAACACCTTATATATTATCTTCTGGTATGCTATATTCTTTCATTTCTCGTAACCTATAAAATATCATATATTTTACACCTTACTCGTATTCTTCGTTATAAATTTATGACTTATTTTATACCTTACTGGTATTCTTTGTGATAATGTGGATGCATTACTTTGAGTCTCATCGCCTGTTAAAATCATCAATGCTGCAATGTATAAAATAAGAGATACTATACCTTATTTAATACCTTATTTGGTAATCTAAGTTTTGCTGGGATATTTCGAAAATTGATCGACGGATTTATTTTTTGATATTCGTGTTGTTTTCCTATGTTCAAGAAATTAAAAAAAAAAACTCAAATATTAATCGCTTGACCCTTTTATTTGGCTCGAAATTCCAATTTTGATAACACTCAGAAAATTATGTAAGTTACTACATGTTAGTTGTTTGTATATTTTACAATAGGTATTTGTTTTCAACTACAAAGTCAGTTATTTTTGTCAAACAACTATTCCTGTTAGTTATTGTAAGTCATTTTTTTTAATAACTAAAAAAATGTACTGTAATGTAGTAACAGTTATTTAAAGTAGTTAATTGTATCTCTGAAAAATTTTCAAAGCTTTTTCCAAAAAAAAAAAAAATATCGTTTTTTTATTTTTCACTTTTTTTTAAAAAAAAAAAAACGTTTTTTTATTTTTCACTTTAAAAAAAAAAAAAAAACTTGGAAAAAATTTGGTCTTCATTCTTTTTTTCTGAAAAATTTTTTGAAAAAAATAATTATACATATATTGTTTATTTTATTTTTACTACATATTAGTTGTTTTGACTACAAATGTTAGTAATTTTTACTACATAAGTCAGTTGTTTTTTGTCAGTTAAAATAACTAACATTGTTAGTTGATTTAACTGAAAAAGTAGTTGACCCCAAAACAACTTACAAATTAGTTATTTTAACTGACGTTTTCAGTTGATTTTACTAACATAATTTTTTGAGTGTAAAACTAAATTTGGGCCAAATCGGATAATTTTAACCATACTTAGGACCTGGCATTACTTTTGTATGAAAAAACAATGCCAATGCCTGCTTTTTCATTGGCATTTTACATGAAAAAAATGCCTCAATGCTTTGGTCCCAAGTATGATTTTAACCCGTGACGGCCGTCAATTAAAATTTTGGAAAACTTTTAGAAAATTTCAATCTTTGATCGAGGAATTCACGGGTTAAAATAATGTGATTTTGCTCACATCAAACTTAAATGAAACTTTGTCTCGAGGTCTAAGAAAGGGTCAAAGAAAAATTATTTTTAAGATTTTTTTTTTAAATTTCTTGAACGTAGGAAAATTATGACATTTTTGGAAATTTTTTGGCAAGTTTCAAATAGCGATATCTCGAAAAGCTTTCGATCGACTCAAGAAATTTTTGAAATATTTTGATTTGAAAAATAATAAAAATAATGTATTGCAAGATTTTATTTGCAAATCTTTTAAAAATTAAAATTTTTGGTGTAAATTTTCCAAAAATCCCAAATTTTAATCAAAGAGCGCCACGGGTTAAAATGATCGGATTCAGCTCAAATTTAGTTTAAACAAAAGCTCGTCTCAAGCTCCACAAGAAGGTCACACTCAGAAAATTATGTAAGTTACTACATGTTAGTTATTTGGATATTTTACAGTAGTTAGTTGTTTTCAACTACAAAGTTAGTTGCTTTTGTATGAAAAATATCAAACAACTATTTCTGTTAGTTATTTTAAGTCGTTTTTTTGAACAACTAACAAAAAAGTACTGTAATGTAGTAACAGTTATTTAAAGTAGTTAATTTTCCTTTTTTTATTTCTTAAAAATTTTCAAAGTTTTTTTTCCAAAAAAATAAAATAAATTTTCGTTTTTTTATTTTTCAAAACTTTTAAAAAAAAAAAAAAAAAAAACTTGGTCTTCAATTTTTTTCCGAAAGATTTTTTGAAAAAAAATATTATATAGATTATTTTATTTTTACTACATTTTAGTTGTTTTGACTACAAATGTAAGTAGTTTTTACTACATAAGTTTTTTTTTCAGAAATAACTCTATAAAAACTCTTTCTATGGGAAAACTCTTAATGATTTTTCCAACACTCAGAAAATTTCGGTAAAACTAACAAACTTGGGGTCAATTAGTATTTAAGTGAAAACAACTGTTAAAAAACAACTGCCGTTGTTTTAGATAATTCAGTTGACTTCAAACCACTTCATTTTAATTCTTTTGTCGTTTCAGTTCAGAAAATACAAAAACCCACAGGTTTTGATAATAGGAAAATCCCCTTTTTCGATTAACTTTTGAAAAAGCTTTCTTTTAGAATACTTTCCACATGTTTTTCAAATAACCTTGATACGCTTTTTCCGATAAATTCTGATGATATTACCTCATCTAATCATTTGGATTCATGAAATTACATTATGTTTTAAATAGCCCTGATGTTCTGAGCGCTTTTTCCGATAAATTCTGATGATATTACCTCATCGAATCATTTGGACTCATACACGTGCATCATCTTTTTAAAAATATAATAAACAAATCATCCCATGAATTTTTCGTTATAGAAAACTTCAAAAATTCTACTCTGACGACTTATTTAATGGAAATTCAAGTTTTCGTATAGAATATTCGAATAAAATTACTTTTTATGTTGAATTGTTGAAAAATCAGTACAATCAGTACATATTTCAAAAAAATCAGTATTAATCAGTACAACGTTTTTTGATCAGTACACGTGATCAAAAATCAGTACATGTACCGATCAAATCAGTACGAATGGTCAGCCTATACATAAGTCAATTGTTTTTTGTCAGTTAAAATAACTAACGTTGTTAGTTGATTTAACTGAAAAAGTAGTTGACACCAAAACAACTTACAAAGTAGTTATTTTAACTGACATTTTCAGTTGATTTTACTAACATAATTTTTTGAGTGCAAGGAAAGGAAATTTTGATTTTTTTTTTAATTTCTTGAACGTACGAAAAAACAGCTATTTTTGCAAATTTTAAATAGTGATATCTCAAAAACCGATCGAGCGATTTAATTTTTTTAATTTAAATAAAATGTAATGATTTTATATATTTTTTAATTTTTAAAAATCCAAAACTTTTATCACTGGCGCTACGGGCTACAATTTTATGTGATTGTTCTCAAATTTGAACCACATATGTTTTAGACCTATACGAACAAAAATGTGCCCGGACTTTAAAAATCGGAAGAACAAATTTGTTTGACATACAAAGAAATGACGATCTTATATTATAGACTTAAGTGAGCTTTTGGAAAAGGATCAATTGAAATTAAAATTTGAGTTTCAAACATTTCTGGATTAAATCGCACTGATATTTATAAATAATAGAAACATTTATCTTTTTCGAATTTAAGTGATCGTTTATAAATTACATACAATTTATCTTTTCTTTTAAATTTCAATTAGAATTTTCAAGGGAAATTTTAAATTTTTATGTAATAGACAAAAAGCTCATTTAAGTCAATTGTAATTAATGTGTAGAGTAAAAAAGTGAAGTGAATATTTTTGGTTAAATTATGTTAAAAGTGATTGTTAATAATAAATGTAAGTAACTTGCTATTTATTTGTGTTAAATATTTTGAAAAATTATTAAAACAAAAACTAATTTTAACATACATAAAAAAACTAGATGTAATATTGCCTAAGTTGGCTTAGGTACTTTCCTTTTGTATGGCAATATTAAAAAAACATGACTCATTACCTTAGACAAAAGGTAATTTGTTTCATGTGTTTAATTTGACCAACTTTATCTAATAAAAATAGGTTATAAAAAGCAAAGGAAATTATTTAATTGAAATAAATCTAATATTAAAATTTAATATTTATCTAAAAAAAATAGTGATTAGCTTCCATATAAATTGTCAAGCATTTTTAAGAACTACACTCAAAAAACACCTTATAATTTGACAAAAAAAATCTTGTAAAATTATGTTTGGCTACATCATATTTGGCTACATCATATTTAACGAGAACTCCTAGTAAAAACTACGAGCTTTTTTTTTGTAATTTTACAAACTTTTTACAAATAAAATAGTAAATTTTACAATTTTTTTGACGAGATAAAAATTACAAGGAATTCTCGTGACTTTACTAGATTTTTGCTAACTCCAATTTTACGTGTAAATTTTACTATTAAAAATGTCGAGCTTTTTTGTAATTTTATAAACTTTTTACCAATAAAATTGTAAATATAAAAATTTTTGGAAGCGGTAAAACTAACAAGGAATTCTCTTAACTTTAACAGAAATTGTAAAATTACAAAAAAAATATTAATTTCAATCGAAAATTTTTTGTTAAAAACAAGGAAAACAGTCACATATTGGTAAAATAGGGTAACGAGACTTTTTCTAGTAATTTGCTAAATTTTTTTTTCGAGTGTGTTATAAAAACAGTGAATTTTTCGAAATTTCTATAGAAATTATCCATAGTTTTGGTAATTTTGCCAAAAATAGCAACTGCTATTTGGTGATATTATACGTTAATTTAAGGCAATACTACATCAATTTTTCGTGTGTGTATGAAGCAGGTATTTTTTAAATTAAAAGCAATAAGGCTGGATTACTCAATTGAGTTTGCAATGCTCCGTTATAAAATAGTTTTTCGTTAAATTTAACTTTTTCATATAAATTTTGACATAAGGCTCCGTTAAATGGACAGTTAGCTGCTAACTGGACATGAGTAATCCACCCTAGTCAGTTTCGAAATCACAATCTAATTGCTAAAAAACGGCTTGGCAAATCATCGATCTGCTCATAATAATGAATTTAGGTTTATCTCCCAAAAAAAGGATCCATCTGGAAAATAATTTAACAGATGGGTTTTCCAATTGGAATTTTTTAAATTCCAATTCTAAGGATGTGAAAAGGAGTAAAAAAGTGTACACTGGTACTTTTTCTATCTCCTGAAATAATGGTCATAGAAAATTTAAGTTTGAAAAGAAGTTTTTTGGAAATTCCGATAGAATTGGTTAAAAAGTTGAAAAATTTGTAATTTGGTACCTTTTCAATATCCTAAAATAATGGTTTCAGAAATTTTAAAATATCAACCAAAAAGTACTTTGTAAAAATTTCTTTTTTAAGTAGTTAAAAATAGTAAAAAGTGTACATTAGACTTTTTTTATCTCCTGAAATAGTGGTTCTAGAAAATTTATACTTGAAAATAATGTTTTTTCCTATAGCGAAAAAAACTCTCTAAAATAGTACTTTTTTGAAATTCCAATGGTAAATATTTGTACTTTGGAAAATCTATCGGCATATAAATTATGTTTTTTTAGAAAGTTTTGATTCTAAGGCTGGATTGCTCAATGCTCCGTTATAAAATAACTCTCCGTCAAATTTAACTTTTTCATACAAATTTTGACATAAATCAGCTAACTTTTCATTGAGTATCCGCCCCACAGTGGACCAAATGTTGAATCTGGTGCGCAGTTGGTCGAAAAATTAAGTTTTTACAATATTGAATTAGTATCGCATATATGATTGCACTATTCCTACCTTACTTAACGCTAATAAAATTTCTTTGTTTATTGCAAAAACACCATCGTAGTAGGCAGCCAAACATGAGTAATTAGTTTTTATAAAAAAATTTCTTCAAGTTCTGTGTAGACGTGTTGATTGTTTAAACTGCTATTTTACGACCTATTAAGGCAATATATCAAATTATTTGTTATATTTTAACCTCAAGGAATGTATATTTGAAGCTAATTTGTGTTGTTGTTCGTAAAAAAACGTAAATTAAAAAGAGAGTCCACAATGGAATTATATTTCAAGCGAACTTGAATTTTGTTAATGAATTTAGGTACAAATCCCAATAACTTCTATAGGGTTTTTACATGATTTCAAAAGAATAGATTTTGAGCTCCAAAATAATAAAAAAATTGGCTGCTGGTTTTTGTTTTTCAGTCGATCTAGCGATGTCCGTCCGTCTGTCTGTTTAAAACACGATAACTTTCAAACGGCAACTCTGTTGCTGCTGATGCTTGGCATGTATTTTTTCAATTTTCCTAGTCAGGTTGGTATTGAATATCAGCCGAATCGGTCCAGTGGTTCAGAAGTTGTAAGCAAAAACCGTGAATTTCAGATTGGTGTACCTTAAATTTACGTTAAAAAAAAAACACTTAAACGCTTTAAATGACATTGATGAGCCAAAAAAATATTTTGCTCAGTATTTTTGACATTCTCAAACATTTTTTAACCCAATGTAAAAATTTTACAAGCAAAAAAAAAAATTAAACTCAAAAAAAATTTTCACTCAAAAAAATTTTTTTTTTACAGAAATGAGTAAAAAATTTTTTTTTTTTTAATCAAAATAAAATAGTTCTTTTCTAAACTGTTTAAAAATCTTTTTTACGTTAAAAAACATTACTGTCTCTGCTTATTATTGGCTCTACTTTACCTATATTTTATTATGACAATGTTTCAATAAGTGCCACGCCCCTTCAAATACCACCCACATTTGGACTATATAGAAGCTCATCTCATTTTCCTTGTGCATTACAAATTTCATGTTTCTAGGTGCTCTCAAAGTCGAATTATACTCTCTTGCACGCTAGATTAAGCATTTGGTCCACTGTGCGCCCTAAGATGGTTAATAAGTATTTTGGTACTTTTTCGATACGTTTTTGCTAACTTTACCAAAAAAATTGTGGGTTCAAAATCAGCAAATTTTCTTGTAGGTTTACAAGCTTTTTTTTGCTAACTTTACAGTTTTTTTTTAAGTGTAGTAACTTGAAATGTCGGATGTAAAATTCTTTAGTGGAAAAAACGTTATGAAAAAGTACTTTTTGGAAATTCCGATTTTAGGGGGTCAAAAAGTGTTAAAATCGTACATCTATCTGCTGAAATAATGGTCCTAAATCATTTAAATTTTGTAAAGAACGTTTTTTTCTATAGCGGAGTTAGCGTGCTAGCCTTTACAACGGGGGTCGTAGGTTCGATTCCCACCACAACCCTTGGTTTTTCGCTACAACGAGACGAAATTATTAAAAATGTATTGTAACAAAATGTAAAAAAATAAAAAATACTTGATCACGGGATCAAGAAAAAACATTTTAAAAAAGTACGTTTTGCAAATTCCGATAAAATGGGTAAATAGTGTTTACACCATTACAAAAGTACTTTGGTACTTTTTCTATTTCCTGAAATAATAGTACTAGAAATAAGAATTAGAATGTAGGGACATACAACTGAAAAACGGACTATTTAAAAGTTTTCGATTTTAGGATGGTTAATTACAACGGACCTCGGAGGACCTCCCAGCGGAACAAAAATATTCAGAAAACAGAATATTAGAAAGTTTTATTTATTACAGAGTAAAAAAGTGGTTAAACGTTGTATTTTGGTATCGATCTCAAAAAATAGCATATAACCCAAAATTTTGAATTTAGGCCATCCAGAACATACAACATTTTGACGAATTTTGATTACAAGGTAGTTTTGATTTTAAGAAAGCTCAAATGTACACTTTGGTACCTTTTCGATCTCCTAGATAATAGTAATAAAAACTTGATATTTGGAATAAAGTATTCTTCAGAGGAACAAAACATTCTGAAACCTCGCTTTTTAGGAAGTCTTGATTTTTATAGAATAAAATGTGGTAAAAAGGGGGGGGGGGAAGTTGTAATTTTAAATCTTCATTGGTTTCATAAACTTAGACTTTTGAATCTAGGATCTGTGATTTTGGAATTTCGATTATAAAGGGTCAAAAAGGTGAAATTAAACTAAATTTTGACTGGTTTAATTTTTACAGAATATTTTTTAGTTTGCTAAAATCTATAAGATTTAAGCTAGAAATCCTGGCTTGTTAAAGTTTGCAACGTTAGCAGTTAGATTGTGGGTTCGACTAATAAACTTATTCCTGTAGACTTAAAAGCTTTATTTGCAAGTTTTACAAATATTTGCTGGGTTAAATATTACTCTATTCACAAGGGAAGTATATCAACCCTTATGAACCGATTTGCATGAAAATTAAAATATATATAAAAGAGGCAATTCTGAGTGTCTCGGCTTATCAACCATATCAAAAATTTAGGGGTTCAAAAAAATAGGTCAAAAAATGTCGAAAAAATAGTTTTTTTTTGGATTTTTCATCCAAATATTTCTGAGAAACTATATGATGTTTCCATATGAGAAGAATGGTTTTTTGAATGCCTATCCACTGGTGACAAAACTTTAAAAAAATTGGGCTTCGTTATTTATTTTTTTTTTTTTTATGAAAACGTGTAAATTTTTGGGGGAGAGCTACGATATCCATATGAATACGAAAAAATCTTTATTAAATTTAAGTCGACACGTATTTTTTCTCTAGACGATATTCCTGTTAGTTTGGGAGTTATCGAATTTTTCCGAAGGTCCACATTGTTTCATAAGGGGAAAACGAAATTTTAAAACAGTAATATGGCCAATAAGCCGAGACACCCCAACTTTAAAATCCTCTCATTAATATATATTTTAATTTTTAGGCAAATCAGTTCATAAAGGTTGAGATACTTCTCTTGTCAGATCTTTAAATTAATAAATTAAATATCTTAAATCTGCAAAAGCTTATGTAAAATAATGATCATGTTTAAAATGTTGAAAAAAAAAGGATTAAAGAAAAAATATTTAATTAAACCCACGCTATAATACGTTCATCCGCATCTTTACGAGCCGCTACAGCATCCTTTAACTCTCTACGTAATTCGTGTGGTGCAACATTTGTGATTGCTGCAGGTGAATCTACAACATTATCGGCCTCATCAGATGATAATTTTTTTGTGGATTTATCTTTTTTTCGTTTAACTTCATCAGAAGGCGATGAGATTAAAGCAAAATTAGGTGGCGACATTATAGGACCAGCTTTATTTGAAGAACTTCCACCATTAATACTACCACCATCTGAACTTGAAAATGAATTACGCATATCTGAAGGTCTCTGAGCTGTCACGGAAGCAATATCAGCTGTAGATGTAGTCGAAGGAGTTTCCACTATATGTAAAGGTTCCTCTTCTTGTTCATCCAATGAAGAATTTGCTGGTTGATGATGTATGGTACCATAATGAAGATTCATAGGAGGTTGTTGTTGCTGTTGGGCACGTCGTGAATGAGGAAAAGATTTTCGAGTTCTTAATGTTTCATTTTCATAAATAATATCGGGTACACTGCGATTATTGTATAGAGCCGCTAACATTTGACGCATATATTTATTTTCGGCCTCCAAATGATTCAAACGTTTATTGGTTTCTTTACGATCAACACGTAAATGATGAACTTGTGACTAAAGGGGAAGAGAAATTCAAAATTTTAATTAGTTCAAAGCTTTGGAAATCAAAGATTTTTTTTACCTTTAATTCTTCAATATCTCGCATCATACGTAAATTGGATTCATTCATAGACCATTGACGTTCCTCCACCATAGCCTTAACTCTATTCAATAGAGCATCTTCTCTTACTCGAGCTGCATCTTTTACTTCTCGAACTACATCGGTCATCATACCAGGTGTATAGGCTCCTTTAAATATAAATATTATTATTGAAATATGGCAACACTTGGACAATTGAGAAAATTCCTGAATATTATTCAATTTTACAAAGAGGGAAGTACAAAAATTAAACAACACGCACCTGAATGATATGATGGCGCTGGACTTTGTGTACCAAATGCACTGCCAAACACCATCGGTTGACTATGGGTACTTAATCCACTTATGCTATCTCTACGGTGCCTCATACCCAAATTGGGAGCGTGCTTTAAAACTTCAATACAAACTAAAAATAGTTGAAACACCAACAAAAAAATTGTACAGGAAAAGAAGACAAAATACAAAAAAGGAAGACAAAAATTAAAAAAAAAGAATAAATTAACAAAGGACAACATAAATTAAGTTAGAAGTACATTTATACATACAGTGGTAAATAGATTACAAGAAGAGATAGGAAGAGGAGTACATAGATAGATTAATAGAAAGAATAGTTAAAAGTTGATAATAATGAAACTATAATGTGATGAGGAAAACTAAAAGATAAAGTAATAACAGCAATAACTCTTGGAGAGATTATTCACAATTTGGGCGGCAAGCTAAACCGCCCGAATTCTAAGTAATACCTTAAGCGAACACAGAGAATACATTTATTAACCAAGTTGTGTCGAAGCGGAATTTTCGGTTATATCTAAATCATAGCTTGTTGAATTACAATGGATTTTGTTTTTACAAAAAAAAAAAATTACTTCAGCTTTTATATTTCAGAGTAGATAAAAGAATTTCTGTATAGATAACCGAAATTTCGATCGCACAATCTGGTTGCCAAATTTTGTCTCTGTGCTAGCTTTGAGTTAAAAAATTTTGAGTTAAATTAAAGTTTAAATAAAATATGTTGCTTCAATAATATTATATCGAATTGAGACTTAAAGTGCACGTATGATTCTATTCAGTTTTCTAAAACTAATTCACTTACAGAAAAACCAACCTAACAACACGCATCCATACAAAAAATTATTGGCTAAAATATTTAAATTAAATCTCTTGATCAACAAAATTTAAATGAGTCAATTATTGTTTTGATCAACATTTTCAACATACCAGATTTTTTTCGTTTCAATTTATTTGAATACATTAATTCAAAAATATACTTTATAATCGGGTTTTACTTTTTTTATTGTCGGCAACATATTGGAAAGCAAATAATATGAATTTCTTCATAATTTTGGCATACGCTTAAAATTCATTTGTTAAATATATCATTATTTTAATTGACTTTAAATAAAAAATTGATAAATTTTGTGATCAAAATCGAAAAAGTGATTGATTGAAAAAAGAAAAATCAAGTAATCACCTACAATTTGGTGATCATCGGAGGGGTTTCAGTTAAAAAATTAATTGAAACCGCGTTTTTGTTGATTGAAATTAGTTTTCAATTCTTTCTGTGTCCTCTCCTAAACTAATCTATTGACAATGCACCTATTTTGAGCCATATGAGAAGTCTGCTGAATTTAGGAGACTCGGTTTTCTAAAAGTCTGCTGATTTTAGCATCAAAATATCCTTATTTAAGCTGAGAAACCTACTAATTTTCACAGAAAATCGGACGAATTCAGTAGACATGATTTGGGAAACTCTGTCGAATCACAGATAAATCTGCTAATTTAAGCCATAAACTGTATCTCCCGATTATATGCGGCTATATCGGCAATTCGGCTGAACAGTACACTGCAACGAAAGAGCAGCGATTGTGGCCATAGCTCGATCTTGAAGAAGATAGCAATACCACAAAATGTGAACTGCGCTTCCTTTATGAGCCTTTTTAAGTGCCACTTTACCACTATTATACTAGGGAGTCTTGGTGATGGGTAATGGATTCACCATAGATTTTTACACAGATGGATCGAAGCGACACGAACATGTGGGCTTTGGAGTGAGTGTATTCGGAAGATCTTAGGTTAAGCCTGTCTCGAAGATTAACTTATTATTGCAGTGTTTACCAGGCAGAGATGCTGGCAGTAATGGAGGTGGCTGACTGGTTAAGTTGCAACTTTTTGTCTTCAACCGCAGTCAACTGCTATTCTGATAGTCAAGCCGCGTTCAATTTCATGGAGTCATTGTTTCTGAAAACAAGATCTGCCCTTAGCTGCCGCAGGTCTTTATATGAGTTGTTTAAACAGTTTGTCATATGACTCATATGGGCCCAGGGCACAAAGATATTCCAGGGAATTGCAAAGCTGACGAGCTAGCAAGACTGGGGACTTCCTTAGAGGGTCGATCATAATTGGAATGTGTTGGTATGCCTCTAGAAACTTTCAAGCAAATATACGGCTTTGTTCCGCGATGGAGACTAATCACAGATAGGCATATGGATGAACGTGTGAGAGTAGACAACAGATTTGACCATCTCTTAATCAGAAGCGCACAAGAGAGCTGATATCTCTTTCAATAGGATAGATTTCGACGGTGGTTGCTGTAATTACCGGACACTGTTTTGTAGGAAAGCATGCAGAACTGATAATTGAGTTACATGGATGGGGAGGGGTTGGAAACTATCGAACACTTTATCTGCCATTGCTCGGTACTTTCTGGTCAAAGAGTTGCTTCACTGGGATGTAGGGAGCTGCACTATTTTTCTAATTTGTCCGATGTCAAGATTCAATATCTTAGGAGTTTCATAAGGAGGTCAAATTGGTTTAACCACAGGGACTAGTAGAGGAACCTATTACGGTCCCGTGGTATCACAACGGATCTCAAAGTCTATAACCAGAGTCTATAACTAAAACTAACCTAATTTACGGGCTTGGTTACAACTTCAGACTGGAGGGTATCTCATGAATGCTCCTTCTCGGACCGTTAATTGGTACTTTTCAGCATTGATCTCCCAATAGAGAAAAAAATCTCTTATAGGAACCCCAAGAAAATTAACTGGGTTACCCTCAAGCTTCTCAGAACAGTAAGCAAGAAACTTTTCTATACGGCAAGGAAAAATAATACGAAGGAAGACTGCAAGAATTATCGTTTCAGCTTAAATACTTTTAAGAGGAAAACTTGAAAGGCGAAAAGAGATTCTCGGAAAATCATGCCATGGCTGCTGCGTAAATTTATTGGCAGACTGGAATCGGTCAATATACCCACAAAATGGAGGGAGGTAACAGTGGTCCTTATACCAGAACCGGGAAAGATAAACCGCAATACCGCAAAGGATTACACCCTTATCAGTCTATCATCGTACTGGTAGATATTGATGTGAGAAAACTTCAGAAAACTTCAGCAAGGCCGAACACGCCTATCTTAAGGGTAGGTCTTCTGAGACGGCTTTAAGTGATGTTATCGGGTTGAATTAGAATACTCTTCAAAAAACGGGTTTATTTTGTCATTATTCTGGGACATGGAAGGTGCGTTCAACAATGTAAAAATATCATCGATCCTTAATGCCTTATTAAATTCAGGGACGGACACACAGATTGCTCATGGACGGGGAACAAGCAGCAAAGCACATGTTGGAAAGAAGTGCAATTAACTCGAAGATTGGTGATGGTGAAGCAAGGAAAGTCGTTACAAATCGCACTCCACAAGGAGAAGTGACGTCTCTCCTCTATTTAATCTTCTAATTAATAAGATCCTGGAGTCACTCAACGAAATCAGTATCAAGGTGGTTGCCTACGCTGTTGATGTTGTGATCCCAACCAAAGGTAAGTTTTTACCAAAGTTTAGCGAACTCAGGGAATCAGCGCTAAAGATACTCTCGACTTTGGCAAAGCAAACGGTCTAGGAGCTAATCTCTCTAACACCGAACTCGTCTTGTTCACAAAAAGAACTAATATAGACAGGTTTGTTCTTCCCAAATTAGATGAAATCACCCTGAAACTATCTAATCAGGAGAAATTCAGAATTCAAAGGTTTATTGGAAAAGGACCCTACCTTCTTTCGGGAGAAGGTGGGGTCTAAAACCATATATTATCTACAGGATGTAGGTGCGATAATTAGACCAATATTAACCTATAGTTCTCTCGTGTGGTGAAGAGAAGTGGATACAAAATCATATCTATGCAACCTACAGAAGGTGGATATCTAAATCAAGAGCACAGCAGCAAAATCGGCTTTCAGGTTAAGAGAGTCGCAAATACTTAAGTAACGCTCTTGAGGACACTCGACCATATTAAGTACGGTGGGCGGGACGAAACTAGAAAAGAAACCCAACTATTTCTCACCACAGACGATCTTTGACAGAACTTTCGAAGTCCAAGTACCAACTAGGAAAGACTTGGCGGAAAACTCTGTTATAACAGAGAATGCGTTCTCAATTTTTGCGGATGGATCGAAGATAAAGTTGGGTACGAGTTCGGGATTATATTCTGAATGCCTCAAAATCAGGGCCTTATTGAGACTTCCGGACAAGTGTAGTGTTTTCCAGGCTAAGGTTCTTGCAATTGATCAAGCCGCGCACATGATTTTGACAAGTGAACTACGTCCTTGCGCCATTAACATTTTCGTGGACAGTCTGGCAGGCCTTCGAATCGGGAAATGTTAGAAACTACCTATATACAACCCCTTCGTCAAATCAGTCAGCACACATTCAAGCTAATCTGGGTCTCTGGACAAAGTGGGGTCGCTGGGAACGAATTGGCTGATGAATGTGTAAATGTGTGATGAATGGCTCTAGAGTCGGTGGGGGAACAGGTTGAACCTAACACATTGGTTCCTATAGTGGAATTGATAAACGAAATCAATAGGATATCAGAGGGCGTACGGACATAGCGCCCAAGGTCTTATCGCCCAAAACCGTAAATGACATATCGCCCACGCTGCGACATATAGCCCAAAATGATAGGTCTAAAAATGTTATTTCTCCCAAAACAAAATTGTCAAAAAATCCAAAATATTTTTTTGGGCGAAATGTCGAAATTACGACTTCTAAAATTAGTTTTTTTTTTTTGTAATAAAGGTTTTCTGCGTAGCCGGCCTTCGGCCGGGCTTTGGGATTACATACTCCATGCATTAAACCCACCCTCTCTGCAAACCAAAGCTATTTTGGTTATCAGACCTTTTTGAGGCATAACAAATTTGATAGCGTAAAGGCCTGCTAACCTAGAAAACTTTACTTTGCGGAAAGGGTGGGTTTAATGCATGGATTTTGTAATCCCTAAGTCCGGCCGAAGGCCGGCTACGTATAAAAACTTTAAAATATTGTGTTAAAAAAAAACAATATTGGTGAGTTTTATGATTATTTTTTTGGGTGCTGTGACATTTTATAACTTCAATATTTTGATATTTGGGTAATATGACATTTTTGATAATTTATATTAATTTAAAGAAAATTGTTAAAATACCCAAAAATAATGGCCATATCGTCCAAAAAATTTTGCAACAACAACTAACACACATTTTTTTTGGGTGGAATGACTTTTTTAAATTGGGCGATATGCACTTGGGCGTTATGTCCGTACGCCTATCAGAGAACAGAATGAAGAAAAGGTGGATATCACTGAAGAAAAGGTGGATATGCAGAATATCACGAACCTTGTGGCCACTGCCAAAACCTTAGTACTTTTGGCAGGAGTTGTTGGGAAGTAAATGAGGAGGAGTCAGTAAAGTATGAGAATTCAGTGAAGTGTGAATGTCTAGGCACAGACTAATACAGATTCGACACTTATGACGGGTGGCAAAAAAGTAATCTTAAATCATATGTTTAGTTTTTTTCATTTTGTTCTATTATTTGGGTTAGAAAGAGAAAACTAATATAACGCGCCATATGAAAAATATATGCCAAATCTGTTTTTATTGTTTCACTAATTCCTAATTAGTATAAAGTGTTGCCATTATTGTCGTGAAAAATCGTGTTGCCATTATTGTCGTGAAAAATCGTAAGAAATGAATTTGTAAAATTAAACGCGATGGAGAAGGTGTTTCTACCGCCAAAATCTATGGCGGCCCTTTAAGAATGAGGTCTGGACCCATTTTGGTCCTTAAATGCGTGTGAACAAAATTGAAATAAAATAGTTGCCATGTTCTTGATAACTTTGACAAAATATTAAATTATTTTTGTTTTTCTCATCTTAAGAAAAATATAAACTAAAACAAAAATTAGTCTCTCTATTTTCTGTAATCGCTCAAAAAATTAATAATATCGATAACTAATTTATAAGGAAATAGTATAGTTGACATAAATATGGTAAAACACTTAAATATGAAATGAAAAAACAACTAGATAATCGTTTTGATTCTCTTCTTACCTTTAGCTTCATGTAAATCTCGACAAATTTTTGTATTTGTTTCATGCAACAATTGTATTTGTTCCATTAAAATATTAAAGAATTTATTATTATTTTGTTCCATATCATTTGGTAAATTATTACGACGATCTGGTGTATTTTGGCCACTTATTTTTGAATCATTATCCGAAGGATTTAATAAGCAAGGATCACTAAATCTAAAACTGAGTAGAGAAAACAAATTCAAATGAAATTCAATAAAATATTTTGAATGGAAAAAATTACCCTCTACTTATGTTAGGATTACTACCACTGCCATCTAAAACATCTGTTGAATTATTTTCATGTTCCGACGAAGTACCACCGCTGCCGCCCATAATATTTACCATTGGTGGTAGACTGGCAAAATCTTGGGAACCATCATTTTGTGGATAATAACCGCCGCTACCTCCAACCGGTGGAAACATCATGGAATAACGATTGTTAAAGGAATTCGCAGAATGTTTTATAAAATTTGGCATGTTCTGGAATAAAAAAAAATTGAAATTAAAAGATTAGATTCACCTCCTGGAATATATAGTAGATCCACTAAGGCTGGATTTTTTTTTTTGTAAATTATGATTCTAAGTGGGTAAAAAGTTACATAAAAAATTGTATTGTCGGCTCTTTTTCAATTAAATCATTGTTGTATGTATTTACAAACAATTTAATTGTATTGACAAAGAAAATAATTGATATTTTATTCAACATCGCAAAAAAAAAGAGCCAACAATACAACATTTTTTTTTTCTGTGTACTTTGGTACTTTTAATATTTTTTAAAATAATGGGCCAAGAATCTTCAGCGGAAAAAAAATAAGGATAAACAAGTAGAAAAGTTAAATTCGACTTGGCCGAATCTATGAATACCCTCCAATGACCTTTTTAAGTGATAGTTAATTTTCTAACGTGAAAAAATAACATTTTTGATTTGAAATATTTTATTTTGTGTAAAACAACTTTTTTTTTTAGTAATTTGTGAAAAAAAAAAAATAATTTACTAATTTTTTTTTGAGTGTAAAATTTTTTTCGAGTGTATATTTTTTTTTTTAATGGAAAAATATTTTTGAGTGACAAAAAAACGTTGTTAAATATTTTTGTGACTTACCAATGTTTTTAAAACATATTTAACGGGTTTTCAACACATGAATTTAAGGTGAAACTAATCTGAAATTGACGGTTTTGCTAACAACTTTTGAACCACTGGACCGATTTGGCTGAAATTCAATACGAACTAGGCCAGGGGAACGACAAATATTTATTCCAAGCTTCAGCATCTTCAGAATTGCCTTTCGAAAGTAAGGGTATTTTTTATCCCGTAAATTCACGAAAAACCCTTGCATAAATTCAGTCTTTTGCTCATAACTTTTGAACCACTGGACCGATTTCGCTGGACTGCAATACCAACCTGACTAGGAAAATGCCCAATATATATGCCAAACTTCAGGAGCCTCCATAAAGTCTTTCAAAAGTTAGCGTGTTTTCAACAGACAGACAGACGGACGGACGGACATCGCTAGATCGTCTTAAAATCGATCGAGGATCATGAATATATATACTTTATGGGGTCCTAGGCCAATATTTCGAGGTGTCCACTCTATCACTAGAGTGGAGGGTATAAAAAGAGTACTTTGGTACTTTTTATATCTCTAGAAATAATGGTTCTAGAAATAATGGCGGAAAAAGTATTTTGAAAATAGTACATTTTTGGAAATTCGAATTTTAATGGGGCATAAATAACCTTCCGCAATGTAGATCCACTAAGGGTCTTAGAAATTCCGAATCTAAGGAGGGTAAAAGTGTCCTTTATATATTTTCTGAAATAAAATATAAACTTTAAATTTGGAGTGAAAAAAACATTTAGAAAAATGTACTTTTTAAAAATTTCGATTCAAATTCCTATAAAAAGTGTACTTTGATACCTTTTTAATCTCCTGATCCTCTATCGTGAAAACATGCGGAAAAAGTACCTTTTAAAAAAATCTACTTTGGTACTTTTTCTATATCCTGAAATAACGCCCCTAAAAACCTGAAATTTGAAATGTAGGATCCTCTTGCGAAAATTCGAATTGAAATTCGAATTCTAAGCATTTTAAATTAAGTACATTTTTTGGCAATTTAAACTCTAGTGGGATAAAATATTCATCTCCCGGAATATAGAAATACTAGGGCTGGGTTTTTAGAAATTCCGATCCTAAGGTATAGTACTCTGTTTGATTTCACGGGAAAAATCTGTCAAACTCCATATAAAAAATAAATTTTGGCAACGCGAGGAATTATAGGGAAATTCTTAAA
This sequence comes from Pegoplata infirma, assembly GCA_963921195.1. Taxonomy (NCBI): domain Eukaryota; kingdom Metazoa; phylum Arthropoda; class Insecta; order Diptera; family Anthomyiidae; genus Pegoplata; species Pegoplata infirma. The sequence goes on along the minus strand of OY992536.1, from coordinate 213,454,261 downwards.
AAAAATTTTCAACCATTTTTATTATACAAGACAATTCGAATTGCCGTGAAAAAGTGACATTTCAGTTTTGTTATGATCGTTTCTTTCTTATAATAGTCAAAATTTGTTGATTTCCAACAGTTTTATTGCGATTTGAGACGTTTAAAGTTTAAGTGAAATTTTCACCGTAAGAAACAGAAAGTGTACTTTGGTACTTTTTCCAATAAAGGTTATATAAACCTGAAATTTGAAATGTAGGATCCTCTAGCGAAAAGAGTACTTGTTGAGAATTCGAATTGTAAGGTGGCAAAAGATACACCTCCCGAAAAATAGATTCACTAACGTTATGTTTTTGAAAATACCGATTCTAATGGTGTAAAAAGGTGTACTTTGGTACTTTTTATATTTTCTGAAATAATGGTCCTAGATACTTGAAGGCGGTAAAATGGAGAAAAAAGTGCACTTCGGTGTTTTTTAATTTTCTGAAATAATGATCACAGAAACTTAAAATTTATAAAGTAGGATCCTCTAGCAAACAACAATCTAAAAAACGCCCTTTTTTTAAATTTTGATTCTAAGGGCACAAAAGTGTACTTTGGTACTTTTAATATCTCCTGAAATAATGGGCTTAGAAACTTTAAATTCAAAATGTAGGATTCTCTAGCGAAAAAAGTACTTTTTGGAAATTCTAACTTTAAGATACACCTTCCAGAAATAGATTCACTAAGACTCAGTTTCGGAAATATTGAATTTAAGTGTACTTTAATACTTTTTATATGTTCTGAAATAATGGTCCTAGAAACTTGACATTAAGAAAGTAGAACCCTCTAGCGAAAAAAACATTTTGAAAAAATTTGCCTTTTAAAAATTCTTATTTTAAGGAATTTATTTTATTTTATTTTTATTAGTGGACTAAATCCTGCTTTCAACAGACAGATAAACGGACACACGTACATCGCTAGAATGTCTTAGAATCTATCATGGATCAATATAATATATACTGAGGTCCCTGAACGATATTTCGATGTGTTACACACGGAATGAATAAGTGAGTATACACTAGGGTGGCTCGTTTTTGGGCTTTTCTCTCTGATCAAATTCTAATACCCGCCAAAAGTGTCGGTCCCCTAAGGGTAACTCACATGCAAAATATCACTTCGATCGGAGTTTATCTTCTGTCTCCACTTTGAGCCTCAAAATTGGGGTTTTTGGAAAAAAGGACTTTTTAAAAAAAAAAAAAAAAAATTTAAGTTTTTTTATTAAAATAATGAAAAAAATTTTTTTGTATAATATTTGATCATAAATACTTAAATATGAAATTTAAAGATTTTATGGTATCATTAACCCGTTCAAACTTGATGCCAAAAAAATGGCATGATTTTGGGGGCGTTCTCAAAACACCTTTTTTCAAAATTTGAAAATTTTATTAAAAAAAAATTTTAAACATACCATTTTTTCTTTCTGAATTCATTAAGAACACCTTGGAGAAGAAAAATGTGAAATATGGCGGATATCCGTCGAGCCGCTTTTTGGGAATCGCGGGGGGAAGTTAGCGGATTTCAAGGAAATGTTGGTTTTATCAATAATTTGGATTAATAAAATCTTATAAATTTAATTTTTGGGCAAATTAACTGTTTTTTGGTGTCGTGGCATTCTATTAGATAACTTTAAGTCTGTCATGAAATCTTACCGATCTAGGACGTCTTTAACCCACATTGGCTGGGGGTCAAAAATGACCCCCGCAAGAAATTTGAAGTTTAGAGCTTAAATTTTCTACTATAAACAAGTATAAAACGGCTTTTGTGTGTTTTACCTCAACTATTATTTCATATTAATATATTATCTTTAAAAAAATCGTTAACCCTTTTTGGTAGGGGGTCAAAAATGACCCATTCAATAAAAAATATAAATTTTGTTGATATCAAAAAATTCAAGCACTATTCCGAAAAGTTTTTGCCGGGGTCATTTTTGACCCCTGGCCAATGTGGGTTAAAGATATCTTAAACAGGTGAAATTTGAGGGCTGATTTAAAGTTATCTAATAGACTGCCACAAATTAATTTTCTATAAAAAATATATAATTTTTATTGAATGGGCCATTTTTGACCCCCTACCAAGAAGGGTTAACGATTTTTTTAAAGATAATATATTAATACGAAATATTAGTTAGGGTAGAAAACACAAAAGCCGTTTTATACTTGTTAATTGCACAAAATTTAAGCTCTAAACTTCAAATTTCCTGCGGGGGTCATTTTTGATCCCCCGCCAATGTGGGTTAAAGACGTCCTAGATCGGTAAGATTTCATGACAGACTTAAAGTTATCTAATAGAATGCCACGACACCAAAAAACAGTTAATTTGCCCAAAAATTAAATTTATAAGATTTTATTAATCCAAATTATTGATAAAACCAACATTTCCTTGAAATCCGCTAACTTTCCCCCGCGATTCCCAAAAAGCGGTTCGACGGATATCCGCCATATTACACATTTTTCTTCTCCAAGGTGTTCTTAATGAATTCAGAAAGAAAAAATGGTATGTTTAAAATTTTTTTTTAATAAAATTTTCAAATTTTGAAAAAAGGTGTTTTGAGAACGCCCCCAAAATCATGCCATTTTTTTGTCATCAAGTTTGAACGGGTTAATGATACCATAAAATCTTTAAATTTCATATTTAAGTATTTATGATCAAATATTATACAAAAAAAATTTTTTCATTATTTTAATAAAAAAACTTAAATTTTTTTTTTTTTTTTTAAAAAGTCCTTTTTTCCAAAAACCCCAATTTTGAGGCTCAAAGTGGAGACAGAAGATAAACTCCGATCGGAGTGATATTTTGCATGTGAGTTACCCTTAGGGGACCGACACTTTTGGCGGGTATTAGAATTTGATCAGAGAGAAAAGCCCAAAAACGAGCCACCCTAGTATACACCTATATTGTAGTTGGAGGGTATAAAAAGTGTGCTTTGGTACTTTTTTATCTCCTGAAATAATGGGACTAAAAATTTGAAATTTGAAATGCAGGATCCTCTAGCGGAAATAATACATTTTGGAAATTCGAATTCTAAGAATTTATAAAATAGTATATATTTGAAAATTCGAATGGGGCAAAGGATTTATCTCCCGGAATATAGAACCACTAAGGCTATGGTTTTTTTTTAAATTCCGATGCCAAGAGTTTAAAAAGTGAACGGGTGCAAGAGGCTAAAGCATATTTTGGTAGTTTTCATGGTTGGCAATCGAAACGAATAACGGTATCGATATCGGTATTGGTATTGTTTTTTTATTTATTTCGGTATCGGTATCGGTTACGGTATTTGAGTTGAATCGGTTACGGTATTACCGATACCGAAACGTCGATACCGGTACGTACCGGTATTATCGAAAAAAAAAAATGCTAAAAATATAAAAAACGCATAAAAACTTTTTGCTAAAATGCTCTTAAAAATGTGAATGCGGGGAAATAGCGTTTTCTTAGGGGGTCGGCCGCTAAAAAAAAATACGTGTCGAATTAATTTTCGTTCTTAACAACATATCCAAATTTCATGAAGATCGGATGGTGACACCAGGGAGACTTCCCTTGTTAGCCGAATCCGTGAATATCCACGGTGCCCTTTTAAATTGATAGTTAGTTTTCTAACTTTAAAAAAAATAACAATTTTGATTAGAAATATTTTATTTTGAGTAAAAAACTTTTTTTAAACATTTTTGAAAAAAAAAACAAGTAGAAAAGTTAAATTCGACTTGGCCGAATCTATGAATACCCTCCACAATGCCCATTTTAAGTGATAGTAAATTTTCTAACGTGAAAAAAATAACAGTTTTGATTAGAAATATTTTATTTTGTATAAAAATTTTTTTTTTAGTAATTTTTGAAAAAAAAAAAATTTACTAATTTTTTTTTTGAGTGTAAAATTTTTTTCGAGTGTGTTTTTTTTTTTTTTTTGTTTTGGTATAAAAATATTTTTGAGTGACAAAAATACGTTGTAAAATATTTTTGTGACTTACCATGTTTTTAAAACGGGTTTTCAACACGTGAATTTAAGGTGAAGCTAATCTGAAATTCACGGTTTTGCTAATAACTTTTGAACCACTGGACCGATTTGGGTGAAATTCAATACGAACTAGGCTGGAGGAACGAAAAATATATATGCCAAGCTTCAGCATCCTCAGAATTGCTTTTCGAAAGTTATAGTGCTTTTTATCTCATAAATTCACGAAAAACCCTTGCCGAAATTCAGTCTTTTGCTCATAACTTTTGAACCACTCGACCGATTTTGCTGGGTTGCAATACCAACCTGACCAGGTAAATGCCCAACATATATGCCAAACTTCAGGAGCCTCCGTAAAGTCTTTCAAAAGTTAGCATGTTTTCAACAGACAGTCTTAAAATCGATCGAGGATCATGAATATATATACTTTATGGGGTCCTAGACCAATATTTCGAGGTGTTACAAACGGAATGACAAACTTATATATACCCTCTATCACTAGAGTCATGCGCGGGTACAAGGGGGGGGGGGGGGGGGGGGAAAGGGGAAATTTCCCCCCCCAGACCAAATTTCAAAAAGAAAAAAAAAAAAGGAAAAAAAGAAAAAAAAGAAAAAGAAGAAAAAAAGGAAAGAAGGAAGAAGAAAATTTCTAAAAAAAATTTCCGAAGGAAAAAATCTCGAAATCCGAAAGTTTTTAAAAGAAAAAAATCTGAAAATTTTCATAAGGAAATTCTGAAAATTTTCTGAGGAAAAATATCTGTCAATTTTATTATGAATTTTATGAAAAATGTGACTTAAGCGTTATTAGTACTTATAATTTTTATTTTGGATTTAGGAATTCTACAAAAATACATAATAGAAAATGTTTGAGGAGTGAAAAATTTTTCATTGTGAAAAATCTGAGACTTTTTCCATAGCAAAAAGTCTTGGAATTTGAGACTTATTCCTATATAATAATATTAAGGTCACAGAATTTGAGACTCTTTTATAGAAAAAGGTACAAAACTCTAGAACTTTTAACATCGCCAAACATTTAATTTTTCACATTTTTTTTAGAAGAATTCAAAAATTCTAAAAGTCTTGGAACCTAAGACTTTTTGTAAAGGAAAAAGGTCTCAGAATTAAAAAAAAAAATATGGGAAAAAGTTCTAAAAATGTGAGACTTATTATAGGAAAAAGGTCACAAAATCTGAGACTTTTTGATAGGAAAACGGTCTAAGAATCAACGACATTTTCTATAGTTAAACGGTCTCAGAATCTCTGAATTTAAGATATTTTTAAGGAAAAAGGTCTCAGAATTTCGCAGAAACTTAGAATTTTAGACTTATTCTATTCGAAAAAGGTCTGACAATCAGAGACTTTTCTTTAGGAATATGGTCTCAGAATCTGAAACTTTTTATAGGAAAAAGATATACGAATCTGAGACTTTTTCTCCAAAAAAAAACGGTCTAAGAATCTCAGACTTTTTCTATAGGAAAAAGGTCTGAGAATGTAAGAAATTTCTTAGAAAAAGGGTCTAAGAATCTGATTGTGAGACTTTTTCTGCAGGAAAAAGGTCTAAAAATCTGAGACTTTTTTAAAAGAAAAATAGATCTCAGAATCTAAAATTTTTTCAATACGAAATAAATATAATAATCTGAGACCTTGTCTATAGTAAAAATATATCAAAAATGTTTTAAAATATAAGCCTTTTTCTATAGTAAAAAATCTCAGAATCTGAGACTTTTTCTCTGGAAAAATTCTTAGAATCTAAAAATTGTTCTGTACGAAAAAAATATAATAATCTAAGACCTTTTCTAGGAAAAATATCTCAAAAATGTTTTAAAATATGAAACTTTAGTCTCATAGGTCTCGGAATCTGAGACTTTTTCTGTGGAAAAAGTTCTTAGAATCTGAAAATTTTTCTGTACGAAAAAAGTCTCAGATTCTGAGACATTTTTCGGAAGTAAGGAGTCTTAGATTCTGAGTTATTTACACCATAAAAAATAATTTCTTCACGAAAAATGTCTCAACATCTGATATTTTCTATGTAGGAATAATAAATTGTAGATTGTTTTGCAAAAAAAACGGATCCCTGTTTTTGCTCGTCCGACAAAAGTGAATTTATGATTTTTTTTTTTTGGAAGCAAAAAAAAAAAAAAAATTCCCCCCCCAAACCCAAAAGCTGTACCCGCCACTGCTAGAGTGGAGGGTATAAAAAAAAATACAACATTTTTTTTGACGAAGTCCAATATATATCAAAAAAATCCTTGGGCACCCACATCGCGGATTAAATTAAAATCTCCAAAAAACTAAACTATAGTAAGTGGTTCAGAAAGTTTCTATTTAGAGTCTACTTAAATGATTTCAAAAAAATTTCGTGAAAATCAATAATTTTCTTCTGCTCCCGCATAGCGGTTGAAGTATGATTTTTTTTTGAAAATTTTTACTTAATCGTCGATGTGGGTGCCGAAAGATTTTTTTTGATTTTTATGAGACTTCGGGGAGACATTTGGAGCACGATTTTTCATTTACAAAAACCCAAAAAATTCAAATTTTCTATTAATTTTTTTTTTGTATAAAAAACATATTTTTTTAAGAAAAACCGTTTCAATACCGGTACGTACCGGTACCGAAGGAAAAGGTTTTGGATACCGGTATCCGATACCAAAACTGAGTTTCGGTATTGGTATTGGTACCGGTATTCAATTTAAAGGGTTTTGAAACGGATAACGGTATTGAAAAGGTATCGATTGCCAACATTGGTACTTTTTCTATTTCCTGAAGCAATGCCCATAAAAACATGAAATTTGAAATACTGGATTCTCTGTCAAAGAAAAACAACCTAAAAAAGTACATGTGAAAAATTTAGTATGATCGTCCAGGGATAAACATGACTTCGATTCTAGGAACGAAATAGAATGGAGCAAAAATCAGAATGGAATAGAACAGGGAACGAAATAGAATGTTACAGGGAACGAAAACGAATGTAACCATATTTCCCAATCAATATTTATTTTTCACTCAACATTTTTGGTTACTCAAACTTTCTTTTTAAAATTATTTTCCACTCAATTTGTTTCATTTAAAATTTTTTTCCAAATTTTTTTTTACTCATAATATTTTTTTTTGCACTCAATTATTTTCCCATAAAATTTTTTCATCTCAATTATTTTTTACTTAAAAATTCCACATTTTTAGTTATCTACCCTTTCAATTTTTTCTACACTTTAAATAAAATTTGCAAAATGAAACTTACTCTTTGAAAACCTTGACTGAAGGGAACGTTATTAAAACTATTGTTATTTGGCATGTTACTACTATTGTTCATGGAATTTGTTCTCATAGTAAATTGTTGCTGTTGCTGTTGCGCTTGCTGCTGTTGTTGCAATTGTTGCTGGGTCTGTTGGTGCTGATTTAAATTGGCCATATTGAAAAGAAGTGGTTGTTGCTGCAGCTGCTGCTGCTGGAGTTGCTGTTGTGGTATTGAAAATAGATTTTTATGATTTAAATTATTTGCAGACATTGCTGCTGCAGTTGCTGCCACTGCCGCTGCTGTTGAGGTTGCGGTTGCTGGCATTAAATTATTTGTGGGATTATAATCTAAAAATTCTGATGATGATGATAATTGTGTTGTTGAAGCATCTTTAAGACATGTCTCTAACCACGCATCCAAATGATCTTTTGAATAACCTCCACCACCACCACTGACGGATGTTGTTGCTATTGGTTGTAGTGATATTGTGGCTGCTGTTGCCGCTGCGGTATTGCGTGATTTTAGCTTTTTACGTTTTCCCACTTCACTGATTGCTGCTAAAAATTAAACAAAAATAAAACTAAATTTTTAATTTCTTTTAATTAACATGGAATAAATTAAAAATTAATTACAGGTTTCAATTTTTTTTTAACGACCTTGATTAAATTAATTTCCGCTCCACTTGTGGTTGTAATAAATCTCTTCAAAACAAAGTGTTTTTGTAATTGAACATTTTCAATAAAAATTTTATTGAATTTTTATTTGTTGCAGGCAATACTGCATAAAATACAATTTTTAGTTTGTGCTTTGTATATTTTTAAAAATGTTCTATTTCCGTTTTATACGTCTGTAATTGTTTATGGATGAATAAACATTGAATCTGTTTCAATTCGATTTTATTTAAAAACAAGTAAAAAAAGTTAAATTCGGCCTTGCCGAATGTATAGATACCCTCCAAAATGTAATAAAAGATTATTTGCAAAAATAAAATTCCGTGGAAAAAAAAATTTTTGGTAAAAACAAAATTCCGAGAGTTTTTTTTTTGTAAAAAATTGGATTGTACTTGTAAAAATTCAATTCTGTGTCCAATTCTGTTCACATATGCCAGCCAACCAGCAGCCAATTTAAAGCATTTTGTATTTTTAGGTTATATAGAATATACCAAAATTTTCGAGGTGTTCTTACATTTTAGTACATAACTTTGAACCGCTGAACCGATTTCGCTCAAACTACTTAGGCAACAACAAGTAAATTTACTTAGTCTCAGTCATATACATATGTTTAATACTGTGGCCGTGATCACCATTTCCACAGACGGACAGACAGGCGGACATCGCTAGAATGTCTTAGTATCGATCACTGATCAATAATATATGTACTTTATGGTGTCCCAGACCGATATTTCGATGAGTTACAAGCGGAATGACAAACTTATATATACCCTCTATCACTAACAATAAGTGGAGGGTATTAAAAATCAAGAGAATACAAACATTTCTTTATCTCTGACTAAACGCACAATACTTTGAATAAACCGCAATGAATTTATTTTACACCATTCGCATTTTTTTATTCGTTTATATAGTTGATAGCTCAGATCAGAAAATTTTTTGGAACTTATTCCAATTTCAATAGATTCAAATCGCACAAAGAAAAATCTATTTATTTCAAAATCTATTATTTCAGTATTAACTCTCAATAATTATAGTTTTTGTTAAGATAACTTTAGCAAATGAAAACTTTTTTCGCCAAATTTTTGGTCAGTTAAGGTTCACACATTGTATACTAAAAGATGGAGGCTTAAATCATCTCGTAAAGTGATGCTGCCATATTCCAAAAAACGGTTTTTTGCGATTTTCATCATGATGGTCCATATAACATAGCTGTTTTTTGTTCACTATTCGTATTGTAAGGGATGCCTTTTGGATTCACTAAAAGCAAGTTTTTAATCAAAGACCTACTTGGCGGTTAATTTCGCGAAACCCTCAATAAATGAAGAAATTCGCGAATTTAAGGGCTTAAGATGAAAAACTTTAAACCAACTTTGCATACGAAATATTGCTACAAGTCATATCTTTGTTTTCCATGCCATACAATTTAAAAATCATTAACTTTGCAAATTTTTTTGATGGAAAACTGGCTAGAAATCAGCAAATCTTTAACGACATTTTACAAGAAAACTGTACCATACATCGAAAAACGGAGTACGCCATTCGAATCAGCATGTCTTAAATATATTGAAACGTTGGTCACACCTCTTGTTTTCTAAAATAGTGGTCAGTTTTGTCACGCTGTGTTATAAACTCAGAAAAAGCGTAGATTTCTGGCCTGTGGGCGGAGAAATAAGAGGAAAAGTGGGCGTGGCAAAATTAATTTTTTTTGTTCAACTTTTGGCATGGGTTTGTTTAAGGTTTGTTTGGGCTTGTTTAAGGTGATAGAATGTCTTCAAAGGCAGCAATTGTGGCCATAGCTTGGGTTTAAAAAGGATTACAATACCATAAAATATGGACTGTGCTTTCCATTTATCACTTGGATATCATTTATCACTTGGATATCGATAGGTGACATTCCGAGTAATAGCATACATGAACAAGTGGTCTTAGATATATATTTAGAGACGGCTCGAAGATTGCAAGACTATTGTTTTTAAATTAAATGGCCAAGCAGTTTCACAAACGACTCATATGAGCCCCAAGGCACAGGGACACTCCAGAAAATTACAAAGCCGATGAGCTTCCAATACTGGAAACTACCTAACAGGTGTCTACGGAATTGTAATGAGTTGAGTATGCCTCTAGGAATTTGCAAGCAAAATCTACGGCTTTTGTTCCGCGAGAAATCCGAGATGGTTTGATATGTGAGCCGATTCAATAGATTTGACAATTTTTTAATTGAAAACGCACAAGTGGGCTGCTATCGCTCCCAATAACATTACTGTATATACCTGACATTGTTTTATAGGCACTCAAAAAATTATGTAAGTTACTACATGTTAGTTGTTTGTATATTTTACAGTAGTTAGTTGTTTTCAACTACAAAGTCAGTTGTTTTTGTATGAAAAATATCAAACAACTATTTCTGTTAGTTATTTTAAGTAGTTTTTTTGAACAACTAACAAAAAAGTACTGTAATGTAGTAACAGTTATTTAAAGTAGTTAATTTTATTTTTTTATCTCTGAAAAATTTTCAAAGTTTTTTTTCCAAAAAATAGAAATAAATTTTTATTTTTTTTTATTTTTCACAACTTTTTTTAAAAAAAAAGGAAAAATTTTGGTCTTAAATTTTTTTTCTAAAATTAAAAAAAAAAAAATTATATTGATTAATTTATTTTTACTACATTTTAGTTGTTTTGACTACAAATGTGAGTAGTAGTAGTTTTTACTACATAAGTCAGTTGTTTTTTGTCAGTTAAAATAACTAACATTGTTAGTTGATTTAACTGAAAAAGTCGTTGACCCCAAAACAACTTACAAAGTAGTTATTATAACTGACATTTTCAATTGATTTTACTATCATAATTTTTTTAGTGGGATGATGACGAGTTTAGATCTACGCAGTTGAATGGTATTTTGAAATTGTCGGATGTCAAAATTCAATATCTTAGCAGTTTAATAAGAAAGTCACATCGGTTTAACACTAAAAACTTGTGCGGAACTTCCATTACCGTCCCATGGAGTCACAACGGACCTCAGAGTCAATGTGCGCCAACGTAAAGCTTTAGCAGTGACTAAAAACCTAACCATTGACAAAATATTATATCAAATCATTCGCAGTCAAAGTTACAAACCGCTGTTTACGCCAAATTCTACAAATCTTCTGGCCGTACTGATTGTGAGTCACAAATGAACAACTTCTGGAATTGGCAAACCTCAACTCCATCGAAAATGAGCTAAAACAAGTAGAAAAGTTAAATTCGACTTTGCCGAATCTATGAATACCCTCCACAATGCATTTTTTTTAAAGGGTAGTACATTTTTTAACGTGAAAAAATTAACAATTTTGATTCGAAATATTTTATTTTGAGTAAAAAACTCTTTATTTGTCATTTAAAAAAAAAAAAAAAAAATTACTATTTTTTTTTTGAGTGTAAAATTTTTTTCGAGTGTAATGTTTTTTTTACTGTACAAATATTTCTGAGTGAATGCACGTACGTATGTACACA